>OY757911.1:37202209-37234709 GCA_963585895.1 Sepioteuthis lessoniana
TCGGCACTTCCAGGTGCCAAGCCAATATTTCCTGGTGGGGACGATCCCCTGGATCCAACAATCAACAACCGTGTGCAAAAAAAAAAAAAAAAACTCGTATAAATTAATCACACAAAAATGTTTGCTCTCTTCAGCACTTCCAGGCGCCAAGCTATGAACTTAGTTCTGCGAAGCCGATATTTCCTGGTGCAAATGATCCCCTTGATCCAGCAATCAAAAACCATGAGCAAAAAAAAAAAAAAAAAAAAATAGGATAGATCAATTACACAACAATACTTGCTCTCTTCGGCACTTCCAGGTGCCAAGCCGATATCTGGTGGGGAGAGTCCTCTGGGTTAAGTAATCAACGACAGTGAGCAAAAGAAAACAAAACTCGTAAAAAAAACTATACGTAAATATGAATGTGTAATGGACCGAGTTCTATAATCTCAAACGAGTTAACGTACCTCTAAAACCAACCAACCAAACAAACAAACAAACAATCAATTAATCAAACAATCAGTCAATTAGACGAACCGGACATGCAGGACACTGCTGGAGAAGCAAGGACGAGCTCATAAATGATGTACTCCTATGGAACCCCGCATATGGCCGAGCAAAAGCAGGACGACCAGCTCGAACATACATGCAGCAGCTCTGTGAGGATACGGGAAGTAGCCCTGAAGGCCTGCCAGAGGCGATGAACGATAGGGAGAAGTGGCGAGAGAGGGTCATGGATATCCGTGCTGGCGACACGACAAGCCATGCCCATAGAAGAAAAGTAGAGGTACTATTTAACCCATAGCAAGGAGGATAAGTGAGTTCATACTCTTCCCAAAAATATTAGTCCGAAAGCGAGGGTAACAGCGTGAGAGGAGATTGAACTTACTTACTAAAGTGTCATTGACCAGCAATTATACTATGAATATTGCCCTGTTTACATTTTGGTGTAAAGGAGGGTAATATTTCATTTCATAAAAAATAGACAGTATTTTGGGAAAAAAATGGATGAAGGCAACAACTTTATCTCAGAACTTCACACAATGCATGAAAATAGAAAAGTATATTAACGGAAACTTTGTGTGAAAAGTACTACAGATGAAGTGAAAATCTAAAAGTATCTGTAAAAATAGTACCTATCATCATTTTAGTAAATATAGAAAGACCGAATATTGTTACAACCAAAATAAGCGTCAAAGACAATAGAAATAAAAATAATTATATGAAAAAAAAATGAAAATTCCTCACTTCAGAAGTTCAAACAACATCAAATGGTCGAAGAATATATTAACAAAAATTAGCCTCTAAAGCAGCAAAAGCTATGACTGAAAAATAGATGGAATAAAGAATATACTTTATTTCGGAAGGCTAAAGAATGTATCGGCTGGAACTTTCAAATAAGAATATTATAGGACTCGTTCTTTAGCTTTATACCGGTTTCTGTATCTGAAAGTAATTTGGTTTGGTTTTTTTTTGTTTAATGGCATATCCGACTTTGTAGTTTATTTAAAGCCAAATCCATCCTTCAAAATGAACAGTGGTACATACCTTTCCCAAGGATATTTTCCCCGAAAGTGAATGCAATAGCGCGACTTGAGTTCGAACCCGCTTACTACAATTACGATTCCATTGCTTTAACCATTAGACCACGAGGACACACCCTGTTTACCCTGGGTTCGTTTCATAGGATGTCAACCGCTGTAGGTTTTTAATGCCAAATCCTTTTTTTATACATCATCATCATCATGTCGCGCCGCCAGCGCGGATATCCTTGACCCTCTCTCGCCATTTCTCCCTATCATTCATCGCCTCCGGCAGGTCTTCAGGGTTACATCCTGTGTCCTCACATAGTTGCTGTATGTATGTTCGTGCTGGTCGTCCCACTCTTGCACATCCATATGTGGGGGTCCACTTGTAAACACATTTTGTAGATAACATTTTTAAACGAGCCTGAGCTCATTTTTTGCACACAGTTAAATGGTTTCGAGTATTACTAAGTAGCAGTAACAATTTTACATCAATCATTCGTTTGCACACACACACACACACACACACACACACACGTATATATACACACACACACACACACAAACATATATATATATATATATATATATATATATTGTAAGACTTAAAAATGAATAGTTATTTGGTAATTTCATGTTTAAATGGGTTAGAACTAATTTGTTTACACACAAGTATTGCTATTGTTTCTTCTCGTGTAAGTAAAAGTAATGCTGGCGATAGTAGTCGAAGATGACTAGAAGGCTCCGTTTTCAATAGCTACTACACCAAGGTGTTGGTGAGGGCGCTACTTTTTTTCCCTGGATTGCTCCACTTTACCCTTAATACGTACCTTATATTACTGAGTGTTAAGCTAGAGGTATCAAGTACCATTTTTAAAGTATTTGGTATGACGTGACCTGGGATTGAACCCAGATTCCCCGTACCATTGGTTAACACTCTACCCACTAGGCCAATGAACCGGTTATAAATAGTTTCAATTAATGCTATCTAACACTTAATTCTATTTAATATTAATTATTTGCCTGAAGACTGTAAAGTGGTTGCAAGTATTACTATTTAACACTAATTCTAGTCAACTCTATTCCATTTATTGCGGACTTTTTTGTCCTCATCTTTGTAAATTTTTTGTGTTGTTTCTTCCTTCACTACGTTTCGGCCAAATTTCACCTCTGGCCTTCTTCAGGTGATTTACCGTGACCTCGTATAGGAATGATGAGTCTTGTAACTTTATCCCCAGTAATTACTGCCTTCCATAGTTGCTGTCTATCGCACCACGTTTTTAACCACGTTTTTGACCGGCTTGGGTAGGATTTGAAACTCACTTGGAACCGTAGAGACTCAACGCCTCTATCCGCTGCGCCACGGGCCCCGAAGGGTGATCAAGGATGGATTTTTTGGTCTTATAATCCTTATCCGGTCTTCCAGAGTCGGGTCCGTACCGAATTTGTGTAATTGTCTTTAATTGGAATCATTTTGAGATGAGGCGTCTTAATCTGAGAATTAATTTTTATTTATTGCGGACTTTTTGTCCTCATCTTTTTTTGTCGTCATCTTTCTTCCTTCACTACGTTTCGGCCAAATTTCACCTCTGGCCTTCTTCAGGTGATTTACCGTGACCTCGGATAGGAATGATGAGTCTTGTAACGGTATCCCCAGTAATTACTGCCTTCCATAGTAATTACTGCCTTCCATAATTACTGGGGATACAGTTACAAGACTCATCATTCCTATCAAAGGTCACGGTAAATCACCTGAAGAAGGCCAGAGGTAAAATTTGGCCGAAACGTAGTGAAGGAAGAAACAACACAAAAAAATTACAAAGATGAGGACAAAAAGTCCGCAATAAATAAAAATTAATTCTCAGTTTAAGAAGCCTCATCTCAAAATGATTCCAATTAAAGACAACTATATTCCATTTGTCAAATGGTCAAATGGTCTCAAGTATCTAATATCAACTATGTAATATCAATTATTCAATTTAAGCACAAGGTTAGATGGTTTCAAATATTGCTATTTACCACTAATAACCCTATTCAACATTACTCATTCGTTTGTTAAATGATTCCAAGTATTGCTGTGCATCATAATCAAATCAATTAGACAGTTATTGTTTACACACAGTTTAAATGTCAATATCTCATATTTAACACTTTTAATTCTATTCAATAATAATCATTTGTTTGCAGACAGTGAAGTGGTTACAAATATTGCTATTTAACACGAATTCTATTCAAGAATACTTATTCGTTTGTACACAATTTGATGGTTTAACGGTTTTCTATGAATGACTAAGAATTCATTTAGATATCAGTCATTTGTTTAAACACAGTTTAAATGTCAAATAGTTCTATTTGACCCATGAATAGGAATCTATCTGGTGCTACCACTTCGGGACCGAGTGGTCCTGGGAACAACGACAATAAAGGTGGTACTCCACGTTTTACAGAGATCCAGGAGTGTAGCCTCACCATCAAATCATTTAATGTTATCTCCAGGACACTTGTTAGTGGGTGGTCTTATCCCTCTTTAGAGATACATTTCGTGTATTCAACAGTACCAGCCGACTAGGCTTGTAGAAGAAGCAAGTTGGCGACCGTAGTCGAATGTGACCAGAAGAATCCATTTTCAATAGCTACTACACCAAGATGTAGGGGAGGGCGCTACTCTTTCCCCTAGATTGTTTCACTTTACCTTCGATATGTACCTCATAATGCTGAGTGTTAAGCAAGTACCATTTTAAAGTCTTTGGTATGACCCTACCTGGGATTGAACCCTGCTCTTCCGGACCATTGTCGAACACTCTACCCACTTGGCCAATGAACCAGTGAAGTAGATATTTAAAAAGTGTAGTTTCTATCGATATTCGAACTCACTCGCTGGTTTGACATGGACGGTGCCTTGAGCAATTCGGCCACGGAAATCTAAGTTCCACGTTTAAATTACATTAATTTTTGCCGCTGCGTCTCCCTGATTTTGATCCATCCTGTCGGCTGGGGCTATATAATTAGGTCCCCACATAACAAGTGTCCTGGGTACAACACTAAACTCTATCTGATTGAAACAATCTACACTTGGAGCTTTGAAGAATGTAGCGCTACTCCTTTATTGTTACTACAACCTGGCCCATTCTGACCCAAACTCGCAGTATCTGTCAGAGTCCCATCAAACAGATCTGTTCAATAATTTACTTAGGATTATTATTATTTACTCATTAAAGTTTTTCACATCACCGCTAGCTAATGGTCTTTCACTGGAGTTTGAGTGACAGCAAGTCTCCTCAAGTCTCCAGGAACCACTTCAGTATTCTGGCCGTTCTCGATAATGCTGTAGTTTAGATGGTCTCCACTCGGCCGCCAAATTCCAAGTCCTCTAGTCCTTTTATAATCCTTTAGTGACTTACCAAAAGTACCAATCCCAATTGGTATAATTGTCACCTTCATGTTCCATAGTTTTTTTCAATTCCTGCTTCGAGGTACTTATCCTTCTTTTCACATTCTTTCATTTTTATTCTGTGCTCAGCCGGGACAGCAAAGTCGACAATTTTTCAAATTCTCTTTTTTTTAATTATTATTATTAGGCCTGGTCTTCTGGCCGAGATTAAATGATCTGTCTATATGTCAAAGTACCAAAGGATTTTATGTGTCATTTTCTAGGACAGATGCTGGGTTGTGCATATACCATTTGTTCGTATAGTCTATTATTATTATTATTATTATTATTATTATTTGAAACCATACCTCAGTTTGCACATTATTCATATAATATAGGAAAATTTACAAAGCAGAATTACTAATGTTAATATATGTGCAAATAAACGAGTAATATTAAATGGAAATATTACTATTAGATAAGTATACTTGAAACCATTTGACTATGTTCAAGCAAATAAGTTGTAAAAATAAAAGTACCTGCAAACTATTGGCTTACTACTTACTAGTATATAAATAAAAACAGGATTAGGCATTCAGTAAACCAGAAGGGTTGATATACCATTAAACAATAACCAAAAACCAATCACCAATTCTCATGCCATATTGTTTGTTTTCAATCTAAATGTATTAGTAGCAAAAATCTTCAATTTTTTTACTATTGTGAATCAAAACTTTTGCAATATTTTCGCACGCACTAATTTGCGTCACGTATATTTAGGGACTGAAACAGTTCAAGCGGTGGTAGATACCTGCCATTGTTGATAGTATCGTGGTAGTTGGTGAGCTGATACGTTGGGGATTGCTTTTATCCGTGTATGATTTAAAGCTTCATAAATGAATGTACAATTTGGGAACTTATGCCTTTTGACTTCGACCCGGGTCATAAAGCAGCGGAAGCAACCACAAAATTTTGTTGTACAAAAAGTGAAGACGCAGTCCATCTGAATATCAAATGTTTCAAGAAATTATATTCAGCTTGCAAGGACATCGACTATCAAGCAAAGACAAATAGGCCTAAAAGCGTGGACTGTGAGGCCGTGCTCAGAGGTGTTGAGAGGAGTAGCACTAGGAGAGTATCAGGCAGTATTAAAATCTCACGGTCCAGTGTGGTTCATCACCTTCACTATGTCATCAAATGCATCGGGAGCTATCGAGCTGCACTTCACGTTGCCAAAATATGGCCAAAACTTGTTTAACCGTTGTATTTTAAGATTATTCTTTCTTATATCCTCATTTTTAAGGAGGCGTTCGTAATGTAATTGTTCACAGGAAATGAAGACGGTGATTCGAGTTCAAATCCTGGACGAGGCTGTTTACATTTCCCTGAGAGCTAATACCGCTGGGACAGGTATAGATCGAAAAGTTTTCTTTCCAGCTGGCTTGGCAGAGGGGGCTCCTTAACATTGGTATGGCAACTGGTCTAGGAGAAGGAAAACTCTAAAAGTTTCTTTTCTTCTTATTTTTTTTTAAACCGGTCTTAGTAATATGTACCTGGTGAAAGGCAGATAACACATCGATTGAAACATTGTAACAACTGTCCTAAAAATAGAACTAAAAAGAAAGTAATTTTATGAGTATAAAATTGCAGTCATTCAGATGATGCGATATCTTAGAAAGTATTTAATCATGTCGTGTTAAGAGGAGAAGCAGAGGATAAACACCAAATAAAAACACCTTAAAAGGTCATGTCTTTTGTATAGTTTTAAACGTCGGCATGTTAACGGGGAGGATGTACGAATACTTTGTTTGGGAAGGGAAGTTTTGATTGGCTTTGCGGTCTGAGCATTCATAAGAACATGGCTTACGTTTTTCAAATTCGAATGGCTAAAATTCTCATTTCCATGTAAGAATGTTTGTAATTGAAGTGTTTGGAATTGTGTGAACTAAGCGTCCATTTTTAAAGTGAAGCTCACGTGATTTAAATCCTTTGGAATAGCCGTTTGAAATGGAGGTGCTCATGGAGGAATTGTTATCGTTGTAGTGTAATATAATGGCCGAGGGATTCTTTGGGGGTTTAGTTAGGCTGGGAGCCTTTTGGCTCAGTACATGGGTTACTTAGGTGCAACATTAAGACAGGTGTTCACGCGCGCGCGCGGGCAAAGCGGTCGTGTCACTCAGAGATGTCACAATAGCCCATATGGGAAACGGAGTAACAGAGTGCGAATGACGTCACGCACCGGAAGCACGCGGAGGATTTGGGGAGATTTTGAAAAAGTTGAGACTAGACACCGGACGAGAAGGGTTGACTTTCGCTTGCTCGCGGAGGCATTGAGCAGGTGTCGCACGAGATGGGGGGCAGATGAAAAAGCCAGAATAGAAAGATTGTGCCTTTCTCTCCTTATGTCGAAAAACCTTTAAACTCAAAGGTAATAAAAAGTTCCGTACCTGAACAAAGAAGTCGTAAGTGTTTTTCGTGTTTCGTGATACCTATGTTCTATGTATATATATATGAACATCCCATGTACATTTCGCATATTCATGTATATGCTATGGTACAGTAGTAAAGGGACATGGCAATCAGAGTTCGAATTCTTGACGAGGCTGTTTACATAACACTGATATCATTGGGAAAAGCCTGAATCTATTTATTCTCCCTTTGTTGTATATTGACCTCCGACCCGGACCAGCGAGCTTGACTGATAATATGGGACAGGGTTAAAATCCCACAGTACAGTCAAAAATTGATGCACCGGAAGAGGGTGACCTCTGAACTGCATGACAGTTATTTCCGCTTGATGATGATCAAACATGCCAGTCCAAAGACGCTGGAAGTAGCATATTCCGGCCTGGCTAGCCATGAGAATAGATTGAGTGGACGTAAAACAATAATATAACTCGGCATAAGAAATTTGAGTCAGTTGGAGATCAGATGAGTTAGAGACAAGATGCGGTAGAGAGAACAGCACCAAGCGGAGAGGACCCCCAGGCCTCCGGTTGAGCAGTCCAGGAGAACGAGAACGACACACGGCTATGTCCGGAGGGGCTGGGGAGGTCAATATGCTGCATTCTTTGTTCAGTCTCCAACTCCCTCTCACACACAACCCTTTCAATAAAGTGAGAGGTATATCTTTTTTAAAGAAGTCTTCGCTCGTCTTTATTATTGCGTCAATATGTATTCTGCATATATATGTGTATATATGCATATTTATTATGTGGCTATACAACACCTTGAGCTATGAGTAAATAGGAGGGCAGACTGGGAATTTTAAATTTGGCATGAAAACTGGTCTACAAGAAGAAAAACAGTGTATTCAAACCGGTTAAAATCCGTTTACAAATCGACGATGGGTCACATCTTGCTCATGGGTAGGGCTTGGGTAAACATAAAAAGAAAAGGAGATTCAGTCAGTGTTTGAAGCCGTTATTTTGTTTGCTTTTTCAGGACGTGTATACTTTTTCGCACATCTCGTTCCCTGTCACTGAGAACAGAGAAAAAGTATATATATATATGAATAAAATTTTTCACTTATATTCTACAATAGTGAATCTGGAGAATTCCATTTGGCAAAAATAGATGTGAGATTTTATATCATCATCATCATCATCATGTCGTGCTGGTAGCACGGATATCCCTGACCCTCTCTCGCCACTTTTCCCTATCGTTCATCGCCTCAGGCAGGTCTTCTGGACAACATCCCGTATCCTCACAAAGTTGCTGAATGTATGTTCGTGCTGGTCGTCCTGATTTTTCACGGCCATGTGTGGGGGTCCATGACAGTACATCTCTTATGAGTTCGTTCCTGCTTCTCCAGCAGTGTCCTGCATGTCTGGTTCGTCTAACTTGAATAGTTTTCGTGATAGGAAGCAGGTGGCCGTACAGTTGGTGTCTTGTTGGGTGTTGCCACCAGGACTTGTTCAAGATTGCTCGCAGCATTCTTGTGTAATTGCCGTCTAACTTTTTCTCCAGCCGTTTTGTTAGAGTCCATGTAGTGCATCCATATAGCAGTATCGATGCGACCGCTGCCTGGAAGAAGCTGCGTTAATTTGATTCTATTATATATCACTATTGTTACATATTGACCCCGACCAAGCTGTCAAAAGAAGAAATGCACCTGTGTAAATAACAGGTGCATCCGGTCGAAGATATCAGAGGGTGACCTTGACTGTCGAGGGGTTGAATTGAGTGCGAATTGTGACGCTCGCAGGAAGTAGGTGGAAGTCAAATTATTATATAACCCCGGCGATTGGAAGTTCAGATCAGTTGGAGAGAATATGCTGGAATGAGAACCATGTCCCAGCAGAGACTCCCCCCCCCAGGCCCCCGGTTGAGCAGCCCAGGAGAACGGGAAAGAAAGGCTGTGATAGCCAGAAGAGTTAGGGGGTCAATATGTTGCAGTCTTTGTTCAGTCTCCAACTCACCTCTCACACACAATCCTTTCAATAAAGTGAGAGGTATATTTTTCTAAAGAACTGTGTCCGCTCGTCGTTATTGCGTCGTTATGTTTCTGCATGTATGTGTGTATGTATAGTGGTTGTGACTATACAACACTATTTTATAAAAATCAACTCTTCTAAGAAAAATTTGAAAAGCCAACTTTACTTTTTAAGATATTTTCGGGGTTCTTATGTCATTATTAGCGCATCGATATTTTTAAACATATCTTATATCGTCGAGGGACTTTTAATTTGAAAGCTTGATAATAATCAAATTTCAAATTAAAAAGATTTTCGAATAAAGAATAGGAAGGATTTGAATCTGATAGGATTATAACTTTATATGGCTTAGTTAATTTTCATTGTTAAATACTTTAAGTAACAAAAACTTAACTGGTTGGTTGGTTATTTGGGTTTATGGCAAGGTTGATACCTTTCTGGGTTATTTAATGCCAAATCCATTTTTATACGAATAATCAGTTCTGTTTCAAACAATTCAGTTTAGCATGAGTAGACAGTTTAATTATCGAAAATATTCCTATTTTAAACTATTCAGTTCACTCAAACAGTTCTAATTCAACCAATTCAGTTTAGCGTAAGTACAGTTTCAATGCCAAAAACTGTTCTATATCAAACAATTCAGTTTAGCATAAGTACACAGTTTAGTTCTATTTAACCCATAGATAGGACCCTATCAGGCGCTACCATTTCGGGCCACAGTGGACCTGGGATAGATAGCAATGAAAGGGTACTCTGCATTCTCCAAAACTCCAGCATCAATAGAACCTCACCATCAAATTGTTTAGTGCCATAGCCTGAACACTCATTGGGGGAGTCTTAATCCTTGCAGATATGCAGTCGGTGTATTCTACAACCACAACCGACTGGGAAAAGCAAGAACTTTGATAGATAGATAGATAGATAGTCGGTTATTGCTAATTTGGTTTAATGTTATATCAAGCTTTAATGTTTATTTAATGCTAAATCCTATATATATATATATATATATATACACACACACACACACACACACATATATATATATATATATATATATATATATATATATATAACAATCACTGACTTTCTTTTTTAAAATCTTCAGATGAATATGTTCAAGTCTTCTGACTGGTCTTCTTACGTCTGGGTCAAGTTGGTAAAGAAAAAAAACCTATGTTAACCCAAGCGCTTTCGACCATTTAGCTGATCTTCAGGGGCTGTGTTAGATTATTTGTTGCTGTGAGTTTCATTTATATTTATTTGGAGTGGTTTATACTTATTTGGAGTGTATTTTAGGTTGTTTCTTATTTTTTTGTAAATTTTAGATAGGGTTGGTTCATTCAGCAAAATGTTTGAAAGCGCTTGGGCTAATATAGGTTTCTTTCTTTACCAACTTGACCCAGACATAAGAAGACGAGAACGAAGACTTGAAAGTCTTTATTGGAAAATTTAAAAAAATAAACAATCCAAGTCTATTTAGATAATGATTTGCTACCTAAGTATACAATATATATATATATATATATGTGTGTGTGTGTGTGTGTGTGTGTGTGTGCGTTGTTTGTGATTTGTAAACAAATAGTTCGTAGGTAACTATATTTTTAGAGCTCAATAGATGGCGATCGGTTAAATGGTTTCAAGTATTTAGAGTTAATTCTTTGTTTGCATGTTTCATACATTTAAGTATTGATATCTCAGTGTAATCGGCCTTGAGCCACCACCTACAAGTAGTTTTGAGATAAAATAAGGCTGAGTACATGAAGAGCAATTTGAAAAATACGGTTGGTACAATCATAACGGCGAAATTTGATTTGACTTGATTTGACCAGTTGATTGACTGGATCCGGTCTCTCCGACCACTCGTCTAACCCAATAAAGGCCAAAATGGAGATTTGTGAGTCTAGTGACCAGTTCGGTTGCCGGGTCAAGACTACTCAGCCACCAGGATCCCATCCTGAAGCATTACGTGTCACCACCCACGGCCAACGCCTCTGCAGAAGTGCAGTCGGTGTATTCCACAGCCTCGGCCAACAGGTCAAGCTGAGATAGATAGATATGAAAAGGCTTTGATAGATAGATAGATAGATAGATAGATAGGCAAAAACAGGGGAAAATATTCTTTCAGTCAATCTCCCAACGATATATATATATATAGAGAGAGAGAGAGAAAGAAAGAAAGAAAGAAAGAAAGGAAGAAAGAAAGATTATGAATCATATATAATATATTGAAATGTACTTGAATCATTCTCAGAGAATTTTTTTCAAAGGGATATTGATTTGGTGGTATTATTTGGTAATAAGAATTGTATGAAAAACAAAGTTCTTCTTCTTCTTCTTCTTCTTCTTCTTCTTCTTCTTCTTCTTCTTCTTCTTCTTCTCCCGATAATCTTTGCTAACCTATGGCTCCAGCAGAAATAATCCTAACCTCAAGAAATAAAGTCATTGTTGTTCGCTTTAATTAAATGCTTCAAACGTGGAAATTTAATAAATTTATATGAACATTCGTAAGGCAATACGACATTCAAATTAATATTCTGAACAAGTAAAACTATTCTATTCAATGACGAAGAAATTCATAATGTTTAAAGACTTCTTGATATAAAAGAACCAAAGCTTTTTTAAAAAGACTTTCGGTGGAGATGAAAACCACAAAATATTTTCAGATTACAAATTTGTTACGCACAGCTGATTCTTGATGATTGAAGCAAATCAACACCAAATAAGTTTAAAATGACATAAAAATTCGATATCAGTATTAATGTTATGTATTCCTGAGTCATCAACAAATTCATAATTACGATTGGCCTCTTTATGGGCAAATTGTTAAATTGCTTTGCATAGAATTTTTTTCTTTTTTCAAAATAAAATTACGAGAAAAAAAAATCAAATATTTGGGGTTTTAAAAATTTCGTTATAATTAAGCAAAGAACTAATGTTTCACTCTAAAATTCTTTTAAATATATAAAACGCTTTGGATCTAAGAGAAAGTTGTACGTAGGATGCCATATAAAACTCAAGTCAACACACACACACACACACACACACACACACATATATATATATATATATATAAGAATGTATTGAAATGAAAAACACAAGGTCTTTAGAAAATGATTTTATTTGTAGAAATATTCACCAACGTTAAAGGTTTTCGTTTTTAGACCTTCATGACCTGTACGTGATTTAATGGAACGAAAAAGATGAGAAATATTCAAAACATTCTATTTCCCTTGTTAGTACTCGGTTACAATTTTTTGTGATATAATCAATGCTCCAAAATTTACTTTAAAATAAGATATAAAAATGTATATCACATCTATCTATCTATCTATACATACACATATATATATATATATATATATATATATACAAACATACTTATATATATATATATATATATATATATATATTTGTTTTTTTTTCGTCTAACTTGAATAGTTTTCGTGATAGGGGCAGGTGGCCGTACAGTTGGTGGCCACCTGCCCCCTATCACGAAAACTATTCAAGTTAGACGAACCAGACATGCAGGACACTGCTGGAGAAGCAGGGACGAACTCATAAGAGATGTACTCTTATGGACCCCCACACATGGCCGCACAAAAGCAGGATGACCAGCACGAACATACTTTCAGCAGCTATGTGAGGATACGGGATGTTGTCCTGAAGACCTACCTAGGGCGATGAACGATAGGGAGGAGTGGCGAGAGAGGGTCAGGGATATCCGTGTTACCAGCGCGATATGATGATGATATATATATATATATATATATATATATATATATATATATATATATGTATGTATGTATATATTCTATTTAGTTTATATTTACCCACTATAAACATTCCATAATCTATCTTTCCGTCTTAATCAGTGTTAACCATCTTTTTTATCTTTCTTTAAACCGACTATTTGTTTATCTTTCTTTCTAAATATGTTTAAATGATGAAGCCGAATCACAAGGAATTTTATAACTTTTCTTCACCAATATGACCAAATAAGGAGACAAATGAAAAAAAACCTGCCTCTGTTTGATGGTATTGTGGTTAGAGAAAAATAAGAGATTCAACGATTAATTGGCGTTTTTTTAATGTGTGTAAAGGAACATCTGCGAATCTATAAAATAAAAGTTTTGATTAGTTTCTAAATAATAATTTGGCTAAATTATTATTATTGTTTGTCTTTGAATAGTTAGTGATTGTCTTAATTCCAATATTGTTTTAGGATTTTTTTTTGATGATATTAATGGTTGAATTTTTGATTAGAATGATAAATCCATGTAACGTATTATTTGAAAAATGATTTTGAATTTCTGAAGAACACTTACGCTTGCGCATTTTGAGAACTTTTATTCTGTCATATTGTATAAAATATCTAGAATATTGAAGTTGTGTGAAGGAATTTTCAATATAATCAAATTCCTCATTTAAAAATTTCGGGGCGCAAATGCTAACAGCTTTAAGCTAAAACTTATCTTTATTTGGGTGTTATGATGTGAGTAAAAATGTATATGGTCATTTTCATTATTAGATTTTCTTTCTCTATGGTTTCACAACTAGATATAAATTT
Source organism: Sepioteuthis lessoniana (assembly GCA_963585895.1). Lineage (NCBI taxonomy): Eukaryota > Metazoa > Mollusca > Cephalopoda > Myopsida > Loliginidae > Sepioteuthis > Sepioteuthis lessoniana. Next base: position 37,216,088 of record OY757911.1, read on the forward strand.
ATAATGACACCAAGGAAGTGAATTTTTCCTTTTTGTTTATATATATATATATATATATATATATATATATATATATATATGTATATATATATGTATGTATGTATGTATGTATGAACTGGTTATTTGAAGTGGAGCAATTAAATATATATCAACTGAATTTTTAAGAAGTTATAGTTTTTAGTCATAGATTAACGTTAACATCACTCAGTTACATCGATTGAAAATATCAAATCTGCTCAATTTCATATATTTTAAGAGCAGCACTAATTGCCCCATTAAATACTGTTCAACATCCTCAGTTGTAATTGTGCGCAGTTAAAAGTTTCTCGTTTATGTCGTTCAAAGAAATTTTGCAACCATTTGTATAAATATCCTGGTTCCGCTTAAGATCATCGGGTAGATTTCCAAGAAAACTTTTAATGCCTGCTTACATGAAATTCTATTAGTGATTTGGAATTTAAAGAATCAATATCTCAGAAATGATTTCGAAGCCCTGGAAGTGTTTTAACCAATGACAAGACAGAATTCGATCGACATAACAAAAACTCAGCCATAGATAACTAGAAAAGTAACATGGATGTCAGTGGTTTTGGTGTAATATATCAATGATATGCATATGCATAGAAATCCCGAAACACTGACGACACTCGGTAGTTCAGGAACGAAACGTTTATTAACTTTTTTTTTCACTTTTAGCTTTTCGAAACGAGGAGAGAGAGACACAATTTTTACTCTGCTGACTGTTCCTACATCGTCCTTCAGTCAACTCCCAGCTGAACTTGTTATGATATAGCCGAGGGATTTCGGTTCATGCCTTTGAGTTTAGTTAGGCTGAGAACCATTCGGCTCAGCACATGGGTTGGTTGGGTGTAAGATTGAAGCAGGTGTTAACGCGAGTGCGCGCGAGCGGATGGAAGTGTCACTCAGATGTTATAACAGTCCGAGACGATACTGGGTGACAAGGTGCGGGTGACGTCACGCACCGGAAGCACGCAGAAGTTTGTGTGAGAATTTGAAGAAAATAAGAGTCGGGTTTTGGACACCAAACGAGAAGGATCGATTTTGGAGCTCGCAGTCGAACTTGCGCCCTATGGGGGGCCGCTCGAGTTGGGGGCCAAATGAATAAGACAGCATAGAAGATTGTGTCTCTCCTCCTTACGTCGAAACCTTTAACTCAAAGTTAATAAAAAGGTTTCGTACCTGAACAAGAAGTAGTTACGTGTTTTTGAGATTCCTGTTCTTTATATGTTCTATAGTAATGAACATTACATGTCTATTTCGCACATGGCCATATTCGTGTATATGGCTACGCAACAAACTCTCGGCTCAGAGTCAAAATCTCAACTAACTGCCCCAACAAACGCGCCGCGCATCCCGTAGATCCCAGCTGGACTGGCCTCGCCTAGGTCCGAATCTCAACTAACTGCTTTTTTCAAAAATCACCAAAATTTCCCGCCCGTTACTTGACGTCATACACACCCCATTATCATTTCCTATCTGGGTTTTTTATTAAGACATATGTGATTGTCACATCCTCCGCGCACGAGCATGAATACCAGCACTACTTGCCGAACAGTTCTAAGCCCAACCAAACCGAATGATAAGATGTAATTAGCGAAAATTATTAAATAAAAAAAAAACATTCCGTGATTATATAACATTGGTGCTAATAAATACCAAAAAGCTAATTTTTCGAAATATCAGCCAAGGCAAACAGAATTTTAAACATTGAAGGCAAGATTATGTTAATTTCATGTGAAATATTTCTATCAATAATTTGTAAGAGTTTTTTGGTCTTTTATCGACGACCAAACATTTAGCTAGTTGATTTCTTTGTTTAATGGCATATCCATATTTACCGACTCCTCCGTTCGGGCATGATATGACACAAGGTCAATTTTTAAGCGGAGTTTAACAGGTTTCAATTCAGAGTTTTCCTTCTCCTAGTCTAGTTGCTTCACCAAGGCTGAAGAACCTTGTCTGCCCTACTATTTTACCCACAGCTGGAGGGACAATAATTGGATTCATACCTTTCCCAAGGGTTTTAGTGCTACGTGAAATGCAATCAGTCTCGTTCAGGATCTGTTTTATGGCATATCAAACTTCGTAGGTTATTTAAAGCCAAAGCCATCCTTGCAAAAGAACTGTTTAACTCGTAGATGTGAGGATGGTTTGGCGTCCTTTAGTTTTATGGCATATCAACCATTATAGATTATTTAATGCCAAACCATGTTTATACATATATATGATTTATAAACAAATTTTAGGGATAACATTTTATACTAGCCTAAGCTCATTATTTTGTGCACAGTTAAGTGGTTGCAAGTATTGTTATGTATTACTAACGATTCAATTAAACATCAGTTATTTGTTTACACACTGTTAAATGATCAAACAGTTCTATTTCAAGAAATTCAATTTAGCATGAGTCATTTGTTTGCACTCAGGTTACATGTCAAACAGTTCTATTTGACCCATAAATAGGACCCTGTCACGTGCTACCACTCCGGGCCTGAGTAGACCTGGGAGCAATGGCAATGAAGGAGTACTCCGCATTCCTCAAAGTTCCAGCATTACCAGAGCCTCACCATCAGATTGTTTAATGTCATATACAGGACACTCGTTGCTGGAGTGGGGGCTTACCCCGCTACACAGATGCAATCGACGTATTGAACAGCCCCATCCGACAAGGCTGAGCTCGAAGGAGGATAAGGGGGTTCATATCCTTCCCTAGTCCGAAAGTGACTAGAGCAATTATGAGGCTTCAAGTAGTTGAAATAACAATATTTTAAGGACCAATGTATCTCAAAATCAATTTAAACATTTTCCGAAATGATTTCATTTGACCAATAGATAGGAGTCACACAGGTACTATCGCTCCCGGTCAGTGTGAACCTGGGGGGTAATTGCACGCAAGAGTGATTATTGATTGATTTTAATGTCACCTCAACCCATGGTGTGTTATTTCATGTTTAGAGGTTAGGGAACTGCATTCATTAAAATTTTCTGTATTGATGATCACATAGTTGTTTAGTTTATCAATCTTTGTGGGTCATTTAATGACAAAGCCATCCTTGTTGAACAGTTGTGGTACTGTTTAATTTATTGGTGGGGAAGATAAAGAAGTTCATCCTTTTCTCAAAGGTAGATGTCCAAAAGTGTACGAATTAGCGCGAGATGAGTTCGAACTTGCTTACCAAGATCTCACCGTCCTGCATGTTAACCACTACGCCACTTGGATTTCCCGCTAATTAAAATTACTAATTAAGTTTATAAGTAGCTCTTCAAGCTGGAGATGTAAAATAATTACTGGGTTTTGTTGCTTGTTTAGTTATAAAAGTCTGGTTGATAGGTTGGTTGGTTGGTTTATGGTATATCAACGCTTGTTTGTTATTTAAATCCAAATCCTGTGTATGTATAGAATTTGTAAGCGAATAGTAAGTAGGTAACTTTATTTTTATTTTAAAGTTGTTTGTACAAAGTTAAATGGTTTCAACTATTCCTAGCAAACACTAATAATCTTATTTACTATTAATAAGTTATTTGCACATAGTTAAATAGTTTCAAGTATTCCTATCTAACACTTGGAATTCTTCGGGTCTCATACATAAGTCAAATAGAACTATTTCATCTTCTAGTATACTTAAAAGCATTTAACTGAGTCCAGACGAATGAATAATATTTACGAGAAATATTAGTGTCGAATAGTAATACTTAAAACCATTTACCAGTTTGCTAAGAAAATGATAAATATTAAATAGAATTATTAATGTTAAATAGCAATACTTAAAACCATTCAACTGTGTGCGAGCAAATGAATTCTGGCTCGTTTAAAAATCTTATATATATATATATATATAAGGACCTGTAATGATAAATAGACAGTGAGACGAATTATGTCATATTCTAGATTTAACTTGGTGTGAGGATGGATAGATACCACAAAATATTATATGAATAATACCTGTAAAATATTTAATGAAAAACTTTACATCTTTAAATAGACAAATATTTTGATCTTGCTAGAGAGCTTAAAAAGCTGTGGAAATTGTACTTGATGGTGATCCCAATTGGAGCCGAGTTCTTAGAACGGTCCACAAAGCTTGGTAAAGAGACTCAGAGAACGAATCGGGACCACCCAAAGCCCAGCACTGAAAATATCAGCGTTCTGTAGACCTGAAGAGACTTGCTGTCACATAGACTTCATTATAAAAAAAACTACCGGTTAAAACTGGTGTAAAAACTTGCAGTGAAGGAAAATCATCATGATTTTTATGTGAGTGCAAATTTAAGAGATTCACGTTGACAATTTTATATAAACGGTCGTATTGCTATTCCATAATAAAAAAATAAATGAACCACGTTTCTCTTCGTCTTTTACATGTGTGATAGACCCCTTCTGCCTCCCTGAATACATCAACTTCTTAAAACCAATACTATTCATGGCCCGTGATTCATCCAGTGGGTTCCGACAGGGGCGTCACACATTTCTTTACGGCTACAAGAAATACAACCGAGGGAGTGAGAGAAAAAGAACAAACGAACAATATGGACTTAAGTCAGCTCCAAGTACAAGAAGGGTAGTTTTGTGACACTTTTTTGTACAGCTTTTCGTGCATTTTGTAGACATTTTGTAGACTATCACTGGGAGTGTATTTTTCGCGAACCTCCTACAGAAGTCACTAGGAATGCTAACTCATCTTTGACCGACTTGCTCACTGCCTCCTTCTGCTGACCGTTGTCCACTCTGGACAGCTAACTCATCTTGACTGGTCCCTTCTGCTGTCCGTTCTCGACTGCCTCTGCGTCTTCGCCAATTCACCCTCTCTGGGTTCCTTTGCCAACTGACCCTCTCTGGATTCTTTTACCCACTGCCCCTCTGGCTTCTCTCAGGCCTGCCTTTCCTCCCCCACTTCCGGAAAGTCTGCTTGGTGGACCACTCACATAGTGTCACACATATACATCAGAACACTGTCCGATTTATTTATATGTTATAGTCAGATGAACAAAGGGATTCCTCCTCCCCTTCCCCAAAAAGGGTGACCTCGGATTAGCCAAGAACTACTGAGGTATAACCCTTACATCCATGGCGGCCAAGATATACAATGCCCTACTACGCAACTGCATCGAACCCAAAATTAAGAAGATACTTAGGAAGAACCAAAATGGCTTTCGGAGAAATAGATCCACGACGTCACAAATTTTGACTATCCGTCAAATTCTTGAATGTGTACGTACAAAAAATCTAGAGGCAACAATATTATTGGTCAACTTTGCCAAGGCTTTGACTCTATCCACAGAGGAAATATGGAGCAAATACTACTCGCTTACAGCCTACTAAAAGAACCCGTCGCTGCCATAATGATACTATATAGAAACACGGGAGTAAATGTCTTTTCCCTGGATGGAGACAAAGTTTACTTCGACATTGTAGCAGGTCTGCTGCAAGGTGACACATTAGCTCTAAGCCTCTTCATTATAAATGAAAGACAACAGTTTCAAGCCGACTAAGGAAAGAAGCGGAAGATATCCCGTAAAAACAATTACCGACGTCGACTACGTCGATAACATAGCAATTCTGGCAAATGCACCCGCCCAAGCCGAAACCCTACGGCATAGTCAGGAACGAGCCACTGCAGGCATTGGCCTCCATGTCAATGCACATAAAACGCAATATATGTGTTTTAATCAAACAGGTGATATTTCCAAACTAAACAATCGCTCTCTGAAACTAGTAGACAAGTTCACCTACCTATGAAGCAATGTCTCATCGACCGAGACAGATATCGACACACAACTAACAAAGGCATGGACAGCTATCAACAGGCTGTTGGTCATATGGAAGTCAGACCTGACCGATAAAATAAAGCCCAGTTTCTTCCAAGCAGCGGTCGTGTCGATACTGATATATGGATGCACTACATGGACGCTGACTAAACGGCTTGATGGCAACTACACATCTTGTGTAGTTGCCGTCAAGCTTTTTCTCCTTACATTCTCTGCTGCGAGCAATATTGAACAAGTCCTGGAGGCAACACCACATAATGCAACAGATGTACGGCCACCTACCACCCATCACGAAAACTATCCAAGTTATATGAACCAGACATGCAGGACACTGCTGGGGAAGTAGGGACAAGCTCATAAGTGATGTACTCCTATGGACGCCCTCACGAGGACGAGCAAAGGTAGGACGACCAGCAAGGACCTACATACAACAGTTCTATGCCGATACAGGTTGAAGCCTTGAAGACCAACCGGAAGTGGTGGACGATAGAGAGGGGTGGCGAGAGAGGGTCAGGGAGGTCTGTGCTGATAGCACGACATAATGATGATAATGATGATGATTGTAATGTGATTTGGCGAGAGGAAGTAAGAAAGAGAACGGGAGCATAATGTCTGGGAGAGAAGAGAAAAAATTATTTTAAAAAAGCAGAGTCAGCGAAATGGCCAGCTGACCTCTGAGGAGTCAGGCCAAAGCACTCTTTTTAGGGTGAATCACTACGGTAATTAAAAATAACTAGAAAAAAACAGAATGTCCCAAATCTTCTGTGCAGGTGTGGAACCACCGGAAACAGATATGTTCTTCCCTCCGCCAGCAAGCGGAAGTAAGGTGACGACACGGGTTTGAAAGATAGTAGGTAGGGAAACATAACAAAGTAAATACGTGAGTTGAATACCAGCCGGAGAAATGTAAAGAGAAACAAAAATTACGAGCTCCGTAAAAGGGGATCTCACACAAGATGCGCAGTTGTGGAGACGAAACCTCCGAAAAAGTAGGTTAGAACTCTAACAGAAAACCAGAAAGAAAATTGAAGGCTTGTGTCGACTTACTTTTTTTCTTCATTATAGATTGTTTCTCTTTGTTCAGCAAACGCGGGCGACTCAATTTTCATACTCTGTTTCTTTTTCCCGACAACTTCTTAAAAGGTGTATTAGCGAATAAACCTTTTGTGTTAGTGAACTAAAACAGAGTTTTGAGTGTTCGTTAACTTTTCTCACAGCGTGGTTACAACAGGGTCCAACTACCACTTGAGACGTAGCGATACACACATAAACCCGTTTGCCATGTGGTGGTACAAACGACTATTTGGTACTATTATGGTACAGTATGGACAGTAACCTAGGGCCCAAAACTAAATGGGCTCCCAAAAGCCCAGAAGCCATGGGCTCCGGATAAAACTTTAAAAAAATTAAATTAAATTTAATTAATTTCAGATATAATGAAGATTCTTTGAACCAATCTGAAACTATTTTGAGTATTTGGGTACCACTAGAGAATTTGAAGGAGGGGCCGTGAAGATTTTGTTGTATCTCTTTATATAGGTTTAAATTTTTTAGGTACTTTTTTTAGTTTTGTAAAATATTGACTCTTTTATTTTCAAGTTCTTTAACAAGGATTCTTCGGCATTAGAAAAAACCCACGTAGGCTATGTCATTAAACAAAGTGGCTCCAGATTCTATCAAGTCTTAAGTTCCTGGATTTGGCGCTTGATATGAACTAATAAAAATTCAATTATCAAATTAAAAATTTAATTTAACCAATTAATTTAATGGATCTAAATTTATGAATATCTAAAACTCTCCAAAGACATCATTCATATAGTTAAACTTGAGCGCATCGAGTCGTGCTATAGTTAGCAAGCTAGCACTAGCAAACCTTCACTAGTGATTTCGAATCTCACTGGGTGCCCTTTACATACAACCTTGTTCCACATCTAAGCAAAATTTTTTATGAATTACAAATGATTAACAAACTAGACTCGCAAAACTTTACAAGTGATTTTGAGTCTCAAAGGGTGCATATTCCCTTATGCCATATATAAGCACAGAGCGTAGTAAATAATAAATATATATATATTTACAGAGCTTAGTGAATAATAAATGATTGGCAAGCTAGCCTCTCAAACTTTCTCGAGTGATTTCGAGTCTTATTGGGTGCTCTTTACATACGGCCTTGTGCCGTATCTAAGCAAAAAGCATAGTAAATGACTAATACAGTTAAATATTTCTCAAGGTATCATTTTCAACAAACTTTTCGTTTGAAAATTTCAAAAAAATTTTTTTTCAACAGTCACCCGTATTTTAGGAATGAAAACTGGATTACATCATAGTTAATTTATTCACAAAATGGTGAAGTCAATGTTCTGCTTTGATTTTTAACATCATGTCAATGATATATAAGAAAAATAATAAAATAGAATTGACTGAAAAGAGTAAATTTAATAACTTACTATCTATTTTTTGCCGACTAAATAAACATCGTTAGTAATTTAACCAATTTGGACGTCATGCAAAAGTTCCTTTCACCTGATCAAAACCGCGTTAATCAAATTGGATATTTTCTTTTTATCTTATTTGCTTTCAAAATTCCACCTGTCTGTGTCATGGGACTTAGAGCAAATTTCCGTCGAAATCGAACTTCGGCAAAACCAGAAATAATCTAGACGAAAACATCAAAATGAGCCTCAAGCTGAGCCGATTATTTGATATAATAGGCGTCAATTTTTTTGCGTTCAACGCCGCGAAAATGCGACCCCGCAAAAAATAACTTAACGATATTAACACTAACCAGCAGACATTTTCTTTTTCCTTTATTTTTTTTCGCTTGTATGTCATGAAGATTGATTTCTTTGGTGCTTGACGAGAATGGATAAAAAAAAGTAAGAGAAAAGATGTCAGTAAGAATAATTGAACTCAGAAGAAAAGAAAGTCGACCAAATCTTATTTAAATGAAGATTTGTTGATTTCTGACACAGTGGTCGATACTGAGATCTTTCTTTTCTTTCTTTCTTTTTTCTTTCTTTTTCTTTTTTTTTTTTTTTTTTTTTTTTTCACCTAAAAAGACGATCGCCTGAAGTATCCCAAGTTTATGCCATTATGCTTTTGTAAAAAAAATTGGAACAAATTCGCTTCTACAATTATATAAAATGTGTAAAAGACGCATCTGTATGTAGAATTACCGAAGAGCCTTTTCCTCTGCAAAAGCAAAATAAATGAATAAATAAACTGATTTTATTGATTAGAATAATTCTGCTTTTAACTGTTGACACAGTTTTTCCTTTTAGACAATCTAGAATCAGACAAAATTCATCTGGGCAAAAGACTCGAATCAGTTGTGGCGCTTTTAGAACTAACTGTTAATGAACATTGCATTGTTGATACACAATATTTGGAATGCAGCATGCGGTGTATTTTACTTTCCCAGTTTTGGATTGGAATGCACTAAATGTCAACTCGTCCAACTAATTCACATTAGGAAATTTTGTTACTTTCTCTGATAGGTTGGTCGGTTTCTATGGCATATAAAAACCTGATGGGTTATTTAAAGCCAGATCCTGTTTTATATGTATGATTTATTAGTGAATAGTTTTTTGGTAACTTTATTTTTAAACCAGTTGTTAGAGCTTATTTGTTCGCGCAGTTACTATACTCGACGGCATATAAGGAGTCCTTTTTTTTATTTTACAAAAAATCTCTTTTAAAATTCCGCTGTGTCTTATAGGCCATATGTAGGTTTAAAATTCGTGATCATATTTACCAACCCCTCCGCCCGGATAGGATATGACACAAGGTCAATTTTTAAGCGGAGTTTTCCTTCTCCTAGAGTTTTCCTTCTCCTAGACTAGTTGCCTCACCAAGGCTGAAGAACCTAGTCTGCCCTACTATTTACCCATAGCTGGAGGGAGAATAATTGGATTCATACCTTTCCCAAGACTGATTGCTATGTGAAATGCAATCAGTCTTCTCCAGGATTTGAACTCGTGTCGCCGTGTCCATTTCCTGCAACTATAACCATTACACCACGGGCACCTCCTGTTTAAAATTCGTGATAGTCGACTGAAATTAGCTACCTGACAACTCCTATCAGCTTAGACTTTTAAGTAACTTTCATACACCTATTGTCATTATTAAAAAGGTCTTTATGCACATTAAAACTGTTATCATTGATAAGATTCATTATATTTATTTCATCATATTAGTACTTTGTTTTTTTCTTGATTTGCTCTGCTGAAATTGGGGTGTGTCTTATACACCCGTGCGTCTTATATACCGTCAAATATGGTAATTGGGTTACCGTCTTCGTAATAGTAATAATTCCATTTGATATTAATAGTTTCTTTTGTAGTATAGCCATCCATAAATATGTGAAATGTACATAGAATGTTTATAACTCATATAGATAACATTGGAATCCCGAAACACAAAAAAACACTAACGACTTCTTAGTTCAGGTACGAAACTTTTTATAACCTTTTGAGTTAAAAGGTTTTTCGACATAAAGAGAGTGATACACAATCTTTCTATGCTGACTTTTTCATCTGCCCCTCCACCACCACCACAACCACCACGTGCGGCACCCGCCACAAGGCCTCGGCGAGCTCCGAAAGTCAACCGTCTTCCTCGGACGCTAAAACTCAACTCAACTGACTTTTCTCAAATCTCAGCCCACGCTTCCGGAGCGTGACGTCACTCACATCTCCTTGTATCATTTCCTATCTGTGGTTTTATTTTGACATCTGTTAATGACGCGTCCTCTCCGCGCGCGCGTGAACACCTGCGTTCCTGTTGCACCTAACTAACCCATGCGCTAAGCGAAAGGTTCTCAGCCTAACTAAACCGAAAGGCCAGATATATAAAACGAAATCCCTCGGCCATTATATTACACTTTGTGCACAATTAAATGGTTTCAAGTATATTTTTTTTTTTAGAATTAGTAAACCTATTCATTAAAAAATCCAATGTTTTATAATTAATTTACACACAGCTGAATGATTTCAAATAACCAATGATGATAATTCTTAGTAAATCATTGACTTGTTCTGTTTGACCGATAGATGAGACCCTAACAGATAGTAACAATCGGGGTTAAAGTGGACCAAGGAGTAATGGTAATAAAGGAGTTTTACACATTCCCCAAAGCTCCAGGACTGGAGACTCACCATCAGATGCATTTTTTTGTCAGACACTCGTTAGGTGAGTCTTATCCGTTCGTAGAGGTACAATAGGCATATTCCCAGTCCCAGCCGACATGGTGGTATTTCTTTCGGATTGATTAATTGATTTAACGGCAAGTCAACCTGTCTCGGGTTATTTTATCCAAGATGTTAGGGAATCGTGTTCATTATACTAAAATATTTACATTTTTTGAGTATTTGCTTTTTACAATGTTTATCGAATACGAATAATTTCTAAAAAGATTTATTTGAGCCATAAATGGGACTCTAACTAACTGTAACATTGCCTCACCAACACGGCACCATCTCGAATATCAATAGGTGTTACATTACGCAAAAGACGCATCCAATTGTTTAGAATATGAAAGTTTATAAACTGATGGCAATATTTCACATAGAAGGCGCCAACAAACGAGAAATAGAGGAAAAGGATTAACTCATGTTAATAGATACGCATAAAGTTTCATTAGTGGGAGACGAACGATCAAAGCACCGACTTCTATAGTTTTCTTATGGGCCAACTGTCACCCCTTCCAATGGGGCTGTCCAATCAACTACGACCTTCTACCTCAGACTTTCTGAACTGACTGAACTAAATTAACTCTCTTATACATGTCATCGATTATCTTATAAACTAATGATGATAAGAACATGTGTCATTAAAAACTTTCCATGAGTTCGTCATCTAAATCAACTGTTAGTGCATTCAAATTGCTTATTTTAAATAACTTGATATCGTGGATTTCAAAACGACTCCCTATTTTGACATTAGCTGACATCTGACATGTCCTTGGCATGTGCAGGCGTAAGACCTTTGAATGCGACCTACACTTTAGTTCAAAGTTTTTAGATGACTCGCAATTTATTACTACAAAGAAAATAATTAACTAATATAATTAATAATCATCCTTAATTATATTACAAAACATTCCCGGAATGGATGATAATTGACTTGGTACACCACACTCCTCAGATCTCCAGAACTGATGCTGTTTGGTGTCATATCAAGAACATCTCTTTTTTGCCGAGAGCTACTTCATTGCAGGGACGTATTCTAATTACTGCCAACCGGGCTGAATTCGTACGGAGTACGGTAAGCAAGTTTATCTAAAAGGCACTGCAGTCTACATTCATTATAAATAGAGAAAATGTACTGTTACTAACTGTTTTATTATTCTCATCATCAGTCAACTATCTTCATCTTTGCGTTGAAACTAAATTTTGACCGATACATTCTTCAATTCTCCAGAGAATTATGTTTTATATTATGTTCTGTAAATTGTGTTTAAAAGTCCACGGAAGCGAGTGTCAAAAGTTTTGTAATTGAAAAACAAACTTTATGGCAAGACAGTAAATTATCTTCAGAATAATTCCTGACATGGGAAATATATCACATATTCTAATGTTGCTTCAACTGTTTCGTTCCGTGCAATAACTAAAATATATCAGCTGTAATGTTGTTTCGATATCAATAAACGTCTTTAAAATCTACATTGAGAATCATATGTTGCATAGTCACAACCATGATACATATACAACTATGCACATATACATGCGGAAACATTGTCAACACAATAATGACGAACAAACAGTTCTTTAGAAAAATATACCTCTCACACTTTATTCCAAAATGGTTCCGAAAAGGTTATGTGTGAGAGGTGAGTTGGAGACTGAACAAACTGCATCATATTGACCCCCAGTTCCTTTGTCTTTATCAGCACTTCTTTCTCGTTCTTCTGGGCTGCTCAATCGGGGGCTCTGAGGGCCCATAGCCCTCTGCTGGGTGCTGGTTCTCTCTACAGCATCTTATCTCCAACTAACTGACTCCAGCTAACTGAACTTCCTGTCGCACCAGGTTATGTCATTGTTTGACACCCACCTGCTTCCCGTGAGCGTCGCATTTGCACCCAATTCAACCCATCCTCGGTCAAGGCTATATCTTGATGTCTTCGACCGGATGCACCTGTTTCTCGATTGACGGCTGGACCGAAGGTCAATATGTTACACATAGCCTTTTACCAAGACTCAATACCGATTCTGGTACCCACGGGAAATACGTAATTCTCTCAACCAAGAAATAATGGGTGAAATTGAGAATAGAAAGATTAGGCTGTCCCCATCTTTCCATTAGAAAAGGTACAACTGCTTTGAAAATCAATATTCGATATCCTAAAAATTAACTGGGCACGCTCACTAACCTCAGGCACCAGTGAGAAACATCTAACTGCGATGACTAGAAAAACAGATCGCTCATCTAATCTTGGTCCTGTGGCTGCAGCTTAGAATGAATACGGTAACAGTATCTCCTACAGATAGTAAAAAAAAACACAAAAATGTAATGTCCTTGACATGTTATTAAACAGCATCTGATGGTGAGGCTCCAGGACTGTGAAGTAAAATTTCATTGTCATTACTCCCAGATCCAATCTTGTGCTGATTTGTCGTATCTATTAGAGTCCCAGCTATAGGAAATATAGGTCTGTTTAGATATTATTTATATAAGATGTAATATCACTATGAATTAGGTCTGTTTGAATATTATTACTCCCAGATCCAATCTTGTGTTGATTAATTATATCTGTTAGAGTCTATCTATGGGTAAAATAGATTTGTCTAAATATTTGTTTGGTTTCTTTGTTTAATGGCATATCAACTCTTTGTAGGTTATTTAATGCCAAAGCCATTCTCCTAGAAGAACAGTAGTGGTATTATTTAACCCATAGCTAGGAGGATAAGGGGGTTCATACCTTTCCCAATGGTATTAGCCCGAAAGTGAACGTAATAGCACGACTGGAGTACGAACTCGCGTACTACGCTTCCGCAGTCCATCGCTTTAACCATTACACCACGAGGACACCCCCGTCTAAATATTATTTATATAAGATAGGAATACTTGATGTAATATCACTATAAATTAATTGTATTAATAATAGTTATTTGAAGTTATAATTTTTTACTAAGAAATATAATCATTGCTTATTTGAAACCAAAGAAGTGTGTGCAAATAAGTGTGAGATTATTATTAAATAGAAAAAAACTAAAACCATATAATTGGGTATAAATCATTATTATTAGATAGGAATACTTGAAACTATACAGCTGTATGCAAATTATTTTTGTTGAATATGAATATGTCATATGATAAATCTGTGTGCAAAAACCTTTTAGGAATCAACTAAAAGTAGATATAAACGTCCAATTCACGTAACTCCCTAATCTCTAGACATAAAATAAACCTAGAAAAGTTGACATACCGTTAAAATCAATGAGTATATACATCAACTATCTCAATCAAATCTGGTTTGGTTTTAAGGCATATCAACCATGGTAGATTTTTTAATGCCGAATGCATTATTATAAATAAAAGCAGTTCTATTTCAAGTAATTCAGTTTAGCATAAGTACGCAGTTTAGTTCTATTTAACCCATAGATAGGGCCCTATCAGGAGTTACTACTCCGGGCCAGGGTGGACCTAAGAGCGGTGGCAATGAAGGGTACTCCGCATTCCCCAAAGCCCCAGCATTACTGGAGCCTCACGATCAGATTGTTTAGTGTCATATCCAGGACACTCGTTAGGGGAGTCTTACTCCTCAACAAAGATGCAGTCGTGTATTCTACAGCACCAACCGACTGGACCAAAGAAAAAAGTGGGGTAGTATTGGATTTCGTAAATATTTCCAAATACTTGTATAGAATTTTCTTCTACCAAATTTTTTGGAAGAATATTGAAAATATTGATTTTCTGAGAAAATTCCAAAAATAAATCTCTAATTGCAAACATTTTTACATTGAATCTTTATATCTCTTTAAAAACACAGATTTACTGAAAAACAAATAAATTCATCTTCGGGTAACCCTTAAAGAGCTTTTAACATAGACTATCAATAAGTCCTTGCGACTCGGCTAAAACTGGCGGGTTCATAAGAGAACGTCGCTTATGAGTTCATCTTAACTTCTCACACTGTGCCAAGCATGTCTTGTTCGTCTTACTAAGATAATGTGTGAGATGGGAGGTTGATGCTGCTCTTTTGTAAGGTGCTGCTTCCAGGATTTTTTTTATTTGTGTAATTTCCCATCCAACTTTTTTTCCATGCGTTTCGTTGAATTCCAGGAGTTGCATTCATACATTCGTACTGACAACACCTCTGTAGACTGCATACAGTGTCACCCCGTCGACCACTTAGACCACACACGGATCACTGCTCCAATGAAGAATTGAACCTAGGACTGTGAAGTCACCTGTCAACGTGCTGTTTTAAATCCAGAGAATTGAATGATGCCTTTCGCCAATCACCAAACAAATCAGTGTTGATCATTCGAAGAAAAAATTAAATTGAAGTCGAAGGCCAGAGATAAAAGAACCCGGGGTTCTCAATAATCAAACAAAATTTAGTTGACAAATAAAGCAACAAAGTCCGTTAAAGAATATCTTAGTTCTCTTTTCAAAAAATGAATAAGTCCGATCATAAAGTCCCTTTCCTGTTGAGTGAAGTAATACTATTCAGTGACTTGGCATCGTTTTTCTTAGCGGTCAGTCTCGTTGTAGCAGGAAACACAGCCTTTCAAAAAGCTAAGACGTTCTACAGTTTCCAATTCAGCTAAGTTTTCTGTTCGCCACGTTCCCGTTACTAACTTGTGATTCTTGCTTCTCTGTTTCGAAAGGTCTGACTTCAAATACAGAGTGTTTGGGGTTCACTGCTGTTTTTTTTTCCGTCTGTTTCTCTTCGACTGTCTGTAACTCTTGGCGTCTCTCTCTCTCTCTCTCTCTCTCTCTCTCTCTCTCTCTGACCAACCCCGGCAAATGGGTCATATCAGGGCACAGTAGAGGCGATGAACGATAGGGACTGATGGTGAGATAAAGTCAAGGGACTCTGTGTCACCAGCACATGATGACAAAAATGATGATCGTTATTTATAATAATTAGTGACTTTTTATCAAAGAAATTCTTTTAAATACAAGTCTATCGAATTTTTCCTTTGACATGTTATAGTTATCATAGTGTTTTAGTTTCGGAACTTACTGGACAACGGAAGGAATGGTTAGATTTCTTTATTTAATGGCATATCAACTTTTGTGGGTTATTTAATACTGAATCCAAGCTTATAGAAAGAGATTAGTTGAACTATTTAATTCATTGCTAGGAGGGGGATAAGGTGCTTCATAACTTTCCCAAAGTTATTGGTCAAAAGGAAACGGAATAGAACGACTGGAGTTCGAACTCGCTTGCCAAGAGGATACAGTCCATCACGTTATCCACAACACCAAGGAACTCTCCTTCCGACAGAAATGATTAAACACTTTAATTAATCACTGAACAAGAAAATTAATAAGAAAAAATCCTTCTATTTCCATTTCCCGGTGTCATGTAAGTTTCCTTCTTCATTTCCTTTCTGTTTATTTAGCAGTAATCACAGCTCAAGTATTCCAGATGACCATTCCAGTGATCTACTTGAGTTGAACTAATTCAGACGGGGGTTTATCATAGTGAAAGCAAATAAATAAATAAGCTGAGAATTAATCTTTATTTATTGAGGACTTTTTGTCCTCATCTTGGTAGTTTTTTTGCGGGGTGTTTCTTCTTTTACTACGTTTCGGCCAAATTTCACCTCTGGCCTTCTTCAGCTGATTTTACCGCGACCTCGGATAGGAATGCTAAGTCTTGTAACCGTATCCCCAGTAATTACTGCCTTCCATATGGGGATACGGTTACAAGACTCGGCATTCCCATCCGAGGTCGTGGTAAAATCAGCTGAAGAAGGCCAGAGGTGAAATTTGGCCGAAACGTAGTGAAAGAATAAACAACACAAAAAAACTACCAAGATGAGGACAAAAAGTCCGCAATAAATAAAAATTAATTCTCAGATTATAAAGCCTCATCTCAAAATGATTCCAATTAAAGACAAATAAATAAGCATTTACTTTTTCAAGAAAAAGACGCCATAGTTTCTCTCAACTTTAGATAGTTTTTTAAAACTTACATTTACTACTTCGATTTCTTTGTTCAATGGCAATTCAAACTTTTTGTTTTATTTAAATGTATTCAACTGACTTTCAACCTAGCCAGGATGTGATACAAGGCCATTTTATTGAATGGGGCGACGCACTAATCTAGATTCATGTACAGCTATCGTAAAAATTAGTAAGTCTTGTGGGCATTCCTCTTTTGGGGCGCCTTAGGTATAAAGGGATGAACTCAGCTCTACAAAGCAGATATTGCCTGCGGGAATAGCCCCCTGGGATCAGGTGATTCAGATTAATAACTGCTATGGACCCCTTCGCACGGACGCGCAAGTGTTCGACGACCAACTAGAACTTGTCTACAACGGACACAGGATGTAGTCTAGAAGACTTGTTGGATGTGATGGGTGACAGAGACGAATGGTAAGAGAGAGAGTTAGGGAAATCCGTGCTAACAGCATGATGATGATAATGATAACACAAAATACAATGACAATCTTGATTTTCTTCTATTCGCCTTGTGTCAGATGAAACAATACCAACTAAATGTTGTATTTTGACCTTCGACCCGGCCAAAAATGCCATTCCAAGGTGATGCACCGGAAGGAGGTGACACATTCTAATGGCAGTTATGAGAGGAAATCGCGAGGGCGGAAATTGGTTGATGAAATGAGACGAGGTAAAAAAAATTCCCATGGTACACTCATAGACTGCGCACCGGAAGAGAGTTACCTGTTAACTGCATGACAGTTATTTCCGCTTGATGATGATCCAACATGCGATTCCAAAAATCGAGTAGGCGACTGAGTGGGTGTTGAACTATTATATCACTCAGTCAAGACAGAAGTCAGACAGTTCCAATTAGAGATCGGACGGAGTTATAGACGAGATGTGGTAAGGAAAGCCACACCAGGCCGAAGGGGCTCGGGGCCCCCGATTGAGTTGGGGTCCAGAGAAGTTGCTGATAAGATGCAGTAAAGAAAGCCATCACACAGCAGAGTGGGCCCCAGGGCCTCCGGTTGAGCATATGGAGAACGATAAAGACACAACGTTGACGGCCATAAGAGTGGGGGTCAATATATTGCAGTTCTGTTCGGTCTTCAACTCCCTCTCACACGCAAACCTTGAGTAACCCTTTTTGAACCTTTTTACAATAAAGTGAGAGGTACATATATTTATAAAGAAGTCTTCCTGCGTCTGTTTATTTATTGTGTCGTTATGATGCTGCATATGAGAATATAACATAAATATACAGATTTTTTTAAAGTCATTGTGATTTGAGAGAAAATAAATAAAGAGCATATGAAATTAAAAGTTTGGCTTAAATTATGTTCTGTTTAAAAAAATTATCAATCCATCTATCAATCAATACTGGCACATTGACTAGTGGATAGAGTGTTAGATACTTGCCCGGGAGACTGGCGTTCAATCTCAGGTCGGGTCACACCAAATACTAAAAAAATGGTACTTGATACTTCCTAGCATAACACTCAGCATTATGGGTAAAGTGGAGCAATCGAAGGAATGGAGTAGTGCCGTCTCTTACACTTCGGAGGAGTAACTATTGAAAACTGAGCTTTCAGGTCGCCCTCGACAACGGCTGCCAATTTAACGTATATATATATATATATCTTCATAGATAGATAGATAGATAGATCTATGTATTCACGTGTTATATTTTGGTATATGTATATGTATGTGTATG
>OY757911.1:37239709-37449709 GCA_963585895.1 Sepioteuthis lessoniana
CGCATTTTCTGTTGTATTGAATCATATTTTAACATATCATAATTTAATCATATCTTAACAAAATCTACCGCTGAAAGATAAACTCAAATCGTTAAGTATTAACTAAGCGTAGCAGGTTCCTCAGTGGCTCACAATAATATCCTTGTGCCATACTAAGTGCCAACCTGATTAGACTTACATCTACTGGAAGTTTATTTTAGAGTAATAGCTAGCAATTTTACATACTATTCTATGAGCGGCGGTTTTTTTCCTCGCGTAGCACTCCACTACTTGTACCCTGTGTCAGACTAGATCGGACTTAGTAAATGTGTCGTATTAAGTTCACTGACAATTAAATTCATTACAACTTGAGCCTTGTGCCTGACTAAACCAAGCTCAGCAATCGCACCCACAAGGCGCCTGCTGTAGAACGATGGTAAGTATTTGTCGCTGCCTCCCACCAGACAGGACTTGACACAAGGTCAAAAGCCCGAAGGCCGATTAAAGTGGGGATAAAGGGGAGGGAAAGGTCAGGAACGAGCCGAGACTCTAACCCTGCTTGTCTGTGCTGCTCATCGACCCACTAAGTGCAATGTGGGTCTAATGAGGCAAGCAGTTTCACGAATCCAAATTTGGATCCGGGCACGTATGCCGGGTTATGGCTTAAACTAGACAGCAAGGTCTAGTGCCATACAAAGGGGGCAGAGGATGCAGTTCGCCCACCTGAGGGTTGACCAACCGAAGTTGGGGGCCTTTTGGCTTCGAATCTGCCATTGGTTTCGATACCCCTAGACCAGTGAGTAATGTTACTCCTGGGCCAGGTAAGTATCGTAGAGTGCTGTAGAATGATGGTAGAATGTGGAGAAGATTTGATTCTCACTTGGCGCACATAGTCCGGGAGACCAGGCTTCAATCCCCGGTCGTGTCATACCAAAGACTCAAAAAATGGTGCTTGATGCCGCCTTACTTAACATTCAGCATTATAAGGTAAGGATCAAGGCTAAATTGGAGCAATCCATGGAATGGAGTTCTGCCCTCCTCTACACCGTGGTGTGGTAGCTATTGAAAAGGGAGCCTTCTGGTCACCCTCGACTAAAGGTCACCAACTTTACTTACTCTTCCTGAATTGTTGAAGCTTTAATTACGTTGAAGTAATATATGTATTGAATGTCTCCCATCAAGTGGGAAATATTAAGAATATTTTCAAATTACCTTGTTAGCGAGTTCTTTTCTACTATATATAGGACATCTGCCCGATTAAATGTTTGTGACAACATGAAACTCAGAGTCGCAGGTGAGTATCATTAAACTACAACCGTTTCTTTAGCATGTATATATATATAAATATATATATATATATATATATATTGTATTTGTTTCGAGGGCTATTACAATGCAAAATAATTAATCGGGTTAAATTAATTTCGAAGTAAAAACTTTTTTTACTATGAACTTGGTGTTGTAAACATGGTGTCACGTGGGTTGTTAGAACGCTATGTTGGTTGTTGTAACCATGGTGCCACTTGGAGTGTTTAAATGCGATGCGAAAGAGACGTGACTTCAGTGGTCTTACTCACTTTCATTTTTTTTAAATTTAAATATGTATTTTAAAGAATGAGCCTGTTAATTATATATATTCAGTATTTAATTCTAACCTATTGTTAATTTACGGGTATAACTTGGCTATTTATAAAGCCTCCTTAATTCTGAGATTACCAACATTACGTACAATTTCTTCCATCTTAATAGAAATATAATCATTATTTTAGCATACAATACAATAAAATAATTTGTGCAATACTTCAAACATATTAGAAAATAATTTTCTATATATAATCATCCACTGACAAACATTCGTTATATCACAACTCTCCAGTGTAGCTAGATACATTGGACGCTTCAAGCCGGGATTGAAACCCGCCTAACTTTATATTAGACGTAGTATTATCATACTGCTCAGTCACAGTCGACATCCCCAGCTCGGGATATTTAGGCGTTATGTAGTAGCTTTCGCTTGTTTACATTTTGTCTTACCGGTAGTAAAATTCAATTAATAAGGTGAATATTACCTATGGAGTTGCTAATAGAATGTTCTGTTTACAGTTGCGTCCTTTCAAGGAAATCGAAAGTAATGGGTCCTTTTCAATTTTAGAACACTTTCAGCATAACCTCTTTACTGACCGTTGTGCCCAGAACTTTCACTTTACCGGAGAGTACTTGTGTTTCCACTCCATGGAATGTCTTTTCGTGTTTAGCATTTGTAAATATTTTTTGACACAAACATGTTTTCCATACACATAACAAAATATTCTGTAAATTTCTCATAGTTTACTTGACTCAGCCGCAAAAAAATTGATGATATACCTCTGTTCATGCCATGAACACTCTGTTTAATTTGCGCTATTTTGAATACACTCAGAACCACTATTTTTATCAGATTAAAATAGCTTTTGTAATAAACTACTTACAGAAAATGTAGAATTTACATTTATGTAAAAATATTCTGCAGAAATTATTTGTTTTGTGATTTTCAAAATAGTTCCTCTAATTCACGGAATAACCTTCGTGTATATATATATATATTACTACGATTCCACAGTCAAGCGCTTTAACCATCACACCACGCAGACACCCCCTACCGGGCCATTGGATCAATGAGTAGAGTGTTCGCCAAGGGTCCTGGAGACTGGGATTCAATCTCAGGTCGAGTCGTACCAAAGACACAAAAAATGGTACTTGATGCCGCCTTGCATTATAAAGTAAGGATCAAGGGTAAAGTGGAGCAATCCAGAGAATGGAGCAGTGCCCTCCGCTACACCACGGTGTGGTAGCTATGGAAAAAGGAGCCTTCTGGTCACTCTTGACGAAGGTCGCCAATTTTACTTATATATATATATATATATACGGGGTTCGGCTAAAAAGTTCTTAGTTTGAACAAGATACTCTCATGGAATTTGACGAAACGAGGTTTATTTTTCAACATATTTCCCTTCACAGTGCACACGCTTCTTCTATCAATGTTGCTGTACTTGGATCCCATTGGTCAAACAAATCATCAACAGCAGATTTAAACTTTTCATTCAAGGAATTTTTTAGCCGAACCTCGTATATTTGGGAAGTCTCAAATATGTACATATTGGTAAAGAACTGCTCTCGGTGTAATTGCTACCGTCGTTGGAAATGGACAGGGCTATTCGCGTTCGAATCCTGGACGAGGCTGATTACATTTCCCATCGCACTAATATCCTCGAGAAAGGTATGAATCCAACTAGTTCCCTTTCAGCTATGGTTAAATAGTAGGACAGACTCTGATCTTTAACTTTAGTATGGCAACCCGTCTTGGAGAAGGAAAATAATAAATTCAAACCTGTTAAACTCCACTTAAAAATTGACCTTGTATTGTTATGTTGACCCGGCCAAAAATGCCATTCAAGGTAATGCACCGGAAGGAGGTGACACATTCTAGTGACAGTTATGAGAGGAAATCCCGTGGGCGGAAATTGGCTGATGAAATGGGACGAGGTAAAAAAAGATCCCATTATACTTTCATAGACTGACGCACCGGAAGAGAGTAACCTCTGAACTGGATGACAGTTATTTCCGCTCGATGACGATCACACAGGCCATTCCAAAGAAAGCGGAAGTGACACATCCCGGTCCCCAGATATCGGAAGTAGTCGTGGAGGCGTGTCCATATCAGCGCGTGGGAGTTTGAAGGTAATATAAGGCCGACGAGTTGAGTTCCGGTCAGTTGGGTTCAACGAGCCAGTGGAGACAGGCGAGTAGAGTTGAGGAGAGGGACGCGATGTAGTAGCAAAAGCCAGCACCCCGGAGAGTGGACTCTCAGTGCTCGGTTGAGCAGCCATAGAGAACGAGAAAGACACAACGATGACGGCCATAACTTCGGGGTCCAAATATTTCAGTTATGTTCGGTCTCCAGCTGCCTCTCACACGCAACATTTGAGTAACCCTTTTCAAAACCTTACAAATAAAGTGAGAGGTAAAATATTTTATAAAGAAGTCTTCCTGCGTCTTTCTGCGTGCGTCGTTTATTCCTGCGACTTTATCATCGTGCGTCTGTCTATTATTGTGTCGTTGTGATGCTGCATGAACATGTATATGTGTATATAAGCATATTGATTATGTGAGTATATAACAGTATCAAATCCTGCTCGTGCAGAGGGGTCGGGTAAATACGTACATGTTGGTAAGGCCAAAATCGTCCGCTCCCCGTGACCAGTGTCACAAGATGTCTTAGTGCCTACTTTTCTCAATTTGTAGTGCAATTGCGAGATGCTGCACCGAGACATGAATTCTCTTGAACATGCTCGGCCCTTTATCCGTCGTGCAAAAGGACAAAATCAAGATACGACGCACAGCCCGAAAACGAGAAGTCACTTGAGTAGGAGAAACATATTGCACACCCTGATCCTTGTCAATTCAAACCTAAAAATTCCATCGATTTTGACAGGAATTATACTAGTATGTAACTTTAACTCCTTGGGTGTATATGTGTGAATGATCTCTGTGTAATATCTACAGCAACTGTAAAAAGAAAAGCTTTATATATTTTTTGATAACACAGAGATTTCATTACATATACTACACATTGATCCTCAGCAGAAGTGCGGATGCATGCCAACTAGTCTGTTATTTTGCTTGTCATTTTTTGTCAAAACTCATAAACACACCCATACACATGAGAGCGTGCACACACTCGCACACACACACACACACACACACACACACACACACACACACACACACACATATATATATATATATATATATATATATACAACCCCTCCATATGAACAGGATTTGACGCTTGTCATTCTTATGCAGAGTTAAACAGGTTAGAATTCAGCGTTTTCTTTTTCTAAAAATTATTGCTTTATCGATGTTAAAGAGCACAGCCGAGCCTACTACTTACTAATAGGGAGAATACTTGAATTCATGCCTTTCTCAAGGATACTAGCGCAATGTGGAATACAAAAAGCCCAGTACAGAATTCGAACTCGAGTCACCATCTTCAGTCGATGCAGGGTAATAGCTCCCGACTACATATTGTACGACAGCATCTCTGCTGAGAGGTAAGACCCACCACCACCAACAACGAATGTCCTCGATATGACACTAAATGATCTTATCATGTCATATCTACCCAACCCCTCCGCTCGGGCAGGACATGACACAAGGTCAATTTTTTAAGCGGAGTTTAACAGGTTTTCAATTCAAAGTTTTCCTTCTCCTAGACTAGTTGCCTCACTAAGGCTGAAAAACCTAGTCTGCCCTACTATTTACCCATAGTTGGAGGGAGAATAATTAGATTCATACCTTTCCCAAGGGTATTAGTGCTATGTGAAATGCAATCAGTCCAGGATTTGAACTCGTGTCACCGTGTCCAATTCCTGCGACGATAACCATTACACCACGGGCACCTCCCCAAAATAAATAATCTTATAGTGAGTCTCCAGTATTGCTGGAGCTTTAAAGAATGCGGAGGACCTCTTCATTACCATTACTCCAAGTTCCACTCTGTCCTTAAGAGGTAGCACCTGACAGGGTCTCATCAATGGGTCAAATAGAATAGTTCGACATTTAACCTGAGAACAAACAAATGACTTGTGCTAAATTGACTTGATTAAAAGAGAACTGTTTTATCATTTAACTGTGTGTAAACAAATGACTGATGTTTAATTGAACTGTTAGCGATCGATAGTAATATTTGAAACCATTTAAATTTGTTGACATGTTAAACTGAATTGTTAGAAATAGAACTGTTTGATCATTTAACTGTGTGTAGCTACTAAATCTGTATACGAATCATATATCTAATATATATGTAAAGCATAATTTGACATTAAATAACCAACAATAGTTGATATGTCACAAAACTAAACTAAACCAAACCATATATACATCTGTGTGTGTGTGTGTGTGTGTGTGAATATATATATATATATATATATATGGGGGGTGTTTAGATAACATATACATAGAGTCAGAGCTATCCTATATATATATTTGGCACTTTTCATTTATAAATTTAGCGGACAATATATATGCATATATATATATATATATAACCGGACATTGGCCTAGCGGTTAGAGTGTTCGCCAATGGCACGGGAGACCTGGGTTCAATCCCAGGTCGAGTCATACCAAAGACTCAAAAAATGGTACTTGATGCCTCCTTGCTTAACACTCAGCATTATAAGGTATGGATCAAGGGTAAAGTAGAGCAATCCAGGGAAGGAGTAGCGCCCTCCCCTACACCTTGGTGTAGTAGCTATCGAAAAGGGAGCCTTCGGGTTACCCTCGACTATGGTCGCCAACTTTACTTACTTATATATATATAGTGTTTCCCTTAGATAATCTTGATAAAGGCGTGCTTGCTTGCGATAAAATAACATAATAAACAGCATTCATGTCTTCTCAGCAATATCTCCTTCGTTGACCCATTCAACTATTTATCTCTTGCATGTCTAATTGATCGTGTTCCATTCTATAAATCCAAGCTATTTACTTCAGATTGCCGTTACGCTATTTCAATACATCTACATTCATACACGGTGTATCTATTTGATTTCAATGAATCAGATTCGATTTGGACAGAAAATCTATGTTTAATTCAATGACGTAGATTTCAATCGCGTTCAACTCGTCACTTAATATATCTTGTTTTTATTTATTTATTTATTTATCTATTCATTTCTATCTGCTATGACCAATTTTTTTTTCCTGATAAATAAACTGCTTTGAATCAATAGAACTTTGTTCATTTTGATATCTAAATAGCAATGCTATCGGGATTGCACCAATTTTTCCTGTCAACTGTTTAAAAAGTCGTTTCTTAAATGTTTTACTACAGATGGAAAATACACGACAATCTATTTTTCTTCCATATAAATACAGATGTTTATTTACGTATCTATAAAAAAATAATACAATACATCGTTCTACATATAGTTACTTATCAAAAATAGCTGAGCTTTCTAATCTTGGTACTTACATAACAGAATGTAGAATTATTTTCATGCGAATTTTTACAAAAATTGTAATTATTTTTCGAGATTTGAAAAATACACGATTCATGAATAAAAGAACGAAATAATTACAACCAATTCTGAAAATTTAAATGACTTTAAAGAATAATTGTGTTGTTATTTTTCATAGTTTTTTTTATAGTTTGAAGATTGATTGATTGATTAATTTTAACGACATTTCAACCCATCTAAGGTTATTTTATACCATGCGTTCCTTGTATATTTTTTTCACATTTTTGAGTTGTTGATTTCTAAGAGTTTTTTGCTCACTGTTATTCATCGTGAATGTCTATCCAATACAAATGATTTGCACATTATTGTATAATTTCAATTGGTTTGGTTTAGTTAGGTTGGGATTTATGGCATATCAAGTATTGTAGGTTATTTAATGCCAAATCCTGTTTATACATATTTATTAGATATATCTGATTTAGTTTAGTTTGGTTTGGTTTTATGACATATCAACCATTATGGCCAAATCCTCTTTATACATAACTATTAAATATATAAGATTCGGTTTGGTTAGGTTTATGACATATCAATAATTGTAAGTTATTTAATGCCAAATCCTGTTTATACATATATATATATATAAAATATGTATGATTTCTAAATACATTTTGTTGACAACTTTTTTTTATAGAGCCTGATCACATTTATTTTATTTTATTTTTTTGCACACAAATAATTTCAAGTATTTTTATCTAACACAACTAATTCGATTTACTGTTAATCGTTTGTTTGCAGACAATTAAAAAGTTCAAGTAATGCTATGTAATACTAACAATTCAACATGAGTCATTTGTTTGCACACACTTAAAAGGATATACTTATATGACTTTTCAGTGAACAGTTTGTAGGTGATTTTATTTTTAAATGAGTTACAACTAATTTCTTTACACACAAGTATTGTTATTATTTCTACACAATTAAATAGTTTGAATTATTAATCTAATAATTCTATTGAATATTAATCTTTTTTTTTTTTTTTTGCAGCCTGTGGACTGGTTACACGTATTGCTAATTAAAACTAATTATTCATTTCAACACTATTCATTAATTTGCACACTGTCAAATGGTTCCAAATATTGCTATGAGATACCAATAATTCAATTTAGGTACACAGTTAAAGAGATTCAATTATGGCTATTGAACGCGAATAATTCTATTCCATATTGCTTATTCATTTGTATACAGTTAAGTGGTTTCAAGTATTGCTATTTATCACTAACAATTCTATTATACATCAGTATAAGTTTAGGCACATTTAAATGGTCAAACAGTTCAATTTCTAACAATCCAATTTAACATCAGTTATTTATTTTCTCATAGTCTAAATGTCAAACAGTTCTAACTGGGAGTAATGGCAATGAAGAGGAACTCCACATTCCCCAGAGCTCTAGGACTCGAGTCTCATCATCAGAGATACTGTTGGTGTATTCTGAAGCCTCAGCCGACTGGGCTTTGTATGGTTTCAAGTATTCCTTTCAAGCACTAATGATTATGTAATTCCAGGTAATTATTTCTATTAAATGATATTAATTTGTTTGCATACAGTTATATGTTTTCAAGTAATTATTATATAGTTTCTGGTAATTATTTTATTAGATAATAATAATTTGCTTGCTTACAGTTATATGGCTTCAAGTAATTAATTATAATTCTTATTATCAATTACTTGAAACCATATAACTGTGTACAAACAAGTTAGTATTATAGTTTCAAGTAACAACTCTTAAGATAAACACTTTACAGTTATACATATTTATCAACCCCTCCGCTCGGGCAGGATATGACACAAGGTCAATTTTTTAAGCGGAGTTTAACAGGTTTTCAATTCAAAGTTTTCCTTCTCCTAGACTAGTTGCCTCAACAAGGCTGAAGAACCTAGTCTGTCCTATTATTTTACCCATAGCTGGAAGGAGAATAATTGGATTCATACCTTTCCCAAGGGTATAAGTGCTATGTGAAATGCAATTAGTCTCGTCCAGGATTTGAACTCGTGTCGCCGTGTCCATTTCCTGCAACGATAACCATTACACCACGGCCACTTTACGGCAAGTATTCCTATCGAATGCAAATCATTTTTAAACAGATGTACTTGGCTCATAGGTGGAATCTTCAACCACTCTGGGTCAAAGTCGACCTACCAAGAAGAACTGAATTCTCGCCACCGAGTGCTGTTTAACATTATATTCAGTATACACCTTTTGTGGTGGGTTTTACGCTACTCTGTATATTTCTAAAAAGAAATATATATCTACAATACCGTTTTTTTTACATCTTATTGAGTATCAGACCCGAGCGATAAAATGAAACACAGTTTCTTCCGGGCAGCGGTTGTATCGATACTACTATATGGATGCACTACTTAGACGCTAACTAAACGGCTGAAGAAGAAACTAGACGGCAATTACACAAGAATGTTGAGAGCAATATTGAACAAGTCCTGGCGTCAACACCCCACAAGACACCAACTATACAGCCACTTGTCTCCCATCACAAAAACTATACAAGTTAGACGAACCAGACACGCAGGACACTGCTGGAGAAGCAAAGACGAACTCATCAGTGATGTACTCCTATGGACCCCGGCTTATGGCCAAGCAAAACCAGGACGACCAGCTCGAACATACATACAGCAGCTATGTGAGGATACGGGATGTAACCCTGAAGACCTGCCAAAAGCGATGAATGATAGGGAGAAGTGGCGAGAGAAGGTCAGGGATATCCGTGCTGGCGGTACGACTTGATGATGATGATGATGATGATGATTGAGTATATTGCTAACTACAATTTAACATCGAAGTGTCGCTTACCTATCAACAAATGTTGAGCATCCAATGAGAAATTAATTCATTGCTGTATGACTTGCTTGTTAACCACTGCTTTAAAACAAAGCAAATTTATTTACTAAGTTTAGACCGGTACAGGGTTTTAAGATATCGGAAATCAACTGATTTCCATAAAAAGGGCCAATTTTTGTGCAATAAAAAGAAAAAAAACAGGGTCTAGAAGTTGTAAGTTTTGTATATATAAAATAAATCAAATTTATTTACAAGTCCAGCACAAGGTTTTAAGATATCGGAAATCAAATGATTTCCATCCAAAAAATAAAAAATAAATAAAAATCAACTAGTTAATTTTTGTGCCAAAAACAGACTCTAGAAGTTATAAATTTTCTTTTTTTTTTTTTTTATTTATCAACTGATCAGCGTGTACTCACTAGTCTTAAAACTTTTTGGTTGGTTGGTTGGTTGGTAGTTTGGTTTTATAGCATATCAACTACAGCTACTAATTAGAGGTCATTCATCCTTATATACGAAGATAATTTATACCAAGGTTTCAAATGCTACGTACCCTATGAGAATCGAACTCATAACGAAATTCCCCAGATTTTTCTAGGTACATCTGTGTTTACACAAGTGGTTATTAATGAATATGAGAAGAGTCCCCGTGGCGTAGTGGCTAACGTGCTGAAATGTGACATCAAAGTAAGCGAGTTGGAACTCCAGTAACGCTATTACGTTCACATTTGGATATAACTTTGGGAAAGTTATTGAACCCCCTTTACAACTCACCCAGGTATAGTAAAACTTCTGTTCTTCAACAAGGATTGATTTGGCCGATAATCCAAGGTTGAAATGCCATTAAACAAAGAAATCGAATCAAACCAAACCTAGTGTGCATCGAAGTATATAAAGCTTTGATTTGTTTTTCTTGAATTTAGATTAGGCTATAAATATAGGGTACTTGATGCGAATCAAACAAACTTGTAGTGATCAACGAGACTAGTTCATTCACCATTAGGTTACGATGGAGCACCTCTACACTACGATAAGGCACTGTAATATAAATAGTCTGTCAAATTGCTTTCTTATCAATGTTCCAAAGAAAGGCGTCCGATTCAGCAGTCTTAATAAAATTTCAAGTTTCAAATTTACCCCATTTTCATTTGAATGGCGCCACTGTATACGCAGCAAAACAGATAATTGATATACTTTCTTAATAAAAAAAAAGTATCTTCTCAATACTATTTCCATTTTGTCATTTTTGTACATATCTATCTATATATCTATCTATTGATCTCTTCTCTCTCTCTCTCTCTCTCTCTCTCTATATATATATATATATATATATATATATATATAATTTCCTTTTTCTGAGACAGTCACCGTTTGCCTTCGGGCTTTGTTATTTTTGTGTAGACACGTCAAATAATTACAGTTTGCCGCTGTAAACTTGAATGACTCAAATGTCTTTCTTTTCATCTTTTGAAATGAGATGTAAAATGCTAGCAACATGAAAGCGAAAAATACATTGTTTTTTTGTTGTTGTTGTTTTTGTTTTTTTGTTGTTGTTTTCTTTTCTGTTTCTTATTCTTTGATGGATTTATGTGACTCCATTTTGATATTTGTCATGTACAATTCGGCGTCTTCCATTTCTTTTCTAGTTCTGCTTTTGCAATAAATTTGGATTTGGACAAACTTCGACTCTTTCACTTGGACAGAGTCAACAGGAAGTGACGTCAACTTGGTACATTCGCTTTTATCCCTTCGTTTGCATTGCGAGCTTTTAGATTGATTGATTGATTTTTAGAAAATCTGTCAACCCGTCTAAGGTTATTTAAGGCCTTCAAGTTTGGGAATCATATTTATTGTATATCCATATATTTTTGTATAGTTTTGCTGAAAAGGATTTGTTTTTTTTTTTTTGTTTTTTTTTGCTTACAGTTCAATCGGATACGCATCTTTTTCAAACAGATCTACTTCACCTATAGTTGGGACTCTAACAGAAACTACTTCTCTTGGATTAGAATAGACATAGAGGTCTCCCCATCAGATGAAGTTTAGGTTCATAGCCAGGACACCCCTTCTGAGGGTGGGTCTTGTCACTCTGCAGAGGAAGCAGTGATTTCTAAGCCATGTGACGGGGTAACGGACATGCAACATCTAAGATATTCTGTCACTCATAATGCTCGCTATTTCTTTTCGACAGATATTTCCTCTGTTGTTCTTGTTTTGTTTTTTTGTTTTTTGTTTTGTTTCGTTTTTTGAGAGGCTTTTTTTTCGCTATGTCATATTTCATCAGAGGTTATCTATTTGTATATTTGTGTCGACAAAATGTATTATTGTTACATAGGCATATTCACGAATTTGGCCATGTGCGAAATAGACATGGAATGTTGGTAACATATATACATAATGTTCATATAGAAAACTCAGAACATATAAAGAACATAGGAATCTCGAAATTCGAAAACACGTAACGACTTCTTTGTTCAGGTACGAAACTTTTTTTTACTTTTGAGTTAAAGGTTTCGACATAAGGAGAGAGACACAATCCTTTTATGCTGGCTTCTTCATCTGGCCCTTATCTCGTGCGCCGCAGCGAGCCCCAAAAGTCGAACCTCCTCGTTCGGCGTCTAGTTTTCAACTCTCTTAACTTTCTTCAAATTCCCAAAAACCTCCGCGCGCTTCCGGTGCGTGACGTCACCCGCACTTTGTCACCCGTTTCATTATCTCAGGGTATTGTGACATCTCTGAGTGGCATGTCCGCTCTGTGCGCGCGCATGTGTTATCACGTGTATCAAGGTTGCACCTAACTAACCCATGTGCTGAGTCGAAAGGTTCTCAGCCTAACTAAACCCAAAGGCATGAACCGAAATCCCTCGGCTATTATATTATTCGTTAAAAACACTTTTTTTAAAGTTTCAAAACATCTCTATATCATCATGAATGCTGGCAATCTTTTATGATTTAGCATTTTTTTGTTTCATATATGAAACTGATATTTCTCATTTTCACCCAGTCGAAAAAAAATATGTAAATTATTTCCTAAAGTACACCCAATCACAATAAGCAATAAAAGTACGCGGAATACATTGATTTTTGTAGTTTTCTTCTTTATAACCATATGTATTTCAATAAAAAAACTAAGCAAATATTTTTCTCAGCAATTTGTTATTGAACTATCGCACAAGTATTTGGTAATTTTTACTATCATTTATCACCAAGAAATTTGGATTTTACAAGCATTCTATAGATGACAAAATAATAGATATTTAAGTTTCTTTTATTCAATTTATCAAGAAAAAAATGATTTCCTAATGAAAACAAAAGGTTAAATTAGTTTGATTTTTTGTATTAAAAACGTGGAATCTCACCATTTCTGTGGTTTTACTAAAGGTCATAATTGCCGACCATCTTTTATAAATAAGAGAACATTTATTGCATTAAACTGATTTTTTTCTTCCAAATGCAAATGTTGGCGATTATTATAGAAGCAGTTGTGACAAATATTTACAGCTGTTTAGTTTTACATAGTGTATACTTGAAAGTGCGTTCTATACAGTGAAAAATCAAAGGTCAATACTTTCAATGAATATTAGAATATTAACTAAACTAAACATATCTCTTACCTCGTAATAAACTATCGATAACGTACATAAAAAAATTTCTTCTTTCTCAAATGTTTATTATAGGAACAGAAAATATATATTCTGCTTTCGAACAAACGTCATAATGATATTTAAGAAAATCTATTTTTTTTTAAAGAAAACGATGAAAATAAAAGTTTTATTCAGATTTGTGATAAATAGATCAAAATAAAACTATGGAGTATTATAGCCGTTTTTATACTTATTTGCAGTAAAATGATCGTTAAAAAAGAAGTTGTCTCCGGGGCTGGGGGGGGGTCTTCGTGGTGTAAAGGTTAAAGCGATGGACTGCGGAATCGTAGTAAGTGAGTTCGTACTCCAGTCGCGCTATTACGTTCACTTTCGGGCAAATACCCTTGGGAAAGGTATAAACCTCCTTATCCTCCCAGCTATAGTTTAAATAGCACCACTACTGTTTTTCTAGGAGAATAGTTTTGGCATTAAATAACCTACAAAGGTTGATATGCCATTAAACAAAGATACCAAATTAAATTCCAGGACTAAATCTATGTGCCCTGCCCAAGGGAAGGTTGCTACATTGTAAAACCTTCTCAGCTTAGAATGGCTGACGGAACATGATTTTAGGGCCAGTGCATTTGCATAAATCGCCACACACGTCATGTTGTAAAAGTCTTATAAGGATTTTTCCCCTAATGAAATTGGGTAGTCCCTGTGGTGTGATGGCTAACGTGTTTAACTGCGACATCACGGTAAGCGAGTTCGATCAGCAGTCGTGCTATTATCTGCACTTTCGGACAAATATTCTTCAGAAATGTAAGAACACTTTTATCTCCAACTATAAGTTGAATTATACTAATACTGTTCTTCGACAAGGATGGTTTTAGTATTAAATAACCCATAAACGTTGACATGCCATTAAAGGGAGAAACCAAACATCACAAAATAAAATAGTGCAAATTTAAATGCATCTTATAGAAAAGTTGAAAACATTGTTGACTCACTCTTACTGAGGAATTTACAGCTGAATATATGGAACTAATAATTCTTTCTTTAAGATTATCTAACAGTTTTGAAAGAAACCCTTTCTTTTGTAGAAGCAGTTGCATTAAACATTAACACGTGGACTTTTTTTTTCGAACGGAAAGTTCTAAAACTTGAGTCACATTTTATGCACCTTGAAATAAGTGGGATTCATCAAACCAAGAATCAAATTCGTTACAGGTTGAACTACAGAACCTACACATATAGAATTGATTGATACATGCACGAAAAAGAAATGTGAATAAAACGTTTTCTTCAAATGTTGGTTGGATTAAAAGGTCAGACTTTTACATGTAGAAGAGATTTGTAGAAACGTAAATAAAACATTTGAATAAAACATTTTGATCAAAGATAAATGTGATTAAAAGAATGTCTGACAGTTTTTTTATTTTTTTACATCGAATGTATAGGTAAAAACTTAAATAACAAACGTAAAGTTTTGATTCAGTGGTGATCAGATTTAAAGAAGGTCAAATCATGAGTGGATTGACAGAAACACTAACAAATATTAATTATTTTGATTAATTTTGAATTTGTACTGTTCTTTTTTCATGAAGTCTGTCGGACATTTTTTTATGAGAATTGTATATTCTTTCTGATTTTCTCGAGTAAAAATTTGGCAATATATTTCTTTTTCTTAATTTACTTCTTTATTTATCTTTATTTGGTTCAGTTTATAATTAATTAAATGTTGGGTATTTTATATATTTTGTTCTTTCTAAGTAAAAATTCTCTAACTTTTTTAGACACAAATCGAAATTTTCAAAGGGTATTTATTTATTTATTTATTGTTTTTGTAAAATTTCAGTCATTTGCAAATTGTCTGCTAGTGTACAATACTGTAAGTATTAAATATAAATATGTTTCTCATATGAAATTAAAAAGAAATATATCTCTTCTATGAATGAAGTTACTTAAGAAATATGGTTTGGTTTGTTGGGGTTTATGGCATATCAACCTTTGTAGGTTATCTAACGCCAAATCCATTTTCATGTAAATAATCTGTTCTATTTAAAACAATTCAGTTTAGCATTAGTACACAGTTTGATTGTCAAAAATATTTCTATTTCAAACTATTCAAGCAGTTATATGTAATAATTCAGTTAAGTGTAAATACAGTTTTAATGTCGAAAAACAGTTCTATTTCAAATAATTCAGTTAAGCATAAGAACGCAGTATAAATGTAAGTAAGGTTTAATTGTCAAAAACATTTCTATTTCAAGCTATTCAGTTTACTCAATTCACTTTAGCATAAGTATGCTGTTAGTTCTATTTAACCCATAGATAGGACCCTTATCAGGTACTACCAGTCCGGGCCAGAGTGGACCGGGGAGCGATGGCAAAAAAGGGGTACTCCGCATTCCCCAAAGCTCCAGCACTGCTGGAACTTCACCATCAGATTGTTTAGTGTCATGTCCAGGACACTCGTTAGGGGGGGTCTTACCCCTCTGCAGAGGTGCAGTCAGTGTATTCTACAGCCCCAGCCGACTGGACAAACTTAAGAAATATAAATTTGAAGGAAATAGTTTCTCAGGTCCAAAAGGAATTATGAATTTAGTATCCGAATTATCTAGTCCAGGTTATTAGGGTAACTTGAACCAGAACTTTTTAAGACCTTATTTTCCGATGCAGTTATCTTTAATGAACAAGGAAAGTTTTGGTAAATGGGTCAAGCCTTTCAGCCTTCGCGGAGATGAGTCTAAATTCTAAACCATCCTGGAACTTTGAACACTTTGGTGTGGTTTCGGTTTGATTTTATACATATAAACAGTTCTATTTCAAACTATTCAGTTTAGTACAAGTATAGTTTTTTTTTTGTTTTGTTTACACACAGTTAAATGCCAAAACAGTTATATTTCAAACAAATCAGTTTAGCGTAAGCACACAGTTTCAATGTCAAAAAAACAGTTCTTCTTCAAACAATTCAGTTTAGCCTAAGTACGCAGTTTAAATGTCAAAACATTTTTATTTCAGACAAATAAGTCTAACATTAGTACACCGTTTAGATATCAAAACAGTTCTATTTCAAGGAAATCAGTTTTGCACATATACACAGTTTAGTTATATTTGACCCATAGATAGGATTCTATCAGATGCTAACACTCCGGGCCTGAGTGGATCTGGGAGCGATGGCAATAAAGAGGTATTGTGTATTCCCCAAAGCTCCAGCATTAGATTGTATAGTGTCATAACGAGTACACTCGTTGTTGCGGGTGGTCTTACCCCTCTGGAGAGATGTAATCGGTGTATTATACAGCACTAGTTGACTGGGCAAAAAACACTTTGGAGTGAAAGTGAAATGAATTTGTTACAGAACTTCTCCCCCGACTAAAGTGATGGTTAAAGATCTTTACCAATAAATAAAAAGGCTGGGGTCTCTTTCTAAAAGCAATGTAATAAAAGGTTCCAGAAATATATAACATAAAACAGGGGAGTACCCGTGGTGTAGTGGATAACGTGTTCGATTCTAACATCGTAGTAAACGAGTTCGAGTCCAGTCGCGCTGTTACGTTCACTTTCGGACTAATAAACCCAAGAAAGGTCGGAACTTCCTTATGCCTCCATCCCGCTCTGGGTTAAATAGTACCACCATTGTCCTTCTACAAGAATGACGTTGGCATTAGATTACCCATAAAGGTTGATATATCATTAAACAAAGAAACCAAACGACATAAAACGTGTTTGTCGACTTCTTTCCCTCGTTAAACAACGAACAACGGTTGTTGAGTTCTGTACTGGATCAAGTGACTACATTTGAGTCACGCACAAGGTAACAGTTTCTTTTTTTTTTTTTTTTTTTTTTTGATAAAATTTGAGATTTTTCTCTCTCTTGAATCTTAAAATAGTTATACGTTTCTCTTCTTATCCTCCCCTACCTACCAAAAACACCAAGATTTTTCATCGAGTCTAGAATTCCCATCCAAATCACCTTGATGGATCATTTCTATTATTCTCCTGTGGGTGGCTTGACGAAGTCAGTATTTATTCGTATTTGCATACTATAGGTGTTCCTCATCGGAATCTAAGAGAAAGCGAAAATTATTTACCTGATCTTCTGACACAGAAAACTAATTGAACCATAATTATCTTTTGGTCAATGACGTCATTAGGAAATCAATTTCCCTGTAATTGTTGTTGTTGTTGTTGTTGTTGTTACTTTCGATTCTGTAAGCAGACGGTTTGTGTGAAACGATATCACAATTGCACTGAGAAGAAATCCCAGGAAGCATTAAGCACATATCGTTTGAAAGAAATGCATCAGCACCTTGTTGCACATGCGTATTGATTACCAGTACTTCCGAAAGCCTTCAAATGAATGATAAAAGAAGCAAAAAGAAATTAATTCTCGTTTCAATGATAAATAGAAAAAAATTCTCATGAGAGAATTTCGTGTGAGAAAGAAACAGAAAAATTTAATGGACCTTCATTTTCTCAATGAAAAAAAAACATTCTTTTATTTTCAAATTTGGTTCTTAGTATACTTTCACAACTAAAATGCCGATTTTTCTTTGGATTCTGTTTTATAAGACATTGGGAAGTAGCAATGTATGCTAGTCTAGCAAGCCACTGAACGCGCCCTTTGATCAAGGCTCTAGTCACTTTACCTTCATATTCCAAACTACCTTATTTTCAGAATACCAGATGGCATCAAAATGTGTCAGTTCTTTCTGGGAAAATATCCAAGGATGGAGATCCAGATTTGGCAATCATCAGAATGCTTAACATCAAACAAAATCGAATCAGTGAATCAAGCCTAAATTCCGAATGCAGCAAGTATTTATCCAACCCCTCTGCCACGAGCAGTTTGCAAGAAAAAATTCAATTTTTAAGTGGTCTATATCGGGGTAGAATTCAAAGTTTTCTTCTCTTAAAGCTGTTGCCACGCTAAATTTAAAGGTCTCAGGTAATTCTTCGATTTACTTATGCATACGAAAGAATTGTTGAATTCATATTTTTCCCAAAACTATTAACGCAAAATTGGAAATGCAAACAATTACGCAAAGAATTTCAACTCGGGTCACCGACTCCATTTCATATGAAGATAACCGTTTCACCAAAAGCACCTCCTCACTATAATTTTGATTGCGCTTCATAACTAAAGTTAGTTGTTATTCTTGGTTTATTTTAGCAAATAATCAACAAACCCATAAAACCTTGAACAAATAAGATCATATTTTTCAGAACGCATATATATATATATATATATATATATATATATATAATTAGTAAGTGAATAGTTAATAGATGCCATTATTTTTTAATGAACCTGGGCTCATTTGTTTGGACACCGGTAAGGTGTTTCAAATAAGAGCTATTTATTGTTTTCACACAGTAAAGTTTTTTCAAATATTGCTATTTAAAACTAATAATTCGCTTGAATTATATCAATAAGCAAATTTATATAATCGGCTCATTGGCCTTGTGGGTAAAAGAGTTCGCCAATTGTCCAGGAGACCTAGGTTCAATCCAAGGTCGAGTCATACCAAAGACTTTAAAAATGGTACTTGATACCTCCTTGTCCAACACTCAGCAATATAAGCTACGTATCAAGGGCAAAGTGGAGCAATCCAGGGAAATGAGTAGCGTTCTTCCATACACATCGGTGTAGAAGCTTTTGAAAAGAAAGCCTTCTGGTTGCTCTCGACAACGGTTGCCAACTTTACTTATATCAATGCCTAGCGAAAGATTTTATTTGACCATAGATGAGACCCCAACAAGTACTACCATACCTGATCATGGTGGACCTGAAGGTAATGGTGATGAAGAAGAACTCCACATTCCCTACATTCCAAGACTGGAGCCTCACCATTTGATGCAGTGTAATCTCATACCTCGAGCACTAAATTGTTTAAAGTATTGCTATCTTGCTAATCAACAGTATTCATTCACTTGCACTTGTTACATATTGATTTTTGACCGGCAGGGTAGTGTTGATTTCAAAAACAGGGCTTCGACTGTGTCTTCGGGTAAATAAAGGACAGCGGAAATACCACGGGATTTGCGTGGGAAGAAATGTGAGAGCGTCAGAAAAAATATTATGACAGAAGTTTTCAATCCCAGTGGTCAATCGTGGAGAACAGTCTGCAGAGTAGACAAGTCACGCTGTCTAGGCGTTAGCCTTGAGGGGCGGAAGCTAAGTGGCAGCATTTACCGAATTAAACAAGGAGATTGTCTGAAAGGAGATTGTGAAGTCATCTGAATGCTGTGTTGAAGCCAAAGGTGATTTCTTTGAATAAATCTAATCTATAATATCTAAAGACATTTTCATGTAATTTTGGTAAATATATGCAATGAAGTAGGTTGTCTGTTATTTTCATTTTTGTGTTATTTAGACGCCAATTCATCAGTCACATTCTGCACAAATACGCACACTCTCATATGTATATGCACACATGCACACACACACATGCATATATATAATAAACAGAGACACCATTGGTAATTGTAGTCTGGGAACTTAAATAAAACAGTAAAACAACGAAGGATCCTTTTCGTGCGGTTCTTTTCAAGTTGGGAACACCGGAAATTTAACTAAAAACGGGGTATATATGTATAATAAGTAGAATGGCCAGATAGAGGGAAAAAACAACTAAGTAACCCCATATATATATATATATATATATATATATATATACTTTATTTAAAGAAAAACCAAAGACCGGTTATTTTAGGATTATAAATTTATTTCCATCCTGTTTTGCGTTTCTGATGTAAACCAAAAACACGAAGAAAAATATAACAGGAATTCTTCAGATCCAGTGGATAAATAAAACAGAATAGACACGGGGGGGGGGAGGGGAAGGGTGAGAGGTGAAGAGTTACCTCCTCGTTTTTTTTTTCAATTTCTTTTTTTTTTTACCTATTTATTTTATTTCCAAAATTCTTCCGTCAGTTGGAATTATAGTAATTTAACTTTTTTATTTATTTTATTTTATTTATTTTATTTTCTTGTTAAGTTCGATGAATAACTTTTATGTGCTATGTTAATGTAATGAATTTTTGTAAGGGAAATATTAATATTTATATTAAATTCGATTCAATTTCCTCAGCCACCTATTTTTTCCATGTGCGTATATTGGATACGTTTTTTTCCTTGTTTCACTATTTATTTCTGTTTTTTTTTAAATATTAGTCTATAGTTTAAATTTTGTCTTATGTCTACATCTAGCTATTAATTCACATCTCTTATTTAATAACTTTTCAGGCAATTTATACGTCATTATTTGTATTTTCTCTTCTAAGCACAAATTTTCATCTACCGTCAAAACTATTTGGAGTATTTGGTTTTTTCTTGAAAGAAAGTATTGCTCTGTAAAATGAATTACATTGAGCTCTCTACCAGGAAAATGTAAATGTTCAGCTCTTGAATGATTTTCTTGTCCTGAAGGAATTACTCCCAACTCTGGTTTAACTGGACCGAATAATACTATATATATATATATATATATATATATATATGTGTGTGTGTGTGTGTGTGTGTGTGTGTGTGTGTGTGTGTGTGTGTGTGTGTGAAAAAATAAATTCAAAACCGAATTCAGAAATTGAATTTAAAACTAAATTTTTAAATGCATTTTAAAACGAACTTCACATACAAACATATATATCACTACTGACAATTTCACATTTTCACAATCATCAAGCTAAATGAAAAATAAATATTTTGGTATAAATGATATATACACGAAGGTCATTATAGAATAAGGTAAAAGATTAGTTCACATTTTCCAAAGCTTCAGGATTGGAGTCTCACCATCAGATACAGTTTAGTGTTATATACCCGGAAACTCATTGATGGGATCTTACCTTTCTGCAGAAATACAGTCGGTCTATTCAAAGCACAAAAATAGTTTGGTAGTTTGTTTTGTCCAAGGTACAAAATAGTCTGGTGATCAATTTGACTCACAGTCAGTTTTGATCACAGCGCATAAATAGTTTGGTGGTCTGTTTTGTTCACAGTCTGTTTTGATCACAGCACAAAAATAGTTTGGTGGTCTGTTTTGTTCACTGGACAAAAAACAGGATATATGTACATTCTGTTTCACTGGTCTTGTAATTCTGGCTTTGGGCTTTCAATATATAAAATAATCCAATCAGTATCCGGTTTTCTTATCTATTATCGTGAAAGGTCACAAAAATATAAAATAGCTGTTATAAAAACTAAAAATCGAGCCAAATTTCCTTCTCACATACACAACTGTCCTGGGTATAAGATGCAGCAGATGATCCATTGGATGATGAGGCTCCTGTCCTGGAGGTTCGGGGAATTTGGAGCTACACCTTCATTGCCCTTACTCCCACGTTCACTCTAACTTGTTGTGTGAGTAACTGTGAGTGTCTCATCGATGGATCAAATCGAACTATTCAATCTTTTTTTTTTATCATTATTATTAGTTATTTAAAACCAAACAGCCGAGAGTTAATTTTTTCATATTAGATTGGTATACTTGATAAATAAAATAACTAAGGTTAAGTAAAAATACGTGAAACCATTTAATAGTGTGCGAACAAGTGAGTTCAAAATTATTTTCAAATAAAGTCACCTACAAACTGTTCCCTTACAAATCAAATATAAATAGGATTTAGCATTGAATAACCCACAAGGGTTGATAAAACAACTAGCAGATCACAAAAATACACAATTCTACATAAATTACGGAATATCAACAAACTTAATCAATAATGAATTTTCTAAACATATCATAGGTTATCAAATAAGAATAAATTTTGCTAAAAAATAAAACGAAATAAAAATTCTGAACAAATAAAAATAATGAATTATTTTAATCTAAAAAATTCATAGTATTATGTTCACTTTCGGACTAATACTTTAGAGAAAGGCATAAACCCCTTATCTCCCCAGATATGAGTTAGATTACACGCCTATTCTTCTACAAAGATGGCTTTGGCATCAGATAACTCAGGGGGGTGTCCTCGTGGTGTAATGGTTAAAGCGATGGACTATGGAATCATAGTACGCGAGTTCGTACTCAAGTCACGCTATTACGTTCACTTTCCGGAAAATACCCTTGGGAAAGGTATGAACCCCCTTATCCTCCCAGCTATGGGTTAAATAGTACCACTACTGTTCCTCTTGGAGAACAGCTTTGGCATTAAATAACCTACAAAGGTTGATATACCATTAAACAAAGAAACCAAACCAAACCATCAGATAACTCATGAAAGTTGATATGTCGTTAAACAAAGAAACAAATCCATTATTGGAGCTGATAAAATAAAAGTAATTTACGAATTTTGGTATCCATTCTGAGATTACTTCTCTACCCTAAAACCATGGAAGCTTCAACAATGAAAAACAATATTTTTACATTGGTCATATAACTACCACCCTCTTCTGTAGACTAACATGCCACTTTGCAAATCTTTAAAAATAAGTATTTTTGTATAAATAATATAAACACAAGGGTCATTCCATAAATAAGACAAAGAAAGCGCTGTTTACTGTTGCAACTTTTTCAAGTAAGTCAACTATCGGTCATATGGAAGTCAGACCTGACCGATTAAATGAAATGCAGTTTTTTCCAACCAGCGGTCGTGTTGATACTGCTGTATGGACACACTATATGTACACTAACTAAACGGCAATTAAACAAGAATGCTGCGAGCAATATTGAACAAGGCCTGGAGACAGGATCTCACAAATAGCAGCTGTACGGCCACTTACCACCCATCGCAAAAACAATGCAAGACATACGGGACACTGCTGGAGATGTAGGGACGAACTCATAAGTGACATACTCATGTGGACCCCTTCACATGGACGAGCAAAAACAGGACGATCAGCAAGAATCTATATACAACAGCTCTGTGACGATACTGGATGTAGCCTTGAAACCTGCTAGAAGCGATGGACGACAGAGAAGAGTGG
Source organism: Sepioteuthis lessoniana (assembly GCA_963585895.1). NCBI lineage: Eukaryota > Metazoa > Mollusca > Cephalopoda > Myopsida > Loliginidae > Sepioteuthis > Sepioteuthis lessoniana. The sequence goes on from OY757911.1 coordinate 37,263,066, forward strand.
TGGAAGAGGGTCAAGGAGATCCGGGCTGATGGCGTGACATGATGATGATATATATATATCCATACCATATTATATATATATATATATTATGTTGTAGAATGGGTCGAAATCAGCTCTTGGGTCGAAAACGGATCTCTAGACAACAAACATAAGTGCTGAAATGGATTGTTCTACGGGAGTTCACGTGATTAGAAGTGGTGAATATATAAATGGGTTAGTCGGAGGTCTGACAAAAGAGAGTATAAAGATGAGTAGAGAGAGTGCGTATGCAAAATAGATGTGAAATGTGACATTGCTTGTTAGAATTGTTTAGCATTCCACACTCAGTATTCGGCATCAGACGTGAGTGAAGAGATTTTAAGTATCGACCAAAATTACCTCCCTCACAAAAGATAATGAAATTCGCGATTAGGAATAGTTCCTAACATCATATATATATATATATATATATATATATATATATATATATATATACTAACACAGAGAATGACTGGGTTAAGATATTTTACTGACGCAAAGTCATCCAGGTTTCGATCCCTGCTGAAAGCATCCCACGTGTCTAGCCACTCTGAAGATATAACGAAACAATCTGTCTGCGGATGACAATATATATGCTTATTCCGTAGGTAATTTGCCGGCTATCACATAAGCTGAAACGCAGAAGCTCTTCTCATGAATTGAGCACTCCCAGTAGCCGATGACGTATATGTAAAATGTTATACGCAAAAAATTCATTCACTAGCGCAGAGACAGACTGGTGTAAGATATCTGACTGACGTAAAGTCAGCCGGGTTTCGATTCCAGCTTGAAGTATCTCACGTGTCTACCCACACTGTAGAATTGTGATACAACGAAACACTCTGTGGATGACAATATATATATATATATATATATATAATGTGCTAACTAAGGTTTGATATAGGTGTTTTTGAATGAGATTTCTTTTCTTACCAAACTTCATCGTTTTTGAACGAGATTTCTTTTCTTACACGTCTTCATCGTTCAATGATACCAAACTCACTTCCAGTTGCATATAAAAAAAAAACACATGACTATTACGCAACACCTTGTCCGTATTTATTAAGCTTAAATCAGTCTTGCACAATGCTTCAAATGTAGAGTCTTCTCTGAGGATTGAAATCAGTTCCGTAGAAACTATTTGGTTGAATAACTCGTTAACCACAACTCGACAAGAAGAAGCTCACCGTAATGAATATAGATGAACTATCACTGCTTTTTCGCTTTTTGGCGTCATTTGAGTGATTAAATAATTATTTTATCATTACATGACTAAACCCCTTCGTATTCTTATAAAATGTATGATGATTTATGATGATTCGTAGATAAGGTTATGTTTTGTTCTAAGATGATTCTGGAACGAAGCCAAGGCAATCCGCGTCTCTCAGATGCCCGGGGCCTGGCAGATTCTTTTCACTCGAGGATAATAAACTGATCCAGATGAAGATTACTTTGGCTCCCTTCCTCTATGTGTCAGATTATTATTATTATTACTATTATTGCTATTGCTTCTACTACTACTTGTATGCACAGCTGGCAACATAAGTTGATTACTCAGGCCTGATCTCTGAAATCTCAAGGCGAAGGGATCAGATTTTCCCCATTTTTTCCAACCCGTCGTCTTTCAGATTCTCCTCTGGCAATGACAATCTGAAAAGATAAAAAATACAAATATACATAATTCTTTGCATACACACTCATATTTTTTATTGGTAAACTAGAACAGAACAAACAAGAGTATCTCGGCTTTTATATAAAAAAAAAGAAACTTAAAATTATAAATATACCCTCTAAAAGGATAGAAATGTGTGCCAAAACATCTTTTTTGAGGACATAAAGCAGGGGTTAGCAATCTAGTCTTGGAGACCATTATTGTTTTAAGGAATTCTATCTTCAACAGATGTCTTTCACTTGTACAACTAGTCTAGCAAGAACAACAACAACAACAACATCAACAATTACTACTACTACTACTACTACTACTACTACAACTACTACTACTACTAATGCTAATGATAATAATAATACTAATATGTGAAGATCGACAAGAATACCAGAAGAGTCCTTGAAGAGACTGTTTGTCAATCAGGCTCCAGTAGAAGACCATCGGCTGATGCTGGTGTAGAAAGCTCTCAAATAATAATAATAATAATAATAATAATTAACTAACAATTGTCTAGCTGTACATAGCAACATTTTATTCAGTTTTAATTGAGTGCTCCAAAACTATGCCCATGTGGCAGATTAAGAAAACCCTTAATAAATACCCGCACAATATCTACACCAAGGAGCAATAGTTAGCAAATTAGTATTTTAGATTAAACTAGATTCGTTTCGATTTCTTTGTTTTAATTGCATATCAACTTTCGTAGGTTGTTTAATGCCCAAACCATCGTTGTAGAGGAATAGCAGTTGTATTCTTCAACCATCAGATAGGTGGGGGTAAGAGGTTTCAAACCTTTTTCAAAGATATAATTCCAAAAGGGAACGTGATTGCGTTACTGGAATTCGAACTCGCTAACTAGGATGCCACAGTTCAGCACTTTAGCCACTACGCCAAGGAGATAACACCTTCAATTAGATTAATTGATTAACTGTTGTCTATTTGTTCTTTGTACCACTGCCAGACAAGTACGGTATAAGGCCTTTTTAAAGTGGGTCCAGACGCAGAGCCGCAACCCACGCGCGTCCGGCAAAGCCCAAAAATACCTTCGGCCCCGTCGGCACCCCCCAAAGGGGGCGCCTCAGACGCCAGGAAACAAACAACAGACAAATTTTATAAAACAATATATATATATATATATATATATATATATGTGTGTGTGTGTGTGTGTGTGTGTGTGTGTGTGTGCACGTTTTAAATGACACGTGAAACTGTTAGTTTCTGTTTGTAAGAGAGATCCATGATATTAATTATAAAAAATTTCGCTATGTTGAGGCGTTTTTATTGGGTGACAATGCCACACACACACACACACACACACGCATACACTCACATATACATAAGAGCTCAGAGAATTCAAACAGTTAAGCAACATTTTCTGTGTAATCTTGGACTTTTCACACGTCTCTCTAAATCACTCTACCAGAAAATGAAAAATCTCTTTTTCTTTCAATGACTAAGATTTTAGAACTTTTTGGTTCCATTCATATATAAAGACTGGAGTGAGAATTGAAAATCAATTTTTCTCCGTCAACCTATTTTCTTCTTATCTAAATATTCTTATCTTTCAAATCAATCACTTTGACTGATTGAATCGAGATAAGAAAAGCAAAAAAAGCGGCTTATTCATCTCTCAAAATAGTGAACGACCAGGTGGTTTTCTTTGGGCAAGATTTGATTGCTTCTGTCGTCCTGTTAAACGGACTTCCATTTTGCCACTAACTTCCATTGCTGTCGTTAAAACAACAATTTCATCCAACTAAAAAAAAAAGAAAAAAAAAACAAACAAACATAAAAAAACAGAATCTAACGTTCTTCATCAAGAAACTTTTTCAAAACCTCAAAATAATTAAATTGGATTTGAGATGTTCTAAATTATTTAGAAGCCTAAGATATTCTCACTGTGTACAGATACAACTGGGTTCTTCATAGTCACTCTATTGCTAAAGCTAGTTTCATTTTCGATTGGGGTACTCCAAAGATTATGACCTTGTATCATTCTAGGATCGGCGTAGTATACACATTAACTCAACTAATCATAACCAAGGAAATTGGATTTGATAACTTTTTCCTTTCACTAGTGCCTGGATAGTACCGTATTTATTGTCGAGGGATTTGTTCAAAAACTAACTCCATCAACCATTGTGATATGCCAATAACAAGGTATTTTATCGACTGTTTGATTGATTGATTGATTTTAACGGCATGTCAACTCATCTTGGGTTATTCTATACCTAGGGAGTCGCGTACATTGTACGTTTATGTTTACACTTGTGTAGTTGTTTCGTTAGAGTGTTTTACATACAGTTGTATGGTTTTAAGTATTCCTATCAAATACTAATAATTCATCGCCTATTGTATGGTTTCAATTGACTAATAATAAACATCTGACAACAATTATTCGTAATACAAATAACTTACAGTTATATGACATCAGGTACAATTATCGATTAATTTTAAAACAAACCTATTTGAACCATAAATAGGACTCTAAAACCAACTACCACTCCGGATCAGAGCGAAGTTGGAAGTAATAGTAATCAAGAGATACTCCACGCTCCCTAGAATTCCATTATCTGTGGTTTCTCAAAAAATCATGTGCCATAATAGGATGTGCGTAAAAGTCACGTCAACTTAACTAGTCACTAACAATAACATTGGGTTTGATAGGTTTTTTCCTTTATTAACCACCTGGATGGTTTAGCATTTATGGGAAAGTAATTTGTCCAAATGGTTCATCAACCATCGTGATATGTATTTGTCCAATCCCTTCCTTCGGGGTGGGGAGCGAGCTGCATCATTGACACCTTTGTCACCCTTGTATAGCACTAGACCCCGTGGCCCAATTTAAGCTATAATCAGTCATTTGTGCCTGGATCCAAATTTGGGTCCATGTCCAGCTAGGTTCATCAGGCCCACATTGCACTAAGTGGGCCGATGACCCGTAAAGTCCAGCAGGCTTCGAGCCTCGGCACGTGCCCGACATTCCACTTCCCTGAATCCCACTTTAAGCCGACGTTCGGGTCATTGACCTTGTTTCAAGTCCTGGCTAGTGGGAGGCAGAGACAAATATAGTATTTGTCTAACCCCATTCGCCACTTACATGATGCGACACAAGGTAATTTTTAGCGGAGTACGGCTGGTTTGAATTCAGTTTTCTTTATCCAAGACTGGCTTTCTAAACGAAGCTATAGAATCTATTCTTCTCAAAATTTTACCCGGAATTGAAATAAGAGTGGGATTCATGCCTTTCCTAAACGCATTAGCACGAAATCAAACGTCAATAGCTTCGTCCAGGATTTGAACTCTTGGTGTCGGTTCCATTTCCTACGATGCTAAGCTCATCTCCTAAACGTGCTACCTAAGTACCCATAAAATGACTTACTACTGTGCTGTATTTATGCTATATTCTTATAAATATATAATCGATATATGCTAATGATAAAACATTTTATCGAGATATTTGGCGATAGAAATGGACAAAGGAAAAAGTGGGTTAGTTTCTTTGTTTAAGCTTTGTAGGTGATTTAAAATCAAAGTCATCCTGGTAGAAGAACTGTTGGAGTTTTAAAAATCTTATAGACGTTGGGATAAAGGGATTCCAGGAAGAAGTGGATTCATGACTTTCTCAAGAACATTAGTCCTCAGAAGCCTAGTTAGATTCGAGTGAAATTCCAATTTGGTTCTCTGGTTTGACTTTTTTGTGCTGATCACAGATTTGCCAAATTAGAAGAATTCATCATCGTCATGGCGTGCCGCTAGGACAGATTTCCGTGACCCTCTCCTGCCACTCGTTCCTATCATCCATCACTCTTGGTAGGTCTGCCATTCTACATCCTGTATCAGTACAGAGCTGCGGTAGATAGGTTCTAGCTGGTTGCCCCAACCCTTGTTTGTACTTGTGAGGGGGTTCACAAATGAAGAATTAAATTGTTTCAATTTTAAATGGAGGTTTTTAACACGATAAATATGCATTTAGAATGTTTCTATTACAATTTAATGTGCTAAATTAAATGAAAATTTCGCAAATCACAAATTTCGGTGAATTTATATACCATTGTTCTAAGTTAATTTAAACAGAAAAAAATTTGTAAAACTAATTTTAAAAGCGGCCCTACACGTAATTTTCGTTATCTTTGTGACTTTTCGATATTCTGTTTATTTAATTAGAGAATTTATAATAGAAACACTCGTGGTGCAATGGTTATCGTCGTAGGAATTGGATATGTTGACTCGAGTTTAATTCCTGAGCGAGGCTGTCAGCATTTCCCATTAGCATAAGTACAGTTTTTGGTTTACACACAATTAAACATAAAACCAGTTCTATTTCAAATAATCCAATTTAGCATAAGTACACAGTTTAGTTCTATTTGATCCATAGATGTGTTCCTATCTGGTGCTTCCACCCCATGGCAAAGTGGAACTGGGAGTGATGCCAATAAAATGGTACTCCGCATTCTCCAAAGCTCCAGCATTACTAGAGCCTCACCATCAGATTATTTAGTATTTTATCCAGTCACTCGTTGGGGGAGTCTTAACCTCCAGCAGAGATGCAGTCAGTGTATTCTAAAGTCCCAGTTGACTGGACCAGTAAATATTGTTATTCAGAAAATATGGTCCAAATTTAGTGTAAACTGTTTAAATCCTGTTCTAAAACATTTTGATAATATCTATATCAGAAAATTAACGTTCCTAATTATTAAGTCGACCTCTTTCTTAATTTTCAATCATTTCTTTCAATATTTGATAGTGAAAGTTATATGTCCCTAATCATAAGCATGAATAAATGAACACAGTGCGTTTACATTTTTTTCAATGAATTCATGCTTGGTATCAAACAGCAGTCAATATCAAAAGAGCACAGGGTGAGGGATCCTCTTGTGATTGGACTGTACAACGTTGTTTCAGAAGTTCCGAAGTGGGGATACGAATCTTGAAGATTAAGAAAGTAGAGAATGTCCATCCATAATTGACGACCAGCATTTGAAAACTTGTTAAACAAACTCCACGTCAAAGTTTCAGAGATATGTCTCATGCAATGGGCGCCAGTATGTCAACAATATCAAATTATCTCAAAAAGATTGGCAAGGTGAAGAAACTCTATCAGTAGGTTCCACTTAAACTGAGTGGAAGTCAGAGTCATCGACGTTCTAAGAGATTAAGTTTCAATTACTGTACCAATTTTAAATTAATCAGTCGATAAAAATAACCTACCTAGGGAAATGGTTCGTTATTTCTCTTCAAAGTACTCCCCATTGAACTTTACATACTTATCCCTGTATCCCTTCTTCTTTTCATCACTGTTATCAAAATCTTTTTTTGGAATCGCCATCATTGCATTCTGTTTATTCATGTCCATAGTGGTTCAAGAGGGATTTTGGCTTTGAGAAAAGAGTTGCAGAAAGTTAATTCTAATCTGTAAGTAGGGTAAGATATCCGGGTGACAAAAAGTTGGGATGTTTTTTTTAAATATCTTAATCACTGTCATTTTTATCAACTGACTAAAACTTTCGACTATTTCATTAATCTAATACAATTTCTTAATTTCACTTAGTTTGATTCATAAAATAGGCAACTTAGGGTAACGGTTCCTTCTTCCTCTTCAAAGAACTTTCGACTGGGATCTTACAAACTTGTCTTGGCATCCCTTCTAATTTTCAACACACTTATTTAAATCTCTTTTCGGGCCACTATCAACTATCCCGTCGCATTCAACTTCGTTTCAAGGATGATTTTAGCTTTTATTTATATTTTTATCATGTTCGAAATTAAGTTACTTGCATATTTTCCCGCAAATCACTGTTCTATCCGATTATTTTCGGCTTTTCACCGAGTTACATGAAACCAACACTGAAACGTACGTAGGCACATCGAACACACTTTTGAGTATGTTTGATGTTGTTTCTGCGGAACCCAAACGACCCATTTCTTGATCGAATTGTGACTTGTGACGAAAAATAGATCATTTATGACAATTGCAAACGATCTTCTTAATGTCTTGATCCTGACGAAGCACCTAAACACTTTCCAAAACTGAAATTGCATGAACAGAAGATTATGGTGACTGTCTGGAGGTCTTCCACTGGCTTTATCCATAAGAGATTTCTGGAATTTAATAAGAGCATTATTATGGATGTTTAGAGCTAGTTGCTCATTAGTCTAGTAAGTAGAGTGTTCGCCAATAGTCTGGAAGACCTGGGTTCAATCACAGGTCGAGTCATACCAAAGCCTTTAAAAATATTTAGACTCCAACTGTTTAAATTCGTTAGCTCAAGGATAAAACTACTTTATAAAATTTTACATTATTTTCCGAAGATTTTTTATATTACAAATAAAATAATTAATCAAACTAAAGTTAATATTAATAAGTAATAGAACACTTTATGAGGAATATTTTTGGCAAAAAACTAGATTTTTATTTATTTGGCAATTCATTCTGAACCAAATCCGTGTCACTGTTGCCCAACCCTTAGAGAAAATAAATAGATTTTTAGGTTTTCTTTATAAAACTTTTCAAGTGTTCATTGTGGGGGATCTTTTCCAGAACATTTGCCAGATTCGGGATTATATTCTTTAAACAAACAGCAGGTATTCATGAATATTTGTTACCATCATGAAATGGTATCCATTTCAGATTTCTTTTAGATGAATCTTCCTCATTATGATCCATGAAGGATACTTGCTTAGCAGAACGGTTATCGTTATTGGAAATACAATTGGCGACACGAGTTCAAATCCCAGACGAAGCTACATTTCAATTCACGATAATACCTTTGAGATAGGCATAAAACTCTCTTATAATCCTAGCTTAGTTTGTAGTCGGGCACACTGGGTTCTTTAGCCTTTGTAAGACAATGTCTCTTGGAGAAGGAAATCTCTGAATTCAAACTAGCTTTATTTCAATTAAAAATGACCTTGTGTCGAATCCTGGTCATGCCGCTGGGGTCGGATAAGTCCGACTGGAATAACAAATCTCTTTGTTGCAATTGAGCCATATTCTCTTTAACAAAATAACGTATTTTAAATGTGAATTAAGTATTTAAAAAAGGGATAAATCGAAGCATTGATATAGAATGTCGAATGATACAAAAAACTAAGAAACATACTTTCAGGAAAAAGGTACGTTTTCATTGTCATATATATATATATATATATATATATATATATATATATATATATATATATATGTATATATATAAGGATTTAAAGATGTTTTTGTATCCCTGAAAAAATGAAAACGTACCTTTTTCCTGAAAGTATGTTTCTTAGTTTTTTATTATGAAATTGTTTTTTTGTAGTAAAGGTTTATTGATTGTTTATGGTGTAGGTTACTGTCTATGTTAGGTTGTTCAGGCTTATTAATGAATTGTTTAATTTCAGTATCAACAATATATATATATATATATATATATATATATATATTGTGTCAACAATATATATATATATATATATATATATATATATATATATATTGTATCAACAATATATATATATATATATATATATATATATTGTTGATACTGAAATTAAACAAAATAGACAATACCCTAACCCATAAACTACAAAAAACAATTTCATATTAATTATAAAATTGATGAACTAATATCTAAAAAAAAAACTAATTCTTAAAAATGTTCTCCCAACTGACCCTATCAAAAAAGTTAGACTTATTATATATTACAAGAAATTTAAAACCTCCAACCTAATTATTTCTAACAACACTTCCCCATCTATTGGACTTTTCAATAGATCCACCGTCGTATATTTGTTTAAATGTCCTTTGGGAGACTGTGTCACCAAAGAAAATAGTGTGTATGCTGGTCTTCCTACTACAACCCTTTCCAGACGACTTACAACGCACCTAAGTGAATCAAGTTCTATTGCTTTTCATCTTTCGAACCATTCTATTCTCATATCCAAGTTTCGAAAGTTCTAGTAGAAAAAAAAACACACTATAATCGCACACGAAATTGATGAGCTACGACTACAAATCCTAGAAGCCCAACATATAAAAACAAAAGAAAAAACTAAAATTAATAGAAATTATTTTGAAAAAACCGACAATGTTTTGAAATTCTTTTTTTTTCCCCTGTATTCCTTTAGTATTCGATTTCCGTTGATAGCGTTCCCTTTTAAATAGCGTTCCTTTTTAAATACATCAGTTACCCTGTTTTTTCCAACTCTGCGTCCCATAGTTTCGTTATGGAATAAACTTTCAAAAACTTTCAAAACTCTTTTTTTTTTAAATACAAGCACACCTTACACAAGCAAGCAATTCTGGCCTATGAAGGGTCCGAAAGTGATTGGGACAATTTTGGTAAAATCATCTTCCAATTCTAACCTGAAACTAAGACACTTATCCGAAAACTTAAAGGATCTTAAATAAATTATACTGACAAAATTTGACTTTATTATTTAATGAGACATAATTAAATGAACGACTGCTGCCTAACTACACACATGCACACGCACACACACACATACATATATATATGTGTGTGTGTGTGTGTGTGTGTGTGTGTGTGTGTGTGTGTATAGTGACCATAATTCTATTATTAATAGTTTTTATATCTCCGTTACTATGTTAGCATCGATCACCTATTTATGTACAAACTGTTCTCGTTTGCAGTTCTTCTAACTTTATATATATATATATATATATATATATATATATATATATATATATATATAAGTATTCATGATCCGAAGAAAATAGTCTAGGGTTTAGACCGTAAAGTGGTAATCCAACATGAATTGGTATCTCCAGTTGAGTACTCAATGTCAAGAGCTTTCGAATATACGTGGTGCCTTCAATAAGTTTCCAGACCTTTTTATACAGGCATTTAAAATTGACGTAGACTCTTGAAAATTCAGTATGTTATTGCTATACATCTTATGAGATGACTGACTAATGTTCATGATTTTAACTTCAAATGAACAGCTACAGCAGGAATTGGAATACACCCTACTAAAGCCTGATTGTCTCAGTTGGTGAATTTCAAAAATGCAATCTGGACGTAAGGACTCTTCAGAAGAACGATATGCAATAAAATTCTGTTTTAAACTTGCCATAGAAACATATGGAATGCTTAAGACTACTTTTGGACAATCTTGCATGAATCGAGAATTAGTTTTTGAGTGGCATAAGAGATTCAAGGAAGGCAGGGAGTCTGTGAGGGATGATGAGAGGTGTGGGAGGAGTAAGGAAGTCAATACACCTGAGTTGATTGGCCGAAGGTTTAGGGTTCGGGTTACTGTGTCGAGGTTTTAAGGGAGTTCAGGAAGAGATTCCTAGGGAAGATGCCAGCACTCTTCAAATCGGGTAGAGTCGCATTTCTACCAGGACAATGCACCAGTCCACAACTCCATCCTTGCCACAGACTATTTGACCAAGATGGGCAGCAAGACAGTTACTTACCCCCTCCATATAGTCCAGACCTTGCTGCATGTGACTTTTGGTTATTTCCTAAGCTCAGAGGCTGTCGTTATGAGACAATTGAGGAGATGAAAGAGGCTTTGACGAAGGTCATTGACACGCTCACACAAAAGGACTTCTATGGGGCCTTCCAGAAGTTGTTGGAACAGTACAAGTGCTTTGCAGCCGGAGGAGATTACTTTGAATGGGACAAGAGTTTCATGTGTGTACCATCAATAAAAGCACCCATACGAAAAAAGTCCAAAAACTTATTTAATGATCCTCGTTTAATCAATTTCAGATTAAAAATATATTGAAACCTACATGCTAAGCAAAAACACTGACCACTGAATAAAACTGAAAGAGTGTGAAAAGAAAGACAAGTACTTCGACCTTGCTAGAGAATTGAAAAAAAAAACTATAGAACATGAAGGTAACAATTATACCGATTGTGATTGGTGCTTTTGGTACAGTAACAAAGGGATTATTAAAGGAACTGGAGAACTTGAAAGTTGGCGGACGAGTGGAGACTATCTAAATGACAGCATTATTGAGAACGAGCAGAATACTGAGAAGCGTCCTGGAAACTTGAGGAGACTTAATGTCACTCTAATTCAGTGAAAGACCATCAACTAAAACTGATATGAAAAACTCTAAAGGAGTGAATAATAATAATAATAATAATAATAATAATAATAATATTTAAGAAAACAAATTATGAAGACAAAGGAGTCGTTTGATGTCTAAGCTGGTTCTTTTCTTTTTCGATCGAAGAATTTTCCGTCCCGTACAAATGAGATTTATGAGTTACAAAGAGGATCATCATTTTATTTCTTTTTACTCAAAGAAGAAGACGCTATAGTTAATTACAATAAATCTCAAGAGATCTCTTTTCGGTTAGTATTGCGCTCAAGATTCCCTCATTATTAAGACGATTGTCCGCCATCTTATCCACCTTCTTCAAATTACAACTATTCTTTCATCTCTCTGCAATTCCGTCTTTAAATTCTGTAAGTTGTCTGTCTGTAAATTCGTAAAGTTTACGACACTTTTTCCTTCAGCTGTCAAGATGTCGCTTCTCAAAAAATCAATAACTTGAATAACTTGAATAATGGTATTTATTTTAGAAAAATTTCTTTTTAGTAATTATAGAAAAAATTATAGTTTTAAATCACTGTCAAATGTCCAGATTATTTTCTTAGTTAAACAAAAAAAGTTTTTAAGAATTTTTTGAAACATCTTATTATTATTTTTAAATCAATGCTCTTTTGCTGTGAAAAATTCAGGATATATCATGATAAGAAAAATTGGTTCTTTAAAAACAATATCAATTATAAATTATTTTAAGTTGGTATTTTTTTCAGGTTTGGTTTCTTTTGTTTGATGTCATATCAACCTGCATTGATTATTTAAATAATCAATGCAGGTTGATATAGTTTGGATGGTCGTCCTCTAATTTCCAACTCTTCTGATCCCCTTACCAAACCTTTAAGGAACACTGGACAGCTGTTTCGACCTTATTAGGTCTCATCAGCAGTGTATACCAGTGTTCGCCTGATTTTCTGGTCATGGTAATTAAATTCACAATATAATTCCAAAGTGATGTACTCCTATGGACCCCTTCACATGGTCGAGCAAAAGCAGGGGGACTAGCTCGAACTTACATACAGCAGCTCTAAGAAGATACGGGGTGTAGCCCGGAGGACCTTCCGGAAGCGGTGAACGATAGGGAGGGGTGGCGACAGAGGGTCAGGGATATCCATGCTGATTGCACGACAAGATGAGATGATGGAAAGAAAATAAACACCTTTAGGGAACGTTCCAAAATCACCAATTACAAATGGAATCACTGTCACTTTAAGGTTTTACAGCTGTACAGCTCGGGCAACGTCTAAGCATTTGTCTCTCTTTTCGTTTTTTTTTTTTTTTTTTTTCTAATCTTTTATTTTTTATGATCCGCCAGGACGACAAACACCACTAGACGGCAGGTTCTCGTTTTTCGTTCCTTTTTTTTTTTTTTTTTTTTTTGTTAATTATCATTAGGACTGGCCTTCTGGCCGAGATTAAGTGATCTGCTTGTATCTCGAAATCCCAGTCAATTGTATGCATCTCATTCTCCAGAACGAAGTCTAATTTGTGAAAATGCTATTTGGTAGTATGGTCAAATTTCAGTCTCTTGCACAATTCTCAGTTGATCATCTACCCCACCCAGTCATGCCTATTATTATACTCTTTTTTGCGATAGCTTGCAGCATTCATTTTTCTTGTAATTAATGGTTTCATCTCTAATCACCACATAACCTACACTTGCTGTTCTGTTGCGTATTATCTATTTTCGCTTTAGCACAATTGGCTTTATTGCGTTGTTCTGTGCTGATATCAAAAGTAATTTAGTTTCTAACTTAAATTTTCTCTTGGCGCAACAGTTATAGGCATTGATTCCCTGAGCTTCTAAGTAGAGAATCATCTGGACGTTGCAGGTTCAATCCTGACTGTAGGCGAGTAACAATACCGGAATACTTAACACTTGTACGGCTAACGTTATGGCTAACGGAATCAGAACAGGTGACCCCGCGTGGATTCAATAAAGGACGTAGTTCGAAGTTCCATGTAAATTCCATGTCCAGGTCTTATCGTGAGAGGTTTCGTTTGTGTGTCGCTTGAAATATCCATACAGTTGTTTTTCTTCTCATTTCTGTTTCCAGGTTTTGTTGTTCTGTTGATATTTATGTTGCCTGTGCTATTTCTGGTCGTTCTAGTTATTTTTCCTTTACACTTTTCTTTGAGTCCTCGTGCTGATGCATAGACACTATCTTTAATGCTAGCTAGTCTTTTCCTCCTTCTTTTCTTAACACATAAAGTCGGTCTATGTCATCTCTCGGAAGAAAGTCTTCACGTATCGTCATTAGCTTTGCATCGTTTGTATTATTATCATTATTATTATTATTATTATTTTGAGAGTTTTTCACACCAGCGTTATCCGATGATTTCTCATGGGAATTTAAGTGACAACAAATCTCCTCAAGTGTACAGGACTCTTCTCTCTATTCTGTCCGATTTTTAAAAAGCTGTAGTTTGAATGATCTCTGTGACACTACGTGGGTGGTCCGCCAAGCAGACGATCCCTTTGTCTGTTTTGGCGCGAAACCAAACAAAGGCCTGAGCTCGAGATCTTCGACGAGACCGGAAGTGGACAAGGAAACGCCAGTGAGGGGGTTGGAAAAAGGAACCCAGAGGAGGAGTTGGCGAAGGGTGACGCAGAGGGGCAGTCGACACCGGACAGCAGAAGAGACCAGTCGGTATGAGATAGTCCCGGGGCAGTGAAGAAGACAGACAAGATGAGTTCACAGTCCTGAGTCGACAACAGTCAGCAGTGAGGAAGACGGCCAAAGATGAGTCGGCATTCCCAGTAGCTTGTAGAAGTTTCCCGAAAAAAATGCACGTCAGCGTTAGTCTACAGATGCACAGGGAATGCAGTGTTACAGAACTCCCCTTCTTGCACTTTGAGTTGACCCAAGCCCATATTGTTCGTTTGTTCTTTGTTCTTTTTCTCCCACTCCCTCGGTTGTATTCTTGAGGCCATAAAAAAATGTGCGATACCCCTATCGGAACCACTAGATGAATCACCGGCCAAGACAGAATTGTTTCAAAGAAGTTGATAAGTACAGGAGCCGAAGGGGTATTGTCACATCTCTACACTTTCTGCTATTTGCAAGGCCTTAAGTCCCCGTATCAATACTTTGGTGACTGTACCAAGAGCACCAAATACAATAGGTATAACCGTCACTTTCATGTTCTACAGCTTTTTTTTATTCCCTAGCAATGTCCAGGCATTTATCCTTCTTTTTACTAACTTTCAATTTAACTCTTAAGTCAGTAAAGTCCAAAATTCTGTAAGTTCTCTTTTTTCTTTTTGATTTTCTATTCCTTTAATAAGGTATTATTATTATTATTATTATTATTATTATTATTTGTTCCTTTAGAGTTTTTCACATCAGTGTTAGCTGATGGTTTTTCACTGGAATTTGAGTGACAGCAAGTCTCCTCAAGTCTCCTGGACTCGTATTATTATTATTATTATTACTCATTAGAGTTTTTCACATCAGCGTAAGCTGATGGTCTTTCATTGGAGATTGAGTGATAGCAAGTCTCCTTAAGTCTCCAGGACTCTTCTCAGTATTCTAGCCGTTTTCAATGATGCTGGTTTTTTTATGGTCTCTACTCAGCCACCAACTTATGAATCTTCCAGGTCCTTTAATAATCCTTTAGTTACCGTGCCAAAAGCACCAATCACAATTTTAATAATTAATAATCACAATTTATAATTGTCACCTTCATATTCCATAGTTTTTTCAATTCTCTAGAAAGGTCGAGGTACTTATCTCTCTTTCCACATTTATGATTATTATTATTATTATTATTATTATTATTATCATTATTATTATTATTATTATTATTATTATTATTATTATTATTATTCATCGTCAGTTTTTTTAAACCAGTTTTTGAGAGCTAACTAGTCTCCACAGGTTTCTAAGACTTTCCTGTGCATTCAAGCAGAACATAACAATGCTTTGGTCTTGGTTGGCTCGATTCTTCCACTGATTTCCAATTCTGCCAGTCCTTTCTCCAAGCCTTTGTGTACCGTTTATAATTACTATTATTATCAGCATTTGCCAAACAAAATGACCGGATTCTCAACATATAGACTTGCACGTCTACCTATCATCTGAATATCTGTGACCTTTTTGTAAGAAAAAAATAACTACAACAACAACAACAACAACAGCGATCGATCGGTTCCATATTTCAAATATTGTTCCTCACATTTCCACTATCATTCAAAGCACTTCCGGGGTCTGAACCGTTTCAAAAGTTCTTCCATTCCTTGATTTCTCTAAACCCAGTGCACTTGTTATTATTGGCAGGACTCCTACTATCATACTATAAAACTTTTTGAATTTCCTGGCAGCTATCCAATGTTTTTAAGTTTCCTTCATTTTCACCTTGCGGACATTAACATCCATGATTTGACAGGACATCTTTTCTTTGTTCGAATGTAAGTCTGCTTTTTTTTTTCGTGGGATATGGTCGAATTGTTTTGTCCAAAACATTTCTCAATGATCATTATTCTTATTTTCAAGGGAATTTTTTGATTCGGTGGAGGATTATCTTTGTCAAGATTAGTAAATCCCTATATCATGTATGTATGTATGTATGTGTTTTTTTAGCGGGGGGGAGATTTATTTTTGGATTAGCTACTTACTGATGTCGATTTATATTTGTATTTGTCACATCATAAAAGATATTTATTTGCATTTTTCTTTCTGCTTACTTTATATGGGACTATGTCAATTGCTTAGATCACGTGAACAAAAAGTTGACACTTTTGCGAGATTGTAAAGTGTTAGGGACGTAAAATGACTTAAAGATACCAAGTGACTTACGCCAACAATCAATTCAAACGAACAAATACTAAAAGAGAAGAGTTGTGAAAAAAAACGATTTCTGTGAAAATTTCCATATCTTTACTGCAATCTTCGCACCCGCGAAATTTTAATGTGAGAAAATACTCGGATAGATTTTTTGGTTTTATTTTTCCTCTCAAAATTCAACATTTCTCCTGACAAAACCTAATATTAAATTTGGTTGATGAGGAGAGACAAAATATCAACTCTAACTTTGCGAACAATGATCGAAGAAAACACGAAGACTCTTTGATATGAGAAAGTCAAGTGCCATTGTAGGATTTTTTTTCGTTGGGTAGGTTGAAAAAACCTTTAGAATAAGTGCGGTATATATATTACTGTCTTCGTCTTTTGAATCCTGAGGGTAAACTATCAAGCCCCCAAAAATTGAAACGATGAATAGATCTTCTCCTTTATTTATTTTTTCCTTCTCCTATGTTGATTAACGCTCACTACTGAAGAAAGCGGACTTCTCTTATCTGATAACGAGGTACAAAAATGATTCAACAAGTTCGGATATTAAATTGATTAAATCAGCATATCTTTATCATTCGAAAGGTACTGGGCCTTTGACCTAAAGAGTAGAGTAGAACGGGGTTCAAACCTAGGTCGAGTTATACAAAAGACTCAAAATGATACTTAGCATTATAAGGTAAGGATTTAGCCTTAAATTACTCATAAGGGCTGATATAAAATAAAATACAATCAGACGAGACCAAATCAAACCAAACTAAACTTCTGTCGTTTTGATTCCTTTCAAACAATTACAATCTGGTGAATTTATAAACAAAAACCTTAAAAATCTAGTGAAATTAGAAGAAAAAGCCATTAAAATATGGTGAATTTTAAAAAAAGACTTTAAAATCTGGTTAATTTAGAAGCAAAAACCATTAAAATCTGGTGAATTTAGAAACAAAAACCATTAAAATCTGGTGAATTTAGAAACAAAAATTTAAAAAAACATAAGACAAAATATAAATAAAATCTTACAAAATTTTTGCTTCAATTATAAAAAATTTCCTTTTATGTTCCAATAAAAGCCAGGCTGTCTAAATTTTTCCCACATTGCAGGCATAAATGCATTTCCATTTCGTTCTTGAATTCGCCGTTCTGATCTGCCCAAAACGCTTGAAAATATCCATCTCATCGTCGCAGGGCCCTTCCAGTGCTCGTTTACAGTCTCTCTGATAGCATTCGAATACTGCACGGGTCTACATGTTGTCTGTAAACATTATGACGAGTCCAGTATAGCAAAAATTCTGCTTTCGGTACGCCACGATCAAGTCCTTCACTCGGTTTCGCTTTCGAATTAGCCCGCTTCTGATTTTCTCACGCAACTTCCTGGCATGGATCTTTCCATTGTCATCCGTGTCGTTACCGGCATATAAAATATATCAGTATTTAAAAATCTGACCCTTATTTCCCTCTTTGTCAGATTGTCAGGCCACAACCCACTTCCGACTCGTTCTTGATCTCGCATTTCTTCTCCATTGTTGGCCTCAATTATTTAATCTTCACGTCGTCGGTGAGGCCTTCCGAATAGTCGTTTCGCTTGGATGCCACGTGACAACTGAATGAGTCAATATGTGGTCTGTGAACCTTGCGACGTGTCTGGCTTAGCGAAACTTCTACTTCCAGTACTCCACAATTAAGCCCTTCATTCTGCTTTGTTCCCAAATGACCTAGTTTTGAATATGCTCATGCAATGATATACCCATCCTGGATCTTTCTAAAGCCCTCGATGCTATAACCAGTCTGTTCTTCCTTCTTCAAGGTTGCCTGCATTTAGCTTGCGAATAAAGGCAAAACGGTGCTTTTGAAGAGATTAGCATATAGGATATTTTTCAGCTAAAGCACATCTTTTATTGTGGTTATAGCCTGTCCTTTTTTTCTGGGAGATACCCGCATCCATATCTTTGCACATATCCACCATTAAATTGGAAGTAAATGACCAAACCTTGACACCATGTGGATCGCATGTTTGTTGAGAGCATCTGTGATAAAAAACAAAAAAGAGACCGCACCAGTGACAAATAACTAACGATGAAATCGAATCGATCTTCTTAAAGGAAATTTCGCTTGAATGTCGATCAGAAGGAATTTTCATAAAAGAACGATTGTCTATAAATGTAGACAGCAAAACATTTATAAGGGGGAGTCAAAATATTTGCAATATTGTGCAAGTTTGCGATACGAATATCACGTGACCGAAGCAGGCAACTATGTTTTGCTGTATCGTGGTAGTTGGTGCGCTGACATGAAGTGCATTGCTTCATGCCATGTGTGAATTGAAAACCTCACAAATTAATGTGCAGCGTAATCTAATTTGGAAACATAAGCTTTACAAGTTCGAACTTTGACGTAACGCCGTAAAAACAACCAAAATAATTTGTTGCGTGAAAGATGAAGACACGGTTGATCACAGAACAGTAAGTAGGTAGTTCAAGAGATTTCGCTCGGGTCGGAAGAACTTTGATGCTCAGACAAGATCGAGTAGGTCTAAAGCCGTACTTCAAGTACTTGCAACTTGCAAAACTAGTGAGTAGCACTCGGAGAGTATAAGCCGAGCTCGACATCTTACAATCTAGTGTAGTTAGTCATTTTCACGTTTTCGGTAAAAGCATCCAGAGTTGCTGAATTGAGCCTCCCATTACCAAAATATTGCAAAACTTTTGACTGACTCTAGAATTTAGAAGATACGACTTTATTTGAACTGAATTTTTTTACCAAAGCAATATAGATACAAAAGCAGAAGATTAAGAAACATAGGAAAAATCCCTAATAGATTCACAGTTGTTAACATTACTTCATTTGATGTGAGGAAAATAGCAACAATTCTTCTCTTCGGAGACGCTGGCAATATTAATGACGTCGTGATAAACAGTTTGATGTTGGTTTTTAAAGTAACTCATCAGCTCATCAAGTTAGAAATTTCTGAAAGATATTTTCCTTCTGATGACAAAATGTTAACAAGTGGTTTTGTTGCAAATTGCAAATTCAAAACACGAAAATGTCAATAATAAAAGAAAAATCCCAAAACCTAAACTCTGGTCTCTTTTATTTCATCGATCTCTTTGTAATACAAAACTAATGAATCCATTGATTCCATCTTTGGTAATAGAAGAAAACTCTTGCCTGATACTCTCTGAGTGTTACTCACTAGGTTTGCAAGTAAGGTTAATGTCATCACTACAAATATACCGATGAGAGGCGCAGCTTAATTGGTAAAGGTAATTATTGTTATATCGGTCGGGTTTGGTTTTGGTTTCTTTGTTTAATGGCATATCAACCTCCACGGGTTATTTAATACCAAAGCTATCCTTTTTGAAGAACAGTAGTAGTTCTATTTAATCTATTTCTGGAGGATATAGGGGTTTATATCTTGGTATTGATCAGTCTTTTAACGGTTGGATAAATAAGTCCATGTTAGAATAAAGTTTTCATGAAATTGGGAGCACTTTTGGCAGCTTTATATTTTTATTTTTTCATCATCAATATCAATAAATTGTTGAGCTCAGTTTAATGCTTTGTTTAGTAGCTCTTCAGTGATTAAAGGAGAGAAAATTTTTAATGTCAATTTGAATAAAGACACATTTACTTTTATTAGGTGTCTCATGGAACCATTTTATGTTTTTTCCATTGATTCGAATTTATAGTATCCCTCATAGGGTTACATATGTCAGCTAAGATCATTTTGACAATTTTTCCTACCGGGGTTTTCGTTGGATTAATACGTCTGCAATATATATATATATATATATAGAGAGAGAGAGAGAGAGAATGGGTGTTTAAGAGAGAGAGAGAGATAGAAAGAGAGATAGAGAGATACATAAGTATACAAATAATCAACACTGAAATAGATGATTAATAATCGATTTTGTTTTCAATAGAAAATGAAAGTACGTGAATTTAGATGGAAGTTCATTTGGAATAAGAAACATTTCTCTTGAGTATTTCAAAAGGTGTCTCAAGTTGATTTCTTAGTGTGGGTTAAACTCACAACTCTAATAAAGTGGTCAGCAAAACTAACTTCTTAAATATCTTTAACATATCTTGAATTTTACAAACGTCACAAATACTCGGTCAAATTTTTAAGCGGAGTCCTGCTGGTTTTACTTCTTCTAGACTGGTTGCTGTACCAAGGCTAAAAAGCACAGCATTTCCTATAATTTACCCATTGCTAAGTGAGAGGAAAGATAGATTCATGTCTTTTTCAACGCAATAAGTGTGAGGTAAAACAAAAACAGCCACATCGAGGTTTTGAACTCGAGTAGCCGAGCCCATATCATCGGGACGATAACCGTTATGCCAAGCCCACCTCCACCATAGATAAATCCGGTTTAATCTTGTGAAAGATCAAAATTATGAGCCTTTTTGTGACGATAGAACTCTCTGGTGTAATAACCTAGATGACTTGCTTGCTAATCATTGAACCGCCACTTTTTTCGAAAATGTTTCCGAAAAACAGTTCCAAATGGAAGAAATATATGGGAAAAAATGTTTCACTATTTCTTGCTTTTTTTTCATTCAATTACATTTTATTTACCAAAATATTTATAATCTATGGAACCAACGTTTGAATTGTATTATTTTATGTTAATCATTCTTAGTGCGAAGTTTTTTCAACTTCAAAGAAAATTCCCAGACGTTACAATTGGGTTTCAGATCCTGTGACTTGAACAAACGAACTTTATTGGATTAATTCAAGCAAAGTACGAATAAAATTTCTAAAATGAAAGAATAAAATATCTTCCTGGAAATATAGCTACAGATATCCGTGAAAACTGGAGAGCAAGTGTCGATGGAAAAAAAAAAAAAAGAAAAGAAAAGGCACTTAAGCTCTGAGAAATATATTTAGTCGATGTCAGCAGTTGTGTCCCTTTACGGTTTGTTGCAATATCCATCGTCTTTTTTAGTGGCGGCTCGTGACATTAATTCGTGTAAATGCTGCTTCAGAAAATGTATAAAAATTACATTAATATTGTGTTACGCATACAAAGAGAAATACTTTATACATATATATATCGTGTATGTTTTGGCAGCAATGTATTATTTACATGAGTCTGGTTAAAAACCACGGGAAACTCTCCTTTTTATGATCTTATTATGATTTTATTCTCTAGCTTTCTAAGTAGTTTCTTTATATTAGGGTGCAATTGATGGAGAACTTGCCCTGAGTACGGCTTCCAAGACCTTTCGATCATATCGATTGATCGTCTTCAGGGGATTTTTGTAGGTATTGTTTGTCTTTTATAATTACGTACGATATTTATTTTGTGGGAAGGATTTATTATAAGTGAGGTTGCTTTATGTTGGTATATGAATCGAAAGAAACCCGCAAGAAAGCTTTAAGAGAAAAACATAGTAAGATGAAAAAAGAAAAGTTCTGTGCTCTTTAACAAAACTTGCACAATACACACACACATACACACACACACACACACAGATATATATATATATATATTTATACTCTCATTTTTGCGTGATGCTCGTGTTCGTTTTCTTATTTCACAACAAAGCAGCCCTTTCTAGGAACAGCACTGCTCTAGGCTAGATTGGATTCTCTAACTTTGGTAAGGCAACAGGTCTAAAAGAAGAAAAATTTCGGAAATCAAAATGTGTGGAGTGTTGTTCAGGAGAATCTGACACTTTGGTGAACCATTCTTCTGTTATCAGTTGACCAAGAAATTGTGGCTTGTTCTACACAAACCTCCACCTCTATAAACAAATCACGTGCGTAGGTAGTCTGACAATTCATATCTTTAGCCAAACTGTTGGAGTCCATATACGGTGAGATAGACAAGAGAGCTTATAATACATATTTTTTTATATATAATAAGAAAATATATATATAAGCTCTCTTATATATATATATATATATATATATATATATATATATATATATATATATATAATTTAGTATATAGTCAAAGTTAATATCTAACTATAATTTATTAAATATCTTTTGATATTTTAACTTAGTTAAATAAGTCTTATCATTACCGGCATGGGTTTTGGTACCTTTCAAAGAAAAAAGATGACATGCTAAATTTAAAATTAATAAGTTTATTAAAAATGTTTGAAATTTTGATATGTATTACGATAATTGTTAATTTGTTATTTTTGTCGTTGTCTTAATTTGAAACAAGAAGAGACCGGAACAAGCTTTAAATGGGATAAGGCTTGTAGATAGGAGAAATGGCCTCCATTCTCCCTCTCCTTCCTTCCTCCTTCTCTCTCTGGTTGTAGTTTATTTTCTTGTTGGATCTGAGGAAGTTAAAATTCTTTTGGAGTTTTGATTAATATCAATGCTCTTAATAGGATTGAAATAAATCTATTATCCTAATGTGAGCGAATGTTGGGTTTTTCTCCTTATATATATATATATATACGTGGTGCCTTCCATATGTATCCAGACTTTATTTGTACTGGCATTTAAAATTGTTGTAGACTCTTGAAAATTCAGTATGTTATTGCTATACATCATATGAGATGACTGACCAATTTTTATGATTTCAGGTTCAAATGACCAGCTACAGCAGCAATTGGAATATACCCTACTAAAGCCTGATTTTCACAGCTGGTGAATTTCAAAAATGCAATCTGGACGTGACAACACTTTAGAAGAACGATATGCAATAAAATTCTGTTTTAAACTTGCGACAGAAACGCATGGAATGCTTCAGACTGGTTTTCGACCATCTTGCATGAATCGAGCATCAGTTTTTGAGTGGCATAAGAGATTCAAGGAAGGCAGAGAGTCTGTGAAGGATGATGAGATGTGTGGAAGGAGTAAGGAAGTCAATACACCAGAGTTGATGGGCCAAAGGGTTAGGGTTAGGGTTACTATGTTGAGGTTGTAAGGGAGTTCAGGAAAAGATTCCCTCGGAAGAGGCCAGCAATCTTCAAATCCGTTCAGTGGCATTTCCAGCAGGACGATGCACCAGTCCACAACTCCATCCTTGTCACAGACTATTTGACCATGATGGTCATCAAGACAGTTCCTCAGCCTCCCTATAGTCCAGACCTTGCTGCATGTGACTTTTTGTTATTCCCTAAGCTCAGAGTCTGTCGTTATTGACACGCTCACACAAGACGACTTTCATGAGGCCTTCCTGAAGTTGTTGGAACGGTACAACAAGTACATTGCAGTCGGAGAAGATTACTTCGAAGGGGACTAGAGTTTCATGTGTGTACTATCAATAAAAGTGCCCATACGCGAAATGTCTGGAAACTTATTTAATGTTCCTCGTATATAATTGGAAGAAAAACTAAACAAACCGTCATTGGATTCTCTAACTTTGGTAAGGCTGGTCCCTTCATATGAGTAACCAACCTCTTCACAGAGCCATCACATAACAGAAAGAAAAAAAAAATTAGATATATTCTTTCTTACTTGTTTAAATAAATAGATTAAGGGTGGGGATAATAATATATGCGTAAGAAGTTGGTATCAAAACCGGATATATGTCATGTCTAGTGTCATGTATTCTTATGTATCTAAAAAAAGATTTAACAAGACTCAGAGAATCTTCAGTGACTGATATCTTTTCAATACGCTAACCTATTCTATTTTAAGAAAAAATCTGTTTATTTATTTATTTATCTATTTATTTATGTATACATATATCAAAGAAAAGGTGGCGATAAATGCTATCACTAATATCAAACTTAACTTTAGTAAAAAAAAAATTAGTCTTTTTATCTGATTTTTATTTAAGATTGAAATTTAGTTTTTATATAACGACTTAATATTCTTATGCATTTATATTCTTAATCCTGTCATTCTAATTTCCGTTAAAATCATTTATATCATTATAATAATCAATCATTTATGATTATATCACTAATATTAAAAAAGTTAAATATTTTTACAATTGTTTCTAATTTATCATTATTTTTTATGACTATTGTTATCGTTATCTGATCACCAACAATATCAGTAGTAATGCTGATACCATAAATTTTATCTTACTATTATTATCACAATCAATATTTCTATTATTAATTTTTATCATATGAGTTTAAATCTATTTTCATGACGGCATTTAAAATTGGTTCATTACGATTATTTAATAATTTGGCGAGTAAATTTATATCTCATGATACTGACTTTTTCCTTCAGGAAAAGGTTACATTCACTCTCTCTCTCTCTCTCTCTCTC
The DNA here is from genome assembly GCA_963585895.1 of Sepioteuthis lessoniana. NCBI lineage: Eukaryota > Metazoa > Mollusca > Cephalopoda > Myopsida > Loliginidae > Sepioteuthis > Sepioteuthis lessoniana. The sequence goes on from OY757911.1 coordinate 37,287,794, forward strand.
TCTCTCTCTCTCTCTCTCTATCTATCTATCTATCTATCTCACATGTATAAATATATATATATAAGAGAGTGAAAGAGAGAGAAAAGATAAAACAGTATGATAAAAATACGAAACATTACTTCAACATTTATATTATTTGTTATGTAAAAAATAGTAAAATTTGGCTCGAGGCTGCGACAAGGGAGGGAGAAAACTGTTATCACTCTCCTAACTTCAACTCAACTAGTTCTATTTCCTGACCCACAACGACACGTCTATTCCGAAAATCTTTCACACAACAGACGCCAAAATAAACTGATCGCTCCATGAATGTCAAACCTTATCCCTAATTTACATAAATTTTGAGGGGATAGGGGTATGACGGAAATTTCTATTTACATGAAAAAAATCCTCAACGAAATGTTAATCAATAAGAATAAATATGCATAGAATGAAATAAAAATATCGTTAACCCTGTCACAGCCTCATTGAGTCACATGACAGAAAAACTAGTTCAGTGGTAAAAAAAAAAAATGCGGCAGAAAAATATTTCCCTCGATCGTCCGGAAAATCTCTGTCAGTTAATCGGGTTGGAAAAGAGAAAAAGAAAAAAAGTGGGTTCTAAAAAAAATAAAAATGAAAACATACCAACGAGATTAAGTAAGTTTATTCGTTTTTGCAAAAAAGCTAACGGGACGTCACCGTGGTGTAATGGTTTATGCAATGGACTGCGTAATCGTAGTTAGCGAGTTCGAACTCTACTCACCCCATTACGTTTATGGGAAAGATATGAGTACTCTTATTCTCCCAGGTATGGGTTAAATAATACCACTACTGTCTTTCTAGAAGGATGGATTTAGCATTAAATACTCCAAGAAGGTTGATCTGCCATTAAACGAAAAACCTTGTCTTATTTACGTTGGATAGGTTGCCAATGAATTTTCAAAGGACCCAAAATCTTTTATAAATCAGCAATACCTAAATATGAACGTAGGGGCAGTTCCTTTCACAAGACACAAAGACGCAAATTTCTCCCAGATATTACCGAATTCACATGAAGAGACCCTCCTCCGTCTTTCAAACTTAATTTCGATTCTAATCTCGCGCAAATAAAAAAAATGAGACGAACTCGTTTTCGTACAATTCCATCTATCGCGTCGACCAAATCATGACTCTAATGCGAGGAATCACATTGCTACATAGAAAACTTCCTTCCTAGACAAAGAACTTTCTCTGTAGTATGCAATCTGTGAAACCCTAAAGACACTTATACAACGGCCGAACGACCGACCAGTAAAAGAAGGCATACATCACCGACTCCTCCATATTACCGCATCAGAAACATTCTGGGGAAGTTACTAGTTGACCTGTGAAAATCTAACATTTGATATAATGCCAAAGTCGATAACCGGTGGGCGTCAGAGAGACTTGTCTGCAGCCGAGTATGGTGACATGCGAAATTGAAACTCTCGTTTCTACGCCATAGCCGAGCCACTCTATCATCCGAGTGCATACAACTCAATGTCCGGATGGCTTTCTTGTCGTTATGATAATAGAATTCGCCGCATGTTGTGCGTACATCTAACCAAGGAAACTGAGGTGCAATGTGTGTCGTCATATCTTCACAACAGATCTCGCGATGCACCAAAGAATTCCGTTTGACCCCCCCCCAACAAAAAAAAACGATACAAGGTTCTTTCTAGAATTACAAGAACGATGCATGAGAGAGGAGACACTGACAGTCAGTAAAGAACGTGGGGTAGATGTATGAACCACACACCTCAGCCTTGCACTTTAATGAGAACCCCTTCCGTAACCAACCACCGGTAGTGGCCACGACCTTTTCCATTACCCCGGACTTTATTTTTTCTTCAGTAGGGATCGAGACCGAAGCAGATGTCGAGTATCTAACATTGATCCTCCGTCCAAATGAAGGAACCAAGACGGGCACAACCTTTCCACGAACCCAACTACAAACCCACCATCTATTCCTGGTTGATGTTGGCCCCTGACACGCTTTCTGACCTTCCGATTTATTTGCTGATCTCCTCGACTTCGGCACGTCATTACAAGGATATCGTCAGCATTAGAGAAATACCTGGCTGTGCTGATAGCTCCACGTAGAACTGGGCTCCCCTTAACTTGCGAAGGTGCCAGCGCAAGAACTAAGAAAAAGGGCGACATTAACTCAACACTTACAAAATAAAATATTTCAATCCTGCATGATCGTCATTTATTTTAAAATAAAATATATTCTTCTTATCCTAATTTAAGCGAAAATATCAATAGCTTTTCAACCGATGTTTGGATGACTGCTAAAAAAGTTTTCAGCCTAGAAATTATTTCCCCTTTATGATTCATAGTGCAGCCCAGAAAAATTTTAATTCTTTTTTTAACACTAAAAAGCTACGTTAGGCCTCTCATGTAAAAATTGGAAGTGTCAAACAAATTTTTATCAGCTTCATCATTTTATTAAAAATATCATGCAAATTTTTTTCGATGAAAATTTCTGCAGGACAATCAGTCCACCTTAATTATGCATTTCGGATTTAATGTAGAATCCTCAGCTCCTAATTTTTCTTTGTCAAGCATTTGATATGCTTTAGTGGTCAGTCCTATCTCTTCTCCGCGAGGCAGTTTATTTTTAAGACTAGTGAAATTTTTCCTGTTGAATACTTTTGCAACTATTAATTATTCGGATGAGAACATCTTTCCACGGCGATAGACGAGTCCTCTTAGCTTAACGGTTATCCTGTTCGACTGTGACATTGTTGTAAGAGAGTTCAAACTCTATCACATAATTACGTTCACTTTTGGACTAATACTCTTGAAAAAAAGTATAAAGCCCCCTTATCACTAACAACTATTGTACAAATACTACCCTTACTGTTCTTTTATGGCTTTGGCTTTAAATAACCCACGAATGTTAATTTACTATTAAAATAACCAGAAAACTATTCACACATCAACTTATATGCAGGTACATGCATCTTTTGTTTCAGCCATGAGTATCTTTTTAGGATTCTCATAATACATAGTTCATTGTTTCTAAAATAAATTTTAGAATTTACATATTCTTGTACTTTAAACACATCAGTTTTTCGGGTTGTAAATTTGATTGTAAATTACTTCATCGTGAACCATAAGCTAATGAAAAACCTGCAACTCAAACATTTTTTTCATTATTAAGGTAATGTGCAATTCCTTTTGGTTCTTAAACAGTTTGATCTTCATTTCACGTTAGTTGAACAGTTCTTCAATGGTGGCAAATTTTCATGAACTTTGTTCATGGTCTATAGTTTAAAATTCCGCATAAGAGAGTATGGACGAAAACCGTTGACGTCCAGGTGCTTATTGAGAATGGCTACACGTTATAGGGATATTGAGAAAAATGCTAGTATAGCAGATATGTAAGAGAAAAATATTCTTGAATTCCGTGCAACACTTGCAGCATTTTTCATCATAAAATTCAGTTGTTGAGCCAGACAATGAATGAAATGCATGTTATTTTCAGCTTCTTTTAATTCTGCCCGAATGACATTTTTGGGGGGCTTTTTGTGACATTTGAGCAATAAAATGTCTGAACTATGATCTTTTGCCTTTTTATTTGGAACTTTATATCAAACTGATCCAGAATACATTTCGATACGCAGTTTGATTTTCTGGATTAAAGAATAAAAATCGCTTAAATATTTCTTCAATCAGCACGTGCCGTAGAACAAAAACCATTTCATATTATTCTGAAACATCTGTTGTGTTATCAGCCATGGATGCTATTCATGAAGCTTATCCGATGTTTTCTTTTATTGCATAACGGTATGTTGGCAGAAGGCATTCGAGTAGCTCGTTCTGAATAGTCTTAGAAACACCTTTTAAGTATTTACTGGTTTCTAAATGATTCTTGAAATCTGGTTCCAGTTTAGATGAATAGATTTTTTCTGCACAATTATATAGTATCAACTATTCCTATCTAATATATATATATATATATATATATATATATATATATATATATATATAATTTGCATACAGCTGTATGGTTTCAAGTATTTCTATCTAATACTGATAATTATACGGTTTCAAGAAATTTTACCCAGTCGGCTGAGGCTGTAGAATATACCGACTGCATCTCTGTAGAAGGGTAAGATTACCCCAATATGTGTCTTGGATATGATATGACACTAAAAAAATCTGATGGTAAGGCTTCAGTAATGCTGGAGTTTTGGGGAATGCGGAGTACGGTTTTATTGTCATCACTCCCAGGTCCACTTTGGTTCGGAGTGGTAGCACTTGATAGGGTCCAATCTATGGGTCAAATAGAACTAGACTGTAATTACGCTAAACTGAATTGCTTGAAATTAACTGATTTTACATTTAATTGTGTGAAAACAAATTACTTATGTTAAACTGAATTGTTTGAAATAGAACTGCTTTTACATCAAATGTGTAAACAAAACTGTACTTACGCTTCAGTGAATTGTTTTGAAACTTGTCAAAATGACTTAATTCGGCATTAATTGACTCGAAAAGTGTTGATACGCCGTAAAATCAACCAACCAAACAAACAAACAACCAAGAAATTATATCTGTCTAATTATTATCATTTGTTTGCACATAGTTCTATTGTTTCAGATAACTCATAATAATTCTTTGTAAACAATTATGACTTCAAGTAACTATTCTTAATTCAAATAATTTACAGTGATATGATATCAAGTATTCTTATCCAATGCAAATGATTTTAAACAGATATATTTGACCGATAGGTGGAACCCTAACAAGTACTTGTACCACATCCAAGCAAAAAGTTTAGTAAATCCTTAGCATGCACTAATACACAGGGTCAGAGTGGATCCGGGAATAAGGGCAAAGAAGAGAAACTTCATACTCCCCCAAATGTGGAGATTTGGGGAAGTATGAAGTTCCTCAGTTTAGTCTCATATACAGGACACCCTCTTTTTTTGGTGGGGAGAGTTTACCTCTTTCCAGACGATACAGTCAGTGCATTCAAATCACCATCGACAGTGTGTTTTTGGGTTTCTTTTTTTTTTGTTTTGCTTTGTTTTTTGTTTTTTGTTTTTTTTTTCTGTGTCTTTTCAGTTGTTCAAATAAAAACTCTCAATTCACATTTCCACTTGAAATAAAAGAATCGAAACTGGGAATCTCTTTTGCATTTATTGCGATCTGTAAAAGTTGATATGAAAAAAAAGAATCGCCGATTTAGAAAGATAAAAAGATTTAGCGGCAAATTGTGCAGACTTTGGCGTTATCGATGCCGCCACTTCTAATCTGCTTAATTCAAATGATTACAGATTTCCACTGAGATCAACAAACTTGTAATCATCCTAATCGTAAAAAAGAATGAAATTAACACACGTTAATCAGTTTAAAGAAATATTCTTCTTTCTTTTCTTTGTTCTGTTGGCTGTGGCTGTGGCTGTGGAATACACAGGCTAAATATCTGCTAAAAGGTAAGAACCTCCGCAACGAGGGTCCCGGGTTTGACACCTAATGATTTGATGATAAGGGTACAGTCCAGAAGATTCGGCTAATGTGGAGTAATCCTTCATTTCCATTATTTCCTGTGTCGTAGTACCTGTTAGGGTCCCCATCTATGAACCAAATAGTAGTATTTAAGCATTTATTATACTTGAAACCATTTAACTATGTACTAACAAATTACTAATATTAAGATAAGTACCTGTCACATTTGGTAGATGGGGGTGAAGGTATCTTTCTTCTGGGTGCAAAATATATAATTTTGCTGTGAGTTCTATTTGGAAAAAAATAAATAAATAGAAATAAAAATAAAAACGCAATGAGGTTAGGTAAGGTTATTTGGTTTAAAAACACATAAATTTTTGATGGCCATTTAATGCCAAAATCCTTATATATATATATATACCATGTGTCTATTCAATTTTTTTATCCAAAATGATCTGAAGAAGTCCTGTTACTTTTTTCGTGTTTTTGGAAATTTCAAAAATGCGTAACAGGATTGAAACAAATTTATAATCCTATGTGACCGGTTTCGTTGTTTTTCTTAAAGTATATATATATATATATATATATATTTTTTTTTTTCATCATACAACGTGTGGAAGCACGTGCGATACCCTAGCCTCATCAGCCGCCATCCAGGGTGATAACACAGTTTCGGTAGCTCAAGGCGGTACTGCCACTCCTGGCGCTACCGAGCAGCTTTTGCCACTGGATAGGATATTTAAAAAAAAACCTATGTATACATAAGATCAACTAAAAGCGGACATTACATTAGACGTTCGTTCATCTTCATTTTGGTGCAGTTTGCAATATATATTATTATATTTAACAATATAACAATATATATATATATATATATATATATATATATATATATGTATATTTAGGCAGCATTTCTTCGTTAATGCAAATTTCATTAAACATAATAGACATTTTATGTCTACATATTTTCTTTTGGATCCGTTCGAATTCCCGTATTACTTTTATTGTATTCTGGGGGAATTGATTTATGTATTGTCCATAGTTGCATGTATCCCTAGTACTTTCTGCCCGACTTTGGGCCATCATCAGGGGAGGATCTACTACAAAAGTGATGTAACTTTTGTTTTAGCATATTACAACTGTGTAAGGGCGTCTTTGCCGTTGAAGGTTGTGGCGTTTGTTTTTGAATGTGATTCTATATTTAGTGCCAGTAGCTAAAGACATTTAAGTACATTAGCACTGGTTTGAAAATTAATTCTATTAAGTGTTGGCTGTAGGTTTCTGATATGTAATTTTTAATAGCACAAAAAAACCTCCAATATACCTAAGATATGTTGATGACATCCTTATTCTTACTAATAATATTAACGAAATCAACATACTACAAGACACCTTCCAAAACAATTCAGTCCTTAACTTTACTCATGAAATAAACAAAAACAATAAAATTTCCTTTTTAGATGTTCTTATTGATGCTAACAACAATAATAACTTCACTACCTCCACTTACAAAAAACCCTCTAGTAACAACTCCTGTACCCTCCACTTTAAAAGTGAATGCCCCTTCAGATATAAAAAAGCAATTATTCATAATCTAATATCCCGTGCCAAACTAATCTCCTCCTCCAAAACAATATTTTATAAAGAGGTAGAAAACATAAAACAGGCTCTCATCAACAATGGGTTTCCTAACTATATTGTTGATGAACAAATTAAAGGTATGATCAAAAATGTTAACCAACAAAATGAACAGTGTACTACTCCATCCAGCCAACAAACATATATCAAACTTTTTTATCGTAACCAAATGCACTACAATTACAAATCCGATGAAAAAATCTTGAAAACATTGATTCACAAAAACATACTCCCCACTGATCCTAATAAAAATATAAAACTCGTTATATATTATAATAAGTTTAAAACCTCGAATCTAGTCATTAGAAATAATTCCTCTCCCTCGATTGGAGTTTTGCAAAAAACCAACGTTATATATAAATTTAAATGTCCTTTAGGAGATTGTATCTCTGATAATAATAATATATATGTTGGTTTAACCTCAACTACCCTGTCGAGGAGGCTGACAATGCACCTTTCAGACACAAGTTCAATAGCTCAGCATTTAAAAAAACATTCATGCCCAACGACACAGCTACGGAAAATTCTCACCGACAACACAACAATATTAGAACATCAAAATAATAAACAAAAACTTCAGATTCTCGAAGCATTACATATCAGAAACCTACAGCCAACACTTAATAGAATTAATTTTCAAACCAGTGCTAATGTACTTAAATGTCTTTAGCTACTGGCACTAAATATAGAATCACATTCAAAAACAAACGCCACAACCTTCAACGGCAAAGACGCCCTTACACAGTTGTAATATGCTAAAACAAAAGTTACATCACTTTTGTAGTAGATCCTCCCCTGATGATGGCCCAAAGTCGGGCAGAAAGTACTAGGGATACATGCAACTATGGACAATACATAAATCAATTCCCCCAGAATACAATAAAAGTAATACGGGAATTCGAACGGATCCAAAAGAAAATATGTAGACATAAAATGTCTATTATGTTTAATGAAATTTGCATATATATATATATATATATATGTAGAAAAACTGATAACAACGATCCAAGAGGAAGGAATGATTTATTAACGGGTCAACACTATAGCGTTTCGGTTCTACTGAACCATCATCAGGACCATGAGGGGTGATATTAATAATTTTAAGTTAACGATGGATGATTAGAAATGTGAAATACAAAAACCTACGGGAAAATATGTATAGTTAGAAAAAGTTAGCCGTTTAACTGGCAAATCAGCGTTTGATGTTTAAATTACGTCATTTGACTTATTAGGAATATTGTATAGAATTATGTACGTTGTTTAACGAGAAAGATTACGAGACAGAAAGAAGAAAAGAAAGAAAGAAAGAACAAAGGAAGAATAAAAAGCATGGAAATTATGAGATATACGGAAAATATTAACTAAGGATGGAATATATTGTAGCTGTTTAAAAATATATATATTTTTATATATATATATATATATATATATATATATATGAATGATCTTTACGCAAATAGTTTGCTGGTAACATTTTTAAACGAGTTGGAGAATCTTATATGTCTCCTACTCTTGGACGAATTATGTTTATACATATACCATTTGCTTGTATAGTCAAATTTCAATTTCTTGCATAACTGGATTACCATTCTCTTGCTCTATTAGATCTGCTTTTTCATTCAGTCGTACCTTTGTTTGTTTTTTTATACCTCTCTGGGCATTTCCAATTTTTACAATATTCTCACTCCAACCTTTAAATATAGAATCATTGCGCAAATCATCAATAGTATCAAAACAATATCAATTATATACGGATCAAATTCCGTTAAGTTATTCATCGGATAGTTCCCAAAAATGCACTCTTATATTCTTTTTAAAGCTTTTTTTTCTGAAAGCATCCAATTCAATTTTAAAATTTCAAAATGACCAAACAGTTCCATATAAAACCATTCAATTTAGCCTTAGTTTGCATTCAGTTTAAATGTCAAAGTACACTCTTTAAATGTCAAACAGTTCTATTTAACCCATAGATAGGACCCTATCAAGTGCTACTTTACTGGCCAGATTGGACCTGAGAGTAATCATCAAAGCCCCAGCATTACTGGAGCCTCACCATTGGATAGTTTTGTGTCATATCAGGACACTAGTTGTGGGTAGTCTTACTTCTCTGCGGAGATGCAGTCAGTGTATTCTACAGTCCCAGCCAACTGAGCTAACTATTATTAAATAGAAAAAAACCTAAAACTATAGAATCTAAACAGACCAGAAGTCATTTGCTTGCACACAGTTAAATAGTTTCAAGTGTTTTAAATGATGAACAGAAGCAGTTGTGATCCATGTTATTGGCTAGTTGTGATGTTGAGTTATCCAAATTTCGGCTAATCAGGAAATTTTACAACGAAATCATTAACCTGGATTCCATCCGCACATCTGGTCAGCAAATGTACGAAGTTTGAGAAGGAATGGTAAATGGATGTTGGATACATTCTCTTACCATAATCTAATCTTTGCTTTTCGACTTTGAACAGGTTTTCTTTCTCCCAATCTTTGAGGCATGTTAAATCTAAATCTCTACATTGAATGTCTTCTTTTTTTTCTCGTATAAATGCACTTTACTTCATTTATTACTTAAAATCATTTCTTTTTCTTCTACGCTTACAAGCACAGGGGATAGAATTTTATTTTGGTAACTGTCTTCTGTTCTGATGGGTATTCATAGCTCTGGTGACCTTGGACAAGAACTAGTCTATATTTTGTTGTATAAGAAAGAGGACACCAACAAAATGATTTTCCATCAATTTAAAACAGAAGCGAATATTCAAGTTTCAAGGATAAAATTTTATTGCATGGCGCCTGGGGCACCCCAAAAAGGGGAAATGCGACGGGATTAAGTATTTTTTGTGGCAGCTGCGCATGAGTCTCGATTCGTGCATGCTTCCCCAGAATGAAATGACCTTTTGTCTAATCCGGGCTAGTTGGATAAATATTAAGCTTCTCGGATAAAGTGTTCCCATTTTTTTAAAATTAGAGGTGAATGTTATCTGGTTCTTTTGAATTAGTTTGCCCAGTTGGCTGGGGCTGTAGAATACCCCGACTGCACCTCTGCAGAGGGGTAAGACCCCCCCTATGAGTGTCCTGTGTATGACACTAAACAATCGGATGGTGAGGTTCCAGTGGTACTGGAGCTTTGGGGAATGCAGAGCACCTCTTCATTGCCATTGCTCCCAGGTTCACTTTGGCCCGGAATGGTAGCACATGATAGGGCCCTATCTATGGATTAAATAGAACTAAACTACATACTTATGCTTAACAGAATTGTTTGAATTAGAACTGATTAACTAAAATTAATAGCTTGAAATAGAAATGTTTTCGACAATTAGACTGTACTGATATTTAAACCGTGTGCTTATACTAAACTGAATTGTTTGAAATGGAACTGTTTTTGACTTGAAACTGTAATTAAACTTAAATGAATTGTTCAATATAGAACTGTTTTGACATCTAGCTGTGTGTAAACAAAATCTGTACTTATACTAAACTGAATTGGCTGAATTAGAACCGTTTGAATAAACTGAATTGCTCGAAATAGAAATGTTTTTGACAATTAAACTGTGTACTCATACTAAACTGAATTGTTTGAAATAGAACTAATTATCTGTATAAAAATGGATTTGCCATTAAATAGCCTATAAAGGTTGATGTGCCATGAAACCCAAACAAACAAACAAACAAACTCTTGAATTAGTCAGTTCAGTCCTTGTTTGGATATTTTATATATATATCATCAAATATATTCTTGTTCAATGGAGAAACAGATCAGGATCATAGAGAAGAATTAACAAGTTGTAAAAATGCTTCTGAAAAGGATGTGATGGAATACGGACAATCTACATTCGTGAATAAAATGAAGCGTTCTCTTTCATGTCATTGATGATATCTGAAGGAGGACACGATGAATAGCCGCCAACATTCAGAGATAATTAAACTAGTTTGAATGATTGAATTTATAATATTCTATCAAATCTCTATTTTTACTCCTACTAACAGCTTCTTATCCAAGATTAATCATATTGGTTAATGCTTTCGTTGGTTGGTGGGTTGCTTGCTTGGTTTGTTTTACGGCATGTCAATTCTTATTGAGATATTTTATGCAGAAGTCAGTTTAACAATTACGTACTCCAATTATCTACGGTACAATAATTCATTTCGGTCGCTGCACGTTCCCGCTTTCCACATATGGATTTAACAGTGTACGCGTTTACCCAACCCCTCCGCCACGAGCAGCATGTGACTCAAGGACAAATCTTAGACAGAGTAATGCTGCTTTGAATACATATCTTTCCTTCTCCAAGACTGTGCCGCTATCTACTAATCACTGTTGAAAAAGAGATGGGTTCATGCCTTTTCCAAAGGCATTTGTGGTAAATGTTATGCAGACAACCTTCTTTCAGATGAAGTGTTCTGTATCATGTCATCGCTCGTCACAGATACCTGCGGGTTGGTTGGTTGGTTGGTTGGTTGGATTTTATGGCATATCAACCATTGTAGGTTTTTCTATGCTAAATCTTTTTTAATCCTTAAAACAGTTATATTTCAAACAATTCAGTTTAGCATAAGTACGCAGTTTAAACGTCAAAACAGTCTCATCTCAAACAATTCAGTTTAGTACATAGTTAAATTCTATTTGACTCATAGAGATAGGACCCTATCAGGTGCTACCTCTCCGGGACAGAGTGGACCTGGGAACAATGGCAATAAAGGGGTACTCTGCATTCTCCGAAGCTCCAGCATCACAGGAACCTCACCATCATATTGTTTCGTGTCATATCTAGGACACTCTTTGGGTGAGTCTTACTCAGTGTATTCTACATCCCCAGTTAACTGGGTAATATACCCGCGGGAGGAATCGATGAACAGCGGTATTGAAATAATATGAACAAGTATTGAAATAATCAAACTGGTTTGAATGATTCAATGTATGATAATAATAACAACTTTCCATTCCGTCAGTGGGGTCGAGAATATGCTGACTGTATCCCTTGCTGTGAGGATACAGGGGCCCTCAAAAAAGGAGTATCATAGGCATTACTATAAACTATATTTGGAGATGTGGTTTCAATCCCATGTCTACTCTGACCCAGGCTGGTAGTACCAGTTAGGACGTCATCTATGGGTCAAAAAGATCTATTTATAAATTATATTCATCTAAAAGAAACACTTGATATCATATAACCGCGTACAAAGAAAACTCTTAAGAAACAACACAAAAATTCAATATAAACCTACTATGTATGCAATTAATTTATCTCTTGGTATAAAATAAATGATATAACCCTTGATGGGTTGACATGGTGTTAAAATCAATCCATCAATTGTAATATGATTAAGGATGATAATCAATTATATTATGTAATTATTTTATTTGTAATGGTAAATTGAAAGTAGCTAAAACTCCGAATGGAAATGTAAGTCGTGAAGGTCATGGAGTACACTAGTCGCGCTGGTCGGCATATTATTAAGTTAACAGATTGTCTTGAAATTGTAGGTTGAACGCCGGATATTAAAAAAGTAAACAAATTGAGGGTATGTCAGCTGGCTTTGGTGATGACGTGACGCATGAAAGTTAAAGACACGTGTGCTTATATCATTAGTGAATGGAATAATTTGAAGATATCATTAAGGCAGAATTTCTAAGTCAGTTGAGCAGTTGAGAGTTTAGAGAGTCGGTGATCAAGATACCAACTGAGAGATCAGACAAGACGCTAAGAAATTGACGCGCCCAGAACAACACTCAAATCGGCCAGGTCTGCGGCGAAAAGATGAAGACAGCTGCTTACGTTATCCGTCTTTCGGGGCTCATATCTTTCAGTATATCAAATCAGTTGACATATTTTTACTCTTTCTTTCTCTCTTTTTGCAATTGCTCTCAAGCTGGAGGATAAAAAAAATAAAACCTTCGTATCAAGCAGCTAGCAGACTCGTTTCCTGTCGTGTTTGAAGGGGTAACGTTGCGCTCGTATTTTCCTTTAGTGCCGTGTTGGTGAAGCAACGTAACACAATCAATAACAACTTTTTTTTTTACATTCAGATTGAAAGAGTGACAGAGTATAACAAACAGAATGTAATAAAGACAACAAAGGTGATAGACTAGTCTAAATAAATCAATGTTAAATAGTGACAACACTTCATCGACTGAGACGAGCTAAATTCTCATTGAAAGCTTAAGTTCTTATTGGCTCTGTAAGGGAGGCTACCCCTCTGCATTTAGGTAAGACATCCGACCAGTGCGTGTCCTTGTTATGCGTTGCACTCCCTACATAATGGACTCGCCCTCCTCCATAAATACACGTCAACGAGAGCGCCAGATGGAGGTCACCAACAGCGTGACCCAATCACGTGTAATACCATTTGCGTAGTGGACGGATAGTCACTACCCCACTGGACTCTCAGCTTCCTATCAACTAACTACTTTTTAACCAGGTTCACTTGTATCTTATTTCTGTTACTTGAATATATATGTTTTTCTATCAACCTTTTTTGTGTTCTTTGTGTCTTTCTTTTTTTCTTTTGTCAGCATCACAACAGTATGACACTAAACTCCAGCTATGGGTAAATAGTAGGGCAGACTAGGTTCTTCAGCCTTGGTGAGGCAACTAGTCTAGGAGAAGGAAAACTTTGAATTCAAACCTGTTAAACTCCGCTTAAAAATTGACCTTGTGTCATATCCTGCCCGATGATGACACTAAACTCCATTAGATGATGAGGCTCTAGAGATTTGGAGAATATGGAGAACTCTTTTATTGCCATTACTCCCAGGTCCACTCTGTCCTAGATGGGTCCCCTTCAATCAAATATAAAGTTTCAGTCATTTACTATGGATTATTACTATTAATCACTTAAAAACATAGAGCTCTGTGAAAATTATTTACATTCGAATACTGGATAAATACAATAATTAGTGCTTTAAACGAATACTTGAAATCATTTAACTGTATGCAAACAAATGAGCTCCAACAAATCGTAAAAAAAGTTACCGACAAACTATTCGCTCACAAATCATATATTGGTGTAATGGTTACAATGTTCACCAATGGCCTGGGAGACGGTGATTCAATCCCAGTTCGAGTCATACCAAAGACTCCAAAATGATACTTAACGACTCCTTGCCTAACTCTCAACATTATAATGTAAGTGAAGCCATCCGGAAAAATGAGTAGCACTCCCCCTACAATTCAGTGTAGTAGCTATTGAAAAAGAAGCTTTCGGGTCGCCCTCGACAGCAGTCAGCCAAGTTACTTATATATATATATATATATATATATATATATATATATATATATAAACAGGACTTAGCATTGAATAACCATAAGGGTTGATGTACCACAAGACACCAACCAAGTTCCTATCAAATCACCAAAGTTAAGCAACGAAGAATCTGTTCAGTTATGTGATGTCTGAACACTTAAGGTCATATCACTTGACGAGTTCTGTTAGTACGATGTAATCCAACATTATCTGCTTCATGATCGAGCGACGACTACGCCGGTACCGCGCTCCTGGCTTACCTGGTTCTTATCAAAGATTAATCATATGGCTTAATGTTTTGGTTAGTTGATTGGTTTATTGGTTTTACGGCATGTCGACCCTATTTAATATCTATATTATATTTGACTAATATGTTATTACCTGTGAGTAATCACATATCGATCAGAAGATATGTTTTTTATAGTCCTTAATCTCTATATCTGGTCGATTGCTGTTTATTGTGATATCTGTTTGGATTGCCAAATCCCAGATAATAGTTGATTTTTGCTTTGTATTATTATTCACTCCTGGTGAGTATTTTTAAGCAAGCAAACGCAGGTGGTCTTTCGCTAGACTAAGAGCGACAGCAAGTCTCTTCAAGTCTACAAGACTCGTCTGAGTATTCTAGCCGATCTCAGCAGTGCTTTTCGATTCTACAACTGATTAGCAATTCCTCCAGTATCATCAAGCTCTTGGGGAGCGTTCCAAGCGCAGAGCTTTTTCTTTTCTCTTGCAAGGTACAAGTATTTGTCTGTTTTCCACTTCCTTTGATTTTCCCCTCTGTGATCCTCCAGAATAGCAAAGTCACAACAAATTCTTTCTCTCTCTCTCTCTCCCCACCCCCCTCTCTCTCTCTCTCTCTTTGCCCGGTCGGCTGGGGCTGTAGAATACACCGACTGCATCTATGTAGAGGAGTAAGATTCCCCCAACAGTGTCGTGGATATGACACAAACAATCTGATAGTGAGTTTCAAGTAATTCTGGAACTTTGGGGAATGTGGAGTACTCCTTCATAGCCATCACTCCCAGGCTCACTCTGGCCTGTAGTCGTAGCACTTGAGAGAGTCTTATCTGTGGATCAAATAGAACTAAACTGCGTACTTATGCTAAACTGAATTGTTTGAAATAGAAGTGTTTTAACTTTTAAACTGTGTACTTATGCTAAATTCAATTGCTTGAAATAAAACTGTATATGTATAAAAGTGATGTGCCATAAAACCAAACCAAACCAAACCAAACTAAACCAAACTCTCTCTCTCTCTCTCTCTCTCTCTCTCGCGCGCGCGCGCGCTCTCCCTTTTCTCTTGTTAAAACTCGGTCTCGTCTTCTGGTCGAGATTAGCTGATCTGTTCGTATCTCCAAATTCCCGGGAATTTTATTTCTCATTCTCTGGGACGGATTCTGTTATGTACATTATACCATTTGGCCGTATAGTCAAATTACAATCTCTTGCACAAGTAGATCACCTTTCTCTGGCACAAATTGATCACCTTTCTTTTGCACTAGTAGGTCACCTTTCTTTTGCACTAGTAGGTCACCAATTGTGTCTTTGATTTTTTATGTCTCATTGAGTATTTCCACTTTTTACTATATTCTCGCATCAACCTTTCAAAAAGAATATTTGCGCAGATCATAATCTCTATTAACACAATATCTATATACAGATCTAATTCTGTTAAGTTATTCATTAGATTGTTCCCAAAAATGCTCACGTAAATTCTTTTTCTTAAGATTTTTTCCCGAAAGCATCCAATTCAATTTAAAAATTTTCGACCCTATTGATCTGATTAGGCAGTTTATTCCAACAATATCATACCCTTTTAGCAAAAATATATTGCTTTATAAGTTGTGACAGCTGATTCTTATGTGATTTACAGCATTGTAACTAAAAATTACATTGGGCCGGCCTGAAGGCAACTTCAGTTTTAGTCGCTATTTTTACTGTAACGCCGTCCTGCAACAGAACATGCAATTTCACTGAGGAGGCGTGCTTTGTGTTCACTACTATCCTCGTACTGGGTTTCACTTCACGCTAGTTCCATTGGGAAAGTCATTAATTCAACTGTTCCTCTATGTATGAGTAAATAATAGGGTATGCCGGGCTGTTTAGCTATGTACCCTATTATTACAGATCTTGGCAGTGGTTTTCGATTCTACAACTGATTAGCAATTCCTCCAGTATCTTCAAGCTCTTGGGGAGCGTTCCAAGCGCAGAGCTTTTTCATTTCTCTAACAAGATCCAAGTATTTGTCTGTTTTCCACTTCCTTTGATTTTCTCTCTGTGATCCATCAGAATGGGAAAGTCACAACAAACTCTCTCTCTCTCTCTCTCTCTCTCTCTCTCTCTCTCTCTCCTTGCTCGGTCAGCTAGGGCTGTAGAATACATCAACTGCATCTATGCCGAGGGGTAAGACTCCCCCCAAAAGTGTCCTGGATATGACACTAAACAAACTGATAGTGAGTTTCAAGCAATGCTGGACCTTTGGGGAATGTGGAGTACTCCTTCATTGCCATCACTCCCAGTGTCACTCTGGCCTGTAGTGGTAGCACTTGATAGGGGCCTATCTATGGGTCAAATAGATCTAAACTGCGAACTTATCGTAAACTGAATTGCTTGAAAATCGTTAGAAGATTATTCGAAAATCAGACAAGAAGAAGGAAAACTCTGAATTTAAACCAGCTTTACTCCGCTTAAAAATTGACCTTGAGTCACATCCTGCCCGTGGCGGAGATGTTGGTTTGTTTTGGTTTAGTTTTATGGCATATCAAACATTGTAGGTTATCTAATGCTAAATCCAGTTTACATATATATATATAATTTGTAAACATATTTTGATGGTAACATTTTTAAAAGAGCCCGAGCTCATTTTTTTTACACAGAGTTAAATGGTTTCAAGAATTGCTAGGTAACAGTAGCAATTTAACATCAGTCATTTTTTTTTGCTAATATTTTATTAGATATGCATGATATTTTAGAGATTAGTTTGTTGGTAATTTCATTTTTAAATGAGTCAGAACTAATTTGTTTGCACATTTGTATTTCTGTAGTTTCTACACAGTTAAAGGGTTTCAATTATTGCTATCTAACTTTAATAATTCTATTCAATAATACTCATTTGTTTGCTCACAATTAAATTGTTTCAAGTATTGCTATGTATCACTAACAATTCAATTAGACATCAGTGATTTATTCTGACACATTTAAATGATCAAACAGTTCTATTTCTAAAATTCAATTTACTATCAGTCATTTGTTTCTCTCAGTTTAAAAGCAGTTCCATTTGACTCATAGATAGAACCCTATCAAGTGCTACCACTTCATGTCAGAGTGGACCTGGGAGTGATGGTAATGAAGGGGTAATATACGTTCTCCAAATCTTCAGCGTTACTGGAGCTTTGCCATCAGACTATTCAGTGTCATATCCAGGACACTCGTTTGAAGGGAGGTCTTCTCCCTCCGTAGTGATGCAGTCAGTGTATTCTACAGCCCCAGCCGACTGCATTCTTCTGAAACCCCTGTGTTTAGTCCTTTCTATCTCGTCCAAGTGCGTCTATACTGGACAAGAATCCCCTTGGTTTGTGTTGCCAAGTCGACAAACCACTTAAGAACAGCAGATATTGTAAGCAAACTTGCGGCTTGTTTGCCAAACTAAGCTAAGCATAATAAGAGCTTCATTAAAGAAATTCAGATAATATGATAATGTTTGTGGTGTGAGCATTTGCTATTCAGGCCAACGCAATCTCCTGCTTACTCGAGTTAATTAAATTCTGAAGTGAAACATTTTTCCTGTTTCATACATTTTCCTGATAAATATCATACTTCTTTGGTTGAATAATTTACTGACATTTTTCTTTGTTCTTTCGGATATCTAAATTCCAAATAAAGTGTATTTTCATTCCGTCACAATTCTTGGCCAAGTATCATAATTTTGGTTAATTTTTGTATAATGCTTCTGATGATAAACTCTTCGAAATATTTTTACGTTTAGCATCTGTCTATAGTTTTCTTTTTTCTATTTACGTCCCTAAGCAAGACCACTGTAAGTAAAATATCGTTCACTCTTGGCAGAAAACTTATTTGACGTTTATGAGACGTTGACATTTTTCTTAAATATGCACTAATGAAAAATAGAAACGCGGCAACCTGAATACTAATGTTAATTTGGATACAGTGTGTTTGCTAAGAGTAGTAGTCTGATATCTTCAAAAGGTTCGACTATTTGGAGACGTAGAAATTCTTATATGTCTTAAATTATTGATCAATGTATTTGATTATTTACTCTAATCTCTCTCTCTCTCTCTCTCTCTCTCTCTCTCTCTTAACATTCGCTCTGAGTTCAAGGCTGTAAAACTGTTTAAAACTGACATTGTGTCACATCCTGCCCGTATATATATAGTATTTGTTTTATTTGTCAAAAATGACATTCACTAGAATGATTACATATAGACTGACAAAAATTACACAATAATCAGAGTTTGGTTGTTTTGTTTTTTTACAACCAGTAACATTTACATATAGCATATGAGAGCACGTTTTCAGCTTTTTTATTGTTGGACAGTGAATTTACTTCGACTTCACATTTCTATCTCAATTCATTTACCGATTTATATGCCATAAAACCAACCCGAACCAAACCAATCAATTAATTCACCGAATGATATGCCATAAAACCAAACCAAACCAAACCAATCAATTCATTCACTGGTTGATATGCCATAAAACCAAACCAAATCAAACCAAACCAATCAATTCATTCACCTGTTGATATCCCACAAAAGCAAACCAAACCAATCAATTCATTCACCGGTTGATATGCCATAAGACCAAACCAAACCAAACCAATTCATTCACCGGTTGATATGCCATAAAACCAAATCAAACCAAACCAATCTATTCATTCACCGGTACACATACCATGAAGCCAAACCAAACCAAACCTATCAATTCATTTACCGATTGATATGCCATAAAACGAAACCAAATCAATCAATCCATTCAGTGATTGATATGCCATAAAGCCAAACCAAATCAAACCAATCAATTAATTCAATCAGTGCATAAAAAAACGATATATTCCTGGTTTCTTTGGGAAACTAATGATTTTTCTCCTGAAATTACGTTTACCAGTTTTCGGCGCTCGATCTGTGTAGTATGCATAGAAAATCAAATAGACAAGTTTTTCCTGATTAAAAGTAAATTAGAGGATTTAGTATTGAAAGAGACTATTCGATGTTTAATGTAAGAATGGGGCTCGTTGTGTAATGGATATTGACGGGGACAATAACCTCAGCAAACTAAGTTCAAATCCTGACCAGTCTGTTTGCATTTCACATAATGCTAATACACTTTGGAAAGGTATGAATTCAGCTATAGGCAAACAGTTGGGCAGACTAAGCTCTTTATTCTTGATATGTCAACTGTCCTATCAAGAAAACTTTGAATTTCAACCTGGTAGACACCGGACATTGGCATAATGGTTAGAGTGTTTGCCAATGGCCCGGTAGACCTGGGTTCAATCCCAGGTCGAATCATACCAAAGACTTTAAAAATGGAACTTGATACCTCTTTGCTTAACACTCAGCATTATAAGGTATGGATCAAGGGTAAAGTGGAGAAATCCAGGGAAAGGAGTAGCGCCCTCCCCTATACTTTCGTGTAGTAGCAATCGAAAAGGGAGCCTTCGGGTCACCCTCGACTAAAGGGAGACAACTTTACTTACTTACTTACTTTTACTTAGACTCCTCTTCCAAAGTAACCTGATGCTGAAACCTGCTCTTATGGAGGGTTTGGTAAATGCATAATGTAAGTGTTTGACTATTGATTTTACTAGAGAAAATCTTGACTGGGGCTGTAGAATACGCTGTCTGAAACTCTGCAGAGAGCTAAGGCCGCCCCTATACAACGAGTGTCCTCGGTATGATACGACTGCATATGATGATAAGTCCCGGAGTGGTACTATTTACCAACCCCTCCGCTCGGGCAGGATATGACACAAGGTCAATTTTTAAGCGGAGTTTAACAGGTTTGAATTCAGAGTTTTCCTTCTCCTAGACTAGTTGCCTCACCAAGGCTGAAGAACCTAGTCCGTCCTACTATTTATCCATAGCTGGAGGGAGAATAAGGGGGTTCATACCTTTCCCAAGGGTATTTGCCCGAAAGTGAACGTAATAGCGCGACTGGAGTACGAACTCGCGTACTACGATTCCGCAGTTCATCGCTTTAACCATTACACCACGAGGACACCCCTAAGTCCCGGAGTGGTAGCACCTGAAGTTTTGGGGAATATGGAGTACCCCCTCATTTTATTATTCTCTGAGCTGAAGTGTTAGAACCTGTTGGGGTTTCATCTATGACTGAAAAAAATATTGGATCATTTACTCAGGTTCGTTTGTTTGTTTGGGATTTATGGTAAATCAACCTTTGTAGGTTATTTAATGCCAAATCTATTTTCATACAAATAAACAGTTCTATTCCTAAGAATTCAGTTTAGCATAAGTACACAGTTTAATTATCAAAAACATTTCTACTTCAAGTTATTCAGTTTAGTCAAGTAGTTCTAATTCAAACAATTCAGTTTAGTATAAGTATAGTTTTTGTCAAAACAGTTAAATTTCAAACAATTTAGTTTAGCAAAAGTACATTTTGAATGTCAAAAACAGTTCTATTTCAAGCAATTCAATTTAGCATAAGTATGCAGTTTAGTTCTAATTGACCCAAAGATAGGAGCCAATCCGGTGCTTTCATTCCTGGCCGGAATGGACCTTGGAGCGATGGTAATGAAGGGGTACTCTGCATTCCCAATAGCTCCAGCATTACTGGAACCTCACCATCTGATTGTTTAGTGTCATATCCTAGAGACTCGTTGGTGGAGGTGGGGGGTCTTAACTCTCTGCAAAGATGCAGTCAGTGTATTCTACAGCCTTAGCCGACTGGGCAACATTTACTAAGGATATTTATTATTTATATGAAACCATATAATTGTGAGCAAATCATATATATCTTATTGGAATACTTGATGAATAGAATTATGAACATAAAAAAGGAATCCTTAAAACCATTTAGTTGCACGCGAACAAATGATTAATATCAAATTGAATTATCATTTTTAAATTGGAATACTCGAAACGGTTTAACAGTGTGTGAACTGATGAGCTCAAACAACAGTAGTTTAAAAATTAACACACGCACACACACACACACATATATATATATAGAGAGAGAGAGAGAAAGAGAGAGAGAGAGAGAGAGAGAGAGAGAGAGAGACCGAGTTTCAAAGACCTTTAAAATGGGACTTGATGCCTCCTTGCTTAACATTCATCACTATAAGGTACAGGTCAATGGCAAGTGGAGTAATCCAGGGAAAGTAGTAACGCCCTCCCTCTACGCCTCGGTATTGTAGCAATTTAAAAGGGAGGCTTCGGGTCACCCAAGACTAAGGTCGATCAACTAATATATATATATATATATATATATATACATTTACTAATTGGCTCTATTTAGTATTGAGCACTTTTTGTAATTGTAGCAGGGCAGCATTTTGCGGTAGGTTTTTGTTCTTTTGACCAACTGATTGCATATCTCTTGATTTTTTTCAACTGGTGTGACGAAGTTGGCCTTTTCTTTCTTTTTTTCTTTTTTTCTCCCGATAATCTTTTTCTTTTTTCCTCAGGCAGTGAGTGATTCGAGATTTGTTATCTCTGAATTCGGGCAAGGTTTTTTTTTTCTTTTTCTTTGTCTCCGTGAATGCTGGTAGATAGTAGATTATGAAGGATATATATATATATATATATATATATATATATATATATGTATATATACGATACAGGATTTGGCATTGAATAAACCACAAGCTTTGAAACCCCTTAAAATACTGAAAAACCACAAGAGAAAATCAGGAAAAAGTTAGAGCGTAAGTGATGATGAAGCAAAATAAGTATTTCTAAAAAAGAAAGGGTATTTTGTTTGTTTCTTTGTATTTTATGGCATCTCAGCCTTAGTAGGTTACTTAATGACGAATCCATTTTTTTACAAACAAACAGTTCTATTTCAAACAATTCAGTTTAGCATGAGTACACAGTTTAATTCTCAAAAACATTTCTATTTCAAGATATTCAGTTTAGTCAAACAGTGTTATTTCGAACAATTCGGTTTAGTATAAGTATAGGTTTTGTTTACACACAGTTTAATGTCAAAACTGTTCTATTTAAAACAATTCAGTTTAGCGTAAGTACACTGCCAATGTCTAAAACAGTTCTGTTTCAAACAATTCAATTTAGCATACAAAAACAGTTCCATTTTAAACAATTCAGTCGGTGTATTCAACAGCTCCAATCGACTGGGCAAGTGAAAAAGTATATTAAGGATGTAAATTCATTGCTAATAATTTTACTTGAGAAAATCTTGATTGGGGCTGTGGAATACGCTGTCTGAAACTCTGCAGAGAGCTAAGGCCGCCCCTATACAACGTGTGTCCTCGGTATGATACGACTGCATATAATGATAAGTAATGCATTTAAAGTTTTAAAGAAAAGGATTTTCAGGGGTCACGACTGAGTACAGGAATCCCTGTGGTTTTTATACATCAAAGGAATTTACATTTTTGCTTTGTTTTCTTTAGATAATGGCATATCAACTCTCCCGAGTTTTTTAATGCCCATGCCATCATAATAGAAACATAGTTGTGGTGCTATTTAACACATAGATGGGGTGGATAAGGAGATTTATACTTTTTTCAACGGTATTTGTCCGAAATTGAATATAATTACACGACTGGGGTTCGAACTCGTTTGTTACGAAATCAGAGTACAGCATTTTAATCTCTACAGTGTGGGGACTCTCATCCTATTTACATTTTTACTGTACAAAATACTTTAATTTGATATAAGAGAGGTAATGATTATCGTCATGGGAAATAGATACGGCAATACGGGTTCAAATCCTAGACAAGTTTAATTGCATTTCAAAAAGCACTAATACCCGGCGGAATGGTATGAATCCACTGATTCTATCTCTAGCTATGGGTAAATAGTAAGGTAGACTATGTTCTTCAGCCTAGCCTAGGTTAGGTTAGGCAACCAGTCTCGGAGAAGGAAAACTCTGAATCGAAACCTGTTAAAATCCTGCCCGTGCGGAGGGGTTGATAGATATATACTTTAATTCAACTAATGGTATTGGTCGATTTGTTTAATGATCAACTTTCTAATAATCAGTTATTAAAAAGTTACAGCAAATAGGCTGGTTTATTCTGTCAATAAGGGCAACATAGATCAGATTGCAAGGACTGTCAGTTTTTCTCCCAAACGTATGTTTTGTTTTGTTTTTTGTTTTTTTTTTTTTGTGTGTTTTTTTTTCTTCTTTGTTGAACAATGTAACATTCTTTTGATTCCGATTATTGTTTGCTCAATTCAGCCATTATCCGCATTTTGAATCTGCGTAGGTGGGTCAGTAATCAATGTGCGCATGTGAGTGTGTGTACGTCTACGCACGTGATCTGTTGTTTTCTGGATTAATGCGTATTCTGTTTGAAAGCATACAAGATCAATGATATTTCAGATAGACTTTCAGCACCCCTTCTTCTTCTTCTTCTTCTTCTTCTTCTTCTTCTTCTTCTTCTTCTTCTTCTTCTTCTTCTTCTTCTTCTTCTTCTTCTTCTTCTTCTTCTTCTTCTTCTTCTTCTTCTTCTTCTTCTTCTTCTTCTTCTTCTTCTTCTTCTTCTTCTTCTTCTTCTTCTTCTTCTTCTTCTTCTTCTTCTTCTTCTTCTTCTTCTTCTTCTTCTTCTTCTTCTTCTTCTTCTTCTTCTTCTTCTTCTTCTTCTTCTTCTTCTTCTTCTTCTTCTTCTTCTTCTTCTTCTTCTTCGAAAGTAGAAGCAAATTACTTTGACGTGCAAATACCTTACACCACTTACAAGGAGAGATAATTTTCGTATTTTTCGGTCTTTCTTTCTTCTGTTCTTTCTTTATTTCTTTCTTTCGTTCTTTCTTTTTTTCTTTCTCTCTTTCTTTCTTTCAGCCAGATGATAAGCTCAAGCACCATTGTTGATTTGAATTGTAAGACTTATCCAATTGGTTCTATGCAGATCTTAATTGTCTATGTATGTATTAAAGTATTTGATAACTAAGTGTATTGTATTTTACCTGGTACTCTTTTACGCAAATAATTTCTAGAGAAAAAAATTATCGAATAATAAATTTGTAATACGATACTTATTTTCTGACATCAGAAAATTTTATATTGTAATAAAAAAATTTTTAATTTTAGAATTATCAATTGTCCGTCTCTATCTGATCAAGTACATATGCTGTGTTACCCAGTCGGCTGGCGTTGTAGAATACATCGACTGCTTCTCTGCAAAGGGGTAAGCTCCCCCCACCAACGAGTATCCTGGATATGACACTAAATAATCTGATGGTGAGGTTCCTGTAATGCTAGAGCTTTGATGAATGAGGAGTACCCCTTCATTGCCATCGCTTCCAGGTCCACTCTGGCCCAGAATGGTAGCACCTGATAGAGTCCTATATATGGATCAAGTAGAACTAAACTGAGCACTTATGCTAAACTGAATTGCTTGAAATAGAACTGTTTTTTATTGAAACTACGCACTTATGCTAAACTGAGTTGTTTGAAATGGAATAGTCTTTGACATTGAAACTGTACTTCTGCTCAACTGAATTGTTTGAAATAGAACTGTTCTTAACATTGAAACAGTGTTCCTCTACTAAACTTAATTGTTTGAAATAGAACTATTCTTGACATTGAAACTGTGAATTTATGCTAAACTGATTTGTTCTAAATAGAACTCTATAAGTATAAAATGGATTTGGTATTAAATAACCTGCTGTAGTTGATGTTCCATAAAACCAAACCAAATCAGACCAAACCGTACTCTGTGTTTGCTAGTTGTAGAAATCATAATAAGAAATGTATTAAAAACAAAATTTTAATAACACATTTACATATAAAATAAAACAATTATTCTGCCTGTTGCGACTTCACGATAACAATCTTTAAAATACATTTTCAACATTCTTCTGTATATTTTCATATATATACCTTTTCTTTATTTTACACTGAATTTGAAAAAATATTAGTTTTATTTTTATTTCAGTGTGTCATAAACAATAGCATACTATGTATTGCTGTTAAATGATTGGTGTCATTTTTAACAAGTTGGCTTTCGTAGGGAAGACACTGTGGCATAATGCTGGTTCATGCTGGACTGGGATATCGTAGTGAGTTTTAACTACGATCGAATTATTAGGTTCCTTTTCGTACCAAAGCACTTTGGAAAGGCATGAACCCGATTATCTTCCCAGCTAGTACTGAATAACCCACGAAGGCTGATATGCCTTTAAACAAAGAAACCAAATCAAACTAACAACTTAGTCTTTTTGGTAGAATTACCGTGGCGTAGTAGTTATTATAGTATAGTAAGCGAGTTCGAACTCCCATCGCCCTATTACTTTCACTTTTGGACTAATACCCTTTGGAACGGCATGAAACCCCTTATACCACCAGCAAGAGGTTAATAAGTACCACTACTGTTGTACTTCAATTTCTTTGAAATTAGATAACCTACGATGGTTGATATGCTATTAAACAAAGAAATGGAACCCTGGCTTGAATTTTATCAACTATATTTTCTCTTATGAAAGCTGTATTGAGAAAGATATCGAGAGAAACTATAATTATTACAAAGTCTTACTGAATTATATTCAGTCATTTTGCTCTAATTACAGAGATATGAATTTCTGAATATTGATATTCATTAGGTATTTGATAGCGAGAATTTTTGCAAAAAATTTATAGGCATATGTAAATTAACTAGAAAGGATTTTTATATTGAATTGATTGTAGTTAGTTTTGTTTTATGACATATCCACTAATGTGAGTTATTTGATGCCAAATCCTGTTATATATATATATATATATATATATATATATATATATATATATATATATATATATGAAGAAATGGTAATTTTGGCATTTCTGACAAGATGAAAAAAAAAGTGGAAAAGTGGATAAACAAAACACTGACAACGGATTTAGCGATGATATTTCGCCTTTTTCTTTTTCTTTTTTTCTTTTTTTTTTTTTGAAAGACTTCCTCAGAATAGCGGATTTTTCCTAAGTCTAGCATTCAAGGAAATAGATAAATGAAAATGAAGATAAAAGAAGAGGGCATCTTAAGAAGGGGGACAGAAAAGAAAGAAAGGGGGGTGATAGAGATATATGTCCAAGTGATGGCGTTATTGGGGTTATTGGTTGCGACTGTAAACTTCCATAATTCAGAACGATTTTTTCATTTTCTTGTTCAGATATACCATATCTGTTAGTCAAGTGTTCAACGAAACTTGATACGCTTGATGACTAGCTTTCCCTTGTCTACTCAATTATAGCCATTGCCCAAATGTTTACATTAATATTTCTATTTAATATTAATCATTCACTTGTACACGGTTAAATGGTTTATAAGCGAATAGTTTGAAATATTTTTAAACGAACAAGAGCTCATTTGATTGCATTCAGTAAAATTAATTCAGTTATTGCCATTTAAAAGTAATAATTCAAATGAATCTTATAATAATAATGAAGGGGTACTCCACATTCCCCAAAGTTCAAGATGAGGATGTCACCATTGTATGCAGTTTAGTGTCGTTCACAAGAACACTAAATGGTGCCGGATATTGTTGTCTAACACTAATAATTCTACTTAACATTATTCATTCGTTTACACGCAGTTAAATGGTTTTAATTATAGCTATCAAATACTAATGATTCAATTAAATATTAATCATTTCTGTACACAGTTCAATGGTTACAAATATTCATATAAAATACTAATCATTCTAAATAATATTAATTATTTGTTTGCACTCAGCTAAGTGGTTTCAAACATTAGTAATTCTATTTATCATGCATGTATCTTTATTTTGTACAACCCCACACCAAAAAAGGTACACAGCTGAACGGTTTGTTTTCTTTGTTTAATACCATAATAACTTTTACATCTGTATGGTTTCAACTTAATAATAATAATCCGTAGTAAAAAGCTGTACAGTCCATTTGACCAATTGATTGGGGCCTAACCGTTACCATCACTCCGGGTAAGACTGGAGCTGGGAGTAATATAAATGAAGGGGTTCTCCACATTCCCCAAACTTCAAGACAGGAACCTCACTATCGCATGCCATTTAGTATCGTTTTCAGGAACACTAAATGGTTCCAAGTATTTTTGTCAAACACTGATAATTCTATTCAACATTATACATTTAAATGGTTTTATTTGTAGGTATCAAATACAAATGATTCAATTTAATATCAATCATTGGTTTACCCACAGTTAAACGGTTCAAGTAAAGTAAATGACTAAATAGATCTATTTGACCAATCATGTGATTAATAACATAACAACTAATACCTACATTGGCCATACAACAACTACACTCTCTCGTCGCCATACATACCACCTCTCTGACATAAATGCCATAAAATAGCATCATACGATAAAGCATAACAAAAAGATTGACAAACACAAATCCTCGGATACAAGAAAGATCCTAATTTGACCCATTGATGGGACCTTAACAGGTACTACCACTCTGTTCAGAAAGGACCTTGGAGCAATGGCCATGAAGTAGCATCCCACATTACACCAAAGCTTTAGTACTTTAGCATCACCATCAGGTTTAGTTTAGTGTCACACAGAGGACTCTCATTTGCTTGGTCTTACTCATCTGCAGAGGTTCAGCAGCCCCAGCTGACTGAGCATAATAAAGAAATTGACTGGAAACCACAAATAGATTGTCAGTGATCAGGAATTGATATTACAAAAGGAATAGGATGATTATTTGTTATGTGTGATCAGGTACATTAGTGCCGAGAAATATATGTAAAATTTCTGACGCTGAGTCTTTTCATTTCGCAACGAAAGTTTGTTTAAAATGTCAATTATAAAACGTTTTCTTTTTAACAATTAAAATTCTAACGAATGTAATGCAGGGCGAAAAGAAATGTGACCTTTGAAGACGTTGAAGTTTGAAGACTACCTGAAAAACAAAAAACACAGTCACACACACACACACACACACACACACACACACACATATATATATATATATATTTATATATATATATATATACATGTGGTATTACCCAAGGCTTTCAGCGTACTATGCATTCGATTATATATATATATATATATATATAAATGTGTGTGTGTGTGTGTGTGTGTGTGTGTGTGTGTGTGTGTGTGTGTGTGTGTGTGTGTGTGTGTGTTTTCCTTATTTGCATTTCATTTTTATTATACATCCACCAATCTAAATATATGCAAGTGTGTGTATGTGTGTGTGAAGAGGTAATGAGAAGTAAAGTTACTTATATTTATCTAAATAGGCAAAGAGAAAATACATACATATATGTACGTGAGTTACTGTAGATATAAACTAACCTTTATCGTGCTCCCGCACCCTCATACGTGCATGTATAACGTATGTTCCCAAATTATCGAGGCTGATGCTGTATTTGCTAAGACAGAAATGAATAATAAACAAAACTTTAATTATCTCTCAATATAGTCCCTTTTGGAATTTTCCCGGCGAATTCGACGTGACTCGAACAAGCTCTGAAGTTTCATTCTTGATGGGTTGGGAAGTTGTAACGCCCTGCACGTCTTTGAAATCATAACATTGACAGGAATTTTCTGTTTTGGAAAAAAAGGGAAATTGATACTGAGTGTGCATGGAGAATGCAGCAGATTCTCATTTCTGTTTCGCAAAAAGAAAAGAAGAAAGAAAGAAAGAAATGGCAGTACATACTGAGACAAGTGCTGAGTAAAAAAAAAAACTATTTGAAGGCACGTAGACTTTGAGATTCATTCGAACTCTCCTTCTGCACAATTTAAGGTTTGGTTAGATTTTTAAGGTGTTATATATTGACTTTAAGCCCGGGCAAACATGCTATTCCAAAGTGATGCACCGGAAGGAAGTGACACATTCCAATGGCCAGTAATCGAAAGAAATCGCGTAGGCGGATTTGGCTGATGAAATCGGACAAGTTAAAAACCAATGATACACTCATAGACTGATGCACCGGAAGAGAGTGACCTCTAAACTGCATGACAGTTATTTCCGCTTGATGACGATCAAACATGCCATTCCAAAGATTGAGTGGGCGATTGAGTGGACGTTGAACTATTATATAACTCGGTCAAGACAGGAAGTCAGACAGTTGGGGATCAGAGTCGTCGGAGAAAAGATGTGGTAGGGAAAGCCACACCCGGCCGAAGGGGCTCTCGGGACCCCCGATGGAGTTTTGGAGACGAGATAGTGATAAGATGCAGTAAAGAAAGCCATCATCCAGCAGAGAGCTGGGCCTGGGCCTCCGGTTGAGCAGCCCTGGAGAACGAGAAAGACACAACGCTGTCGACCATAAGAGTTAGGGTCAATATATTGCAGTTATGTTCGTTCTCCAACTCCCTCTCACACGCAAACGTTACAAATAAAGTGAAAGGTATATTTTTTAAAGAAGTCTTCGCTCGTCGTTATTCATTGCGTCAGTATATATTCAGCATATATATGAATTATGTGTTTGTATAGTTAATTATGGTCATGGTTATTGAGTGGCTATACAACAAAGGCATATCAGCCATTCTAGGTTATTTGATGCCAAATCATGTTATATATATATATATATATATATATATATATATATATATATATTTAAAATATATATAATTTGTAAACATATTCTGTTGATGATCCTTTAAACAAGTCTAGGCTCCTTTTTTTTCAGGCTACTAAAATTGTTTCAAGTATTTATATCTAATACGAATAATTCTATTTAGCAATGATTATTTATTGTGTACAGTTAAATCGTTTTAAGTATTGCTATGTAAAAGTAACGATTCCGTAATTTGCACATATTTAAATGGATTTACATATGATTGGACCGGCTCATTAGCCTAGTGGGTAAAGTGTTCACCAATGACCCGGGAGACCTGGGTTCAATCCCAGGTGGCGTCATCCCAAAGACTTTAAAAATGGTACTTGATACCTCCTTGCTTAACACTCAGCAATATAAGGTACGTATCAAGGGTAAAGTGGAGCAATCCAGGGAAAGGAGTGGCTCCCTCCCTTACACCGCAGTGTTGTAGCTATATAAAAGGGAGCCTTCTGGTCGCCCTCGACTACGGTCACTAACTTTAATTACTTACATACGATTTGCAAGAGTTTGTTGGTAATTTCATTTTTAAATGAGCAAGAGCTTATTTGTTTGCACACGAATATTGCTATAATTTCTACATAGTCAAATTGTTTCGATTATTGCTATTTAATTCTTATAAATTTATTCAATATTAATCATTTATTTGAACACATCGAACTGCTTACAAGTATCGCTATTTAACACAAGTTATTCTATTAAACATTATTCATTCATTTGCTCACAGTCAAATGGTTTCAGTTATTGCTATGTCATACCAATATTTAAATCTAGGCACTCAGTTAAAGAGTATCAAGTATTGCTATTTAGTTCTAATAATTCTGTTCAACATCACTTATTCGTTTTCACGCAGTTAAATGGTTCCAAGAATTGCTATGTATCACTATTAATTTAATTAAACATCAGTCCTTTGTTTTCATACGGTCAAATAATGAAGCAGTTCTATTTCTAATAATTCAATTTCGCGTAAGTCATTTGTTTGTACTCAGTTTAAACAGTTCTATTTGACCTATAGACTCCGGGCTATAGTGGACATGGGAGCAATAGTGTTATATAATTATGGAATGATTTTTTATATTAATCATTTTGCATTAATTATATTTTATCATTCAGTTTGGTTGGGCTTGAACTATTCGGCTCTTTGTTCAGGTGCATAGCATTGGGTACAGGTTAAGCTCGCATGCAAAGACTATGACAATCCCAATTGTCATAATAAACCCAAGATAGGAAATGTGGCTGGAATGTGAATGACGTCATGCCCGGAAGCGATGATCCTGAGAATTTGAAGATTTTGAAAAAGAAAGTTGGGACTTGACTGTGGACGATGTCGGCAGACAGTTTGGTTCTCTGCCATTGAGGCAGACAGTTGAAGTTGGGGTCCGACCATGATGGTGGGAAGTTGAGTTCCGACCATGGTGTTGAGAAATTGAGATTGCACCACGAGATGTGCCGAGCGTTGGGGTGTTGTTAGCATAGCATGATTCGAAAGGCTTTTAAGAATTGTCTCTCTCCTCGTGTCGAAGAACCGAAGTCAGAAGTTTATAAACGGTTCGTATCTGAACAACGAAGTTACTTGTGTATTCGAGTCTGCCTATTGTGTTTTGTAATTGTATATGTACTGTTGTTATTGATTGATTATGTATTTCGGCTATACAACATTAGCAATGAAAGGATTATCCACATTCCCCAGAGCTCCGGAGATGGAGCCGCGCTATCAGATTGTTTAATGTCATATCCAGGGCACTCGTTGGTTGTGGAAGTTTTACCCCTCAGCAGAGATGCAGTCGGTGGATTCTTCAGCTCCAGTCGACTTGGTACAATTTTAGTCAGTTCTAGTTATTCTTTACTGGGGTTCTTGCTCTTCAAAAACATGGCACCGACGAAACTGGTTTAATTTTTTATTCAAATTGGCACCTGCCCAGTCAGCTGTAGAATAGACCGACAGCACCTCTGCAGAGGGGTAGGACCCCCCCCAAACAACAACAACAACGAGTGTCCTAGATTTCACACTAAACAATCTGATGGTGAGGTTCCAGTGATGCTGGAACTTTGGAGGATGTAGAACATCTTTTCATTGCCATTGCTCCCAGGTCCACTCTGGCCCGGTATGGTAGCTCTGGATAGGGCCCTATCTATGGGTTAAACAGAACTAAACTGCGTACTTATTCTAAACTGAAGCGTATGAAATAGAACTGTTTGACTAAACTAAATAGCTTGAAATACAAATGTTTTCTGATAATTAAACCGTGTACTTACATTTAAACTGCGTACTTATGGTAAACCGAATTGGTTGAAATGGAACTGTACATACGCTAAACTGAACTGTTTAATATAGAACTTTTTTAACATTTAACTGTGTATAAACAAAATCTGTACTTATACTAAATTGGATTGTTGAATTAGAACTGTTTGACTAAACTGAACAGCTTGAAATAGAAATATTTTTAACAATTATTCTGTGTACTTATACAAAACTGAACTGCTTGAAATAGACCTGTTTTTAACACTGAAACTCTACTCTTGCTAAACTGAATTGTTTGAAATAGAACTGACTATTTGTATAAAAATGGATTCGGCGTTAAATAACCTACAAAGGTTGATATTCCATAAAACCCAAACAACCATCCAACCATCCAATTGGTACTGACTCATCAAGACAGCAATCTAGACTTAAATATATCATCACTTCATTGGTTTGGTTTCTTTGTTTAATATCAACATTGGTTCCTTTCTTTAATGGCATATCAACATTAATGATAAAGCTATTCTTGAAGAACAACCCTGATATCATTTAACCCATAGGTAAGGGGAAGAGCGGGTTCATTCCTCTCCCATGGGTATTAGTCGGAAAGTTAACATAATAACAATCGATTATATGAAGTGGCTCCGTTGGACACTCGTTTTC
This sequence comes from Sepioteuthis lessoniana, assembly GCA_963585895.1. Taxonomy (NCBI): domain Eukaryota; kingdom Metazoa; phylum Mollusca; class Cephalopoda; order Myopsida; family Loliginidae; genus Sepioteuthis; species Sepioteuthis lessoniana. The sequence goes on from OY757911.1 coordinate 37,320,765, forward strand.
ATTTGAATTTAAAAACTAAAAAAGAAAATTGATGACTCAGAAATCCTTTTTAAATATTATAAAATTATTTATAATTTGATTATTATTTATTTTGATAAAATTATTAAAAATTAAAATTATTAACATTATTAGAATAAAATTTAAATAAAATCAAATATTATAGATTTTAATAGAATTATTAAAAACTAAAATTTTAACGTTATTAAAATAAAATTCAGATAAAATCAAATATTTGTTTAAATAAAATCAATAAAAATTAAAATTTTTAACGTTATAAAAATAAAATTTGAATAATATCAAATATTATTTATTTTAAAAATGATTAAAACTAAGATTATTAACGTTGTTAAGATAAAATTTCAATAAAATCAAATATTATTTATTAAAATGGAATTATTAAAGACTAAAACTATTAACATTATTGAAATGAAATTTAAAGAAAGTCAAATATTATCTTTTTAAATAAAATCATTAGGAATTATAATCAATAACATTATTAGAATAAAATATAAAGAAAATAAAATGTTATTTATTTACGTGAAATTATTAAAAACTAAAATTTATGACTTTATTAAAATAAATTTTAAATAAAATCAAATATTATCTATTTAAATAAAATTATCTAAATTATAATTTTTTACATTAGTAGAATAAAATTTAGATAAAATCAATATTATCTATCAAAAAAAAATTATTAAAAACGAAAATTATTTACGTTATTAAAATAAAATTTGAATAAAATCAAATATTATTCATTTAAAGAAGATTATAAAAAAAGTAATATTATTAACATTATTAGAATAGAATTTAAATAAAATGAAATATTATTTATTTAAATAGAATTTTAAAAAAATTTAATCTTTTACATTATCAAAATAAAATTTAAATAAAATCATATAATGTATATCTATTTTAATAAGATTACTTATTGTATAAGCTTTAATGTCTGGTAACTTTCTGTAATAATTTACTAATAGTATGTATGTATATATAAGTATATACATTTTATATACATAAGTATATACATTTGTTGTAAATTTCTGATGTTAAGCTGTTTTTTTAAAGCTACCAATTGAACTCTGTTTCAAAAGAAGGCAATTTATAATATGATTTGGACGAACTTGCTCGTCAACATAAAACTATCACACAGAGAATTTGCGCAATTGTGATCTAAAATGTCCGAAATAATAGAAATCTTCTCTGTTCGTACTACATGATTTTAAAAGAAAAAACTGATCATTTATCTTTTTATAGCAAAATTTGTGCTGCATCTGTTGACAGATCAACAAAAATATGCGACCCATCAAAAAGTACGGAATTTTTATTTATTCATTTGTTTATTTACTTTCTCAAAAAGCTGAGATTCGTTTTGAAATGCCATCAATTTCAAACAAGAGGAGAAAATATGCCGTGAGATTAGTATAGCTATACGTGAAAATGATTAGAAGAACACCTTTCAGAAGTAAAAAAAAGAAACAAAGGTTACTTATCCCTGAAGTAACAGGCTTGATGGCGTGGCATAGAAAACGCTGACTATCATTTGAAGAAAAATAGATAAATAAAAAGAGGTATAGAGATTATGACACAAAACTACATGTGATTATGAGACTTCAGTTTCAGAGATCTGAGGAGTCGGGCATATTTTTTAAATACCATAACTCCCAGGCCACTCTGGCGCAGAATAGGAGTATCTGTTAAGGTCTAATCTATCAGACTAATAGATCATTTTCAAGTTATATTTGATTGGAATACTTGAGGTCATATAACCATATGCAATAACTCTTGACACATCTACACAAAAATATATATATAAACGCACAATGTATGCAATTCGCTAACTTCTAAACATAAAATAAACCAAGATGGGTTGAAATGCCGTTAAGCTCAATCAGTAAATCCTTATATAGATGTAAGTAAAGCAGTAAGTTTATTTTTCTTAAGTTCAGTTTATATGTCATACGAGGATCATTAAATAAGTTTCCAGACTTTTTTCGTATGGGCACTTTTATTGATAGTACATACATGAAACTCTAGTCCCCTTCCAATAATCTCCGGCTGCAATGCACTTGTTGTACCGTTCCAACAAAGCATGGAAGGCCCCATGGAAGTTCTCTTGTGTGAGTGTGTCAATGACCTTCGTCACAGCCTCTTTCATCTCCTCAATTGTCTCATAACGACAGCCTCTGAGCTTAGGGAATAACCAGAAGTCACAGGAAGCAAGATCTGGACTTTAGGGAGGTTGAGGAACTGTTTTGATGCCCATCTTGGTCAAATAGTCTGTGACAAGGATGGAACTGTGGACTGGTGCATTGTCCTGCTGGAAATGCCATTGACCCTATTTGAAGTGTGCTGGCCTCTTCCGAGGGAATCTCTTCCTGAACTCCCTTAAAACCTCAACATAGAAAATCTAACCCTAACCCTTTGGCCAATCAACTCTGGTGTTCTGACTTCCCAACTCCTCCCACTCCTTTCATCATCCCTCACAGACTCCGTGCCTTCCTTGAATCTCTTATGCCACTCAAAAACTGATGCTTGATTCATGCAAGATGGTCGAAAAGCAGTTTGAAGCATTCCACACGTTTCAATTGTATTTTTTCCAAGTTTAAAACAGAATTTTATTGCATATCGTTCTTCTAAAGCGTCCTCATGTCCAGATTGCATTTTTGAAATTTACCAGCTGTGACAATCAGGCTTTAGTAGGGTGTATTCTAATTCCTGTTGTAGCTGTTCATTTAAACCTGAAATCATAAAAATTGGCCAGTCATCTCATAAGATGTATAGCAATAACATTCTGAATTTTGCAGAGTCTACGACAATTTTAAATGCCTGTACAAAAAAAGTCTGGAAAATTATTGAATACACCACGTATATATATATATATATATATATATATATATATATGGAAGGGTGAAGAGTGAGAGGAATAGAAAGAGTGAGACAATAAAGAGAGCAAGAGGGACACTTTAACCTGTTATTTCATTTTGTGTTTTTGAGGGAAATTGTTACTTAATGCAAAATATGGAATTTTGTCAAAGTTGAAAAGGAGAACAAGTTTCAGTGTCATTAAGGACAAATTCCCTTTCATTAGTAACCTTATTAGATGTAGAAAACCTCTTTGAAAAAGAAAATCTCGTCCAAAATAGAATCTGATTTACAAGTCATGTCGGTGATTATAGATACAATGCCCTAAGAAGTAACTCCGATATAAATTGAATTTCAAAAGATAATTATATTTTGCGTGCTCTGTCACCTTCAATACTACACACACATCGATTCGCACAGAGACTCTGTATGTGTGTGTGTGTGTGTGAGAGAGAGAGAGAGAGAGAGGGAGAGTGAAAGAGAAAGAGCTATCCACAGACATCTATTCATTCAGACATTCTAACATTAATTCACACATATCTATTTACAGAGGCACGCGTAAATTCCTACAGACACGTTCAACCATACACAAAACTATTCAAACAATCATCTTTCCACACGCGTCAAAGCAGAAACATAAAAGATTCACTTTCTATTCAAGCGTAGATTACCATATTTGCTTATTTTCAAAACTATTGACTTAGCTTCGTCTGACACAGGGACATTATTTTAGTGAAGTAATTAAAAACGGAATTCACAATTATAGCAGTAGCTTAAATTTCTTTAGATTTAAAATCCTTATTACGTTTGCGTTGAGAGAGGTGCTCATAGCCGTGGGTCATGTGCTAAAAAGATTACGGACCCTAAACACGACACAAATCTACTAACAGTGATATAAACAGATTAAGCACGAAAAGGACGCGCCCATGTGACGAATGAAGAGGTCTCAGATAACGTCATGTGAGAGTCGAAACAGTAATTTTCTTTATCTCTGTTTCTGCCTCTGTTTCTCCAACATACCTGGTTAATAAACGTATCTATTTCGCACTTCGGAGTTTTGGAGCGAAATCCATGTTCGAAAAAGGTAATATAATTAAGGATTGTAATTAGTTATTTCAGTTCATCGTTTTATTTCACTGGTAAATAGTGAGCTGAGTAAAAACTTTTGATTTTGGCTTCTTAATTGCAAGGTCAAGTGGAAAGATCAAGCGGATGGAACTTGAGAGCATTCGATATCAGCACCTGTCAAAATAAAATTTTGTTTTGAAATAGGCTGTGGGCAGGATATTAAAGATAAACATTTTGAGGGCAATGTCAGCTGATATTAGTATGACTAGAAAGTTTCTGTGATGACGTATGATCATTATTAATCATATCTAATTGGAGGTGCCCGTGGTGTAATGGTTATCGTCGGACACGGCGACACGAGTTCAAATCCTGGACGAGACTAATTGCATTTCACATAGCACTAATACCCTTAGGAAAGGTATGAATCCAAATATTCTCCCTCCAGCTATGGGTAAATAGTAGGGCAGACTAGGTTCTTCAGCCTTGGTGAGGCAACTAGTCTAGGAGAAGGAAAACTCTGAATTCAAACCTGTTAAACTCCGCTTAAAAATTGACCTTGTGTCATATCCTGCCCGAGCGGAGGGGTTGGTAAATATGATATGATTAATCATATCTAATGGAACCAGTAGTTATTTGATCCTATTTCTCTCGATTAGTGTGGCTACACTGGATGTTGAAAGCCATAATAAAGGTTCGTATCAAGAAACAACGGATTCGTTTAGTATTTGTATGCGTTCCGACTTTCGACTTCACCGGTAACATTACGTAGAATATATATAATCAGAATTAGTTGATTAGTGGGTCAATCGAGTTAGTTAGTTGGTGAGTTGGTCCACTCGGCTGTTGAGAAGACCGTCTCTTCGGTCAGTGGAGAAAAAATGAAGTCTGTGATTTTCGTATCGTCTGCCACGGGTTAAACTTTCTTCTTATCTTAAGGACATCAGTAATTATTTGCTCCTATTTCTCTCGTTTCGTGTGACAACTCTGGATGTTGAAGACCATAATAAAGGTTCGTATCAAGAAACAACGGGGTCGTTTAGTACTTGTATACGTTACAACTTTCGACATCACCGGTAACATTACATAGAAAAGACACGTGAAAGAAAAAAAGAAAATATTATTTGACCTGTTGTTAAATAACATGTTACAACATTCGAAAGCCCGTTTGAAATATCTTTTTCTTTTAATTAATAACATTCTATTTAAGATATAAAATTGCAACATTTTATTAGCAATAGCGATGAAGAAATGGGAATTTAATGGCCGAAATTCCGGTTGCCCGGCTTTATGTACTCCTAATTAGCAGCCCAAATACTAGCAGTTCAGGTGCAAAAAATGAAATATGGCAGTGTAGAAGGCTTGTAATTTCATATAATTATTTCGTAAGGCAATCGTTAACTTAGACAAGATCAACATATTTGTATCCCCAATGAGGATAGAAGTAATTTGAAAATTTCTGTAGATATTCGACAAAATAGATTTAGTCTAGATTTTGGTTACGCTGTAAGTAACCTTATTAATGAGACATAAATCTTTTGCATTTTCCATTGAATTCGGCATCAAATTGATAAAGCTTTCTATTCAGTCGATTTACAATTTCCTAACGATATTTGATAAGCTAAGTATAGCTAAGGTTAGTTTCGTACTGTATGTCTCCTGTTATATGGAGATTAGATGGGCATCGCTAAGTAACCTCCATTGCCCTGATAGATGCCATTAAGAGGAATTGCTGTGCATTCCTATGTGTTTGTTTGTTTGTTTGTTTGGGTTTTATGGTATATCAACCTTTGTTGGTTATTTAATGTCAAATCCAAATAGTTCAGGGTTGATTTTGTTGTAGGTTGCGACGTATGCTAGGGGTTTGTTGTGCTTTTTCGGTTTCCGTAATTCTTTTTGTGATATTTTTTCTGCCAATTCGAACTTTTTTTATGGGTGTCGTTGGGTATCCGCTCTGGTTTAGAGTTGTAGTTGTTTAAGGCGAGGTTTTTTTTAGGATTTTATCCGTGATTATTGTGTGTATTCGATGTGCTAGAGTGTAAGCGATAGATTTTATACTGTTTTTTAGTGGGGAGCTTTTGAAGTGGAGGTATTATTGGGTGTCTGTTGGTTTGTGGTCGATATCTGTGATAATTTGGCCATTTACGTTTTTTTATAAGGATGTCTAAAAATGGTAGTTCTTTTGAGCTGTGTTCCATAGTAAATTTTATTTTGGGGTGTAGGTTTTGTAGCAGGTTGTGTAATTTGTTAATGTCTCCTCATGGGCATTTCAGAATATGAAGCAATCATCTAAATATCTTTTCTATGATTTGGTAAATTCTTCTTTTATGTCGTTGTCATATTTTTTACCCATCATTTCGTATTGTTTTTTCTAGATATGCTTAGGGTGTAATAGCGTATGCAGGCGTTATTTTGAGGGGTAAAGCAGACTAAAGTATACACACTATGAGCAAAAGAGAGGAGTGACCTCCATATAAACCCAAAACCAACTTAAAACCATTCAAACTGCAAACACGAGTGAGTCCAAGTCTCATACAGAACCCCATTAACAAGGCTATGTGCCATATATGTTCTCTGACGAAAGCAACAAGCTGGAAACATACACGTATGTGAAAACAAAATAAATAAATGAAATAAATAAATCCTAAAAAATACAAATCTCTTTGTGGACCCATTCATTTTAATATATATATATATATATATATATATCATCGTTCTGCTGTTAGCTTGGACTTCCCTGACTTTCTCTCACCGTCCGTCCTTATCGTCCGTCGCTCTCGTTAGGTCATCCAGACAGCATCTAGTGTCCGCACTAAGTATGTAAGTCGCTTGTCGGCATAATATTGGCTGGTCTAGGTATAGGAGTTCATTGGAGAACATCACTTATGAGCTCGTCCTTACTTCTCCACCGATGTTCAGCATTTCTTGTTCGTCTTACTTGGATGCTTTCTGAGATGAGATGTAAGTGGCCGCACAGCTGCAATGTTTTGAGTGTTTCTTACTTTCCATTCTATATATGCACATTTTCAGTTGTATTTCTTTGGGGGGTGAGGGTCTAGTTTAATTTCTATTTTCCAATTTCCATTGTTTTATGAAATGACAAAAGGAAAGTCTTACATATATCTAGTAAATTTAGCTTACAACAGATCTGCTCGTTTGTTTCTGCTTGTGTTTTTGTTGATTGAATGAGAGTTATGAAGCTCAATCAAAGAGTAGAAAAGTCGTGTTCCGTCAAATTTCCGGAATATTATAGCAGGTATTTTTTGGAAGATACAACTCATTTATAGAGAAGGGAAATTATATATATATATATATATATATATATATATATATATATATATATATATATATATGCAGAAGAAGAAGCCGCTTCACGGAATAAAAAGGAATAAAAATATGTATTGAGTAACATTTTTGGAAACAACAATTCATTATAATGAATTCTTGTATCCAAAAATGTTCCTTAATGTATATTTTTCCTGGGAAGCTCCTGCTTCTTCTGTATATATATATATATATATATATATATATATATATATATATATATATATATATATATATATATATATGTGTGTGTGTGTGTGTGTGTGTGTGTTATAGCGTTATTGAGCCAATCTTTTAAGTCAAGTGGATTTGACTCTCTTGAAAATCACCATTTCAAACAATAAATTTCTTCAGCCCCTCGAACCTTAAAAAAATGTAAAAAAATTTGTGAACAAACTTGTTAAACCTGAATGATTTTTGTCATTTATATGCAAGATATTCTTCGGTGACTTCGGTCCTATTCGGTCGCTTCCCGTAGAATGATTGTTAGAATGCTAGTCTCACAAGCTATATTCTATGAATCAAAACTCACGCCAAAATCTACACAATTCATTAAATACTTAGTTTCCGTGGCGTAGTGCCAAACATGCGTGACTGCGACATCACAGAAAGTGAGTTCGAATCCCAGTCGTGTTATTATATTCACTTTTGAACTAATACCTTCGGGAAAGGTATGAATGTCCTTATCCCCTCCCCAAGCCGTGGGTTAAATGGCACCACTACTCTCTTTCTACAAGGGTGGCGTTGGAATTAAATAACCCTCGAAGGTCGATGTACCATTAAACCAAAAAATCTGGGATCTTATTTGGCGACCTCCTACAGAATGATAATCTTATCTAGCAAGCCATTGTTAGTAAATTCATTGTCCGATTGCTAACTTTTAATGCGGTGGAATAATTGCAAAAAACAGCTTTGAATTTATTCTGTTGATTGACAGCCACGCAATCTATGCCAATGTCTTGGGAAAATATGACTAGATCACAACTTACCTCATCTTTAAATCAGGTTTCTGATGTCCATTCATATGAAGCCACTCCCAACAGTGACATAGCGAACGTTCAAGACTGCAACATAGTGGTAAGAGAGTTCAAACTCTAGTCTCGTTATTATGTTTAATTTCGGACTTCTAACCTTGCGAAAGTAATGTACCTCCTCATTTCCTCCTCGAGCTATAGGTTAAATAATACTACTTCTGTTCTTTTACAAGGATGACTTTAGTATAAAAAGCGATGGTTGATATGCCATGTAAAAAAAAAGAAAGAAAGAAAATAAATGATGACTAAACGCTTATTAGCCGTGAGAATCTAGAGAAAACAGAAAAAGGTAGATCTTTAGGCGCCGGGCAGAACAAAATTTTGGCTCTTGTTCAGGTCAGCGGTTCAGAAGCAAAATTCTTACTCTGGTATTATAACATGAGTTGAGAAAAGACCCATGAACCTACTGGTGGCCTAAAAATGAAAAACCCAAATAAAAGTGAGAATATAGAATATATGAATATCTCTTTTTTCAATCACCTGGACAATGACGGTTTTTAAATCCAGTTAGGAAAAAAGCGTTAGCAAGGCACTCTTACAATGTTATAACTTTTGTTTTACCTGCAACAGTTAGATTTATTTGTTATTATCTTTTTTAGATTTTCACTTATGACTTAAAATTTGAGCATTAGTTTGTTGAGAAAAGGGAATATATTGTAAAATTCTAGCTGCAAGTTGACGGTTGAAGATTCCTGAATTTTTCTTGCAATCTCGACTCTCTTCATCACAGTAATTCGGTAGAAGAGTCGGGAATTTTCTGTGAAGCTTCTCTCTCTTCAGCACAAGAATTTGCTTTCGGTAACAAATTGATTTCATGATGATAGACCACTAACAAGTACAAATATAAGGAAAGCCAAAAAATTTAAAAAGTATATATATATATATATATATATATATATAGGGAAGGTATATATATATATATATATATATATATATTTGAGACAAAATTAAAAAGATATATATATATATATATATATATATATATATATATATATTCTTTAATTATTCTGGTTTTATCACTTTTGTTCTTTTTCTATTTCTTTTCTGTCTCTAGTTCTCTTTTACTTTAGTTTCCCTCCACTTACTCCATCTCTCTCTCTCTCTCTCTCTCTCTCTCTCTCTCTCTCTCTCTCTCTCTCTCAATTCTCCGCTTTCTCTCTCTCCACCCATAATATTTTTGTTTCTTCTTCAACAGACGAATTCGTGACTTCCATCAACGTCCAATTCTCTGCAGTGCCCGGAGTCCTGTTCAGCCGTCGATGAAGACGATATTTTCCAAAAAATACAATTTCAAATCTTCCTCTTGATTATTTAAAAACTTATTTGCGTTTCTGTGGAAGCAAATATATGCTGTTCATTATACTTGTGCAGAATTTTTCAAACTTCGGAAGCCCTAAAAGTACAAGTTGTTGATGAAGTCGACGTTTCAAATGTGATACAAAAATATATTAAAGATTGATTGATTGATTTTAACAACACATAAACCATTCTAGGTTTTTTTTTTCAATAAAAGTAGCCATGAGATAAACATACACGTCGTAAGTGGGTCATAAAAGTCAAATAAGTTGAATGTTCCCAAAAAACTGATCAAATAAAATCATCGTCTTTATGACTTCTAAAAACATGTTCTCCGTATGATATTAAACTACGTCGGATTGTGGGGCACCAGTTTTCAAGTCTAGGGAATTTGAGTACCCCATCATTACTATTTCCCCCATATCCAGTCTTACTCGGAGTGGTTGTCCCTGATAGGGCCTCCAGTATGGGTCAAATAAAACTGCTCAACCTTTTGTTAGGGGTTGGTTTTAAATAGCAATACTTGGACTAATTTAACTGTGAAAACAAATAGGATTGTTTGTGTTAAATAGCGATACTTAAAACCATATAACTGTGTGCAACCAATAAAAAGTAACACTTAAACCGTGTAACAAATGATTAATATTGAATAGAAAAATTAGTATGGGATAACAATACTTGAAACCATATAACTGTGATCCCAGCTCATTTAAAAAATTATTTAATAAATAGAAATTCGACATATTTTAAACAACATTGCCTGTACCAATCACGTGATAGTTTTCAATAAAGAACGCTTATTGTACGGTTATGAGCTCTTTCTTTGTATATATATATTCTCTTTGACCGTGTTGCTGTTCAAGCAACATTTTTCACCATCTTAAAATCCTGATGAAGGTTTACTAAAACCGAAACGTTTTAATATGAGTTTTCATTATGATAAACCCATCACTTTTGGATTAATTTGCTTTTCTATTTTCTTCCTACTGTCGGATTGATTTACATTATTTACTTCGACATATCTATATATATATATATATATATATAATTTGTTATTAGATAACTTACAAGCGTTGATATGCCATGAAACACAAAACTGAATCTTCTAAATAATCATCATCTTCATGTGCCGCTAGCATGGATATCCCTGAACCTCTCTCGCCACTTTTACCTATCGTTCATCGCCTCTGGCAGGTAATCTGGGCTAAATCCCGTATCCTCCCATAGCTGCTGTATGTATGTTCTAGCTGGTCGTCCTGCTTTAGCTCATCCATATGTGGGGGTCCATAGGAATACATCACTTATGAGCTCGTCCCTGCTCCTCCAGCAGTGTCCTGCGTGCCTGGTTCGTCTAACTTGGATAGTTTTCGTGATGGGAGGCAGGTGGCCGTATAGTTGGAGCTTTGTGGGGTGTTGCCGCCAGGACTTGTTTAATATTGCTCGCATCATTCTTGTGTAGCTGCCGTCTATCTTCTTCTCCAGCCGTTCTGTTAGCGTCCAAGTAGTGCATCCATACAGCAGCATCGACACGACCGCTGCTTGGAAGAAACTGCGTTTCATTTTATCGGTTAGGTTTGATTTCCATATGACCGATAGCTTATCGATAGCTGTCCTTGCCTTCGTTAGCCGCGTGTCGATGTCTTTTTCGATTGATGAGACACTGCTTCCTCGGGAGGTGAATTTGTCAACCAGTTTTAGAGAGGTTCCGTCTAGTGTGGAAATGTCGCCTGCTTGATTAAAGCACATGTATTCAGTTTTGTGTGCATTGACATGGAGTTCAATGCCTGCAGTGGCCAATTCCAGCGGTGACTCGTTCCAAACTATGCAGTAGTGTTTCGGCTTGGTTGGGTGTATTTTCTAGTAACGCTATATCATCGACGTAGTCGGCGTCGGTAATTGTTTTTGCGGGGTACCTTCTGCTTCTTTTCTTTGTCAGCTAGAAGCCGTTTTCTCTGATTTTATCGATCGATGTTCTAAGCACGTAAGATAGACAGATGGTAAAGGGGTATGGGGCTAGCGTGTCCGCTTGAAGTACTCCTGCTATAATTAGACTTTTGATATACTTCACAGGAGTTAATTGATGACGTTGATTGATTGGTTGCGTTTTGCGGCATATCAACTTTTGTAGGTTATCTAATGCCAAATTCTATTTATTGATATTTACGAAGTATATACGATTTGTAAATGAATAGTTTGTCGGTAACAACTTTTGAACGAGCCACACCTCATTTGTTTGCACATAGTTAAATGATTTCAGGTATTGCTATCTAACGCTAATAATTCTATTCAACTATATTCATTCGCTTATATGCGGTTAAAGGGTTCCAAGTATTGCTATGTAATAAATACTGTTTAGTTGAACATCAATTATTTGTGTGCACCAAGTTAAGCTGTTTCAAGTATGGAATATGATTAAATACTTCTATTTGACTCATAGATGGGACCCAAACAGGTACTCCCACTTCGGGTCAGAGTGTACCTGGGAGTAATGGCAATGAAGTTGCACTTTACATTCTCTAAACCTCAAGAACAAGCGACTACTTATCAGTAAATATCATGACTAGGACATTCGTTTAAGAGTGACTTATTTCTCGGCAGAGATGCAATCGGCGTATTCTACAGCCTTAACCGACTGGGTTAGTTGATTGATAAGTTTCTTGACAAAAGTTACGAGGACATGAATTCGTTATATCCCATTAGGATAAATTGAGTGTAAAAAATTTATTAATTTCTTTACGTCTCCAAAATTTATTTAATGCGTCTAATGAAAGACGAGTTGTGTTGATTTTATAATTTTAATTTCTTTATTACACAGTTTCAATTAAATTCACATACACGAGAGAGTTGAAGGTCTTTGAATGGTTTTAGGTGGCGCGCTTAGCGTAGTTGTTGTTGTCGTAGGAAATTGGCATCGGTGATCTGAGTTCAAATTCTGAACGAAGGTGTTTGCTTTTATCATTAAGGGTTTTCGGACTATTGTCTTTATCTTTATCGTTATTTCCACAACATTTCGGCCGATGTGTCCTCCGGCCTTCTTCAGGTGTTTGTCGAACTCGGGAACCTTCACGGAACTTCGAACTACGTCCTTTATTGAATCCACGGGGGTCGCCTGTTCTGATTCCGTTAGCCATAACCGAGTACAAGTGTGAAGTATTCCTGTATTATTACTCACCTGCAGTCAGGATTGAACCCGCAACCTCCAGATAATTGTTACAGGTTCAATCCTGACAGCAGGCGAGTAACAATACAGGAATACTTAACACTTGTACCCAGTTATGGTAAACGGAATTAGAACAGGCGAACCTGAATCTATTTGTTCATCCTCAGCTATGGGTAAATAGTTGTGCAGAATAGATTCTTTAGCTCTAGTTAAGAAACTAGTCTAGGAGAAGAAAAACTTTTAATTCGAACGAAAATTATACCGCTTAAAATTGACCTTGTGTCACATCCTGCCCGTGATGGTTGGATGAATGAATAAACAAAAATTCATAACTGTTTTAATTTTTCTATTCAAGAAACTTGAAATTTAAGAGTCTGTATTTGTTGAAAGAATGAGCAATATAGCTCATTGTTCAGTCAACAGGTTTTTTTGGGTATCAATGGCTTATGGTCCCTAGAAAATCAACAAGTACATTTCGTAAAAACAAAAAAAAAGGTTAGGTTTCTTAGGTTTCGTTTTTTAAAGGTCTGTCAACCTTCGTGAGTTATTTAATGCCAAAACCATCCTTGGAGAAGAACAGTAGTGGAACTGGGGAGATAATTTACACCTTTCCAGAGGGTTTTAGTCCGAATGTGAATGTAATAGCCCAGACTCGTTAGCACCTTAACTTCAACGCTACAGAGATTCCTCTAATTATTAGTGTTTAGGTTGAAGAATGGTGGAAAATATTGATATTTTTATTTCAAGTTTCTGAAATAGAAACATTTTCTTTGTCATCATTTAAAGAGATCAACTGTAAGTGAATTTAGCAAGAATTGCGTATCTCATCTCCTTATACCTTAATCTACAAGCTTATTAGTCACCGCTGATGCAGCTGTGTCCTGATTTTCCATATATGTGTTATATAATTAAGGAATGAATTTTTTAATATTATACATTTTTCGTTAATTATGTTTTATCGTTCAGTTTGGTATGGCTTTGAACTATTCGAGTCTCTTCGTTCAGGTGCATAGTTATTGGGTGCAGTTTTACGCTCGCACGCAAAGGATATGACAATCACCATTTGTCATAATAAACCCCCAGACAGGAAATGAAGTTGGAGTGTGGATGACGTAATGCCCAGAAAAGATGGTCCTGAGAATTTGAGGATTTTGAAAAGACGTCAGTTGGATTTTGACTGTTGAAAGGTAGAGGTGGGTCTTCTGCCGTTGAAGACGACGGAGTTGAGTTTTCTACCGTTGAGGTTGCTGTTGAGTTTTTTGGATCTCGACCGGCAGGGATGAATTGAGATCTTAAACATCACAAGATGCGCCGCGCGTTGGGGTGGAGTCAGCATAGTATGGTTCGCATAAGCTTTTAAGAATTGTGTCTCTCTCCTCGTGTCACCATGGAACGAAGCCAGGAATTAATAAACCCGTTTGTATCTGAAACGAAAGAGCCCGCCTGTATTTGTATTACTGTTATATATTGACCCTCAACCGAGCCGTCAATCAAGATACGCACCTTTGTAAATAAGCGGAAGAACAGCGGAGGCAGGTGGTCGTCAGAAAATAATATAACCAGGTGTTCGCGGCGGTTCGAGTCAGTTGGAGACACGATGCCGAAGTGAGAACCTCAGTGACCCACGGTTGTGATGAGGAAGAAGTATTGCTATGGTCAGAAGAACTTGGGTCAATATAGCAGCCTGTCCTCGTCTCCAACTCATCTCTCATACACAACCAGCATCACCCTTCCGAGAATAAAGTATGAGAGGTATATTTTTATTAAGAAGTGTGTTCGTTCGTTATTGAAGCCGTCATTATGTTTGATTATGAGAATTAATTTTTCACCTCTAACCGCGACCTCGGATAGGAATACTGAGTCTTGTAATTACTGCCTTCCATAGTTGTTGTCTTTTTGACCATGTAAACCTTTGGCCCGCTTGGGTTGGATTTGAAACCGCTATCTTCTGACAATGGACTCAACGCCTCTATCCGATGCGCCACGGACCCCGAAGGGCTATCAAGGATGGATTTTTTGGTATTATAAATCCAATTATTTGTTCTTCTTATCTGGTCTTCCAGAGTCGGGCCCGTTTCGAATTTTGTAATTGTCTTTAATTGGAAACGTAGTGAAAGAAGAAACAACACAAAAACTACCAAGATGAGGACAAAAAGTCCGCAATAAATAAAAAAAATCAATTCTCAGATTAAGAAGCCTCATCTCAAAATGATTCCAATAAAAGACAATGTTTGATTATGTTTCCGTAATATAGTTGTATCACGGCAATACAACATTACTGTTGTTATAGAGATCATCGGGATTATAAAACATACGCTCTGGTGATAGAATTTCTGTGCCAGTGTATGAGCAAGAATTATTTGTAGAAATAAAGTTCTGCTTTCTCTTCATTTGAATCGAAATACAAAAAGATACAAATGGGATTTACGACCTGATGTGATTAAGACTATCAGAGGTGTACTTCATTCACTCAGCTTTATTCAGTCTTTTCACCGAGACGAATTAGAAAAAAAAATTACAACTGCATATCCTTCTTCTTGAAACGACATGGCCAACCTAAAAATATTCGCCGTAAAAATCCTTGTCACTAAAGTATTTATTTACCTAATCTCTCCACCTTGAGTAGGATGTGATACTCGTTCAGTTTGTTAAGTGGAGCACATCCAGTTGAAATTCAGAGTTTTCCTGCACAAAGACTATTTGCCTAAGACGAAAGAACCCAGTTTGTCACATTGTTTCTTCATGGTTGGGTTGAAACAGATAGGTTGGTATCTTTTCTAAAGGCATGAACTTAAAGTAAAAGTCCAACAGCCTCGTCTAGGATTAAAAATCAGGTCATTGATTCCATTTCCAACTACAATGACAGTTTCACTAAGCACGCCTACACACATAAAGTATATGTAGTGAAAATGTTTTCATTGCGCAAACTCTACCAAGGAAAACGGGTGTAGATTCTATTGCACAAGACTTACCAGTAGAAAGTGTTGACTGATTAAAATCTACTTATGAAAACCTTGTTTTTGTCTCAACACGAACTGGACTTACATAACTCCTTTAATCACCAAGTAAGATTACGTCTCTATGGATAATTGTATGCAGGAGCACACAATGTAGAAAGTGTTTAAAAATGTGTGTGTGTGTGTGTGTGTGTGTATTGTATAGTTATTTACCTAACCCACAGCCACGAGCAGGATGTGACACAAGGTCAATTCTTAACCTACACCGGTTGTCATACGTAGGTTAAAGAACCCAATCTGCCCAACTATTTACTCATAGCTAGAGGGAGAATAGTTGGATTCATACCCTTCCCAAGGGTATTACCGCTTGGAGAAATGTAACAGTTACATCCAGGATCTGAACTCTGGTCACTGTGTCCATTCCTTGGGACGATAACCATTTACATGCTCACATTCAAGAGTAAAGTAAAGTTGGCAACCATAGTTGAGGCTTATCCGAAGGCTCCTTTTTCGATAGCTACTACACCAATGCGGGTTCTACTCTTTTCCATGGATTATTCCACTTTACCCTTGATCCGTATCTTATAATTCTGAGAGTCAAGCAAAGAGGCATCAAGAACCATTTTTTGAGTCTTTGGTATGACTCGACCTGGGATTGAACTGGGATTAATAAATAATTAATTAGATCAAAAAGAAATTGTTATAACACAATTGTTTAAACTTTTCAGAATCATAAAAAAAATTGTTTTTAAAGTTGCGCAAAAAGGTTACTAATTATAAACACAAACCCTCGGAAAAGATTCAGTTGACATTTCAAGGCAAAAGTAATGCATTTTAAATAATCTTTAATTCACTTTCAGAATCATAACAGTGTTATTTACTTATCACAGCGAAGATTTCATGACCCGCCAGTGGATATTGATAGATAAAGAGATTCATATATTTCATAAGCAGGTCTCTCGAGCAAAGATACAATAGAGATCGCTCTTCACCTTACACATTTATATATATATGTGTGTGTGTGTGTGTGGTGGCTCGTACCACGTTACTTCCGGTATCATGGAAGTATTAAATACATCATGTCTCTTAAGCTAGAGCGACAGAAGTGGGACAGAAGCTGAAGCAAAAAGAGAAGCAGAGAGATAGCTCTGAAGGACGTCGGTCAGTAGTAAGACCAACTTCGGCCGTAACACCTACCGCGAGAGACTTATAATAGTAGTCAGACTGTACCACTTGAGTTAATAAATGATTAACTCTGTTTCACTGTGTATCGTTTCTTTACCTCAATACAACAGTATATATATATATATATATATATATATATATATATATATATATATTGTCATCCACAGACAGTCTCTTTAGTTGTATCACAACTCTTCAGTGTGATATGACACGCACGCCATTCATATCTATCTATCTATCTATCTATCTATCTATCTATCTAGTAAGTAAATTATCCACACACGCACACGCATATATATATATATATATATATATATGGGGGGGGGGTTCGTGTGTGATCTCAAATTATAGCTAACTTTACAACATTTATAAAAAGATTTTGAAGTGGTCATTTAACCCTTTCACTTAAAGCCACTATCGATGATTTGAAAATCCAAAATATTGTTGGATTCCATAAAGATAATTTGTATTATAATTAATTGCAAATAAATTCGTAAATGCAAAATACTCTTTAAAAAGCAATTAATATCAATCCTCCTTGAAAAACTATAATGATTGGAATGGGCATGATACAGAAAACATTGTCGAAAATTGGATTTGATGTCGTTTATTCTTTATGCTAGAACATTTTAACGCTACAGTACTAACAAAAACAACGTTACAATGGGTTGCATTTGTTGTTACATTAAGGTACAGACATACTGTTATATAATTGCGGAAGGATTTTTTTTTATATTATCATTTTTCGTTTTATATATCTTGCCTTTCGGTTTAGTTAGGCTGAGAACCTTTCGGCTTAGTGCATGGGTTAGTTAGCTGCACACATTGAGTACAGGTGTTCACGCGCGTGCGGGGCGGATTATATAATCACAGATGTCACAATAAAAGCCCCAGATAGGAAATCGGACCGGGGACGTGAATGATGTCATGCCCAGAAACGATGGGTTGAGGATTTTGGAGTTTGAAAAACCAGTGAGTTGAGATTTGACGCTAGAGGAAGGTAGTTGATTTTCGGAGCTCGCCGAGGCCAGACCAGTAGTTTGCGGCGGGGTGCCGCATGTGGTGGGGTCAGATGGAAAAGTCAGCATAGAAAGAAATTGTATGTCTCTCTCTCTCTCTCTCTCTCTCTCTCTCTCTCTCTCTCTCTCTCTCCTCATGTCGAAAAACCTTAAACTCAAAAAGGCAATAAAAAGTTTCGTACCTGAACCAAAAAAGAGAGTCGAAAGTGTTTCATGTTTTTTTCTGATTCCTATGTTTATAAACATTTGTGATTGTTTTCTGTATCCGTTATGAATATGTCTATTTCACGTGTTCGTATCTTGGTCGTATATTTTTGGACGTGGATATGCTACAATACCTAAATATAATCTTTATAAGATAAATTGTTGTTAATAAAAAGGAGTTCGATATATAGAGATGAAGAGTTGCGTAATACAACCCAATGATAACGAAGTTTGAATAATTTAAGGTCACTAAAGATTGTCATATTAAATATAAATCTATGGTCTTGTGCTTATCTTTTGTACGTATTCATAACATTATTACTATATTCACTTTTAAATAAAAGACAAAGAAATAATGAAATTTTCCTGAGCTATTTTTCATATGGAAATTTATACTTATCGTCTGTCTGGTATTGTTTTTTTCTTCTTTTTTTTTTTTTTTTTTTTACTCATTTTAACATCGTTGTCTTTAAATACGCAAATAGAGTTATCTTTCTTTTTACAATTCTGACAATTATAAGTTTTATAATATCAAGGTAATATTTGCTTCTTTGTTCTAAGTATTACTTTCAAGTTCGTGTACGACTTTCGAAAGACAGCTTGTTTCTCACATTTCCAGATTTTCATGGAAATTCGCATGAAAAATACTCTGTCCGATAAACACATCTCTTGTGAGAGATGAAGTTGGTTGGGTTTTTATGGCGTATCAACCTTTGTAGGTTATTTAATGCCAAATCCGTTTTTATACAAATAATCAGTTCTATTTCATACAATTCAGTTTAGCATAAGTACAGTTTCAATGGCAAAAACAGTTCTATTTCACATGATTCACTTTAGCATAAGTACGCAATTTAAATGTTATGGTAATTTTTCAAGAACTATGAAGTAATAAATTAAAACAGTCATTTGGAAAAAAATTATTGCGGACAAAAAATTCCGAAAATGCTAACCACATTAATACATATGATAGTCAAGTTATTCAGCTTATTCACCCAGTTCTAATTCAAACAATTCAGTTTAGTATAAGTATAGTTTTTGTCCACACACAGTTAAATATAAAAAGAGTGTCATTTCGAGCTATTCATCTTAGCATAAGTACACAGTTTAGTTTTATTTGACCCATATATAGGATCCTATCAGCTGCTACCACTCCGGGATAGAGTGGATCTAGGAGTGCTGGCTGTGAAGGGGTGATCTGAATTCCCCAAGGTCCATCTTTACTGGAACCTCAACATCAGCTTGTTTAGTGTCATATCCAGGACACTTGTTAGTGGCGTCGTACCCCTTTGCAGAGATGTAGTCGGTATATTCTACAATCGACTGGGTTGAGAGATGAAATCTCATGAAGACTGAAAGGGTGTGAGGACCATGAAATAGTCATATCCAAAGTTATCAAGATCACCTGTCTTGGATTTGATCTAAATTCTAGATAAGGAACAGCATAGAAGGAAGCTGCATATGCAAAACCTAAGAGCAAATAATATACGCAAGGACAATAGGTGTTTTCAGGGAACGTGAGTCACTTTAAGTAACGGGGTAAAAATTGAAAACATCTCCAGTTTTTCTAATATGGAAGCGCTTGTGTTACACGAGTTGCTGAGAATGGAATCACCTGCATTTCACATAGCAGATGATGAGTTCAGTTCAGTTTCTTTGCTTTATGGCATATCAACCTTCCTTGGTTATTTAATGCCCAAGCCATCCTTATAGAAAAATAATAGTCGTACTATTAAAACTATAGCTTGGAGGCTGAGTTGAATAAATAATTATACTTATTCGCATTAATCTTATCATGGCCACAATTTTATGGGTATACTTCTTGGGAAGGATATAAAATGAATTGGTTTAGATACCCCCACCATCACCATCATCAAAGTATGCTTACAATACAGATTCCTTTGACTCTCTCTAACCCTATCCCTAACTCTCTCTCTCTCTCTCTCTCTCTCTCTCTCTCTCACACACACACACACACACACTATCTATCTATCTATCTCTCTATCTATCTATTGTACTTATCGGTCATCTCTCTAAGTAAATCCTCTAAACAGCACCCAGTGTCCATACAGAATATAACCGTGATGAATATAAGTTTTTGCATGTTATCTAACACTGGTGTGTCCACGAGTAGTAGTCCGTCACCAGTAGTACCCAAAATGTTTTTTCATCTTATTTGGATGGTTTGTGAGATAGGAAGGTAAGTGATCGTACAACTGCTATTTTGTAGTGTTCAACTTCCAGGATTTGTTCGAGATAGTAGCAGCATCCTTGTGTAGTTCACATTTAATTTTTTTCTCCAGAGGTTTCAGTGTTGAACAATACAATAGTACTGATACGGCTACAGCAGTTTTATTTTATCAGATTTCCATATAGTCACTAATCTATC
Source organism: Sepioteuthis lessoniana (assembly GCA_963585895.1). NCBI lineage: Eukaryota > Metazoa > Mollusca > Cephalopoda > Myopsida > Loliginidae > Sepioteuthis > Sepioteuthis lessoniana. The sequence goes on from OY757911.1 coordinate 37,341,257, forward strand.
AATTGCTGTCTGTGCTTTACCAATGCGTATGCTGGTATCACTTTCAGTAGATGAGATACTGCTCTAAAGGTATCATCTATGCTGAGATTCCTTTTAAGCATTAGGATAGAAATTTTTAAGAATATTGTGTGGCTATGGATATTCTCGCGGAAATAGCACGTTTATACTGAAAATCATCATTTAGAATAATATCTTTTTCGTAGTCTCAAACATAGTGACAGAAAAAAATACGCAAGTCTCAGAAGCGAAACAAAATATATTTTGCTATAAGAATGAATGATAATGATTCTTTTTTGAAGAGTTTTATCAATGCCCTCAGCTGAGGAGGGGGAATGATTTCAATGATACTGTTTGAACATCCCTCTAACCGCTACGTCACTACCAACTTTGAATTCCTGAATCTCAAAAGGAAGTTTGCTTTGGGCTTCGCAGTCAATACAATTAGTGATATCTTTATTCGCTTTGAAAGATTTTCTCGTACATTCTTGGTCACAGTATATTTCTTTCTTTCTCTATGTTTTCTTTTTTTATATCGTTGAAAATTGTTTTTAGCGGTCTTCCATTTTAAATATCGAACTTATCTATCACATACAATTTCTTTTTAACAAAAGAAAGAAAAAGGTCCATATTGACGAATATGTTTAGCTTTTCATGTATTCCTCTGTGCAGCGGAGTGTTCAGGAGCGATCTGCTTTCATTTTTTACTTCTTTGCTAATTCCACAATGGTTTCTCGAAATGGTAGCATTGTGCCGCATAAATTAAACATTAGAAAGTATGAGAAGATATATGACAAAAAAATATGTACCCTAAAAAGGGGAGTGTCCTCGTGGTCAAAAGCTTAAATCGATGGACTGCGGTCGTGCTATTACCATATTTACCAACCCCTCCGCTCGGGCAGGATACGACACAAGGTTAATTTTTAAGCAGAGTTTAACTGGTTTGAATTCAGAGTTTTCCTTCTCCTAGACTAGTTGCCTCACCAAGGCTGAAGAACCTAGTCTGTCCTACTATTTACCCATAGCGGGAGGGAGAATAATTGGATTCATACCTTTCCCAAGGGTATTAGTGCTATGTGAAATGCAATGAGTCTCGTCCAGGATTTGAACTCGTGTCGCCGTGTCCATTTCCTACGACGATAACCATTCGTGCTATTACGTTCACTAAATAAATACCCGTGTGGAAAGCACGAACTCCCTTATCCTCCCAGCTATGGGTTAACCGGGACATTGGTCAAATGAGTAGAGTGTACGCCAATGGTCCGGGAGATCAGGGTTCAATCCCAGGTCGAGTCATACAAAAGACTCCAAAAATTGATACTTGATGCCGCCTTGCTTAGCTCTCAGCATTATAACGTAAGGATCAAGAATAAAGTGGAACAATCCAGGGAATGGAGTAGCGCCCTCCCTTACACCACGGTTTAGTTGCTATCGAAAAGTCGCCAGTTTTACTTTTACTTAATAATTCTTCTAGAAGGGTTGCTTTGGCATTAAATAACCTACAAAGATTGACATGCCATTAAACAAAGAAACTGAAACCGTACCCTAACAAGTACTTCTTCTCCAGGTCAGAGTCATCCCAGGAGTAATGGTAATAAATAGGCACTCCACACTCTCCAGAACTGGAGCCTCACAAGCTGATACAGTTTAGAGTCATTAATTTTTTTTATTTATTGCGGACTTTTTGTCCTCATCTTGTAACCGTACCCCCAGTAATTACTGCCGTTCATAGTTGTTGTCTATCGCACCGCGTTTTTGACCAAGTAAACCTCTGGCCGGCTTGGGCCCCGTGGCGCAGCGGATAGAGGCGTTGAGTCTCTACGGTTCCAGGTGAGCATTGTTAGATTGTAGCGGTTTCAAATCCTACCCAAGCAGTATAGAAGGCAGTAATTACTGGAGACACGGTTACAAGACTCAGCATTCCTATCCGAGGTCACGGTAAAATCACCTGAAGAAGGCCAGAGGTGAAATTTGACCGAAACGTAGTGAAAGAAGAAAAGCAATACAAAAACTACCAAGATGAGGACAAAAAGTCCGCAATAAATAAAAAATTAATTCTCAGATTAAGGAGCCTCATCTCAAAATGATTCCAATTAAAGACAGTTTAGAGTCATATCCTGTTTTTTGATGATACCAAGCACATCGATAAAAAACGTCTTGGAGAATTTTTTTTTTCTAATCTAATATCTTTGATTTTATAAAATTCATTACTTTCACTTAAAAATCGAGAGGAAGATGATTTCAATGAGTTATTTTCTTTCAGTTTCCTTTAGAGCAAAAGTAGTAGAATTTTATAAGAAATCAATTGAATACTTAAAATATTCTTAGTGATCAAAGAGAAACTGGAGTTAACAATATTTCATTAGTATAAGAAATTTTTCTATTTCTTTATATCAACTCTAGTAGCAACGTATCTTCTTTTACTAGTAACAACAGTCAACGACCTAGAATGATATATATAATAACATTTTCAGAGAGAGGAGTCCCTGTCGCGTAGTGGTTGATGTGCTGGGCTGCGACATCGTAGTAGCCAAGTTTGATTACCAGTCTATAACGTTCATTCTAAGGAAAAGTATAAAAGCCTTGGAGCTATTGGTTAAATAATACAATTACTGTTCTACAATATTATTTGGGATCAAATAACCCACGAAGGTTATGATGCCATTAAACAAAGAAACCAAACTATTGTAACGGTTAAAGTCTTAGGAAATGGACTGGACGTGCCAAATTGAAATCCTGTTTGCGCTTCACTTTTCGCGCTAATGCTCTTGATAAAGGCATGAATCTCTTTCTCCCCTCAGTTATGGGTTAAACAGTAAGGTAGAGTGGGCTCTTTTGCCGTCATAAGGCAACCAGTCAAGGAGAAGGAAAAAAACATGGAACTCAAACCATAGAAATAAATAGCACGAAAACCGCAGCATCGCCCCAAAATGGCAGCACCACCACTAACCTGGCAATGGATGAATGCCCTCAAAAGAGTTAGACGTTTATATGATAATATAATTCTCGAGGTGATGTTTATATTGATTTCTTTCGACTTATTCCTTATCTTTAATGCATTTCTATAGGAAAATCATTGGCATGCATTTACATATTATAACTATATTCTATGAGAAAGCCTTACATTAATTCCTGACCTCTGACAACAATTTTCTCTCTTTTTCTGCAAAATTAGTGTAAAAATTGATTGAGCAAAATTTAAGGCACGAATTTCTAAGTTTGTGTTTTCTTCACAAAGAAAATTTAAAAACTCAATGGTGCTATAGAGGTAACGTTCGTGATTTACGATTTGTAATGCGAAAATACTTATATATATATATATATATAAGTATATATAAGTATATATATATAAGTAGAGTAAAGTTGACGACCGTAGTCGAGGGTGACCTGAAGGCTCCCTTTTCGATAGCTTTCTAGATTTCTACACTATAATGTAGTGGAGGGCGCAAATTCTTTCCCTGGATTGCTCCACTTTACCCTTGATCCGTACCTTATAATGTTGGGTGTTAAGCAAGGAGAATAAAAACTATATATATATATATATATATATATATATATATATATATATATTCATATGTGTGTGTTTACCAACCCTTCCTTCTGAGTAAGATGTGACACAAGGCTAATTTTTTAGGTGGAGTTTAATCAGTTAGAACTCATAGTTTTCATTCTCTTTGACCAGTTACAATAACAAAGTGAAAGATCATATTCTGCCATACTACTTACCCATAGCTTTAATGATAATAGTAAGATGTATACATTAGCGCTATGTCGAATGCAAACAGCTTCGTTTAGGATTTGATCTTGAGTCACCATGTCAATTTCCTCTGAAAATGACCATTACATCACGAGTATATATATACATATATATATATATAATGTATAAACATTATATCTGATTATATTATAATGATATTTCCACCGTTAAAATTTTTTAAATTAGATTTTTTTAAATTTCTAATTAAAAAATTGATTTTTTAAAAATTCTTTTCTCGTTGGAAGCAATATGAACATACCCAAATAATATTCAAATACTAAACAGTATTTTTGTTTTCCATCTGATGAGGATCATCATAGACCTGAAATAAATTCATAATGCCACCAAAGAATTTATTTTTTTCTTTTTATTCGTATATAAAAATATTTTTGCTCTGCACTGGAGATTTGATGTATTTTAAATTTCAAGTTAATTATACAGTCGATAGCCGTTGGCATTAAGCACTCAAACTGGATACTCCTACTACTTGGACTTTTTCCTATATATATATTATTTACATTAGGATAATGTAGACACAAAGTTTTCGCTGTGTCTATGCAATCCTAACTAAAATACATAGGCTCTATCAATAATATCGAACATTCTTCATTTATAAATATAGCAAAATACATTATATATATATAATCCTCCATTCACAAACTGTTTCTTTGTATCACAACTCGTGAGGCTAGACACGTGAGATACCTTAAGCTGAGATCGAAACCCGGCCAACTTTACGTCAACCTGATAACATAACCTCACTGCCACCAACAGTCTCAAACAAAATGATGTAATTTTAACGTACATGACTTAATTTTCCTTTCGTTTACATTTACGCTAACGGATACCGGAATGTTCAATTCGTTAGGAGGACTTGGCATTATGCAAGTAGCAACCGTTAATTTCTTCACGAGAGTGTCCAACCCACGGAGGGGTGCTCTCAACTGTAGAATATAACCGATTAATATCTTTTTAGTTTTTCGCCGTCATCAGAAATTTACCTCACGCTTTATGTGATCAATGAATTGCCCATCTCACTGTGGTGCAATGGTTAGAAAACTAGATTAACAGACCAGTGCTAGTGCGTTCGTTTCTCAGTGGGTACTCCATACTTCTGGCCTTGTACAACACCTAATTCAAGCTTAATATATAACAATGTAATCAGGTTTTAATTTCTTTGTTTTGTGGCATATAAACCGCCGTTGGTTATTTAATGCAAAAGCCGTTCTTATATAGGAACAGTTGTACTTTTTCACCCATAGCTAAAGGAGATAAGAGGTTTCATGCCTTTCCTAAAGGTATTAGTCCGAAAGTGAACATAATAGCGTGACTGAAATTCGAACTCAAAACGATGTCACAGTCTAGCACATTACGCCATGGGTATTTCTCCTACCATGTAGTCAATGAAAGATCGTTTTAGTATCCTTGTATAATTAATACTAAATGAGATATAAATATGTTTTATTAGTAAAAAGAAAATTTTAGTAGTAACTCAATCAGCATATTTTAAAACTTTTCTTCTCTTTATTTTCTTCTTGAGAATATGGGGATTTTAAGTCAGAATCCATTTCATTTCATTGATTTTTTTTTAGATTTTAAACCACGTTTTCAGTTGGAAGAGCCATGTGACTACTTATGTCATTGCATTAAAAAAAAGGATGGCAATATAAAATAATGTATATAAAATTAGCAAAAATATTCGTAAAGAAAGAACAATTTTTCCATCCAACAATGTCGAAATCAGAAAAAGAAAGTCGTTGAATTTTTTATGCCTTCTGTTTTGCAATTCAATGCTAAAAAGAATGCCAGAAATCACATTAGAAGAGAAATATACATTCTCTCGAGTAATTGTTCTGCTTGACAAACGAGAAGTTATTTTTATTCAATGCGCAATTCTTCAACCCAGAAGGGGTTATTGTATTATAGCTAACTTATTATTTTTTTTTGTCCGCCATTTTGCTTCGTAGCTTACAACGAAGCCATTTTTTAAATGTTCTGTGGCCTCACGACATTAGTGATGGCGCTGGGGTTTCAGAAGTAAGTCAGTTTTTTTTTTTTATAAAGGTAGGGTTACTGGCCTTACGCTCCTTGTTTTTGTCTTTTTTTTTTTTTTTTACTTCTTTTAGACAGTTATGCCTATCAAAAGGATTTGAACCTTGATCGTCGTGTCTATTTCTAACTTCTAAGCCAACGGAACTTTTATTTTCCGCTACTAATTCTCTTGAATGAAAAAAAGAAAAATACAGAAAAGAAAACCCATAACAATTCCTTAGTTGGTAAGAGTTTTAGAGGTCAGTAAAATTTAAGAGAAGAGGCTTCATTTAGAAATTCACTAAATTATTGGTTAGATAAAGATCCCTATGGCCATTTCTGTTTCTTATCTCAACTGGATTTATTGGAATGTTCTTAAAGATTCGTTTGTTTGTTTGTTTTTTATGTTGATATTGGTTAGCAATGGACATTTTGAGTAAATAATTTTACCATATGGTTTTATATTTGGATTTCTCCCAACAAAACTTCCGGCAAAATGAAAAGTTTTTGTCGGCATCAAAAATTAATAATGCTGACTATTCAAAATGTGTACAAAGAAATGACTTTAGTTGGAATTTACTGAGCATTTTTGCTTTGAGGCGGCACAAGGCCGTATGGATTGGGCACCCAATGAGACTCCAACTCACTTGTGAAGGTTTGATAGTCTAGCTTACAAACCATTACACCACCAGAAGTAATTTACTAAGCTTTTTGCTTAGATGTGGCACAGGGCCATATGAAAGGGGCACCCAATGAGACTCCAACTCATTCGTGTAGGTTTGCTAGTCGAGCTTGCTAACCATTACACCACCAAAGGCTCCCTGGAAATCTTAACTTAAGACGGTGTTGGTAAAAAGTAGTTATACACAATGAATGTTTGAATTTCTCAAAAGCGTTTTCTGTCAAATGTTCGCAAAAGTTCGACCGTTATATTACACGGAAAAAAATTCTAATAAAAAATATCTATGGCATTAGTAATAGAATGTGTTTGTTTATTTCTCTTATGTCTAATTATAAAGAAACAAGATTTTTTTTTATGTATATGTCACTTGTTTTATTTGAAGCCAGTCCGAAATTTACCCGGTCATTTAAGGTTTGGTTTGGTTTCTTTGTTTAATGGTATATCAAACTTTGTAGGTTACTTAATACCAAAGCTATTCTCCTAGAAGAACAGTAGTGGTACTATTTAACCCACGGCGACACGAGTTCAAATCCTGGACGAGACTGATTGCATTTCACATTGCACTAATACCCTTGGGAAAGGTTAGAATCCTATTATTCTCCCTCCAACTATGGGTAAATAGTAGAGCAGACTAGTTTTGTTCAGCCTTGGTGAGGCAACTAGTATAGGAGAAGGAAAACTCTGAATTGAAACTGTTAAAATCCGCTTAAAAATTGACCTTGTGTCATATCCTGCCCGAGCGGAGGGGTTGGTAAATATGATATATGTGTGTGTGTGTGTGTGTGTGTGTTTAAAATTGAACAATCCATATTAAAAAAGACAGAACAAATTTTATTCTACTTCACTTAATAGAAATATTTAAGAATAAACAGCCACGACCGCTTATCATCACCTTGGTGATAAAAACAAGCGTCTCTGACGTGATAAAAACTAAACTGAAATAACAATTTAGTTTAAAAGATAAACAACTTTAATTTACAAATAAACAAACACATTACCTTGATAATGGTTCTTACAACAACCAAAAAGTACTCGGTATAACACAAATAGCTCCTTTGGAGAAATATATCAACAAATTTCAAGATTGTAACATAAAAAAAAATTAGGATGAAAAAAGAAAAACTCCCAAACAACAAGGATTCGTTTTTATTTGATCAAACCTGTTTAACTTACTCATTGGCCAAACGAGTAGAGTGTTCGCCAAAGGTCCAGGAGACCGGGGTTCAATCCTAGATCGAGTCATACTAAAGACTCAAAAAATGGTACTAGATGGCGCCTTGCTTAACACTCAGCATTATAAGGTAAGCATCAAGGATAGTGGAGCAATCCCGGGAAGGAGTACCTTGGGGTAGTAGCAATCGAAAAGGCAGCCTTTTGGTCACCCTCGACTAAGGTCACCAACTTTATATATATATATATATATATATATATATATATATATATATATATATATATATATTGATAATGATTTTATTATAGAATGACATTGAAAAGGAAATGATTTCAGTTGGTCAGAAATTAAAGTATATGTTTAAAACAGGATATAACATGATTACTGCAAACGCATTCTAATGACTTTATTTAAGAAATGAGTTAAAAATTCGAAAGAAAAGGGTTTTGAATTGTCATAAATAAACGAGAGGAAGATTTTTCTCAAACAACGATCCTTTTAGTGTCCCGAAAGAAATGTTTGGTCTGTTTTGTTTAAGGGTACATCAACTCCTCAGGGATTGGTCTCTTTAAAGGTATATTAGCCTTCATGTCAAATCCGTCCTTGTAGAAGAACAGCAATGATATTATTTAACTGATAGATGTAAGAATAATTGGGAAAGATTATTTTCCCAAGTGTATTAATCGGAAAGCGAACGTAATAGCGCGACTGGAGTTCGAACTCGTTTACTTCGAGACTGCAATCCAGCCTTTGAGCGATTATGCTTCGGGGATTTCCCTGGCTTATTATTTTCTGAGTTTTGATTTATTTGTAAATGTTTCATTGTAATCATCACATTATTTACTACTTTGATGTTCTGAGCCCAGTCAGCTGGGACCGTAGAATACACCTACTGCTTCTCTGCAAAGAAGTAATACTCCCCACTACGAGTGTCCTTGATATGACACTAAACAATCACATAGTGAAGCTCCAGTAATGCTGGAGCTTTAGGGAACGTGGAGTACTCATTCAGTTAAATCGCTCCCAGATCCACTCAGGACCGAATTGGTTGCTCCTGATAGGGTTCTATCTATGGGTCGAATTGAAATATCTCACATTTAAACTGTGTGCAAACAAGTGACTTATGCTAAATTGAATTGTTCGAAATAGAACATGTGATCATTCAACTGTGTGCAAACAAATGACTTATGCTCACATGAATTGTTAGATATAGAAGTGTTTGACCATTTAACTGTGCGTAAACAAGTAACTTGTGTTTAATTGATTTGTTAATGATACATAAGCAATACTTTGAACCATTTAACTTTGTACAAAAAATGAACTTAGACTTGTTTAAAAACGTTATCAGCAAAATATGTTTACAAATCATATATCTAATGTATATGTATAAACAGGATTTGGCATTTAATGATTTATATGCCCAACCAACTTTAATGTTCTATTGCATTTTTAATTGCACGGTTATATATTAACTTTGTGGCCGCAGTAGTGCACTTTAACGTTTACGCAATGCGGACTTGCATTATGATATTAAGAATTCCAATCTATAGAAATAATTTTCAAATAATTTTCAGACATATTTTCAGACATATTTTCAGACATATTTTTCAGACATATTTTTTCAGACATATTTTTCAGACATATTTTCAGACATATTTGACCAATGAAAGGTTTAAGTTAGGTTATTAGGTTGAATAGCGTATCAACACTTGCAGGTTACTTGATGCCAAATCCTGCTTGTGTGTGTGAGAGAGAGAGTATGTGTATGAGAAAGAGTGTGTTTGTTTGTTATTTGATGGCATATCGACCTAATCGGGTTATTTAAAGCCAAATCCCTCCTTTGAGAAAAACAGCGGTGGTACTATTTAATCCATAGATGTGAGTATAAGGGGGTTCATACATTTCGCGAAGGTATTTGTCTGAAAGTAAGCATAATAGCACGACTGGCGTTCGAACTCGCGTATGAAGATTCTGCAGTTCAGTGCTTTAACCATTACACTCCCCTTGAGAGAGATCTACAGGGTGGAACGATAAAATTGTCGTCCTAAAGAAAACAACACTACAGCTTCATTTTAAAACTTTTATTGAAAAAATCAATTCAGGTAACTTGATTATGTAGTAGAGCTGACATTTATTCAAAATAGCCGCCTTTATCCTCAATCACCGCCTCGATACGGATCCGGAACAGGGAGCATACCTTTTCCACAAGCGCCGGCGGGAGCTCGGTGGATGGCGGCGATCAGGCTGGCTTTGGTGTTGTGGGAGGTTATGTTGGTGATGTTCTCGACGTACGACCAAACGAAGTAGTCCAGCGGGTTATGGTCGGGGGAGGAGGGGGCCAGTGAGAGAAGGGTACAAAGTCGTAGCACCCCTTCTGAAGCCAAGCCTGGGTCTCTTTGGACTTGTGGACCGGCGCCTAGTCCTGCTGCCACACACAGTGTCTGCTACTGGCCACCTGATTGCACCAGGGGATCACAACACACTTCAGCACATCCAGGTACACTTTGGTGTTGACTTTCAAGCCGACTTCGAAGATGTGAGGTGGCATGATGTGGCCCTCGCTTGAAACCACACTAAAGACCATAACCGTAGCTGGAAACTTTGTTTTCATCACCCTGGGCACGTCCCTGTTATTCGTGGCAATCCAGATTTGCATTTTGAGGGTGCTGGCAATGGTCCTGTTGTCATAACTTGGATCGATAGAGAGCATGAGTTGTACAGCGGCGCATCTCCAATCTCGCTCGTTGGACATTGTGTCGCAAGGCTCCTATCGCTCTTGGGATTTGTACACAACTAGCCAACTAGTAAATGGTCTGCAACAAAAAAAGAAAACTTGTTTTCCTTAAATGGAAATGGAATCATGTCGTCCTTTCTAGGGCGACAATTTTATCGTTCCACCCTGTATAAGGGAATAGTTTGTAGGGCCCTCCATTTTTAAACGAGTTCAAGCTCACGTGTGTGCACACACTAAAATGGTTTCGAGTATTGCTGACACTAATAATCCTATCAAATATTAATCATTCGAATAGTTTCATTATTCTTTATGAGCCAGAGCTCATTTGTTTGCACACAGTTATTTGGGTTTAAGTATTTTTATTCAATATTAATAATTGCATTTAATATTAATCCTTTGTTTACACACGGTTAAATGGTTTCAAGTATTACTATATAATACTGGTAATTCTTTGTTTGCGTATATAGTTTAAATTATATAGATTATTAATACTGTTGTATTTTGACCTTCGGCCCGGGCAAACATGCCATTCCAAAGTGATGCAACGGAAGGAAGTGACACATTCCAATGGCCAGTAATCGAAAGAGATCGCGGATTTGGCTGACGAAATGGGACAAGGTAATAATCCCATGATACACTCATAGACTGATGCACCGGAAGAAAGTGACCTCTGAACTGCATAACAGTTATTTCCGCTTGATGTCGATCAAATATGCCATTCCAAAGATTGAGTGGGCGTTTGAGTGGGCGTTGAACTATTATATAACTAGGTCAAGACAAAAAGTCAGAAAGTTAGAGATCGGACGGAGCTAGAGACGAGATGTGGTAGGGAAAGCCACACCAGGCTGGAGGGGCCCTCGGGGCCCCCGATTGAGTTGGGGTCCAGAGAAGTTGCTGATCCTATTTACCCAACCCCTCCGCTCGGGCAGGTTATGACACATGGTCAATTTTTTAAGCGGGGTTTAACAGGTTTAAATTCAGAGTTTTCCTTCTCCTAGACTAGTTGCCTTACCAAGGCTGAAGAACCCAGTCTGTCCAACTATTTACCCATAGCTGGGGGGAGAATGTTTGGATTCATACCTTTCCAAAGGGTATTAGTGCTATGTGAAATGCAATGAGTCTCGTCCAGGATTTGAACTCGTGTCACCGTGTCCACTTCCTACGACGATAACGATTACACCACGGGCACCTCCTCAACGATTACACCACGGGCACCTCCTTAAAAGAAGTTGCTGATAAGATGTGAGGAGTTGGGGGTCACAGACGTCGGAGACAAGGTGTGGTAGGGAAAGCCACACCCGGCCGAAGGGGCCCTCGGGACCCCCGATGGAGTTTTGGAGACCAGTTGGTAATAAGATGCAGTAAAGAAAGCCATCATCCAGCAGAGAGCTGGGCCCCTGGGCCTCCGGTTGAGCAGCCCTGGAGAACGATATAGACACAACGCTGACGGCCATAAGAGTGAGGGTCAATATATTGCAGTTCTGTTCGGTCACCAACTCCCTCTCACACGCAAACGTTACAAATAAAGTGAGAGACATTTTTCTAAAGAAGTCTTTGCTCGTCTGTTTATTTATTGTGTCGTTATGATTCTGCATGTATATGTAGATGTATATGCATATGAGTATATAACAATACTAGTAATTCTATTCTATAATCATTTGTTTCCATACAGTTGAATAGTTTCAATTATTACTATTTAACATTAGCAATTCTCTATTCTTTATCAAGTATTTCTTTCTAATACGGACAATTTGCACACAACTGTATGATTTTAAAGAACTAGTCATAAAATAAACCTGAGTAAACGATTGAGCAGTTCTATTTGACCAATAAATGACACCTTAACAAGTACTACTATTCTATATTTGAGTCGACCTGGAAGTAATGGCAATGAAGGGATACTCCACATTCGCCAGAGCTCAAGTCATCGAAAAAAGACAATTGAATCAATGAAGAGCAAGTTACTATATATATTCAAACCGGCTCATTGGTCTAGTGGTCAGAGTGTTCGCCAATGGTCCGGGAGACCTGGGTTCAATCCCAGGTCGCATCATACCAAAGTCTTTAAAAATGGTACTTGATACCCCCTTGCTTAACACTCAGCAATATAAGGTACGTATCAAAGGCAAAGTGGAGAATTCTCTACCCTACACCTCAGTGTTGAAGCTATTGAAAAGGGAGCCTTCTGGTCGCCCTCAACCACGGTTGCCAACTTTACTTATATATATTCAGCCTCCAAAATTCGCAAAGAGGGTTACCATTAAGGCTCAGGGCCAGTTTTTAGTTATCGTCAGCAACTGAGCAGATTCTTGGTATATATAATAAAACCACAGACAGGTAAATCTTTTTTCTATGTAAAGAATCCAATCAATTTTATGGAGACAGCGATACCAGGATATTAATCCGATAGTGAATTTAGGCGTAATAAGCCTGTTTACCAACATTCGCAAAGATGCGGCCCTATCAGTCGGATAAACTACTGGCAGACATCCTTTTTCGTAACACAATAGATAAACAACTTAATGGAGATTTTGAAAGTCTATGTAGAAATGATAGGCTTCCTCATTAGGCTCTGACATATCAGCAGGATAGCAATTATATACCTGAAATACTTTTTAAGAATTGTCTTTAAAAACGATATCTGACGAAGATACCTTGAGGAAAACTTCCCACTCAAACCACATCTGTAAGATCTACAAGTGCTGCTGGATTATATGCTCTTTATATGAGAGTTCACAATAGATAACAAATTTTGATTGCTTGATGTTCTAGGACAGTAACTGTTCTAGAGATCCGAATATTGTAAGCTAACATTCTCGGATTTTTTTTCTTCTCATCTATTCAGTAGAAAAGGATCGAAGGTTGCGTCCAACATCAAGTGAAACTCATAATGATAATCTAAATATATCCAAATAAGAGCAGAACCCAGTCGTTTGAGGCTGTAGAATACACCGACTGCATCTTTGCTGAGGGGTAAGACTTCCCCAACGAGTGTCCTAGATATAACACTTAACAATCTGATGGCGAGGCTTCAGTAAAGCTTTGGGGAATACAGAATACTCCTTCATTTCCATTGATCCCAGCTTCACTCTGAACCCGGAGTGGCTGCCCTTGATAAGGTCATATCTATTTGTCAAATAGAATTTTTTGACATTTAAACTGTATGCAAACAAATGACGTATACGAAACTGAATTGATAGAAATAAAAGTGTTTGATGATTCAATTGTGTGTAAACAAATGACGAATTGTTAATGATACATAGCAATACTTGTAACCATTTCACTGTCTGTAAACAAATTACTGATATTAACTAGAATTATAAATTTTAAATCGCAATAATTATAACTATTTAACTGTGTAAAAATAATTGCAAAGTTTGCATGCAAACAAATTATTTCTGATTTGGTAATTTCATAATTACCAACAAACGATTCCTTTACAAGTTATATATGCACATCCATTCAAGGGCACGGAAACAAATGAATAATAGAAAAGAGAATTATTTGTGTTGAATTGAAATGCTTGAAACCATTTAACTGTATGCAAAAAAGAGTCCAGGCTCGTATAAAATTTTATCTACAAAATGTGTTTACAAATGATATATCTAATATATATATAGATAAAGAGTATTTGGCTTTAAGTAACCTAAAATGGTTGATATGCCATAAAACCCAACCAAACCAAATCATATATATTCAAAATATATATGTATAAAGGGGATTTGGCATTAAGAAACCTAAAATGGTTGATATGCCATAAAACCTAACCAAATCATATATATTCAACATATATATGTATAAAGAGGATTTGGCATTAAAAAAAACTAAAATGGTTGATATACCATATGTTATACCGGAACTATACACTCAGTGACTCTTTTTAGTATGACACCGGTAAAGATATAAATGGACGGTGTCTGACTACTTCAGGAAAAAGGCGTTAATCGCTCTCTGATAGACTTGCCAACTTTTCGGCTTGTACCTGTGGAATACCTTTATTGAACCAACGATACAACACCATAAAACTCAACCCAACCAAACCAAACCAATAAGAGTAAAAAAACCTGGCAATTTTGCCTTATTCACCAATCTTAGTGTTTAATACTTTGTAATTACATAACTTGATTGTACTACGGAACAGTAGCCAAGAAAATAAAAGCGTTTGTTGCAATTTATTTGGTGATTGTAAGTTCAATTCTGGGTCAAGAATTGGAATAAAAGAGAACAGAAGCTTTATCGCTTGAAAAACTTTTAAAAGGAGAAAATAACACAGTATCTAAACTCATACGAGACATACGTGCTGAAATAAAGAACTGACAACTGAATAAAAAATCGGTAAAAAATCTGAGAACACTACCGAATACGAAAGACACCTGATGAAGACGGGAGGGTACAACGATCGAAGCGTTGTGACTGTAGCAAGCAAAATAAGCATGAAAAATTAAATCAGTGTATAATATGGTCAATGTATTGCTGATTATTTTGATAAAGAACGGATATCAATACAACCATTACTGACAGAATTAATGCTTCATGTAGATGTATTGCTTATGATTTTACAATAGAAATGCGTTGAAAATGTAAGAATGGAATTGTCAGAGGTCAGGAATTAATGCTAGAATTACTGACAGAATAGGGTAATTTTATGCATTATGTATATGCATCGGTAATAATTTTACAGCTGAAATGTAATTGAAAATTATGAAGAAAGATTTTGCCAATACTCATGAATTTCTCTCTCTCACACACACACACAGACACACACTGAAACGCTAATAAACTTGAGTGTCTAATCTTATTGCCAATAGTGCATAATAATGCAAAACTGTAGATAAGCTTAATTTTTTTTTACGTTATCGATTTATTTAGTTCTGCTCCGCCGGATAAAAACCAGAAATGGTTTTAGCCCAAATGATTGCAGTTGTCTGGATGCCCGTCGATATCAAATCAGCAAAACATATCGAGAGAGAATATATTTGTGGAGAAACTGATTGAGAACCAACAAGTCAGAATAAAATATTCTTATCCCGCGAAAAGAGTTTGTGCTTTATTTAAACTAAATTTTCTGAAGGCTTTATGCATTTGCTCACATATAAATCTTACAAGTCCACATTTTCATACTTTTATTTTTCATATTCTTGGTCTCGAACAATTTTTCTTCTAGATCTTCAATCATCTCTTTTTTTAAATTTATTCATTCCGTTTTGTCTCTTTCATTATTAGCTTTTTGGTCTTTCTTTTTTGTTTGCTTCTTGTACGCTTCATTTCGATTTCGATTTTTCACCTTCTCGTTCATTTTCTTCTCTCTATTTCTCTTCTTTGTCTCGTTCTTCTTCTTCTTCTTCTTCTTCTTCTTCTTCTTCTTCTTCTTCTTCTTCTTGTCTCCAGTTGTCACCATCGATAAAATTATTTTCCTCTTTCCTATTCCCGCTCAATAAACCCTTGATTTGACTTTTTCCATGTAGATTCACGTACATCTGTGTGTGTGTATCTATGTTCTTCTGTGTATGTGTGTTCGTCTGTCTGTCTGTCTGTCTGTCTGTCTCTCTCTCTCTCTCTCTCTACGCGTATCAGTATACCTTTGCGTATGCATGTATGATTGGATCGATTTATTTTCTTAATGGCTTATCAACCTTCTGGGTTTATCTAAAGCTCAATCGATTCTTATAAAAAAGACAGTTGGGGTACTACTATATGAAGTATGAACCTCTTAATCCTCATAATTCGTACTTTTCCTAGGGGTAATAGTGCATCTGGAGTTTGAACTCGCTTACTACGATTTCACAGTCGTGCATGTAAGCCACTACACCCTGAGGACTTCCTACGCATGTTTGGAGTAGAGTACTTCCGATCATGTAAAAAAGTTTCACGATAGAAAATCATACGTAAGTGGCTGCTTGGCGAACGTCTTTTCTTCACTCCGAACACTAAATTGTTCAATAAAATATCTAGAGCAAAATAACAGGCTTCACACTTTCCTGAACAAACAACGAGCGTCCATCTTTGAACATAAAATTTTTTTCATATTCCACAGATTATCTCGAGCCCTGTTGGCAAGAGTTGCAGAATACTCCAACTACATCTTTGCAAAGAGTTAAGACTTCCCAACGAGTGTCCTGGCTATGACACTAAACAATCTGATGATGAGGCTTCAGTAATGCTGGAGCTTTGAGGAATGCGCAGTACTCTTTCATTGCCATCGCTCCCAGGTCCATTCTGACACGGAGTAGTGGTCTCTGATTGGGTTCTATTTATAGGTCAAATAGAACTAAGCTGTAATTATGCTAAACTGAATTGTTTGAAATTAACTATTTTTACATTTAACTGAGTTCGTCCTTGCTTCTCCAGCAGTGTCCTGCGTGTCTGGTTCGTCTAACTTGTATAGTTTTCGTGATGGGAGGCAAGTGGCCGTATAGTTGGTGTTTTGTGGGGTGTTGTCGCCAGGACTTGTCCAATATTGCTCACAGCATTCTTGTGTAATTGCCGTCTAGTTTCTTCTTCAGCCGTTTAGTAAGCGTCCAAGTAGTGCATCCATAGTGTGGTATCGATACAACCGCTGCCTGGAAGAAACTGCGTTTCAGTGATGTACTCCTATGGACCCCCGCATATGGCCAAGCAAAAGCAGGACGACCAGCTCGAACATACATACATCAGCTATGTGAGGATACGGGATGTAACCCTGAAGACCAGCCAAAAGCGATGAATGATAGGGAGAAGTGGCGAGAGAGGGTCAGAGATATCCGTGCTGGCGGCACGACATGATGATGATGATGATGATGATGACATTTAACTGTGTGTTTAAACTGTGTACCTATACTAAACTGAATTGTTTGAAATAGAACTGTTTTTTGACATTTAACAGTGTTTAACAAAAAAATATACTTATACTGAACTGAATTGTTTGAAACTTTTATCAAAATGACTTAATTCGGTGTTAAATGACTCGAAAAGAGCTGATACGCTGTAAATCAAAACAACCATCCAAATTAGCAACGAACAGATTATCTCCCTTGATGGTTACGTTAAAGACTTTTTCAGTTCCTTGAAGAAACTGCTCATTGGAAAGCTGGTTTAAGTTAATAAATTGTAAACCAAAGACTGTAGTATATCTAGCATATATGCAATCCGTTACGGCACAAAGAAATTAGTTGTAGTTGCACCAATACATTAGCAGCCCACCTATCCAACACTCTACAGTAGTTAAGTTAGAACTTTGGTGTACACATCAAAATACTAACAGGTATATTTAACACTTAAAAATTTTTTCTTTCTGTCGACATGTTAGTTTGTTGTATACTGCGCAAGTAGAAAATAGGGTGTTATTTAACTCGTGAATTAATAAATAAAAGCGCGATATATCTAATGAAGAAAAAAAGACCTGTTACTTGAACTTATCAAAGAAGCCGTCACTCCACGTAATATACATATATATATATATAAAGATAACAAGGTAATCCAAGGAGAAAGGAAAATTTGTATAACAAGAAAGAAACTTTTTCTTGTTATACAAATTTTCCCTAGGTTTTTGTATTTCGTACTTTTAAACACCCATCGTTGATTTAACATCATTAATATCATCCCTCATAGCCCTGATGATGGTTCACTAGAACCGAAACGCTATAGTGTCGATTTTGCTTCTCAATAAATCTCTCCTTCTACTTGGATTACCTTGTAACCAACTTTTCTTCATATATTGTCGGATTACACTCAATTATTTACTTCCATATATATATATATATATATATATATATTTTACCAACTCCTCTGCAAAAGCTGAATACAACACAATGTCAATTTTTAAGCGGAATTTAAGAGTTTTGAATTCAGAGTTTTTCTTGTCCTAGACCTGTTTCCATACTAAATTTAATAGGCCCAGCCTGCCCTACGATTTTATCGTTAACTGGAAGGAGAATAGTTGCATTTATATCTTTTCCAACGGGAATAACGATATGCAAACAGCCTCTTCGAGGATTTAAACTTGCTTCGCTGTGTTCATTTTCCACGACGATAACCATTACACCACGAACGCCTCCAACATGTATATGTTATGTTGGCCTTGAACTGAGTTCGGTCAACTCCCCTCTCCTCACTTCACTTCAGTTCGTTATTTACACCACTTCGTCTCCACGCCTATCGATCGTCTTGTCGGCTTGGTTTGTCCGATGTCTCCTTTAGTTGCCATCTTTGTTCTTATTTGTTGATGAGGAAGGACAACGTATCCACAATTTCATGTACACATTTTACCTTTATTTATTGGGTACATTTTATGATTAAATGACGAGCTTTAATGGGGAAATTGATGAGAGTGGAGATGAAGTGTCACGATCGCTTAGGCCAGGTGTTTCTCACTAACTCTTTTTAACTCTAGAACCGTTTTGGTCTTCTGACTGAAACAATCCAATCAGAACCATTGTCTCAGATAAATCCCTAGCTGGGAGGATAAGGGGTTTCATACCTTTCCCAAGGGTATTTGCCTGAAAGTGAACGTAATAGCGCGACTGGAATACGAACTCGCGTACTACGATTCCGCAGTCCATCGCTTTAACCATTACACCACGAGGACACCCACCAGAGCTTGGTTTGGTTTGGTTTGGTTTGGTTTGGTTTGGTTTGGTTTGGTTTTTAATACCAAATTCGGTTAATACGTATATATTAGATGATTTACAAACATAATTCAAAAAGGTTAAATAGTTCCAAGTATTGCTACGTATCAGTAAAAATTCAATTAAACATCAGTCATTTGTTTACACACAGTTAAATGATCAAACAGTTTTATTTCAAATAATTCAATTTAGCATAAGTCATTTATTTGCACACAGTTTAAATTTCAAACAGTTCTATTTGACCCATAGATTGAACCCTATCAGGAGCTACCACTCCGGTCAAGAGTGGACCTGGGAGCGATGGCAATGAAAGGGTACTCTGCATTCCCCAAAGCTCCAGTATTACTGGAGCCGCACCATCAGACTGTTTTGTGCCATATCTAGGACACTCGTTGGCAGAGGGGGGTCTTACCTCTCTGCAAAGATGAAGTCAGTGTATTCTGCAGCCCCAGCTAATGATGCTGTTTGGGACAATTTGAATGCTACACTACATGTCAAAAATAGGTCTTATCGATCTATTATGTAATAGTTTAAACATTTGCAGAAAGGTATGAAATATTCATTGAGAGCGTTTCTATAAGGAATATTAAAAAACCAGAAAGGTTTTATAGAGAAATCAAGCGCTTAGCGTATTTTAATATTAGCAGCCTATATCCAAGATGATCTATATTGATTTATTTAAATGCGGGAAAACAGGCTATGTTCCTGCTTTTTATTAGTTCAAATTTCAGATGAACCAGTGGAATCCATGCCATTTCTTTGCATTTACATAGACAATGAATAAGTTTACATTTAACCAATAATTTGAAACGCATGAAAGAGAATAAATTTAGTTGTAATTCGAGTCGGAAATAGATCGTGAGATTCCGCTTGCAACAAAACATTGGAACTGCTAAATTCAGGATCTTTGATCTACAGTTGTGGAATTACCGAAGTATCGAAAATGAGATTTTCTCACTTTGATGCTCAACAAAGCAATGAATTTGAGAAAACGAAAAACCCACGAATATTTGGAATTTTATTCTCTTTTGAAATAAATCAGATAAATAAGAATTAGAAGGATAAAACAGTTTATTTCGGAAACTAAGCCTGGCACAAAACTCTCACAGAACTTATTACACCTTAACCCTTATGGGATACACATTTTTTCTAGTCTTGAAATAAGCAATAAAAACATACTTAAGAACATTCTAGAAATTTAGGATCAAAACTGCATTAGCATTTAAGTTACATTTTTATATTTTTCAACCAATCAGCTAAAAACATAGAATAGAACATTCTAGAAAAATAGGATCGGAAGTCAACTAACAGAAAATATTTAGGCTCTAAAATAAAATAGTAAAATACAAATCTGATTGGTCAATAAATGTCTACGCGCCAAAATTTTAGGACGATTCTTTGATCCACTATTACGGTATAAATAACACATAGTTAGGGAGCCATTGACTAAGACCAAGCCCAGCCATTAAGTCAGTAAAGCAGTAGCCGATACTATGTCCGGCAAATTCCTTTTCTTCTACAGCCAAAGTTCATAACCTAGCTACAGATGGCCACAAATCACGTTCAAAGGAAAAACTATACAAACTTTCTTTCATCAACGCGACACGCTGTCGCCACAATCATAAAACCCTATATGAACTTAATGTAAGTAAGAACGACTTATTTACGGACTCCGTTAACATGAACATACACACACCTTTAAACAAATTTATTTTCTTCTTGCCAAACTTTTCCAAAAGGCCATTTACACATCATGTATTTTATTTGTTTCTGTATTATGTTTTATGCAAATTAAATTGTTTGTTGTTTAATGTTCGTTGTGTTCTATTCCATTTTTTAACGCCATTGTAAAGTTTTGTGTTGTATTTGTGGAGGAAATAATATAGAGAGCAATACCAGTAAAATACGAATGCACATCTACTGAAATAACCAAAATACATTCAACCTCCACATCCTCCCATTTCTCTCTCTCTCTCTCTCTCTATATATATATATATATATATTTCTTCCCGCCCTTCATAGTCAACTACTTTTAATTATTCCTCGCGACTGCTTGCTTTCACGGTGTTTCTCTGAAGAGACGTGACCGAAACAAAGGTCATTTTAATATATATATATATATATAAAGATGAACAAAAATGATAAAATAAATAGGAATATTACTTTTATGCTGTTTAGTTTTTTATTGTTATCAAATAGTTTCAGCCTTAGTTCATCGTCAGAAGAAAAACGTTTTTGTATAAACTTCTGAAAAATAAAACTTTCCATCGTTTTTCAGTGTGTGGTTATTAAATTAAAATGGAATGGCGCAAAAATTACGGCCTTTGTTCAGTAGTTGTAATAGATTTGTCATGTATAAGTACCTGCTTAGATTTATTACTGTGGGTCATTTTAAAAGTCTGCGAGTCTTTCGAAGTTTTCGAAAAAATTTTTTTCCAGTCGGCTGGGGCTGTAGAATACACCGACTGCTTCTCTGCAGAGGGGTAAGACACCCCCCCAACGTGTGTCCTGGATATGACCCTAAACAATCTGATGGTGAGGTTCCAGCAATGCTGGAGCTTTGGAGAATGAGGAGTACCCCTTCATTGCCATTGCTCCCAGGTCCACTCTGGCCTGGAGTTGTAGCACCTGAGAGGGCCCTATCTATGGGTTAAATAGAACTAACAGCATACTTATGCTAAAATGAATTGAGTAAACTGAATAGCTTGAAATAGAAACGTTTTTGACAATTAAACCGTACTTACACTTAAACTGCGTGCTTATGCTTAACTGAATTATTTCAAATAGAACTGTTTTTCGACATTAAAACTGTATTTACACTTAACTGAATTATTACATATAACTGCTTGAATAGTTTGAAATGGAAATGTTTTTGACAATTAAACTGTGTCCTTATGCTAAACTGAACTGTTTTCAATAGAACAGATTATTTACATAAAAATGGATTTGGCATTAAATAACCTACAAAGGTTGATATGCCATAAGACCGAACCAAACCAAACCAAACCGAAAATTTTTGAAGGCTTCTACTGTTGTTTTTAAAAGGTTTTGTATCAACCCTCACTAATGCTTTGATTGGGCGGTTCCCCAGTTTTTCACGTCGCTGTATATATCTCTCTGAATGTAATTACCAAGGTTTGGTCGTTTCCGTGGTATCTTTCTTTTTGATGGTGATACTATTTGGATTGTGAGTCCTGCTCTCTTATTTTTCGTTGTTTTGAGAATGTCTGCATATGTTCTTAGTTTGGCTTGAGCTAGTTTCTCCCTTGGTAAATTTGTTTCCTTTATCGGATTTTTTGGTGTAGTTGTCTATGTTCGATTAGAGAAGGTTTTGTCTTACTGTTATATTCTCATATGCCGTATCATAACGACCCAATAATAACGACGCAGGAAGACTTCTTTAGAAAAATATGTACCTCTCACTTTATTGTAAGAGTTCGAAAAGGTTATTCAAGGTTTGCGTGTGAGAGGGAGCTGGAGACCGAACAGAAACTGCAATATTTTGACCCCACTCTTATCATATTTACCCAACCCCTCCGCTCGGACAGGATATGACACGAGGTCAATCTTTTAAGCGGAGTTTAACAGGTTTAAATTCAGAGTTTTCCTTCTCCTAGACTTGTTGCCTCAACAAGGCTAAAGAGCCTAGTCTGCCCTACTATTTACCCATAGCTGGAGTGAGAATAATTGGATTCGTACCTTTCCCAAGGGTATTAGTGCTATGTGAAATGTCATCAGTATCATCCAGGATTTGAACTCGTGTCGCCGTGTCCATTTTCTATTACGATAACCATTACACCTCCCTCTTAGGGCCGTCAGAGTTGTGTCGTTCTCGTTCTCCTGATGCTCAAACGGAGGCCCAGAGGCCCACTCTGCTGAGTGATGGCTTTCTTTACTGCATCTTATCAGCAACTTCTCTGGACCTCAACTCAATCAGAGGCCCCGAGCCCCTTCGGCCTGGTGTGGCTTTCCCTACCACATCTCGTCTATAACTCCGTCCGATCTCTAACTGTAACTCACTGACTTCTGTCTTGACTGAGTTATTTAATAGTTCAACGCCCTCTCAGTCGCCTACTCGATCTTTGAAATCGCGTGTTTGATCGTCATCAAGCGGAAATAACTGTCATGCAGTTCACAGGTCACTCTCTTCCGGTGCATCAGTCTATGAGTGTACCACGGGAATTTTTTTTCCTCGTCCCATTTCGTCAGCCAATTTCCGCCCACGCGATTTCCTCTCATAACTGCCATTAGAATGAGTCACTTCCTTCCGGTGCATCACCTTGGAATGGTATTTTTGGCCGGGTCGAAGGCCAAAATACAACATTACATTGTTTTGGCTTTTGTTGTTTTATTTTGGGGGCGGGGTTCACTGTCATATTAACTTTTGCCTTTTTGACTCGGAAACCTCAGAAAAAGAAGTGAAGCTTTCATGAAACTCTCAAAAAGAGAGTACTTGATTATAACACAACCAAATAAAGGCGAATCAATTGTCATCAAAGACAATGTATCCAAAAAATGCAACGACCTATTTAATAACGAAGAATTCTACTATGGACTTGGAACTGACCCCTTCGATCATCAAGATACTCTTATAAATTCATCAAATGATATGATCGGAAAAATCTAATTGACATCAGAAAAACATCGAGAAGCTCTAATGGAACCCTTAATCACAGAAGACCTGATCGTAACACAAATATATATATACCTCTGTTACTGCCTCTTAGCTGTCAGTTTCTTGTATTTTTGAAAGAAAAAGTACAATCGTTAGAGGATATATATATATATATATATATATATATATATATTGGGGCATGATCACTAGCAGACTAGAGTATAGTGTCGCGAGTTTCATCTACACAGTATGCTTCGATACTTTTACTAATTGCCAGAATAACATAAATTTGATAAAATACCTACAAATACAAAGTTTGAACTATTGTGTCTCGTTCAAACAATCAATATAATTCTCTCCTTATCTGTTGAACCTTCATGATAGAATATCGATTTTGATTTATATCTTAGTCATATTTTTAATCCAATCAAATCCTATAAAATATCTTAAGAGAGAGAGAGGGGGGTGAGAGAGAGAGGGTGTGATGTAGAGAAAGACGGTTGAAAGAGAATGAATGAGTCGATTATCATTTTTAAAAGCATCTTCATTTTTATTAATTCTTTTTTTTTTTTTCGTCATCAATTAAACTCTTAAATCAAAGGAACATTTTGGTTTCGCATATGTTAGTTTAACTTATGGTAGTTTCACTTATGTTGATTTCACTTATGACGCTTTCGAACCAAATATGAACGAAGTGACGTTTATAGATAATCCCTCGACATGTCCATCTTGATATGCCAAGGAGAAACGCGTCTAATCTAATTACTCCTTTTCGATAATCTTTCGAATGGATCAGTGTCAAATTAAGCTAATCATATTCCAATGGTGCAGCTTTAATAAGACCGACTCGTAGCGGCATCCAACGCCGAACTGTCAATCACCTCCTGTCTGTGAGCGCGGGAACAAATGACTCGAAACTCAAAGAAAATTAAGAAAAAAATTTCTGATTAAACTAGCGAATTTCTACTAATAATATTTTAGAGATTTTCATGACGGTTTTATGTTGCAACAATAATTGCAGCACAGGTAGTGACTCAATTTCGCAGTCGATTACGATGGGTTAACTTGTTGGTTTTAGTTTGTTTTTTTTTTGTTTGATTGCATGTCAATCATTTATCAAATGCCACATCATCCTTGTAGAACAGTAGTGGTCACTCATCAAATACCACATCATCCTTGTAGAACAGTAGTGGTCACTCATCAAATGCCACATCATCCTTGTAGAACAGTAGTGGTTACTCATCAAATGCCACATCATCCTTGTAGAACAGTAGTGGTCACTCATCAAATGCCACATCATCCTTGTAGAACAGTAGTGGTCACTCATCAAATGCCACATCATCCTTGTAGAACAGTAGTGGTCTCTCATCAAATGCCACATCATCCTTGTAGAACAATCGTGGTCACTCATCAAATGCCACATCATCCTTATAGAATAGTAGTGGTCACTCTTAAACCCATTCCGCAAGGGATAAAGGAGTTGGCATCTTTCTTAAGGGTAGTTGAGCGAAAGTGAACGTAATTTCGCGGCTGGAGTTCGAACTTGCTTATCACCTTGACACGCTACAGCATATTAACCTGTGCGTTCCAAGGGCTCACCCACAAACGATTCTAAGTAAAGTTCCAAGTCGGTTTTATCCCTGAGTTTTCGTCGATACTTTTTAAAGTCTTCCCCAATGTCTGAAATTCCGAGATATATGATCACTTTTCCAGGTGCTGCTCGGATTAATATTATCTTAGCCATTTCATTTGGACTGTAACGTACTTTGACCTTCTAAGATTGCGATCAACATGTATCAAGACTGAAACTTTGAGATTTTAATTCTTGAAAAAATTAATTTGAATGGAGATGCATGCAAAGCTGAACAATTTATATAATAAAGTGAAAAGTAATTTAGGATGTCCTCATAGTGTAACGAATATAATCGTAGGAAATGAATACGGTAACCTGAGTTCAAAACCTGGACGAGGCTGTTTACATTTAACGATGTGCTAATACTCTTGAAAAAGGTATAAATCCAACTATTATCCTTCCAGCTATGGGTAAATAGTAGGGAAGACTGGGCTCTTTAACCTTGGTATAACAACTGTTCTAGAGGAGAAAGACTCTGAATCAAAACCAGTTAATGTTTCACAAGAAAAGAAGAATTTTATCTTAAAAAAGGAGTTTCACATCAGAAAGAATATGACATAACAAAAGTTTTTTTCAGTTTAAAAAAGGAGTTTCACACACAAAAAAAAAATTGAAATTAAAATAAGAGTGTCATATTAAAGGAGAATTTTCACATTAAAAAAGATTATAAAAAGGGGTTTCACATTAAAAAAGAAGGAATTTTTAAAAAGAGTTTAAAAAAGGAGTTTCACATTAAAAAAGAATTTTGAAATTAAAATAAGAGTGTCATATTAAAGGAGGATTTTCCCATTAAAAGAACTTCATAATTTAAAAGGAGTTTCCCATTAAAAATGGGGTTTCCCATTAAAAAGAAGTTTCCCATTAAAAATGGAGTTTCCCATTAAAAAGAGTTTCACAATAAAAAGGAGTTTCACATTAAAAGAGGAGTTTCAAATCAAAAAAGAGTTTCACAATAAAAAAGGAGTTTCACATTAAAGAGACGTATCTCATTAAAAGAGGAGTTTCCCATTAAAAAGTAATTTCACATTACAAGAGAAGTTTCAGAGAGGCTTTGATGAATGGAACATTCACGAGATTAAGAGGGTTAACAGCCAAATGGACTATTTTAAAGAAAATTAACTTTTCATTTATTGTAAATGTCTAACTTTGTAAATACAACTTTAGTCTCGATACTTTTTGTACACATTTTATTCATCCTGGAAAGTCACTCGAAAAGTTTTACAGGGGGCAATGTAACCCTATTATGAGCTTAGCGTCACGGTTATCGTCGTTGGAAATGGAATCGGCCACCCGAGTTCAAATCTGGGATGAGGCTGTTTGCATTTCACTTTGCGCAAATGCCATTTGAGAAAGTGGAGAATCCATCTCTTCTGCACCACCCCCAGCTATTAAAAGATAGTAGAGTAGACTGGGTTCTTTAACCTAGGTTAGGCAACCAGTCAAAGAGAAAGAAAACTGTTAATTCAAAGTAGCTTTACTTGGTTTAGAAAATGACCTTATGTCACATCCCACCCGTAATGGAGGAGTTCGATTAATACATATAAAATAACTTAGTCACAAGCGATTAAAACTGGTCCCCCAACAGGCTTAAACGATGAGGTTAGACATTGTTGGAGGAAAAATGATTTATAGGAGGTCATCATCTATGTAGCAGACGAGAAGGTCATCTCTTTCATCAAAGTTTAGACTAGTTATTTACTGCAAATGATTCTCGAATTTCATCTTTTCGAGAAAGTAATCCCTCACTTCAAACCTGTTTACACAGACATTATTTCTTTTAAATGAACGGAACCGTCATATCTCTTAGGATGAACGCTAGCAAGTGAATTCAATCTGTAAAGGAGTTGGAGGGCGTTTTTACAATGGATAGATTTTGATCTGAATGTTTGATGTTTGTAGAAGAGAAGATGACTTACCATGTATGACAAAGCGATCACGTTTATGCCTGGCGAACAAAATGAGTGGTACACTCGAGAGAGCGAGAAATAAAAAAAGAAAAAGAAACATGGCCACCCTAACACCTCACTCTAAAATAAAACGTGATCTCGAGCGAGGAGAATTTGCGAAAGTGGCGTATGCAAATTTTTTGAAGTGATTAAATCTGCCAAGCATAAAAACACTACGTATGCTAAAAAGAGACCTCGACCAAGAGGAGACGTTATTCTTGTTGGTGGATACCTAGGGCGATGAACGATAGGGAGGAGTGGCGAGAGAGGGTCAGGGATATCCGTGCTACCAGCGCGATATGATGATGATGATAACTTAGCAAAAAATGGGCAAATACTCCTAAAATTGAAAAAATATAGGATTTCTTGAGTCTCACGAGTATTTTGAGAATAATTGCTTACGTAACGATTTATAACCGGGAAAATATTGATAGAGTTAGCAGAACTCTCTGACACGAAATGGTGACTCCCAGTGACGTAATGGTAATTTACTAAGCTTTTTGCTTAGATGTAGCACAAGGCCGCATGAATTGTGCACCCAATGAGAATCGAACTCGCTCGTGTAGGTTTGCTAGTCTACCTTGCTGACCATTACACCACCCGAGGTGCCCGTCCCCGTGACGCAGTGGCTAACATGCTGAACAGGAACATCGTAGTTAGTGAGTTCGAACTGCAGTCATGTTACTGCGTTCAGTTTCGGACAAATACCCTTGAAAAAGGTATGAATACTCTAATCCCCCAGCTATGAATTGAATAGTACCACTGCTGTTATTCTAAAAGTATTGTTTTAGTATTAGATAATAATTAGATTGATTTGCCATTAAATAAAGAAACCAAACCAAACCAAACCGACCCGAATGAGATTGAATAAGCTTTAGTAAGGATTTATTCCAAAGAAAGTATTCGTTCACGACAACAGCTGAGATATCGAAATAAAGCAATTACGGAAGAAGATGAAAATCCGAACAAAACGGATTAGTGATAATGACTTCTCTCAGAATCTCGGACAATGCGACAAGTCGGATAACTCGCCATCTGAAATGTGATAAAACTAACAGAAGATGAGAATATTATACTCCCATCTAATTTTGAATATATTTTGAATTCTTCTAAAAATGAAAGAGAGTTCAAGATTAAATAAATTTAGAATCAAAATAAACGAAAAAAAAAGATATATTATTTTAAATTGAATTATTTATCGTGCTAAAACTGAATGTGAGAATTATTAAATTATGATCACTACATTGTACTAAAAGGATTGCGTTCTATGTGTAGATTATTGTTTGTCTTATAGAAATCAAGAAAATACAAATATCATTTTGAGTTTTAAAAAAAAAGCAAAAAATTGTGAATGAATTTTAAAACTAAAATTTTTGCGGCGAAGAATGGCGCAAAATTTCGTAATGGATTATTTTCGAGTATGTCTGGACCTCTACGTTCTTATAACGTTTTTTTTTTTTTTGTTCCCAGAATTCTACGTTTTTGTAAGGTATACACATTTTATCTCTCTTCAAAGTCTGTTAAAATAAATAATTGAACATTTTGTTTCGTTTGAGTTGTACACTGAACCTGAAATTAGGATCTAGTAGGGTTTTTATTTTTTGGGGGGCGGGGGGTTGTAATGGAAAAACCTCTCACTCCTAACAGTAGATCTGCCCAGCCATATTATATATGATTACACACACAACTCAAGGGCGGAACGTAATAGAATAAGGAAGACGTAGAGAAAGTACCTACGCTCTCATTTCCCGTATCAGCTACTCTGCGTAGACTCTGTTCTACTTTTAGTTCAATAAACCTGTTATTGTTATTCGATGCGTGTTTGTATAAGTTATTCCATTCGGACTTATCTCATCGTTTATATCGTATTTTGCACGATATAACATTTTTTTTTATTTTTTGATACGGGGTTCGTTTAATTTATCAAAGAGATTAAGAAAGTTGTTATTCACTAAGTCTCGCTGTTTGTTTACAATACCTTCCGTTGAGCACCCTGCGTGATGTAATGGTTTACAAGCTAAACTGAGAGACAATTGTGAGTTAAAAGCTCACAGAGCGCCCTATACTTCCGGCCTTGTGCCATAACTCAGCAAAATTTAGTAAAAAATAACTGCTGTACATTCTGTGGACATTTAGTAATTCCTTTCAGAAACGAACAAGCTCGTTGTTGCTTTATCTCAGTGACTTAACAAGAACTGGTGCTTTTCAACACGTGGCTACAAATATAGAAAACCCAGTGAGAATCCAACTCACTTATAGTAGAAGTAGATCTATAAAACTAGCTTGATAACTATTAAACCCTGCCAGGTTACACATTAAATTAACCAAGGTGATACTAATTGTTTTTAAAGCTTCATTTGAATATTCTGAGTATTTTAACAATCTCAACCGTCCCATGTTTATTTCCTAAGCTTGACTTAGACTAGGAAAACGTTCATAAACGTTGGGTGCCCATTTTTGAGATCCATACACGGTCGGAATGTTCTCCAAGACTTCTTTGTTCACTATTACCCCACAATGGAATGCTCTAGCCGGTGTATTATTAGTTGGTTGATTGATATTTCATGACATATCAACTCTTGTGGGTTATTTAATACAAAGTTCTTTACATACATACATACACACACACACACACACACACACACACACACACACACACACACACACATATATATATATATATATATATATGCCCAATCGGCTAGGGCTGTGGAATACACCGACTGCATCTCTGAAGAAGGTTAAAACCACCTCAACGAGTGTCGTGGATATAACTCTAAACAAGTTGATTGAGACGTTCTAGCTATGTGAGAACTTTCGGGAATGCTGAGTACCCCCTCATTGCCATCGCTCCCACATCATCTCTGACCCGGAGTGATAACACTTGATAGATTCCTATCTATGGGTCAAATAGAAGTAAACTACGTACTTATGCTAAACTGAATTTCTTGAAATAGAACTGTTTTGACATTTGAATTATGTACTTATGTTAAACTGAATTGCTCGAAATAGAACTGTTTTGACATTTAAACTACGTTCTTATGTTAAAATAAATTGTCTGAAATGGAACAGTTTTTATATGCTAAACTCAATTGTTTGAAATAGAACTGTTTTGACATTTAACTGTGTGTGGACAAAAACTATACGAATACTAAACAGAATTGTTTGAATAAGAAGTGTTTGACTAAACTGGATAACTTGAAATAGAAATGTTTTTGACAATTAAACTGTGTACTCATGCTAAACTGAATTGTTTGAAAGAGAACTGTTTGTATGTATAAAACTTGATTTGGCATTGAATAACCGACAAAGGATGATGTGCCATAAAACGCAAATAAGCAGAAATACACACACACACACACATATATATATATTTTTGGTACATCATTTTTATACGAGTCGTTTAATCTCATTTACGGGCATTAACTATTCCTATCCACTTACTATTATTCTATTTAGTATTAATTATTTGTTTGTACACACTTAAATGGTTTTCAAGTATTGATATTTAACATTAGTAATTCTGTTTCTCAAGTATTCTTATCAAACATAAATGATTTCCAAGTTACTAATAAAGATTATCTCTAGGAAAATTAAATCTCTTTGACACTTAGATCAAAACCTAGATGTACTACCACTCCGGGTCAGAATGGACCAGAACGTAACGGTAATGAAGGAGTACTTCACAATCCCTAAACTCCAAGACTGGATCCCCACCATCAGATGTAGTCTAATGTCTAATCTAGTACATAACATTGTTATGGAAAACCATTTTGGGGGAAACGCCGAATATGATAACCCTTAGTAAATGATTAAACATTTTCATTTGACCCATAGATGAGATCCTATCAGATACAACCATTCTGGGTAAAAGTGGACCTGGGATTAATTGTAAGGACTTGGTACTCCATATTTGTCAAAATCTCAAGACTGAAATCTTATTATAAGATTCAGTTTCGTGTCATGCCCAGAGCACTCGATGGGGAAAGGCCTTACACCTCGGCTGTCGGCGCATTTTACAGTCCCAGCCAACAAAGGTGAGCGTATTATAAAGTTGATTATTTTCCAGTAATGTTTTTATTTAATCTCTGTAAATTTCAACTGGTTCAACAGCTCGTGGATCATCAATTCAAAGATCAATTTTCTAGTGCACTTTTGATAGGTTTAATTATTCAGGAATAGTCATATTGGCGTTAGGGTCACTTATTGGCTTTCCTTAAAATAATCAAGATAGTAAATAAAATTGACGACCGTGGTCGAGGGTAACCCGAAGGTTCCCTTTTCAATAGCTACTACACCGAGGTGTAGGGGAGGGCGCTAGTCCTTTCCCTGGATTGCTCCATTTTACCCTTGATACGTACCTTGTATTGCTGAGTGTTAAGCAAGGCGGTACCAAGTGCAATTTTTAAAGTCTTTGGTATGACGCGACCCGGGATTGAATGCCAATGAGCCGGATGTTTCCAATTTTCTTCCATCATAAATTTTAGAGAAAAAAGAAGCATAAATTACAAATTTGGACAATTTAAAGGATGAAGTTGATATGACAGTTATCACAACAGAAAGAAAATGAAGAAGGAAGTTACTTACCTAGTAACAGAAACTCACCAAAAAGTGAGCTGAAAGAAAAAGCTCATTTAGCCATTCTCATTTCCACAACAGAAAGAAAATACATATATTTCAAGTAAGTTAAAACAAAACATCCTTTACACACACACACACACATATATATATATATATGAAAAACAAAATCCACGTTTTGGTCTATGCAACCATCTTCAGGTCAGCAACTGTCGCATAAACCGAAACATAGGGATATATCCTATAAACAATACATCCTCTGAATATTTCGTTTTGGATATCTATATACCGTCAGATTTATTCAACTGTTTTATATATATATATATATATATATATATATATATATATATATATATATATATATGTGTGTGTGTGTGTGTGTGTGTATATATATATATATGTATATATATATATATATATATATTTGTACACGCACATATATATGCTTGTGTGTGTACATATATATGTACATATAAAAAGATGGAATAAATCTGAAGATATTATAAATATAATTTATCCAAAACTAAATGGAGAGAAAGAGTGGGGCTGGAAGAAAACCATACACACGTATATATATATATATATATATATATATATATATATATATATATACGTTTGTGAGTGCCTATAATCTTTTCATTCCCTTTTCCTATCTTTTTTCTTTTTCTTTTTTCTTTGTAACCGTTTCCGGTAGAAGATCTTTGATAGTAACGCGAGAACAGTTGTCACAGGAGAATGCAAGAACTAGCAGGTGATGAAGATATAAAATCCAGGTGCCAATTTCAGTTTAAAAACGAATTCTTCCGGTTTGTATATAATAATTAGTCCCTTCAGGCCGTTCTCCAAAGCAGCAGCCAGGAGCCATAAGTTCTGCAATTCACCAAAACGTATTTCCCTAAATTATTCCGTCGATTTAAATTGGCTTGAGCCGGCACAGGTGGAGCTGGAGTCAAGGGTCGTGGCCCATATTTGTAGATTGGGTTGGTTTAATGATCGACAGATGGGAGGGGGCAGACGGGAAAAATGGAAGTAATATGAGTAAGGAATTTGTTTGGGGTGGGGCACTATGATCACGGGGCGTGGGAGTAATTTCCTGACGGCTGTTTGCCTTTTATTTATGTATATAGGCTATTCTTTTTAGCAAGACATTTCTTGCCCTGAATATAATGTGACATGTTGACTGATAACCACAAACGAAGAAGATAAGATGACGAAGAAGAAAACAGAGTGAAGGACAAGTTAAAAAAAAGGGAAATAGGAAAGGGAAAAAATAAGTCAAATAAAGAAAACAAAAAAACTGTCTGTTATCTCTTTAGCACAGAAAAAATAATTTCGGCAGTTTGACTTTTTTTTTGGAACTCATTCATTGTCGAACTTCTCTTTCTCGTTCTCTTTCTCGTCCTCTTTCCTTTTTTACACCCCCCCTCATTCTCTCTCATACTCTTTCAGTTCTTCGAGGGATTTCTTCCCAACTGTAGCTGTGCCCATACTACCATATGGCTTCACCACACGGGCACTAACAGAAGACACTGATGGGAGTTAGAAAAGGATGCTGTGCACTGTCTTGAACAAATTCTGGAAGCAACACAGCACAAGAGAGCAGCTGTATGGCCACCTGCCTCCCATCTCACAAACCATTCAAGACAAACGAGACATACAAAACACTGATAGAAAAGCAAGGACGAACTCATGATCGATGTTCTCTAATGGGCGTTCCAGTGTTGGCAGACCAGCAAAGACTTATTTACATCAGCTCTGTTTTGATACAGGAGCGAGGGATGATAGGGACGAGTTTCGAGAGCGAGTTAGGGAACACTTGCTGTTAGTACGACTTGATGATGCTAATGATAATAGTTTCAATTGTTCATTTTTTAAATCCATTTCCTTTTCTCTTTCTTTGACTACTTTTTGCCTCCGTTCATTTCATTCGTTATTTGTTTTGTTTTTTTTGTTTTTCTAGTATTTTTTTAGCTCTCCTTCCCAAGTTTCTTTCTTTTTTTGGTTTCTTTTTTGGTTTCGACAATTTTTCTTTCATTTTTTTTTTTTTGTCATACCTCATTTTCATTGTATTTGACTGTATTTCTTTATTTCTTTCAGCTTATATTTCATTTTTTTCATATGACTGTTATTTTTTTTTCACTTTTATACATTGTTTCCTTCTAAAATACCTTTCACTTTTTCTTTCCTTAATTCTCTCTCTCTCTCTCTCTCTCTCTCTCTCTCTCTCTCTCTCTCACTCTCTCTCTCTGTAAACTTTGTTTATTCTGACACACAGATCTCACACTGCTTACAGTTTTTCACAATTTCTCTTACTCACTCACTCTTCCTTTCCAATCCTCTCTCTCTCTCTCTCTCTCTCTCTCTCTCTCTCTCTCAATATATATATATATATATATATATATATATCAGCCTCTGTCTCTGTCTCTCTTTATGTACGTCTCTTTCTCTCTCTTTCTCTCTGTCTTTTCTTTTTCCTTTACCGTCTTTTCTCTTTCTCTCTCTTTCTTTATTTCCATTCCCATTTTTATCTTTCCTATGTGTGTGTGTGTGTGTGTGTGTGTGTGTGCCTGTTTGTTTGTTTGTCTGTTTTTCTCTTTCTTTCTGTTCCTCTTCTCTTCTTTCATCTTAGACACACAACCAAACAGGGAACGGTGCAGCCAGAAGAGAGTATAGCATCAAAGGAGAAGACCTGTCTGCCTAGAAAATCAGCGTTATAAATCCTGGTCCCTGTTGCTGGTGAGAAATGCATTATCATTTCCGTCACTAAGTAGGTCCCTCTAATCCATATTCTTCGATTGTCGCAATATTTCTACCATAACCATTTTCTAATTCCGCATCATATCAAATTTTTAGAATTTTTTTTTTCATCTTCTTGGTATTCATTCTTTTCTTTGATTTGGCTTTCCGCCATCAATCAAATAATTCGGCAACAATACACCAACATTTATTTGTGGGTGTTGGAATTCAGGAAGGGTCGCTAATATAACCTATGCGAAAGAAGGCGTTTGTATAAGTATTACTTAGTGTATGTATAAAAAAAGTGAATGTGTTTGTGGGAGTGTGTATGTGTGAGAGAGTGGGTATGAGAGTGAAAGATTGTATGTATATTTATGTGTGTGTGTGTATGTGTGTGTGTAATATTTGTCGAGATGAAAAAAATCTGTGGAAATTGGAGAGTTATGTAATCGCGGTTGTCCATGTCAGTGTATATAAGAGTGTGCACATGAAATACATAAACTGATAATGTGAGGGAAAAGACAATGAAAGAATGATAATATAGACTTATGTGATATATATATATATATATATATATATATATATATATATATATATATGTAGGGAAAGAGAGGGGGGAGAAAAGAGAATATATATGAATGAAAATGAAGAGAATGAAAGAGGAATAATATAAGATATATGTATATATGAAAGAGAGAGAGAGAGAAAGGTGAAGAGAAGAGAGAAAGAGAGAAGAGAGAATAAAGAGAGAGGGAGAGAAAGAGAAAGAGGGAAAGAGAGAAAGAAAGGAAGAGAGAGAGAGAGAAAAAGAGAGAAAAAAGAGAGGAAAAGAGAGAATACAGAGAGAGAGGGGGGGAAAGAGAAAGAGAGAAAAAGAGAAGAGAAAATAGAGAGAAAGAGAAAGAGTGAGGGAGAAAGAGAGAAAAAGAGGAAAAGAGAAGAGAGAAAGAGAGAGAAAAAGAGGAAAAAGAGAGGAAAAGAGAGAATACAGAGAGAGAGAGAAAGAGAGGAAAAGAGAAAGAGAGAAAAAGAGAAAAGTAAATAGAGAGAAAGAGAAAGAGTGAGAGAGACAGAGAGAAAAAGAGGAAAGGAGAAGAGAGAAAGAGAGAGAGAAAAAGAGGAAAAGAGAAGAGAGAATTGAAAGAGAGAGAGAGAGACAGACTAAATATGCATGAGTGCGTGCACGCGTATGTGTCTATATTTTCAAGGCAAAGCTCCGTAAAGTCTCTCACAGTCACACTTTTATCAGTTTCAAAAACTTGACATTGATAAGAACAAACCCGTTCTTTTATATTTCTTCCACGTCCGGATGGTTTCTTATCAACTAAACATTATTACTGTTATCTCCCAGGAACTCCGCATCTAAACACACAGGCAAATTAATTATAGAGCAAATATAAATTTTACTAGCACATCAACCATCAAAAATGACGAATTACTTATGCATGGAACAGCAATTTTGCCCAGAATCGGTGTGTACTCTAATATCGGTGGGCAGAGCCAAGTATCAAAAAGATGTTTTTGACATTTCAGCTTAGAAACAAGGCTGTTGCCAGGCACTAGTGACGGATGGTTTATGTGATAGAATTAACAGATCAATCCCAAGGGACCTCCCCCACCCAGGAAGGCCCTGCTCCCTTTGGCTGGGTTCATGGCGTAATTATTTATGTCATGAACAATGAGTTGAAAAATTTTAAAATTAACTGAACAGGTTTGTTTTATTTGGTTTTGCTGTTGTTGCTTTTTTGTTTTGTTTTTTGTGGGGGTTGTTTTTTTTTTGTTTTTTTGGTGGTGGTGGGGGTCACGTCTAGTGATATTTTGAGATAAATTATTTTAAATCACCTGCTAATGACACTAACACAAGGACCCTAAGACGCACGAAAAATCCCTGCGAAATTGGTTCCAAAGTATCTCACTATCTGTGAATGAGATTTGGGCCCAAAAGACTACACCTATCTGGTTAAAAGAGCTACTTGTCCAATAAAAACGAATTAAAATACAAACAACTGCGACTAAACGTCGGGTCATACCAAAGACTTTAAAAATGGTACTTGATACCTACTTTCTTCACACTCAGCATTACAAGGTACGTATCAAGGGTAAATCGGAGCAATCCTGGGAAAAGAGTAGCATCCTTCCTTACACTTCGGTGTTGTATCTATTGAAAAGGGAGCCTTCGGGTCACCCTCGACTTCGGTGGCTAACTTAATGCCAAAGTCTTCTTTGTATTATTTAGGAATTTTTAAAACTTTTTGGTTAGATGTGGCACAAAGCCGTATAAAAAGGGCACCCAATCAGATTTGTAAAGGTTTGGTAGTCTACCTTGCTTAACCATTACACTACCTCAGGTGATCGTTTAACCCATAGCTGGAGGGATAAGATAGTACATAAATTTCCCTAGTGTATTTGTCTGAAAGTGAACGCTGTAGTTGCCCAGTCGGCTGGGGCTATAGAATACACCAACTGCTTCTCTGCAGAAGGGTAAGACCACCCCCCAACGAGTGTCCTGGATATGACACTAAACAATCTGATGGTGAGGTTCCAGCAATGCTGGTGCTTTGGGGAGTGCGGAGTACCCCTTCATTGCCATCGCTCCCAGGTCCACTCTGGCCCGGAGTGGTAGCACCTGATAAGGGTCCTATCTATGGGTTAAATAGAATTAACAGCATACTTATGCTAAACTGAATTGTTTGAGTAAAACTGAATAGTTTGAAATAGAAATGACTTTTACAATTAAACCGTACTTACATTTAAACTGCGTGCTTATGCTTAACTGAATTATTTCAAATAGAACTGTTTTTCGACATTAAAACTGTATTTACACTTAACCGAATTGTTACATACAACTGCTTGAATTGTTAGAAATGGAAATGTTTTGACCATTAAACTGTGTACTTATGCTAAACTAAATTGTTTTAAATAGAACAGATTATTTACATAAAAATGGATTTGGCGTTAAATAACCTACAAAGGTTGATATGCCATAAAACCCAACAAACCAACCAACCTGAACGCTGTAGTGCGACTGGAGTTTAAACTCACGTACTTTGATGACGCTGTCCAGCACGTTAACAACTACACCATGAGGATTTCCTCCGAGTTGATTTTATATATACAGTGTTACCCGGATATAAGAGACCCTGATATAAGAGAAACTCAGATAAAAGAGAACTTTTCTCTGGTTCCAAATTAGAGCCTGTGTTACCTAAACAAAATAGACAAAACCCGGATATAAGAGAAACTCTGGTATAAGACACTTATTCTCCGGTCCCGACAACTCTCTTATATCTGAGTTACACTGTATATGGAAAAAGAGGTAAAGGTCTGGGTATTATTTATGTATTCGGAGGAGGGGAGCTTCCTTTTTTATTGCCTGACGATTATTATTCGATGTGAATCTTTTTGTCGCAATTACATAAGGTGAGTCAAAAATAGGTATACACTTTACTACTTTTGTTTTGTTTTTTTATGTTTTCTGTTTGTTTGTTTGTTATTTGTTTTTTGTTTTGTTTTATTTTTGTTTTTTTGTATCTTTTATAACTTCTGCGACGCACGTCGTGTGCACCTCTTTGAACTATCCATTAAAGTCTGAGCGACTCTCATCTCATTTTTTTTTTTTATCATAGACATCCTAGAACGTCCAGATTTCAATGTGTTGACCACTAATTTCATTGTTTCAAATGTATTTATTGAACGATAAATTGTTGAGGCGCATGTAGTGTAATGGTTATTATTGGAAATCGACACAGTGAGCCGAGTTCAAAATTTGGACAATGCTGTTTGCATTTCACAATTCGCACATACCCTTGTAGAAATATGCATCTAAGCATTCTCTCGCCAACTATGGGTAAATAGTAGGGCAGACTAGGCTATTAACCTTGGTATATTCGTTTAGGTTATTTAATTTGATGGCATATCAACCTATGAGGAATATTTAATGCCAAATCCTGTTCACACACACACACACACATACACAAACACACACGCATACACACACACACATATATATATATATATATATATATATTATATGATTTTTTAAAGGAATAGTTTGTTGGTATCTTTATTTTTAAACGAATTAAAGCTCATTTTCTTGTATACTGTTAAATAGTTTCATGTATTCCGATAAGCACTAATAATTCTATTTAATATTTATCATTTATTTACACAGATGGGTTTAATATTGTCATTTAAGACTATTCTAATATTAACCATTCTTTTGCACATAGTTAAATTGTTTTAAGTATTCCTATTTGACATTAATAATTCTATTAATCAAGTATCCCTATCTAATTCGTATAATTTCACACAGATCATTGGTTTCAAATGACTAATGATATTAATCTCTTGGAAAAGATTAAACATTTCTATACCTAAATGGTACAACGACTCTGGGTCAGAATGGATCGGAACGTAATTGTAGTAAAGGGGTTATCCACATTATCTTAACTCTAAGACTGGAGCTAACCATCGGATGTAGTTTAATGTCTTATCTAAGATATAACGTTGATAGGAAAACCCATCCAGGAGGAAAACTCTAACCTTTTAAATTCTAAGAATTAATTTTCTTTTTATTTACTGCGGACTTTTTGTCCTCATCTTGGTAGGTTTTTTTTTGTTGTTTTGTTTCTTCTGAAAGGTTTCGGCCAAATTTCACCTCCGGCCTTCTTCAGGTGATTACCCACGACCTCGGATAGGAATGCTTAGTATCCCCAGTAATTACTACCTTCCGTTTTTGACCAAGTAAACCACTGGCCGGCTTGGGTAACCTTAGCCTCTATCCGCTGCCCCACGGGCCCCGAAGGGCGATCTAGGATGGATTTTTCGGTCTTATAAATCCAATTATTTGTTCTCCTTATCTATTCTTCCATAGTCGGGTCCGTACCAAATTTGTAATTGTCTTTATTCGTAACCTTTTTTTAGATGAGGCTTCTTAATCTGAGAATTATTTTTTTTATTTATTGCGGACTTTTTGTCCTCATTTTGGTAGGTTTTTTGGAGGGTTTTTTTTAATGGTTTCTTCACAACGTTTCGGCCAAATTTCACTTCTGACCTTCTTTAGGTGATTAACCGCGACCTCGGATAAAAAAAAAAGTCCGGAATAAATAAAAAAAATTAATTCTCAGATTAAGAAGCCTCATTCCAAAAAGGTTACGAATAAAGACAATTACAAATTCGGTAAATATATATCCGAAAAATTGCCAGCCGTGTAGGAAGAGGTGTATCAAATGCCTCTTGCCACACTGTCGGCGCATACTTGACATTTTCAGTGTTCCCATTGTGTTTTAGAAACCACTTTCTTTGTTCCTGATTCAAGAGTAAGTTTCCCTCTCCCAATGAGTGGGTATGGCATTAAATCATCTGATGGCAAGTTTCCAGCCTTGGAGATTTAGGGAATGTAGAGTACCCCTTCATTGCCATTGTTCCCAGGTCCACTCTGACCTGGAGTAGTAGCACCCGATTGGGTCCTATCTATAGGTTAAATAGAACAAACTATGGATGCAAACAAATGACTAATTGTAACGGAAAAATGTCCCAAAGTTACTTATCTTATTTTTTTGACGGGGTTCCACTGGAGAATTTCTCTTCTTTCACGGGCTAATAGACTTTGTACTGTTTTTAATGCTGGCTTGAAGGATTTTGGAGTTCTTCGTGTCTCAGTCTTTTTGTCTTTAGCCCGGAGTAAAATGGCTATCGTCCGTCTGCCACGAGCGTTGCTCAAAAACTACCTTTTTTTGTATTTACTTCCGCTGAGGGGAAGGGAACCCCACTTCCGTTTGGGGCCCCCGCCAATCATTTGCTTCATTTTTACTTTCCCCTTCCGATGTCCGGCGACCCGAGGTCACTTAAGTGCGAACATCTGCGTGACCCACATTCTTTCCTAACGGTCACTTTTTGACTGCTAGAAAGCGCTAATAGCAGCACGGGATGGTAGTATCATTCCTACCTCTTCGTCTCCGTGAGCCATCACGTGACACTAATCATAAATTGTTAGTTATATAGTAACACTTGAAAACATTTAACCGTGTTCAAAAGAGAACACAGGTTCATTTAAGAATGTTATCTACTACAATATATATATATATATATATGTGTGTGTGTGTGTGTGTGTGTGTGTGTGTGTGTGTGTGTGTGTGTGTGTGTGTGTGTGTGTATTTTGGCAGCATTTCTTCGTTAATGCAAATTTCATTAAACATAATAGACATTTTATGTCTACATATTTTCTTCTGGATCCGTTCGAATTCCCGTATTACTTTTATCGTATTTGGGGGGGGGATTGATTTATGTATTGTCCATAGTTGTATGTATCCCTAGTACTTTCTGCCCGACTTTGGGTCATCTAATTATAGAATTCCATTTAAAAGCAAACGCCATAATCTTCCACGGCAAAGACGCCCTTACACAGTAGTAATATGCTAAAACAAAAGTTACATCACTTTTGTAATAGATCCTCCCCTGATGATGGCCCAAAGTCGGGCAGAAAGTACTAGTGATAAATACAACTATGGACAATACATAAATCAATTCCCCCCGAATACGATAAAAGTAATATGGGAATTCGAACGGATCCAGAAAAAAATATGTAGACATAAAATATCTAATATGTTTAATGAAATTTGCATATATATATATATATATATATATATAAAGAGGATTTGGTATTAAATATCCAACAATGGTTGAAATACCATAAAACCAAACCAAACCAAACCAAATCTTGAATCAAATTATTTGTTATTATTTACATTGCTTATAAAAATAAAAAAAACATTTGAAATTAACCCTCACCGTGTCTTTGGGTTTTGATACTCTTTTTCAGCACTTGATTGGGTCCTATGTATGGGTCAAATAGAAGTAAACTGTGTACTGCTGCTAAGCTGAATTATTTGAAATAGAACTGTTTTTGCTTATGAAATTGTGTACATAGGCTATTCTAAATTGTTTGAAATAGAACTGTTTTTGACATTGAAACTGTGTATTTATGCTAAGCAGAATTGTTTGAAATAGAACCATTTTTATG
Source organism: Sepioteuthis lessoniana (assembly GCA_963585895.1). Lineage (NCBI taxonomy): Eukaryota > Metazoa > Mollusca > Cephalopoda > Myopsida > Loliginidae > Sepioteuthis > Sepioteuthis lessoniana. Next base: position 37,382,761 of record OY757911.1, read on the forward strand.
TATAAGAATAGATTTGGCATCAATTACCTACAATGTTTGATGTGCCATAAAACCAAACGAAACGAAACTAAACTATTGAGGTAAAGTTTGTGAAGACCAAGCCAAATTTCTTGGATAAGCTGAGGGCAAAATAATGATGCGCCAATGCGCCACAGATTATCCTGAATAATACTTCTTACGTTTTGAATTTAGCGTTTTACCTTCTCCGATATCGGTCGCCATACCAAAGCTGGAAAGCCCAATCTACCCTACTATTTTACTTATTGCTGGGGATTGGACCTAGCTATTCGCACCTAACAGCAGGTATATATACGAGTGTTTTTCTAGACCCTTTTCCCAAATGGGGAAAGCAGTGCCATCCCTAGAAAATGGCTGCTTTATGGTGAAATTACTTGCAATTATTCTGTCAGTGATCGTCTATCACTCATAACTCATATATGAAGGTTAAACAGAGGGATCCCAGTGGCATTCTTCTTCTGCCCTCATCGCTATCTCTTCCATGCAATGAGATTCGGTAATATGTTAGTTGTGCACGAGCTCAAGCTGGAAACAGAGAATATGTGTATATACTAGAGAACATCTTGCATATATATATATATATATATATATATATATATATATATATGCCTAGAGAGCCACTACGTCAAATTTTCTCGGCTCATTCTCGTAACAATAAAAGTGGTTGGCATCTTCTCAAACCCTAAAAGTGTTTATAATACCTGCCGGCCTTTAATATTGTAGATTGCCATAAAACATTGGGTGTTGCAGTTAGCTTCTTTAAGAGAAAATAATTCTTTTACGTTAGAAGGTTAAAATGCCGGATTATTTTATTTGTCTTTGGTTTTTTTTGGGGGGGGGTGTTTTGTGTTTTTTTGTTTTTTGTTTTTTGTTATTTTTATTATTTTTATCAATAGGAAAGCGTATGCTTGAAATCAATTTGAAACTTTTTCAAGACTTTGTAAAATGAAATAGATGAGAGGGAGAAAATAACGGCGAAATCATTGTTGAGCTTCATTCTTCGTAATTGGCGTTGTTTCCAATAATTACACTATCTTTTAACCACATCGGCACACAATCCATCAAGTTGCCAAGGGTGTTGATTGTGGTTTAAAGGTCGGCTTTACCTTTTCGTTACGCTGCCGCTATAATTTATTTCGAAAGAGAGAAAGAGAGAGAAAACATATATAAGAACACTCAAAAAGGCTTCTCAGTTGTTCATTGGAGAAACAAGAAACGCTAAATGTTGTAGACGCGTCATAAAAATTTTGTAGATTGTTAAAAAAAACGTTACATCTTTCTACAGAAACATCACAAAAATAAACAGACACCGAGATTATCGAGTCCCGTGGTGTAGTTGCAAACGTACAACACTGGAACATCTTAGAAAGCATGTTCACTTTTGGACTAATACCCTTGAGAAAAATATGAATCCCTTTATCTCTCCCGGCTATTGGTTAAATAAGATCACTACTGTTCTTATAAAAGTATTACTTTGGTATTAAATAACCCACGAAATTTGATATACCATTAAACAAAGAAAACAATCAAAAATAGATTATCAAGCGTAGATTTCTCAATCAAATTTTCACCCTGTCGACAGGGCTTAGAATATACTGAGTAATGGAGTAACCATCCCAAAAAGGGATGTTCTGCGTTAGGTGGTGGGGCTATAGTTATGGTAATCGGTGTAGTGTGGAGTACACCTTTATAGCTCTGACCAGGAGGGCTAACACATGTTTAGGTCCCATCTATGGATCAAATTGATCTATTTTCAAAATTATTTGTATTTGATAAGACCCTGCGCTAATAAATAAATAAATAAATAAGAAACAATACGAAAGATGTAGACATGAACGTACAATGGGCGCAATTCCCTTACCTCTTGGCATAAAATAACCCGAGACGGATTGGCATATCTTTAAAATCAATCAATCAATCAATCAATCAAAATCAAATTCATTCGACTTTCTACCATTTAAACAGTTTTATTCTATCCAACAGCAAATTTATCCGGTCTGCCGACTTCAGTTTTGGTATTTTCGACCAGATTGGATTGGAGACACGAAGCAAATTTTCTCTATAAAAGACTTCGGGACATTTTGATTTCAAGATTCAAACTAACTTCAGGATGATTGAAAAGTTACCCCCTATTTCTTTCTGGTCAAAATTATTGCTAAGAAATAAATTATAAGAATTTTAAAATTTGAAGCTACCATTCAATCAGCATGTAGTCATTTCCTCTTTTAAAAAGATGACTTTAAACTAAAATTCCTACAACCTTTCTTCTTTCTTCTGGTTTCAGAAGTGGGTTTCTTCCGGCTGCCCAGCAATAATGATAACTAGTGTGATAAAGATACCGTTCTTGCTTTTCTTGGACTTATTTGGACCAATCGATTTAGTATTTCAAAGACTCGTTTTCGATAGTCGAAACTAGCCTGAACGAGACGTAGTGGTTTATCAATGAGTTGCATGATCTCTCAGCTCAAATTTGAAATTGAAAATCTCGGTAATGTTTAACGCTAATTAAATTCGACTTTTAAGTAAGCCGGCATTCTCTCTAAATCTTTTGATATACACCTCGAGTATGAGGTATTGTGAAGCGATCGTGCAATTAGTTCTATGTTAATTTTAGAGTAAATTAATTCAAGTTAATGACTGTATATTCATTATATGTTTGTTCGTTTGGGTTTTTATGGCATACCAACCTTTGTTGGTCATTCAATTCCAAATCCATTTTTATACTGTTGTATAGTGGCTCGTACCACTTGACTTCCGGTATTGCAGAGGTATAAAAGACGTCGTGTTTCTTAAGCACGGGAGTTCTGAAAGATCTCGGTCATTAGTAAGACCACCTTCGGACGTAACACCCACAGCGCGAGACTTATAATATTTGTTGGACTGTACCACTTCAGTTGATAAATAATAAACTCTTTATTCCACTGTGTATCTCTTCCTTACCACCACAACAACACAAATAAACAGTTTTATTTCAAACAATTCAATTTAGCATAAGCCCAGTTTGTCAAAAACATTTCTACTTCAAGCTATTCAGTTTAGTCAAACAGTTCTCATTCAAACTACTCAGGTTAGTATGATTAGAGTTTTTGTTTAGAAACAGTTAAATGTCAAAGCAGTTCTATTTAAAACAATTCAGTTTAGCATATAAGAACAGTTTTCTTTCAAGCAATTCAGTTTGGCATAAGTATGCAATTTTCTTCTATTTGACCTATAGATAGGACCCTTCTAAGTGCTACTACTCCGGACCCGAGGGGACCTGGGAGCGATGTCAATGAAAGAGTACTCTACATTCTGCAAAGATCTGGCATTCACCATCAGATAGTTTAGTGTCATATCCAGGACCCTTGTTGGTGGTTGTGGAGGGTCTTACCTCTCTGCAGAGATGCAGTCGGTGTATTCTACGGCCCCAGCCGATTGGCCAATCATTATATGTGAAAGCTGAATAAAATAATGGAATCTTTTTTACTTTTACAAGGTCTCTGCTTTCTTGGAATATCAATGGGTTCTGTTTTCGTAAAATCATACGAAAGGTAGATATATTTTTTCAGGCCTAAAGCAAACTGATAAGAAATGTGTAGGAGCATTAACATAGGAATAAAGAAAAACACCAAGAAATGAATTTAAAAAAAAGGACAATTCTCCACAAAATAATGTCAATGAAAGAACAATTCCTTTACATATAGAAAAAAATTGTTTTTCTCTTTTCTTACTTTCTTGACCTTCTCAGTTGAAATGAAGGATCTTTTTATCAACATTCCAGTGACCCTCTCAATTTGCTGTTGTTTAATTTAACCGCCATTATTTATTGAGTGACCTTTTTAGAAACGCGCAGTCCGTCTTAGTCCAAGTCGATTGGAATCACTTCGAATGGTAACTATCGCTTTCAACAAAAATCAGCCTTCGTAATCGGTTACTTGTCTTGAAAGAATGCGATCAGGTTATTTCCTCACTTTTTTTTCTTACACATTGAGAACGTATAGCTACGTCTATCTATACTCAAAGAGCAATGGGGAAAGAAATTTAGCTGGGGATATTTACCTCAATGCATTAACATATTTGGATTTGGATATTTCGCGTGGTATGATGGTTAGTAAGCAAGAATATCATACCACTGTTTGTAAGTTCGATTCTTACAGTGCTGCATAATTCTTCTGTTGTGCCAAACTAAGCTAAGCTTTGTAAATTACAAATTCTTGGGAGATGACGTTATTTAAAGACGTAACATATAATACGTTAACACAGAAAAAAAGGTTTAGTTCCAGTTAACTCACAAACAATTGGTGTCAAATCCTGAGTCAATAAAGATTACACAATCCAGTACAGCATTAAATAAAGAGCAAAATTCCAAATAGGCGTATCCAACATCGGCCAGATATACCTTTCCATGCGAGAGACGTCACATTAAATGGCATACGTGATTTTGATAATTTATTGTTATTAGAAAATACATTTTTCCCAGAATGTAACGTCGATAGATGTTTATTTCCAACATGAAATTGTTTATAGTTTATAACAAGAATAATCCAACAGACGTCTATATATTTAGGTTTGGTTTCTTTGTTTAATGGCATACCAAACTTTGTGGGCTATTTAATGCTAGAGCCATCCTTCGAGAAGAACAGGAGTGGTACTATTTAACCCATAGCTAGGAGGATAAAAGCCTTCATACCTTTCCCAAGGGTAAATGTCTGAAAGAGAATGTAATAGCGCGATCGTAGTTCGAAATTTGCGCTATCAACTGGTGTCATTGTTCAACTGGGCGGCCGAGTTTCGACTCGGCAACGCCATCTACGGTCAAGGACAGATTCGAAGCCGAAAGACTCCCGGCTTCGGCTGGGCTATTTTCGGGTTGACGATGAAGTCTTTGACAGCATTGTATAGCACTGGACCTCTTGGTCCAGTTTAAACTATAATCAGTCTTCCCTGCGTGAACCCATGTTTGGGTCCATGTCCTGCTGGGCTCATCAGGCTCATATTGCACTAAATGAGCTGATGACCAGCATAATCCTGTAGGATTCGAGCGCGACCTCTCCTTTCCTCAACCGCCACTATAATCGACCTTCGGATCATTTGATTATATTTCAAGTCCCGTCTGGTGGGAGGCAGTGGCGAATAAAAAGTAGTGTCATTATTCTTTTCATATCGGTTTTAGTTTCCAGGAAAACAAATAAGGAGTAATATTTTTAGAGCGCCCTTCACATATAGCATTACAGTTTTCATAAATGTAATGTTTGCACTACCATACAGCGAAGACTAGCTAGTTAGGTTGGTGAATCATTTCTAGTGTACAGGTTTTGTTTGTGATGCCTCCTAGGACATCTCCCATTTTTACTATTTTCTCACATCAAACTTAAATAAAAGAGGTTATTAACGCTACGTGAACTGTAAACAGCCTTGCCAAAGATTTGAACTCGAGTCACTATGTCCATTTTCTATGACGATAACCATTACACTACGAGTATCTCCTTAGATAAATAAGTCAATATCATATTTACCAACCCCTCCGCTAGGGCAGGATATGACACAAGGTCAATTTTTTAAGCGGAGTTTAACAGGTTTCAATTCAGAGTTTTCCTTCTCCTAGACTAGTTGCCTCACCAAGGCTGAAGAACCTAATCTGTCCTACTATTTACCCATAAGCTGGAGGGAGAATTTTTTGATTCATACCTTTCCGAAGGGTATTAGTGCTATGTGAAATACAATCAGTCTCGTCCAGGATTTGAACTCATGTCGCTGTGTCCATTTCCTACGACGATAACCATTATACCACGGACACCACAGTAAGTCTGTATAAGTCGCGGTTTTTCTACGTAAAAAATACTCTGAAATTTACGACTCGACTTATATTCGAGTCTGTGATAAAGACAAATGTTCGAATGAGAGATTATATCGACAACCAATAACAGTTAACTATGCGTATTTATATCTATTGATATTTATCAAAAAATAAGATGAATATATTTGATTTTTATTCTTATAACGACTCTAACAGGTGTAGTGTCCAGTTTGATTATCGTTTTATTTTTAACTTGTCATTTCATTTTCGTTATTTTTCATAAATGATTAATGATATTTGACATCAAATAAAACTTCATTTAAATTTGTAATATCTTAACAAATAAAATAAAAGAAAGAAATAAAATCTAACATTGAATAGTTATACAATGAACTGTTTTTATTTTATTTTATTTTATTTATTTTGTTCCGAAATTGACATTTTTTTTAATGAATGTAACAAGAAAATACAAGCATCTCGAGTGGTAAAATAGTCAGCAAGCTAGACTAGCAAACAATTTAGATGATGTGTCAGAGTCTCACTGGGTGCCCCATACATCCGGCCTTATGCCACATCTAAGCAAATCTTTGGAAATAATTATTTTTAGCTTGTCATTTTAATTTTCATAAATACTGATAAATAATAAATAAAATTTGACATCTAAAAAACTCTGAATCGTCTCGCAGGACACATAGCGAAATGTTTATAGGCTTTGGTTCCCTAAGCTTCTAGAGGTTGCAGGTTCAATCCTGATTGCAGGTAAGCAACAATACAGGAATACTTAACACTTGCACTCGGTTATGGCAAACGGAATCAGAACAAGCGACCCCCGTGGATTCAGTAAAGAAGGTCGTTCGATGTTCCGTAAAGCTTCCAGAGTTCGACAAACACATGAAGAAGGCCGGAAGACATATCGGCCGAAACTTAGTGGAAATGACAATAAAGATGAAGACAATAGTCCGAAAACCCTAAATGATAAAAATCTAAAAAACTGTATTTAATTTTGGCAAATAAAATAAAGAAATAAATAACATTTTTTTTTAAATATACACTATATAATATTCAGAATATAATTCCTCTATATAAAAAAAGAAAATATACATGTATATCCTTGCCCTTGAGGTTATAATAATTACGTAGATTTGTATTTCCAATCCTCCTGAGAAGACGTGGCCCTGGAGGTGACCGTGTCCTCTTATAAAGAGTTCAGATGTTACTTACAAGACACATTCAGGTTAATTGGCCGCGCAATTGCCGTGATTAGTAAGTTTGGCATTGCTCAAGGTCGAAACAGCTGTGCGGAGCGGACGTGTCATTCAGAGATGTCACAATAGAAACCCCAGATAGGGGATGTAACCAGGGATGTGAGTGATGTCACGCACCGGAAGCGTGGGCTGAGATTTGAGAATATTAGAATATACTGTCTGTCTTAGTGAAGGATAAGAGCTGCCAAAAAAGATATGTCCTGGGTATGACACTAAACTGCATCTGATGTTGAGTCCTGGAGATCTGGGGAGTGTAGAGTAACCTATTCTTGCCATTACTCCCAAGACCACTCTGACACGGACGAGTAGTACCTGTTAGGGTCCTATCAATGGTTGAAATAAATCTGTTTGCAAATTATTTGTAAAGTAAAGTTGTAAAGTCGGTGACCATAGTCGAGGGCGACTCGAAGTCTCCCTTTTCGATAGCTACTACACTAAGGTGTCGGGGAGGGCGCTACTCCTTTCCTTGCAATACTCCACTTTACCTTTGATCCCAACCTTATAATACTGGGTGTTAAGCAAGGGGGCATCAAGTACCATTTTTGGAGTCTTTGGTATGGCTCGACTTCGGATTGAACCCAGGTCTCCCAGGACGAATAATTGATATTATATAACCGTGTGCAATAAATCTTAAGAAAATTCACAAAAAACGTAAATATAAACGTATAATGCATAAAATAATCCCTGAAGAGTTGACATGCCTTTACAATCAATAATCAATAATTTGATGTATAATCGAGTCATCCACTTTATTCGAATATTTGTCTGAAATTCGACCTCGTCTTATACTCAAGTTCAACTTGTTGTGTTTTGACCTTTTCAAGGTGATGCACCGGAAGGAGGTGACACATTCTAATGGCAGTTATGAGAGGAAATCGCGTGGGCGGAAATAGGCTGATGAAATGGGACAAGCTAAAAAAAATACCATGGTACACTCATAGACTGATGCACCGGAAGAGAGTGACCTCTGAACTGCATGACAGTTATATCCGCTTGATGACGATTAAACATTCGATTTCAAAGATCGAGTGGGCGTCGAACGATTATATAATTCAGTTGAGTTCGACGAGCCAGTGGAGTTGCCAGTAGAGTTCCAGACAGTTGGAGAGGAGATGTTGTAGGGAAAACCACACCCGACTGAGGGGGCCCTCGGGAATCCTGATGGAGTTTGGAGTCCAGAGAAGATGCTGATAAGATGCATTAAAGAAAGCTAGCATCCAGCAGAGTGGGCCCTAGGCCTCCGGTTGAGCAGTCCTAGAGAACAAGAAAGACACAACGTGACGGTCATAACAGTGGGGTCAAAATATAACAGTTTATGTTCGGTCTCCAGCTCCCTCTCACAGTAAAACCCCACACAACCTTTTCGAACTCTTGCAATAAAGTGAGAGGTAAATATTTTGTTAAAGAAGTCTTCCTGCGTCTTTATCCTGCGTCTGTCTTTGTCACTGCGTCTTAATTATTGGGTCGTTGTGATGCTGTAGATGAGCATATAACAAACTTATACTCAACTAGCTTTGGTATTTCTTTTCTGTCGGAAATTTTCATCGTGTACTTCATATTTAGAATTTTATACACAGAGGGAAGATGGAGCAAATCCTACTAGCATACGGCCTACCAAAAGAAACCGTAGCGGCGATTATGATTCTCTACAGAAACACCAAAGTGAAAGTACGTTCACCAGATGGAGACACGGAATACTTCGACATTGTTGCAGGAGTACGACAAGGAGACGCACTAGCCCCGTACCTCTTTATCATCTGTCTAGACTACGTGCTTAGGACTTTGATCGACAAAATCAGAGAAAATGGCTTCGAGCTGACTAAGAGAAGAAGCAAAAGGTACCCCGCAAAAACAATCACGGATGCCGACTACGCTGATGACTTGGCGTTACTGGCGAATACGCCTAATCAAGCAGAGACACTACTGCATAGTCTGGAACGAGCCGCAGCTGGCATTGGCCTCCATGTCAATGCACACAAAACTGAATATATGTGTTACAACCAAACGGGCAACATTGCCACACTAGACGGAGCCTCTCTGAAACTAGTAGACAAATTCACCTACCTAGGAAGTAGCGTCTCATCAACCGAAAAAGACATCGACACACGACTGACGAAAGCATGGACGGTTATCGATAGGCTCTCGATCATATAGAAATCAGACCTAACCGATAAAATTAAACGCAGTTTCTTCCAGGCAGCGGTTGTGTCGATACTGCTATATGGATGCACTACATGGACGCTAACTAAACGGCTGGAGAAAAAACTAGACGGAAATTATACAAGAATGTTGAGAGCAGTATTGAACAAGTCCTGGCGACAACACCCCACGAAACACCAAGTATACGGACACTTGCCCCCCATCACGAAGACTATACAAGTTAGACGAACCAGACACGCGGGACACTGCTGGAGAAACAAGGACGAGCTCTTAAGCGATGTACTCCTGTGGACCCCCACATATGGATGTGCAAAAGCAGGACGACCAGCACGAACTTACATACAGCAACTATGTGAGGACATAGGATGTAACCCTGAAGACCTGCCGGAGGCGATGAATGATAGGGAGAAGTGGCGAGAGAAGATCAGGGATATCCGTGCGACCAGCACGACATGATGAAGATGATGATGACTTCATATTTCTGTGTTTTGGTTTGGTTTTTGTCATGACCAGATTATATAAAATGACAATACATGATTGTGATACCAATTGAATTGTAAACAAAAACTTTAAATGAGGAAGACTTTCGAGTGACAATTTGCAATCTACTGTTACACACGTTAATTAAAACTGACAATTGTTTTGAAAGAGATTTGATGTAAGAAATGAAAGTTATAGTCCAGGTTGTCAACAAGGAGCAATATATATATATATATATATATAGAGAGAGAGAGAGAGAGAGTATTGAGGTTTGGAAGTGTCTCATCAACCGAGACAGACACCATTACGCGACTAGCAAAGACGTGGACAGCTATTGATCGCAATCGGTCATATTGAAGTCAGACCTAACCGATAAAATAAAACGCAGTTTCTTCCAAGCAGCGGTCGTGTCGATACTGCTGTATGGATGCACTACATGGACGCTAACTAAACGTATGGGGGTAAAAGCTTGACTGCAACTACACAAGAATGCTGCAAGCAATAATAAACAAGTCATGGAGGCAGCACCCCACAAAGCATCAGCTGTACTGCCACCAACCATCCATCACGAAAACTATCAAAGCTAGACGAATGAGAGATGCAGGATACTGCTGGAGAAGTAGAGTCGAGCTCATAAGGGATGTACTCCTGTGGACCTCGTCACATGGACGAGCAAAGGCAGGACGATTAACTAGAACCTACATACAGCAGATCAGTGCCGATGCGGGATGTAGACCTGAAGACCTACCGGAAGCAATGGACGATAGAGAAGGGTGGCGAGAGAAGGTCATGGATATCCGTGCTAATGGCACGACATGATGATGGTGTATATAGAGAGACAGACAGACAGAGGAGGAACGAGTGAAAATGAGGCTGTGAAAGAGTTTTGCTCAGGACATACGTTTTTTGTTTACTTTTTTGCATGGAAACAACATGTAGTTTGCCAGAAAAAGAAACCAAAACAATCCACTCTCAACTATTGACTTGGTTCTCACCTATAAAACTTAGTCACTGAATTGTTGCCTTCAATTGAAGGGTTCCCAAACATTCGACTATTTGAACAATATGAGAATGCTAGATCCATAGAGATACGGACACGTCTAAATCTTAGACTCTTGCTTTACCCCACGTTGCCAAAATGAATTAGCGAGATGTGTTGAAGGCGAATATTCGATAAGATCTTGTTTTAGAAATACATTCATTTTCCAGCAATATAGTAACATAGCTTTCGGCTTAATATTTTTTCCCAAAATGTAACCGTTAAGTCAAGGATATTGAATATCTGACCACTGAGCCACTGATATGATCTCTGCTGGAAAAGCGAGACGACATTCTGAATCTAGTGCTACTCTCCTAACAGTATAGCTTGCAAACAAAGATAACTTACGTTCTAACATTACCTCCAGAAATGCTTTCCTATATGAAAAAAACTTTTCAGTATTTTTCTCTGATATTTTTCCTGCTCATGTTCATGCGATAATTCCTCAAAATAAACAACTAGTATTTCAATATTTTTCATTCACTGACCAAATGAAGATGTCAGAGTAAACATGATCAACAATAATTGGTCTATTTATTTTCTTCCAACTTCTTAATATTAGCTGCAAGGAAAACTCAAACTGTGATTCGTTTTCATTTTCTGCTTTTCTAAAGAATCTGATATTGAATCAAGCGGCTTTTCCTGGAGGCCTGTGTGTACGATACATCTTATGGATAAATTGGCAATGGCGTGAAATCAGAGGAGGCAGAGGGAAGAAAATAGGTTCGCAGCAAAGGAATCACGCGTCACGGAGAAACAGGAAAGAATTTGTCATTTCGGATGATACATTAAAAGACATTAAACAAGAGTTGACCAAAAAAAGTGGTTTGGGTTTGTTTTCGGGTTTTATTTTTTAATTGCCCAGTCGGCTGGGGCAGAAGAATACGCTGACTGCTCCTCTGCAGAGGGATAAGACACCCCCATAACGAGTGTCCTGGATATGACACTAAACAATCTGATGGTGAGGTTCTAGTGATGCTGGAGCTTTTGGGAATGCGGAGTATCCCTTTATTGCCATTGCTCCCAGGTCCACTCTGGCTCAGCGTGGTAGCACCTAATAGGACCCTATCAATGGGTTAAATAGAACTAACGGCATACTTATGCTAAACTGAATTAGATGCATCTAACGATTTTCCCTCCAGCTATGGATGAATCGTAGGGCAGACTGTATTCGTTAACCTTGCTTTGGCCAGCGATCTACGAGAAGAACAACTCCACTAAAAATTGACCTTGCATCACATTCCGGTCGCGCAGAGACGTGGGTAAATGGATACAAAATGTAATTACTCGTAGTATTTATATACATATTTACTTATACATACGTGTGAGAATTTATATATGTACCAATTTAGTGTACCAACTAACATGGCCGGCCGAAGTGTGTCTTGATAAACGGTGTCGCAACGTCGGTATTTGTCGAACGTCCCACCGACCAGACAAGTGTGGTACAAGGCCTTTTTAGGTGGGTCCGGACGCAGGGCAGTTGTCCCCGATACGCCCGGCATTCCCAGAAATGCCTCGGGCCCTTCATCATTCCCCTAAAAAATGGGCATATTTGCTTAGCACCTACTGATGTATGCAAGTATGCATATCAATGAGCTGGCGGTGTTACCCTGTGAAAACATTCCTGAGTAATGTTCTTCCATCACCACCAACTTCGCTGTACACTTAACACTTCGTTAACCATAGACTGCATAAATCGAACATTATATAGTGATGATTTCAGGTTAAAATTCTGTTACATGAAGGCAATGACAGCAGTAGTTTCGTATACTTCATTCAGATATATTGAATACTGATATTTATGAATAAAAAAAAATATTTCATGGATAGATTTGTGTGTGTACGTTCAGAGTACCAACCAGCAGTCGTCCGAAGAGGAAAAAACCATTAACCACTGAAAAGAATTGGATCTATCGATGCGATAAATGAACAGAGGTTTTCAGGTAAAACTTAGGCAAAAATCGCAGGAAACTTTAATCAAGTTGAAAGAAGAAATGAATCAAGATAGACATTAAAATGATTCTTGTTACATATAGGGTTGCTTAACGGCAGAACAGTCAATGTGCATATGCGAACGCTTATTCAGTGGATACACGAAGATTGGAATTCTACTTTGCATCACTGGAAGAAAGTTGCATGGGTAGATGAGTCTCGTTTTCTTCTGAATAAATGCTGGTTGGTTAATTAGTTGCTTGAGTTTCATGTTGGTTATTTAATAACAAATCATGTTTATATATATATATATGTATGTGTGTGTGTGTGTGTGTGTGTGTGTGTGTGTGTGTGTGTGTGTGTGTGTGTGTATTTTATATATATGTGTGTGTGTGTGTGTGTGTGTGTGTGTGTGTGTGTATTTTATATAAGATTGTATAAACATTGTATAAAGGAAAAAATATAATACATATAACATATCCACCGTTAAAAATTTTTGTTGATTAAAAAAATATGAAAAAATATATTTAAAAATTGTTTTAATAATTCTAATTAAAAAAATAATATATATTTTTTCAAATCCCATTCTCGCCGGAAGCATTATAAGAACACCCAAATAAAGGCTTTCTTTCGTCAACATCTGATGATGGTTTAACAGCCAGAAATAAATTTATTCTGACACCAATGAAGTGATTTTTTTTCTTTTTATTTTCATATAAAAAGATTTTTAGCTCTGCACGTTGAGTATTGACGCATTATTAATAGCCGTTGACATTGAGCACTCCAACTGGATACTCCTACCCCTTGGATTTCCTCCTAGAATTGTATATATATATATATATATATATATATATATAAACATCAAGAAACTACATACCTAGACTTCACCTGACGGATATTCAAGATAATTCTGACTAAAGGGGGTCGGCCCAATAACATTTTATAAAAAAAAATCACCACTAAAAAGAATTTAAAAATCAGTATACTCCCCTTCTAAATCATATGAAAAATAAAAGATTTGCATTAAAAATTACTATAAAAAAAAGACTAACTGACATTTCATTTGCCAAGGAGCCAGGCTTTTTTATACCTGCAAGCATAAACTTTTTTCAGGTCTCTGATTGAGTAATTCATTTGGTTTATTTTAAGAAGCTATAGCTAACTTTTCCTCCGTTCATAGGAGACAATATTAATCACCAGCCTTATATTTACAGCATTTTTAAAAATTATTTCCCATTTTAATATAGGGTCAATTCCTTACTTATTACATAATTCCGTAGTTATATATATATATATATATATATATATATATATATATATATAAAACTTATGAAGGAATAGTTTGTAGATTTTTAAACGAGCAGGAGTCTATTTGTTTGCACACAGTTAAATGGCTTCAAGTATTGCTATCTAACTCTAACAGTAATAATTCCATTTACACACAGTTAAATGGTTTGGTGTATCTAACATTTATAAGTCTATAGTTAAATGGTTTCAAGTACTACAATTTAACACTAATGAGTCTATTCAATATCAATAATAACCCCAATAAATGACTGAACGGATCTATTTGGCTTATCGATTAGTCCCTAACAAATACTAGTACTATTCAGGGTCAGTGTGGATCTGGGAGTAATGGCAATGAAGAGTTAATCCTCATTCTCCAAAACTCCAGGGCTAGAGTCTCACCATTTAGTGTCATATCCAGGATAATGGCTGGAGGGGTCTTACCCCTCTGCAAAAAGCACTCGGCGTATAGTACAGTTCCATTTGATTGGGCCATTTTGAATTAAGGACGGCGGAAGAGTACATGGAGGAAGTAATGATACCAGAATGCACTCAGAGAAAACAACAAATCAGCCGAGTAAAATATCCTCGGAAATTCTGAGTCCAGTTTTTCTCGAGGGGATTACTTTATTTAACTCAATATCATTGAAGGCCAAGTACACTCAGTTCGCAGCAACGTTTTTCTTTTATTTCAAAAAAGACAATGCACCCTGCCGTTCAGTACGATCTGTATGCGATTATTTTCAAGAATAAGAAAAAAGGTTTCGCTGTGTTTTTGGAATGTAGTGGCTACTTCACACTACCAGTGTTTCTGGTAACCAGCTGTGCAACCGACAAAAAAGGTCAAATCACGAGAATCCACGCAGTAAGCCCGAGAGATGTTCATACAAGATAGTTGTTTTTGTTTTGTTTTTATAGACCAGTCAACAAGTTGGTTACCGAGTTGGTTAACTGACGGCTTCCCGCTGGAGGTGGGCTACGACTCGTCAAAGAATAGGTCTTTTCTTGAAAATACCACTTTGCATCTTTCTGTTTTTTGAGACCGATCAGCTTGTAATACCGATATTAAAAATGAGTGAGATTTTTCTTTGACTACATATCGGATTTTTGGTTTTTTCTTATATGAATTTGTCGTCATCTCTTCATCTCGCTTTTGTCTACGCCATTTTTCTCTGAAATCTCTCTACCAAAACAACCCTGACCACCAAAACTGCTTAGATCTGAACACTAGTGTGACACAGTTGCCGTAGGGATTTATTATTTTATTACCTGGTTTGGTTAGGCCGCGAGTTTTTCATTTAGCTGTTAAATTAGCTAAAATCTTTGAGCGGAAATGTAAGTCAAATTGAAAAGTTTAAGCAAGTACATAACGTTCAACACAGGAAGGCCAAAATGTAAACAAAATTGATTCATATCTTGTCTGTGATAGGATTGATTGGAGAAATAAAAACAGCAAATTTGGGACAAGTGAGAGATGATGCAATAATTTCGCAAGATGACATCCCCTCCACCGATAACCTGAATTTAGATATATAAAAATTAGTGAATTTTGAAAAAGTAGTCAGTTAGCCAGTCGGTCAGGTGTCAGTTAGAAGTTTGCGTTCAGAGAGTTTGGTCTGGCTGGTGGGGGACATATCTCTTTGTGTCTGTTCATAGACCCTAATAGATTAACTCTATCTATCATGCTACTGTATGTAGTCGGAATATCGAACAGTAAATGAGTGTTGATTGTTGGCGGAGGGTTTTCGTTTTTGAGTTGCCAACACCAACTTTGTTCCAATGGATCACCCTGACCGTCAGAATAAGTTCCAGATGGATTGTGTCATTCCTTGAATGTGGATCTTTCAAACACAGCGTGAGCACAGACAAGATTGATAAACGAACTATCCGAAAATGCATTTTGACCGTTACCAGGATTCGACCCGGAAAATCCGCAACACAGGCAGACGCAGGATTCAGCCCTAAAATCCCATGATGCAGCCATAAACAGGATAAGACCCTGAAAACCCATGGCCAAGCAATGGTACTACATTTGATACAGTGCAATCATATTAAGCATACTGTTTGCTACGAGTAACTGGACCAAACTGTTGTATTACATTTGGTACTGTGTCCAAGATAAGGGTCCAGACGGTGCAGAATGTAGTATCATATTATTCACCACAAATAGGATGGACTATATTGTTGAGGAACTATTTTGAAAGAGATACTGTTTGTTTGTAATTAAGTTGATAAAAAAACACGTCACATTAAACTGTATTATTATTCTGGCATTTACACTATAACAAAAGGGAGAGGGGTCACCGTAGTGTAATGGCTAATGTGCTGAACTACAACATCGTAGTATGCATGTTCGAACTCAAGTCACGCTATTAAGTTCACTTTCGGATTAATAACCTTGAAAAAGATATGAATCCTCTTATCCCCCAGGTATGGTTTAAATAGTACCACTACTGGTGTTCTAAAAGGAATGCTTTGAAATTAAGTAACCCACGAAGCTTGATATGACATTAAACAAAGAAACCTATATTCTATATATTGTGTTATATTGTCATCTACATACATATGCATATACATGCAGCATCATAACGACACAATAATAAAGACGCAGGAAGACTTCTTTATAAATATATGTACCTCTCAATTTATTTGCAAGGTTCGAAAGGATTGTGTGGAGTTCTACTGTGAGAGGGAGCTGGAGACCGAACAGAAACTACAATATTTTGACCCTCACTCTTATGGCCGTCAATGTTGTGTCTTTCTTGTTTTTCTGATGCTCAACCGGAGGCCCAGAGGCCCACTCTGCTAGGTGATAGCTTTCTTTACTGCATCTTATCAGCATCTTCTCTGAACCCCAACTCACTCGGGGGCCCCGAGCCCCTTCGGCCTGGTGTGGCTTTCCTTACAACATTTCGTCTATAACTCCGTCCGTCTCTAACTGGAACTCTCTTGACTTCTGTCTTGACTGAGTTATATAATAGTTCAACGTCCACTCAGTCGCCTACTCGATCTTTGAAATCGCAGGTTTGATCGTTATCAAGTGGAAATAACTGTCATGCAGTTCACAGGTCACTCTCTTCCGGTGCATCAGTCTATGAGTGTACCATGGGGATTTTTTACCTCGTCCCATTTCATCAGCCAATTTCTGCCCACGCGATTTCCTCTCATAGCTGCTATTAGAATGAGTCACTTCCTTCCGGTGCATCACTCTGAATGGCATTTTTGGCCGGGTTGAAGGTCAAAATACCACAATTGCATTTTTAAATGCACACGCGAGATTTCGAAAAGTACATATCGTACATTACAATTTTTTTAGAAAAAGCGCACTGATACTCTGATCCGTGGCAGAAGCACCAACTTATCCATAAATAATCCCAACATTTTCCATTTCCCCGTCGGCTGGGGCCGTAGAATACACCAATTGCTTCTCTGCGGATGAGCAAGATGCCCCTAAGAGTGTCCTGGATATGACCAAAGACAACCTGATGATGATGCTCCAGTAATGCTGGAGCTTTGGGGAATGCGGAGTACCACTTTATTGCCATAGCTCCCAAGTCCACTCTGGCTGGAGTGGTATAACCTGATAGGGTCCTATCTATGGGGAAAATAGTACTAAACTGTGTACTTGTGCTAAGCTGAATTGCTTGAAATAGAGCTGTTTTGACATTTACTCAGAGTGGTAGCACCTGATAGGGTCCTATCTTTGGATAAAAAAGAATTAAACTGTGTATTTATGCTAAAGTGAATTGCCTGTCGTAGAACTGTTAATTGATTGAAATAGAACTGTTTTTCACATTGAAACTGTACTTACACTAAACTGAATTGTTTAAAATGGAACAGTTTTGACGTTTAGCTGTGTAAACAAAATCAATACTTATACTAAACGGAATTGTTTGTATTAGAACTGTTTGATTAAACTGAATAGCTTTAAATAGAAATGTTTTTGACAATTAAACTGTTAATTACGCAAAACTGAATTGTTTCAAATAGGAGTGATTGCTTGTATAAACATGGATTTGGTATTACATAACTTACAAGGTTTAATATGCAATAAAACCCAACTAACCAACCAATCTCAGCATTTTTAGAGGAATTTTGCCAGTATTCATATATATATATGTCAGTTCCTCCACGTAATTTCCGAAAATCTTTCAGGTCAATGGCTTGCAAGAAAATAACTTTTGGCGACATCTTTCTGAACCATAAAGATAAAAGATATTATTAATATTTGATATTATAAAATACCATTATTGATAAGATATTATCATTAATAAGACTGTTTGATTTATGCTCTCCTTCCATGAATATATCCCTATGGCTTGAAGAATTGACATGATTCCACTTAATAATTTACTTCAATTAACTCCTTAACTTTTCATACATGGGCCAATTCTTATAGCCGACCTACACTTGTCTTTATTTTCGTACTACTTTTATTGAAAAAAAAGTCGATTCAATGTTTTAAAAGAAGGATTTTAAACTCGAGCATAAAAAAAACTCTCTGACAGATTCAGATCTTCAAAAACGATGATTTCGATTAACTTTTAAAGAAAGGTGTCTCACATACAACATATAAACATGCGAACAAATCAAAGTTTAATGAATTAACTCGTACCAATCGTATTGTAAAATAGATATACATTATTTTCTGTAAGGAAGTCAACTAGCGAGCATGTATTAAAACAACTATCGTAACTTTCTGAATTCGACACACTATATAATTACAGAACTGGAATAGGGAATTATTTTGTATTTGCCGTATTCTATGACTTGTCACCTTCAAAATATCACTTCTCTTGTAAACGGTTTTTGATATACCCTGTGGTGGCGATAATATAGGGATAATCAAGAGATAGTATTTCGTGAAGGAAAAAAAGGAATAAATATGAACTATAGGTTTAAATAAAGAAAGTAAGTTTGTTGCAATAGTTACAGAGAGAGAATGTGTAGCATTTATCGTGTTCAGTCAATGGAGTCTCTGTTCTCCTATATATTCGGTGACCGGTGACACGGTCCCTTATTTAAAATGTTCCGGTGGTGATTGCATATCTCACCATAACAGTTTTACAAAGTTGACAAAATCTAAAAATGTATTAAACCAAAGACCCAGTTGGCAAGGCTAATAATACGCTGACTGCTTTCACTGCTTGGGCGTAAAATCCCCCCCCACCAGTCAAAAAATCTATGTTCTAAGTATGACACTAAACTTCATCTGATTTTGAGGCTCAAGTTTTGAAGTGTGTGGAGTACCCACCTTCATTGCTATTACTTTCAGGTCCAATCAAATCGGTTGTGGTATTACCTGTTAGGATCACATTAATGAATTAAATAGATCTGTTTAAAAATCTTTCCTATACGATAGGACAAAAATATCGCAAAAAAATCGTTAGAAATAACAATAGGAAAATGTAAATATGATCGTAAAATAAACGCGATTCCCAAACGTCTTGGCATAAAATAACCCTAGATGGGTTGAGATGCCGTTAAACTCAATCAATCAATCATAAATTGAATCGATCTGTCATAATGAAATAAACTTTTAAAGAAAGGTCAGAAAAATAATTTAATGATTTTATTTGAATAAAACATTCTATAAAAAATACTGCAATTTATTCAAGGGTTAATCTCTAACTATGAGAAACACTAATGATAGACATAACTTTCCGAAGAGCTGTATTTATTTCTTGGTTTAGTGTAGCCAATAATTTCACAGATAACAAATGACATCATCGTATATTAAAAAATAAAATATTTACCAATATTATGTTGCCCAGTAGTCTGCGGGGGTTGGTCTGCTAAGACCCCTACCAACAAGGAGGTGCCCGTGGTGTAGTCGTTATCGCCGTAGGAAATGAACACGGCGATACGAGTTCAAATCCTGGACGAGACTGACTGCGTTTCACATTGCACTAATACCCTTGGGAAAGGTATGAATCCAATTATTCTCCCTCCAGCTATGGGTAAATAGTAGGACAGACTAGATTCTTCAGCCTTGGTTAGGCTACTAGTCTAGGAGAAGGAAAACTCTGAATTCAAACCTGTTAAACTCCGCTTAAAAATTGACCTTGTGTCATATCCTGCCCGAGCGGAGGGGTTGGGTAAATAGTACCAACAAGTGTCCTGTAGCCAAGTTGGCTGGGGCTGTAGAATACACCCATTGTATCTTTGCAGAGGGATAAACCCCAACCCGAACGAGTGTCCTGCATATGACACTAAACAATCTGAGGGTGAGTTTCCAGTAATGCTGGATACCCCTTCATTGCCATTGCTCCCAGGTCTACTCTGGATCGGAATGGTAGCACTTGATTGGGTCCGATCTATGAGTCAAATAGAATTAAACTGCTTTTTTATGTTAAACTAAATTACTGAAAGATTGTAAACTTCTATATGTATTTTGTGAAATCTGCTCGAAATAGAAATGTTTTGATTCATAAACAGCCTAGTTATACTAAACTGAATTTTTTGAAGTAGAACAGTTCTTGACATTGAAACTATTCTTACTCTTAACTGAATTGTTAGAAATGTAACTGTTTTGATATTTAACTGCGTGTAAGCAAAAACTATATTTATACTTGAATTTGTTTGAATTAGAACTGTTTGATTTAACTGAATAGCTTGAAATGGAATTTTTTTTAAAAATTAAACTGAGTACTTATGCTAAATTGAATTGTTTGAAATAGAACTGTTCGTTTTGTATAAAAATGGATTTGGCATTAAATAACCTACAAAGGTTGATATGCCATAAAACCCAAACAAACAAACAAACAAACATATATTATGATTCATAGCTATCTAACAATAGATTTAGTTATTGGGTTCCATAGATTTCAGGTTTAAAATCATAGAAATTTAATTTGTTTTCTATATTTAAATGAGTTTTCTTTGTCAAACACCATACCCGAAAGCAGCGATCAGCGAGGTAAATACGCATTGAGGTAGCTAGCATAGAGTCTTACTGAACGCTCCACATCTGGAGTCTTGGGCCAAACAAATCCAAAATAAGTAAATACCTGTACGGAAGGCGATATGGGTGGTCTGATTTCCCGATAAGAAAGTCCATTCTTTGGTGTCTTTTTATCGTGAAATGTTAACATCCGGTCGGCGTCTTGGTTGCAAGATAAATTAAAGTCTTTTCCTCTATCAGAAATCTAATCATACATGTACGATATTTGTCGAGAGCTTCTGTGCACAAATTTTTTCGTTCAGTATGCCGAATCGACAAGGATAGATAGATAGATAGATAGATAGATAGATAGATAGAAAAAGAGACAGGTTAAATGCAATACTCATTTGAAAGCATCTATGCTTTCAGCTGAAATTTTCTTTGCTATTATAATTGACTAACCCTAGAGAAATGCAAACATCTTGAGTGCGCTATTTTTCGTACGAAGACATTTTATACTCAACTTATGAAACATGCTAAAAATGTGATGTTGAAATTAAACAGCCTTTTTATCAAGACTATTGTTCCAAGTCTTCCAGTCCCTGTGCCAATCCCTTGGTGACTGTACCGAGTGCACCAATTACAATTGGTATCACTGTCACTTACATGTTCTATATATTTTTTTTTTCGATTTTCAAGCAAGGTCCGGGTATCTATCTCTCTTTTCGCCTTCCTTAAGCTTTACACTGTTGTCAGCCGGAACGTCAAGTCCACTATTCAGCAGGTTCTCTTTTGTCTTTTTTTTTTTTTTTTTGCGCTGACTATTACTAGGTCTGGCTGTCTGGCCGAGATTAGATGATCCGATTGCATCTCAAAATCCCAGAGAATTTTGTGCGTCTCATTTTCCAGGACCGATTCTGGTTTGCACTACGGCTAACTCGTAAATACGGCCCCATATTACCAGGCTGATTCTTACAAGCCGATCTAATGTAAATAAAAAATAATCCGTTTATGGCCGCATACGAAATTAACCTAAAAGGAAAATTAACTTTAAAAATTGGACAGAGAAAATGATATAATTATGTTGGTAGAATTTACGTGACGTTATTTGAATTCCTTTCAACACTAAAATGTATATTTACACTTTGTCTTTTACTAATCCACGAATTACAAACGGCTGTGAGTAACCTTGTTTTTATGATTTTTGATCGCCTTTATCGCCTGTTTTATTTATAGATGATCCTATTTACCCAACCCCTCCGCTCGGGCAGGATATGACACAAGGTCAATTTTTTAAGCGGAGTTTAGCAGGTTTGAATTCAGAGTTTTCCTTCTCCTAGACTAGTTGCCTCACCAAGGCTGAAGAACCTAGTCTGCCCTGCTATTTACCCATATCTGGAGGGAGAATAATTGGATTCATACCTTTCCTAAGGGTATTAGTGCTATGTGAAATGCAATCAGTCTTGTCTAGGAATTGAACTCGGATCGCCGTGTCCATATCCTGTGACGATAACCATTACACCACGTGCACCTCCTTTATTTATAGATGATGACTGGTAAATTTTCTAACGCATAACTGCATTTCAACATTGAATTTTTAAAGTTTTTCGTGATATTTTGACAAAATAGTTAACAAATTTGTCGCTCTTGGCTGTTCTAGTGGATATCATACCAACAGAGAAAAATATCGACATTTTCTTTTCCTTTTAAAAAATCCAATCTCCTCAAGAAATGGGTGACATTTTAAAACCATAATGACAGGCTTCCTACGAAAAATTCAGTCCTCTGTATCAAACATCTTGATGAGAAATTTATTTTGAAAGAAAACAAAACAATTTGAATTGAGACTCCCATCCAATTCCTTCAATCAATTCAGAAAAAAATAAGAAAACCGTCTCATTTGCCGACTACAAAAGAATTAAGAAAGCCTCCAAAACCACAACAGATTATTCATCCACCAGATGAATTACAGGATTTTCTTTTAGATGACACGATAAAGGATTTTAATCATTTGTCTTGACGGTTTTGAATTTTTTTTAAAAATGGAAGATTATATGCTAATTTATAGAATTGTTTTTGACCCTGAAACACATTTTCGATTTATAAAAGAATGTATTCACATTGATCGAAATCTTCACCATCAGTTCAACTATGATGGAAACCGTATACCATTACCACAGTGGTTTATACATCAACACAATACTAGAATTACAAGTTTTAACGTGTTGGAAAATTTTCCAAACTACATACAAAGTGTGGTGGAAAAACAATCATACTCAATTCTAAAAGAGTTACAAAAATGACAACTTTACAAACAAAGACGTTGTCCTTCATTTATTGCAGAATTAATACGTTATACCTTACTACAGCGCTATACGTCTAAACAAGTCTACAAATTACTACTGGAAAAGTTTCCATTACCATCTTTTTCTTTATTAGAAAAAATTGAAAGAGGTGGCATAGAATCAATTACACCTGCAAAATCGCTTGTGGAAAAAGGTCATCTTTCTCAAGACCATGTCTGAATGGTAGATGAAATCTACCATAAAAAAGAACACAATTTTATAGTGAAGAGTATGAACTTTATAAAGGAATAATGGTATTTAGGATCACTGGTCTTAAAAATACAGTACCATTGATTATCAAAGCCTGCCCTGAATTTAACACTTAATATTGAGTGGCTTTCTCAAGAGATTCCGAAATGTATTTTTCAAGTTATAAATACTGGATTTTTTTTATTAGGGTTGTTATTGCAGACAATCATTCAGCCAATGTTATTTCATTTAACATTTTACTAGATAAGTTTGAGGGGGACAAAAAGTACTACATAACAATTCCCAATCCTTCAAAAATATTTCTGTTTTTTGACTCTGTACGTATATCAAAAATATTCGGAATAGTTTACTGAGCAGAAAGAACTTTGTATTTCCTAGTTTGAAATATCAAATATTCATATTTCTTCCGAGAATGGATATGTAGTTTGGTCTGACATACGCAAAATATGACAAGGATAACGTTCTAGATGCTAAATTATGTAAGGCCTCAGAAGTTAACATTCACAGCATTACATCCAAGTGACAATAAACAAAATATTAATGTAGCTATTGCCGTTTTTCATGAGATAACTATTGCACCTTGTGATAGCTGCTTTCCTGATCGAACTGACATGTTAAACTTCCTTAAATTGATATCAGCTGGTGGACGATTGAAAATTCAAGAAAAAAATACACATCTAATTTTTTTGAACAATGCAGTAAATTTATATGATAGGAAAATTAATTGCTTAAAACAATATCTGATTGGGTTGAGTCTTGGGCACAGATTTCAGATTTTTGTCAAACAAAGCAAACTTTCAAAGCTTTTGTTGTAACTTTGAGAGCACAGGCTATGCTTATGCTAGAACTTTTAAAGGAAGGATACGAGAACATTTTCACACTTAGATTACTAAATGATCCACTTGAAAATAGATTTTCACAGTATCGACAGATGAGTGGTGGTGTAATATAATTGCCGAGGGATTTCGATTTATATATCTTGCCTTTCAGTTTAGTTAGGCTGAGAACCTTTCGCTAAGCACATGAGTTAGTTAGGTGCAACATTAACGCAGGTGTTCACGCGTGCGCGGGGAGGATGCGTCATTCACAGATGTCAAAATAAAATTCCCAGATAGGAAATGGAACTAGGGAGGTAAATGACGTCATGCCCAGAAGCATGGGCTGAGGATTTGGGGATTGGAGAAAAAGCAGCGAGTTGAGTTCCTGCCTCCGAACGAAAAAGTTGAAATTCAGACCTGGGCGAGGCCAGACGACTTTGTGCGCTACGGGCACCGCGCGTTGGTTGGGTTGAGAGCTGACGATGCAGTCAGCATAGAAAGATTATGTCTCTCTATCCTCATGTCTAATAACCTTTAACTCAAAGGTAATAAAGTTTCGTACCTGAACCAATTTCGTGTTTTCGGATTCCTATATATGTTTATGAACATTTTAGGAACATTATGTCTATTTCACATTTCCGTATCATGGGTATGTTACAGTGGTAGATATTCGGTGAGCCTTCATAAGTATTGAATACTGAGAGAATATTGACTGCAGGTCTCTTTTAAAAGAAAACATCAACTTTTGGGAGGAAGGACTCAAGCCAGTTCAAAAGAATGTTAACTCAGTACTTCTTGACATTTAGGCCCAGCATGAATCAGAAATACATGAACTCTCTTTGTCAATAGACAACAATGAAGTGGTATATACAATTTCAGGTTATATCACAAAAAAATTAATAAAACATTTTCAATGTGAAATGTGTTCCCTGGTCCTGGTAAGCAATGATAATGATGATGCAACAGAGAAGGAGTATTTTGACTTACTGTTGCATAATTTGGTGATGTCTATCACAACTGTAATACAATACATACACAGTTACAAATGCAAAACACAGGCGTATGCGAACTCTGCAAATACAAATATACAGGCGGACTCTGTTGTTTCAGGTACAAACGATTTTATTAACTTCTAGAATTCTGTTCTTCAACACGAGGAGAGAGACACAATTCTTAAAAGTCTTTCGTAATCATACTATGCTAACCTCACTCCCAACGTTTGGCACATCTCGTGATGTTTAAGATCTCAATCCATCTCTGCTGGTAGAGATCCGAAAAACTCAGCTCTTCGACTCAATAGCCGAATCCCCAACTACTCGACTCCATGGCAGAAACTCAATTCTCTGCCTCCATAGTCCAATATCAACTTTCAACTGACTTTTTTTCAAAATCCTCAAGTTCACAGGACTATCTCTCCCGGGCATGACGTCACCCACACTCCAGCCCCATTTCCTGTCAGGGGTTTATTATGACAATGGTGATTGTCATATTCTTTGTGGACAAGCATAAAACTGTACCTAATGACTATGTACCTGAACTCTTAACCAGAATAGTTCAAAGCCCAACCAAACTGAATGATAAATATAATTAATGAAAAATGATTAATATATAAAAAAAAATCATTACTTAATTATATAACATTACTTTCTTGAGGAAGACTTACGTTTCCATCAAGCCAAATGGCAGAGTTTGCATGTGTTTGTTTTGCTATACTTGATTATGCAGATAAATTTATTGCAAGACATAATCAATCCACTATAAGAGAGTCTGCTGAAAGAATTTTGGAAACTTATTCTCCAAAATATATTTTTACTTGTAAACAACGAACTGAGAAGGGACTTAAATTTGCGGTAAACGTTGTTGTAAATATATTTTACAACAACAAAGCTTGCATTGGATGAAGTCGAAAAGCATACGGTAATATGTTTTAAAAAAGGGCAAAGGTCAAAAGAAAATTGATTTGTTGAGAAATTGTAAGTTTTTTTCAATAGTATTTGTTTTGTATTACTGAATAATTTTTAATAACTCTTTTTGTTTGTTTGTTTACAAACGTGAATGATTACATTTCTGAAGAAAAGGAAAAAAATAACCAGTTTGTGTCTATAAATAAAACAGGTTGTTTTGGTGATTGAAAATTATAAAAGCAAGGAAACTAACAGCCATTTATAATTCATGAATTATTAAAAGACAGTGTAAATACGCATTTTAATGTTGAAAGGAATAAAAACGTCGGATAAATTCTACCAACCACGATTATATTATTTTCTCTGCTCAATTTTAAAAGTTAATTCTCTTTTTAGGTTAATTTCATATGCAGCCAAGAATGGATTATTTTGTTTACATTAGATCGGCCTGTAAGAAGTCAGCCTGGTAATGTGACACGTGAGCCGTATTTACAAATTGGCTGTTGTTATGCTTATACCATTTGTTCGTATGGTCAGTTTTAAACTTCTTGCATAATTCACAGTGGAACAATTTGCCCACCCAGTCGTGTCTAGTCTTATACCCTCTTTGCGCTAGTTTACTGCATTTGCTTATTATGTGATTGATCGTTTCGTCTCTATCACTACATAGGTTACATCTGCTCTTTTGTTACGTCTTGTCTATACTTGCTTGGACATAGTTAGTCCTTATGGCGTTATTTTGTACTGATATCAGATGAGATTCAGTTTTTCTCTTTAGGTTTCTCTTTCTTAGCCATTTCCAAATCTTCTTGTATGAAATTTCGCTTGTGTCGCTCGAAATGTCCATACAGATTTTTCTCACCATTTTTGTTTTTTGATTATTTTAGTTCTGTTGATGCTTGTGTTGTCTGTATTGTTTCTAGTCACTGTAACCAGTCTTCCTCCGTGCTTTTATGTAGTCCTCTAGTCGTTGTATCGATGTATCGACACTATATTGAACGCTGGCAAGTACTCTTCCTCCTTCTTTTCTTGGTACACACAGTCTTTTCTTGGTACATAGTCTGTCTACGCAATTTCTAGGATGTAAGGCCTATACATCATCATGAGTTTTCTTTTCTTGTTCTCTTGTCCATTTATGAGAGTTCTTCTCTGGTACACTTCAAGAATTGTCCTGAGTACCTTCCGAAGAGGTATTATTATAGTTATTCTTTACGAGTTCTTCTCACCACCATTTGCAGATGGTCTTTCACCGGAGTCTGTGAGACAGCAAGTATATTCATGTCTCCAGGACTTTTCTTAGTATTCTGACCGGTCTTAACAATACTATAGTCTAGGTGATCTCCGCTCGTCCCCCGATTTCTAAATTTACTAAGTCTTAGTGAAATTTTCCGAGCGCACAAATTACTATTGGTATCACCGTCTTCTTCATGTTCTATAGCTTTTTTGTTGTTCTCTGGCAAGGTCTAAGAACTTATCTCACTTTTTGTTGTCTTTGATTTTAATTCTGTAGTCAGCCAGGGCGGCTAAATCCACTATTGAACAGGTTCTCTCTTTTTTGTCAACAATCACTATGGTCTCCTAGCTAGGATTAGGGGATCTGATTAAATAATAATTATTACTAGTAGTAGTAGTCGCAGCAGCAAAGTTCCCGTAAAAAATGTTAGAATTCTTTTTGCATGCATCGATATTTAAACCGAAAATCAAAATAGATGCACGCTCTGCCTAAATGTAATTCCCGAATCTTCTGTCCTTAATCAGATTGTAATATCTATATATGTGTATGTATGTGTGTGTGTTAAATAGAGTGCACAGATACAACACTCTCATCCTGAACAAATGTGTGTGTGTGTGTGTGTGTGTTCCCGTTGAATTTGTTACTGAGTTTTATGTGGAATGCAAAGTCATCAAACCGAAAGTGCTTTTTCTCTAAAATTCTCTTAATGGCCTTTGATTGTAATGAAAACCGGCTTTTTCGAAAGATTTTATTAATGAAGATGTCTATTTTCAAACTGACCGTAATATCAACAACTTCGGAGTTTAATTCGTTTTCACACATTTTTGTTTTTGTATAATTTCATAATATCTTAGTTCATTAACTTTTCGAATTTCTTTTTTTTTATTTCATTAAAAGATCTATTTAATTTATCAACTTTTATCTATAGGATTTATCTACATATAAAGCTTTCTAAACAATTTTCAGTGATATTTTTACGTTCTTTTATAATTCTTTTTTTTTTTAATTTGTTATTTAATTTAAAGTACTTTTTAAAAGGTTCAGCTGAGCCGTCATGAGCTCAAGAGATAATAATTAAGATAAAATGCAAGTCATCATCATCATCATGTCACGCTGGTAGCACGGATATCCCTGACCCTCTTTCGCCACTCCTCCCAATCATTCATCGCCCTAAGTAGGTCTTCAGGACAACATCCCGTATCCTCACATAGTTGCTGAATGTATGTTCGTGCTGGTCGTCGTGCTTTTGCACGGCCATGTGTGGGGGTCCATAAGAGCACATCTCTTATGAGTTCGTCCCTGCTTCTCCAGCAGTGTCCTGGATGTCTGGTTCGTCTAACTTGAATAGTTTTCGTGATATGAGGCAGGTGGCCGTACAGTTGGTGTCTTGTGGGGTGTTTCCGCCAGGACTTGTTCAAGATTGCACGCAGCATTCTTGTGTAATTGCCGTCTAGCTTCTTCTCCAGCCGTTTTGTTAGCGTCCATGTAGTGCAGCCATATAGCAGTATCGATGTGACCGGTGCCTGGAAGAAACTGCGTTTCATTTTATCGGTTAGGTCTGATTTCCATGTAATCGATAGCCTATTGATAGTTGTCCATGCTTTCGTTAATCTCGTGTCGATGTCCTTTTCGGTTGATTCGACGCTGCTTCCTAGGTAAGTGAATTTGTCTACTAGTTTAAGAGGGGTTGTTTATTATATACAATCGTGCATTCTATACGAAATTCTCAGCTTCAAATTTAATGAGAACATAATTTCCCTATTTCAGCTTTTAAAAGCGGTCTACAGTGGTAGTACTGTGGTCTTTTCATATATATATATATATATATATATATATATATATATATATATATATGTGAGAGTGTGTGTGTGAGGCCATATACTGACATGACATACGAGGATCTTTAAATAAGTTTCCAGACTTTTTTTCGTATGGGCACTTTTATTGATAGTACACACATGAAGCTCTAGTCTCCTTCAAAGTAATCTCCTCTGGCTGCAATGCACTTGCTGTACCGTTACAACAAATTCTGGAAGGTCCCATGAAAGTCCTCTTGTGTGAGCGTGTCAATGACCTTCGTCACTCCCTTTTTCATCTCCTCAATTGTCTCATAACGACAGCCTCTGAGCTTAGGGAATAAGCAAAAGTCACAGGGAGCAATGTCTGGACTATAGAGAGGCCCATCTTGGTCAAATAGTCTCTGACAAGGATGGAGTTGTGGACTGGTGCATTGACCTTGTGGAAATGCCACTGAGCCGATTTGAAGAGTGCTGGCCTCTTCCGACGGAATCTCTTCCTGAACTCCCTTAAAACCTCAACATAGTAACCCCAGCCCTAACCCTTTGGCCAATCAACTCTGGCGTATTGACTTCATTACTCCTCCCACAACTCTCATCATCCCTCACAGACTCCGTGCATTCCTTGAATCTCTTATGCCACTCAAAAACTGATGCTGGATTCATGCAAGATGGTCGAAAAGCAGTCTGAAGCATTCCATACGTTTTGGGGGCATTTTTTCCAGGTTTAAAAAAGAATTTCATTGCATATCGTTCTTCTAAGTGTCCTCATTGCATTTTTGAAATTCACCAGCAGTGACAATCAGGCTTTATTGTATTCCAATTACTTCTGTTACATCCCATAAGATGTATAGCATTAACAAACTGAATTTTTAAGAGTCTACGAGAATTTTAAATGCCTGTACAAATAGTCTGGAAACTTATTGAAGGCCCCACGTATATATATATATATGTATATATATATACATTAACCTCCCTCCATTATAAAGATACTTGCCTGCAATGTTTTCAAGGTCGAAATTATAATAGCTGACTTTAAGACTGTTCTTTTATGCTTAATCCAAAAATTGTATTCATTTTTGTTCTGTCCAACTAGAGGGTCAGACTGACGTTATGCAAGCCAGGTTTTACCCCTTGTCCTTATGGCCACTATGCCTAATGTTGGTCGTTAGTCCGGCTGTCCCAAAGACACAGAAAACAAGGATACCTTGTCTACCCATCTTGGAGCCCAAAGACCAGTCCATCCACCTTAAGATTTCCCAGATCGACCATTTGTGCTCCTAGTAGTTAACAGCAGACAGCAAATGATCCATACTGTTGTGAGTTTCTTGCATTTGTACTGAATACCCAATAGGGATAGAAGAAAAAAAACTATTTCCATAAGGTACAAGAACTGCTTGAGGACTTCTGCTGGATAATTCATTAAAAAAGTTACCATTCCGAAGGATATTAGTCTAAGCCGATTGACTTGATCGATCTAGCAATGTTGTTGCAATAAACCAATGATTACGTGAAAAACTGTCTTAATTCTCTCTCAGGGTCTCGTTACAAGTAGAACGTTGTTTCTGGTTATAACAGATGTTTCTCTTTGAAATGATTACCCAGTAGCTCAGCAGACTTCTTTGAAAGGTTCGTGTCAGGTTGTTGAGTTCCGCTTGTGTCAAGAGTACTGGCTGACCATCCCCTTCTGGCTTGTCATCCCCTTCCGGCTGATCGCCCCCTTTTGGCTTGTGTGCGCCATCCGATTTATGCTTTTTTAGATTTATCACGCAGAAATAGCTATCCTTAATGTTATCTTTTCTTTTCTTCCTGGCCATCGTTATGGCAAATGGCATACTCTTCCTTTTACTTTTCCTCCTATCCCTCATGTTCGCTACATATGTTTCACAACAAACATTGGAAACGAACGGCTTATCCTAATCCCCTTTTTTGACTTCAAAGTAATCGTAACATGCCTTCTTTACAGATTAAATGATTTTTGCATGACGGTTAGGAAGAACCACATTACCGCAGATATAACTGAACCTGTCATGATTATTCATGCCCTCGCTATCTATTCTTACAGGAATACAAGTGGCAAGCGGAAAAGAGAAAAAATAAATCAGCACTCATCTCGTCGTTGACAGTTAGCACAGTATATTAAAATCCTTTTAACCGCCTCCACTAGGTACGAAGATGTTAGTGAGTGAGGTGGTACACTGTAGTTAGGAAAATATACAACATTATATGTTATACTAAATATCAAGCACCCACAATCAGCCGTGACAAGTAGAGTCCACAGGCTTTGGAATAAGTGTTATTATTGTGTACAACTTGTTGTGAAGTATTCAAGCACATCTTAAAAACCAGACCTGACCAAATATAGTAAATGGTATTTGCGAATTCAGCATAAAATGGTGATCATAAATCACTTGAGAAACCTTCGACGTTTGGAAATGCTTTTGATACAGGCTACTGTAAGTAAGTAAAGTTGGCAACCTAAGTCGAGGGAGACCCGAGGGCTCTCTTTTCAATGGAGTAGCGCCCTTCCCTATACCAAGGTGTAGGGGAAGGCGCTACTCCATTCCCAGGATTGCTCCACTTTACCTTTGATCCTCACCTAATAGTGCTGAGTGTTAAGCAAGGTGGCATCAAGTACCATATTTTGAGTCTTTGGTATGATTCGACCTGGGATTGAAACTCTTTCTCCCGGACCATGGGCGAACACTCTCCTCATTAGGCTAATTAATCAACAGTTCAACCACCTGAAGAAAACTGAAATTTCTGAAACATGCGTCGCTCAAATATATCCATGTACTGTATAATAAGAAAATTAAATAAAATGGCAAATTCAAAGTTATTTGTGAATTTTCTCATTTTAATATATATATATATATATATATATATATATATATATATATATATATATATATATATATATATATAAACTCTATCATTGATATTGAGCATTATTTATTCATACTGCAAAAAAGTTAGTGAGAACGATAAACTTCAACAATATATATATATATATAAAGAGAAAGACAGACTGACAGTAAGAGAAATTTCTTTTTATATATGTGGATTCAAATAATTATAAAAGTAATAAAAAAAATTCAGTGTTTTCGTCGTGATATGTTTTTAATAAAATTTAGTTCATACAAATTTCTTTAAAAGAATTGCCTCTCGTTTTTTGTTACAGATGTCATATTAGAGTGCATTTTCTTTTAATATTTTGTCAAAATTGGCCCAGTTTTTTTACAGATTCTATTATTTAAATGGAATAAAATCAGCAAGATTTTCAGCATATTATAATTTGTCATTGGAAGAAAGTACTGTAAATAATTGAATGAGTCAAAAGTGAACATTTCTTTCAATATGAAACTCTGTGGTGGTGTAGAAAACACGGATTGATTATGATCAAATTATGACATTATTTCGGTGTAATCAAATCTATATGATGCGGAAACGACATCAATTATTTGAAATGTCCAAATGAAGCGTTGAAGATCATTTTCATCAAGATGGTTCCTGTAATTCGATTTAATAGGCAGTTTGACGCAAAAAATATACTGAACCGTTTTCGGCGTGCGATTTATTCGCCACGTATGTCTAACAAAAGAGAGTGTATGTTTAACGAAACGGGTATTGTCATAGGAAATGGAATCGGTGTTATGAGTTCAAATCCTGGACGTGGCTGATTACGTTTTGCTTGACCCTTGGTAGAGGCATGAATCACCCTGTTCTCATCACAGATATGGGGAAAAATACTTGACCAGACTGTCTTCTTTAGCCTTGGTTTACCTCCCGGTCTAGTAGAAGGAAAATACTGAATTCAAGCCTGTAGTCCTCCACTTAAAAATTGACCTTGTGTCATGCCGGCATCTTATCTCCAAAACTCTGACTCCAACTCACTGAACTTCCTGTCGCACCGGGTTATATCACTGTTTGACACCCACCTGCTTCTTGTGGGCGTCACATCTGCACCCAACTCAACCCGTCTACACTCAAGGTTATCCCCTGATATCTCCGACTTGATGAACCTGTTATTTACACAGGTGCATTTCTTATTTGACAGCTCGACCGGGTCGGAGGTCAATACGTTACATATTTTAACTTTGTTTGTTATTTAATGGCATATCAAACCTCTCGGGTTATTGAATGACAAAGCCATCCTCCTAGAAGAACTAGCGGTACTATTTAACCCATAGATGGGAGGATAAGGGGGCTCATAACTTTCACAAAGGTATTTGTCCGAAAGCGAACGTAATAACGCGACTGGAGTTCGAACTCGCGTATTACGATTCGGCAGTCGAGCACTTTAACCACTACACCACAAGGACAACTTTATAACAATGTGGAACACGAGAGATTTTAGGTCTCACAAGATGGAATCCAACTAACCGTACCAAAGGAAACGTTTAAGTTAATTCATTTTGCAAAATATCGTTCACTGTTAAGTCTAATAGATTCTCATAAACTTTGCTTATAAACATAACCAAACATAGTAAAAACTAAAAATTGAATTAAAGAATAAATACTTCAAAGTAATGAACTATAGCCACAATTAACGCCATGTGCGAAATAGACATATAATGTTCATAACTATAGAACAAATAAAGAACATAGGAATCTCGAAATTCGAAAACACGTAACGACTTCTTGTTCAGGTACGAAACCTTTTAATAACTTTGAGTTAAAGGTTTTGACACAAGGAGGAGAGACACAATCTCGCTATGCCGTCTTATTCATTTGGTCCCTATCTCGAGCGGCACCCATAGGGCGCAAATTCGCCTGCTTCGGCGAGCTCGCAAAAGTCGAGCCTCCTTCGTCCAGTGTCTAGTCTCAACTCTCTAACTTTCTTTCAATTCTTCACAAACCTCTGCGCGCTTCCGGTGCGTGACGTCACTCGTACTCCGTCACCCGTTTCGTCTCGGACTATTGTGACATCTCTGAGTGACACCTTCATCCGCCCGCGCGCGCCCGCGTTAACACCTGCATCAATGTTTGGACCTAACTAACCCATGAGCTGAGCCGAAAGGTTCTCAGCCTAACTAAACTCAAAGGCATGAACCGAAATCCCTCGGCCATTACGTTACAGTAACATTAAAGCAAATTTCTTGTTTAAGAGAATTAATAATCATGGTTGTATTTAAATCCAAACAGCAAAAAAAAAAAGCAAAAAACAAAAAAGAAAAAAGAAAAAAAAAGAATGCAGAATTTACATATCAGTTTCCTTATTGATTCCCACTGGCTTTACCGCTACTCCATCACATACAGTTTTACTTTAGTCATTTTTTTTTAATATAAAACCGAACAGTTCTTACACTAAAAAGAAAATGTGATGATTAATGCAGAAATTCTGGCAAGTTTCTCTTTATCATCATTTGTAAATCTAAGGTGTTAAATGGGGTTATTTTACAAGAAAAATTGAAAAGAAAAGATCGTCATTTATCAAAAATTTGGCAAAAATTACATGCAATATATATTAACCCTGGCAAAACAAATTTTGGTTTGCCCAGTCGGCTGGGGCTGTAGAATATACCGACTGCTTCTCTGGAGTGTGGTTAGCCGCCCCCCAACGAGTATCCTAGATATGGAAATTTACTAAGCTTTTTGCTTAGATGTGGCACAAGGCCATATGAAAGGGGCACCCAATGAGACTCGAACTCACTCGTGTAGGTTTGCTAGCCGAGCTTGCTAACCATTACACCACCAGAGGCGAGTATCCTGGATATGACACTAAACAATCTGATGGTGAGGTTCCAGTCATGCTGGAGCTTTGGGGAATGCGAAGTGCCCCTTTATTGCCATCGCTCCCAGGTCTACTCTGGCCCGGAGTGGTAGTACCTGATAAGGGTCCTATCTATGAGTTAAATAAAACTAACAGCATACTTATGCTAAACTGAATTGTTTGAAATACAAATATTTTTTGACAATTAAACCGTACTTACATTTAAACTGCATGCTTATGCTAAACTGAATTATTTGAAATGGAACTGTTCTTGACATTGAAACTGTGCTTACACTAAACTGATTTGTTTAATATAAAACTGTTTTGTCATTTAACTGTGTGTAAAAAAATCTGTACTTATACTAAACTGAATTAGCTGAATTAGAATTGTTTGAATAAACTGAATAGTTTGTAATAGAAATCTTTTTGACAATTAAACTGTGTACTCATGCTAAACTTAATTGTTTGAAAAAGAACTGGTTATTTACGTAAAAATGGATTTGACTTTAAATAACCTACAAGGGTTGATATGCCATAAAACCTAATCAATCAACCAAACAAATCTTGGTGGAACTTAAAACTCTGGCCCATGACAATGCTATAACCAGTAAAGTTGATTTATCAAGCTTGTAAAGTTGATTTGTCAAGGCCCATTCGAAAAAGGTGGGACCAGTTTGATGAAAGATATTGCTTTTCGTTAGTTAGTACTGTTCCGAAGAATTGAAATTTGCATAATAGCCAAGGTAAGGGCAACACAAAGGTTATTTTTCCTTGGTGAGCGTATAAATTTTCTTCGTAATTTAATGATATAATTTTTCTTTTACTTGATGTTGAAAAAATTAATTATTAATCAAAATAAGTTATTTTTAATAATTCGAAGTATGTACCATCAAGGCAGGCAGTTTGGCTTTTAAATCAAATAGAATTTTTTTTTCTCATATTAAAACTCAGTATATTTTTCCAAGATTAAAAGTAACAGAAAAATAGAAAAATGCGTCATGCTAATAATGAAAAACTGGAGAAGACACATGACCGAAGGAATGGAACTACCAAATCAAGACAAAATTTGAACGCTCGGAGAAGACAAAACGTACAAATATTGAAAATATTGGAAGCTGACACCATCAAACAAATGGAGAACGTTCGACATTATATATATATATATATATATATATATATATATATATATATATATATATATTGCTAAGGGTAAATATGTTTTTACATATACGACCCGAAGCAATATATATATATATATATATATATATATATATATATATATATATATCTGTCTGTCCAGGTGAACAATACAAGGAGAGAGAATTATGCCCCTATCTTTATCAAAACTTCTAATCACCCTCCAGCTGTCTTCAAATAAGTTACGATGTCTGTGTTTCGCTGGCTGTCCACAAACCTGAGTAACAACCGAGTTTTTAATCAGTTAATCAGGCAAAAATGAAATATGAGGCGACATTGAAAAACAGTTGTTACATAGCAAAGTTAGAATGTATGGAAAACATTGTTAGTATATATATATATATATATATATATATATATTGCTTGGGGTGGTATGTATATAAGGTAGTCTAAAGTCATTTAGAAGAAAATAAAATTTATTATTCGTTTTTTAAAACGACGTGGTGTTGTTGTTTTTTAATTTTTGTTTTTATTTTTTGTGTATGGTTTTTTTGTGTTTTTTGTTTTAATAAAACAGTATATAATAAAAAGCATGCCATTAAATTGTTTACGTTGAAACCCACGCTCAAACGAAAATGACTGTTTATCTAAAATGATAAAAGGAATTAATTTTGATTTCGAAACTCTTGACAAATTCAAACTTATAATTTTAAATTATTTGAAAAATGGTTTATCGTGAAAAATTATTAAAATTTTTATTTTGTGTGTGTGTGTGTGTGTGTGTGTGCGTGTTAATAACAGAAAAATGTTTCCGATAAAATTTAAATCATGAAATTGGATTTAAGAGGAAATTGTAAAATTTTCAAGTAATTTTAATTCATCTATTTACTTAAGATTTGAGCTAATTTTAGACATTCAAACTAATTGTAACTGTTTTGTTTATCGAAAAACATTATCATAATTATTTTATATTTTATTGGGGGTGGCTTCACTTTCACATTCTAATTTGAACTGTAATGATTACCCATTTCCGGAAGAGACAGCCATTTTTATTTGGATTTGTTTTTCGACAATTTTTACGACGTGTATTTTTCATTACTTACAGTTTTATGTTCTTGAATTATAAATCAAGAGCTTAAACATCATCATCATGTCGCGCTGGTAGCACGGATATCCCT
Source organism: Sepioteuthis lessoniana (assembly GCA_963585895.1). Taxonomy (NCBI): domain Eukaryota; kingdom Metazoa; phylum Mollusca; class Cephalopoda; order Myopsida; family Loliginidae; genus Sepioteuthis; species Sepioteuthis lessoniana. Next base: position 37,419,939 of record OY757911.1, read on the forward strand.
GACCCTCTCTCGCCACTCCTCCCTATCGTTCATCGCCCTAGGCAGGTCTTCAGGACAACATCCCGTATCCTCACACAGCTGCTGAATGTATGTTCGTGCTGGTCGTCCTGCCTTTGTACGGCTATGTGTGGGGGTCCATAAGAGTACATCTCTTATGAGTTCGTCCCTGCTTCTCCAGCAGTGTCCTGGATGTCTGGTTCGTCTAACTTGAATAGTTTTCGTGATATGAGGCAGGTGGCCGTACAGTTGGTGTCTTGTGGGGTGTTGCCGCCAGGACTTGTTCAAGATTGCACGCAGCATCCTTGTGCAATTGCCGTCTTTCTTCTTCTCCAGCCGTTTTGTTAGCGTCCATGTAGTGCACCCATATAGTAGTATCGATGTGACCGCTGCAGATTGACATAATATGCATACCTAAAGAGCTTAAACAAATATAAGTTATTTTGAAGAAAATTTGAACGAATCATAAGGTTCATTTTCTTCTAGATAATTTTAGACTGCCTTATTCAACTCTTTCCATATAAATAGTTACTGCTGTATGTGCCGTATTATACAAAAGCATAATAATAATGTAATCTAGTTTTGTGGCACCAAATTAGACTTTTCAATCTGCAATTGTAGATATAAAAACAACTGTCCTGTAAAAGGCAACTGCTTAGCTAATAATGTTAATAGTAAAAATTGGACTTGGATCTAATATAAACTACACTAGTACAATAGAGAAACCTTAAAAACAGTGTCTATACAATCCCAAAAACTTCTATAAAATCAGGATGACATTAAGTATATATAGTAGTGTAAACACGCAAATAGTAGGGTACAAACAGCCGAATGTAAACCATGAAAGAAAACTTATGAAGGGACAACATCTTGTAAATTGTCCTTGCTAGAAGTGATCAGTATAAAAGCAAGAGAGCAATCTTATTAGTAAACATATATATATATATATATATATATATATATATGACTTGAGTTTTTTGATTAGATTGTTCTCTTACATTAAACTGAATTTCATGAACCCAGCATAAAGTTGAACAAAAGATTAGAATTGGTTTGTTTAATGACATATCAACCTTCGTGGGTTATTTAATGCCAAAGCCATCCTTGAAGAACAAGAGTGGTTCCATTTAAACCATAGCTAGGAGGATAAGGGGGTTCATACCTTCCTCAAGGGTATTTACTCGAAGGTAAACGGAATAGCGCGACTAGAGTTCGAACTCGCTTATTACGAATCCGCTGTCCAGCGCTTTAACCATTAGACCATTACTTATTTTTGCTACGCCCTCTTCCCATGACTTCATATAAGTTCGTTGACCGGATTCATGTATCTTCAAGAAAGAAGAGTGCAAGTATCATCATATTTAAGCATAGGTGACGGAAACCTTCGTCCATGTTTAAGAATTCGAGGATCACCGAGTTTTATTTTGATTATTTCCGTTACCGGATCCAATTTTTATCACTTTTATCTTGAGCAGATTTAGTTTTTATACACAAATGATCAGTTTATTTATTTGGTAAATATATAATCTAAATTATACATACGTACTAACATTGGCCCAGCGGTTAGAGTGTTCGCCAATGGCCCGGGAGACCTGGGTTCAATCCCAGGTCGAGTCATACCAAAGACTTTAAAAATGGAACTTGATACCACCTTGCTTAACACTCAGCATTATAAGGTACGGTTCAAGGGTAAAGTGGAGCAATCCAGGGAATGGAGTAGCGCCCTCCCCTACACCTTGGTGTAGTAGCTATCGAAAAGGGAGCCTTCGGGTCACCCTCGACTATGGTCGCTAACTTTACTTACTTTTACTTACTAAATTATTACATGACCCTGTCGGCTGGGGCTGCAGAATACACCGACTACATCTCTGATTCCCTCAACGAGCGTCCTAGATATGACCTAGATATATCCAGTAATGCTGGAACTTTGGGGAATGCGGAGTACCCCTTCATTGCCATCGTTCCCAGATCCACTCTGGCTCGGAGTGATAGCACCTAATTGGGTCCTATCTATGGATCAAATAGAACTAAACTGTACTTATACTAAACTGAACTGTTTGAAAAAAAAACTGTCCGTATGTATAAAAATGGATTTGGCATTAAATAACATACAATGGTTGATATGCTATAAACCAAACCCAACTAAATTATCACACACACACACACACACACACACACACACTAGGGGATTCCTCGTAGGGTAATAGCTAAACTATAGGACTGCGGCCTTAAAGAAAGCACGTTCGAACTCTATTCGCGGTATTTATGTTTACTTTCCGACAAATATTCTTGAGAAAAGTATGAATCTCCTTATCCCCTCCCACTTACTATGGGTTGACTAGTATCTCTGTAGTTATTCTACGACGATGGCTTTGGCTAAAAATAACCCATGAATATTTATATGCCTTTAAAAAAAGGAACTAAACAAAATGAATTGACCATCAGTTTATAAGCACACACACACACACACACACACACACACATGTGTGTGTGTATGTGTGTTAGTGTGTGTGTGTGTGTGTTTGTAATACAGCAATGTCGATTAAAAATTTAATTAAATTAACTCACCTGTTGTTGCTGGAAGTGCTCAGTATATGAATCTTATTAATAAACACACACACACACACACACACACATACATATATATATACATATTACTTGGGTTCTTTGATTAGATTGTTCTCCTACATTAATATATATATATATATATGTGTGTGTGTGTGTGTAACATAGCCAGATATACGACTAAGTGTGAAATGTACATAGAATGTTCATAACGCACATATATAGATAACACAAGAATCCCGAAACACGAAAAACACTTACGACTTCTTAGTTCAGGTACGAAACTTTTTATTACCTTTGAGTTAAAAGGTTTTAGACATAAGGAGAGAGGTACCATCTTTCTATAATGACTTTTCCATCTGCCCCAAACCCTGTGCGACACCTGCCGCAAGGCCACTGGCCTGGTTTCGGTGAGCCCCGAAAGTCAACTGTCTTCCTCGGACCTAGAACTCAACTAACTGACTTTTTCAAATCCCCTAAAATCCTCCGCACACGCTTCCGGTGCATGACGTCACTCATATCCTGCGGTCACATTTCTATCTGGAGTTTCTATTGTGACATCTCTGAATAACACGCCCACTCTGTTCGCGCGTGAACACCTGCGCTCATGTTTGCACCTAACTAACCCATGCGCTAAGCGAAAGGTTCTCAGCCTAACTAAACCGAAAGGCAAGATATATAAAACGAAATCCCTCGGCCATTATATTACTTGTGTGTGTGTGTGTGTGTGTGTGAGAGTAAAAACAAATTGTTTATATGATTATCGATTTTATCTTTTGGCCAGATCATCATCATCATCATCATATCGCGCTGGTAGCACGGATATCCCTGACCCTCTCTCGCCACTCCTCCCTATCGTTCATCGCCCTAGGTAGGTCTTCAGGACAACACCCTGTATCCTCACATAGCTGCTGAATGTACGTTCGAGCTGGTCGTCCTGCTTTTGCGCGGCCATGTGTGGGGATCCATAAGAGTACATCTCTTATGAGTTCATCTCTGCTTCTCCAGCAGTGTCCTGCATGTCTGGTTCGTCTAACTTGAATAGTTTTCGTGATAGGGGGCAGGTGGCTGTACAGTTGGTGTCTTGTGGGGTGTTGCCGCCAGGACTTGTTCAGGATTGCACGCAGCATTCTTGTGTAATTGCCATCCAGTTTCTTCTCCAGCCGTTTTGTTAGCGTCCATAATCGAGTCAATCCATTAGAATTTTAAACAATATAAAATCGATATACATTCTTTATTAAAAGATTACTTATAACAGTATAAACCTGAAATCATGCTATGGACGAAATGGCCGTCAAATGATTGATTGTGAGAGCTTGGCTTATTCATGCCTTTAAGCATGGAACAAACGAAACATCTAGTGGGCCATTTACAACAGTCAGAAGCGGTGACTTTAGTTATTGAACCGTTTCAAAAAATGGCCCTTGAAGTTTTCCACAAGGACTGAGTTTTTCGAATATTTACCTCGTTAAGGAAAATTGCAAAGTATACATCGAAATAAACCAAGGACTTAAATCCGTTTTTAATGTGACAATTCAGAGAAACTATTAGTCTGCACTATTAGTCTGCACGACTGCATCGGAAATTGGTGCACATGAGAGAAATATTGTTGCACAAATAATTCAGCCTAATATGATGAATATTCATCTGTGTGTGTGTGTGTGTGTGTGTGTGTGTGTGTGTGTGTGTGTGTGTGTGTGTGTGTGTGTGTGTGTGAATTTATTGTCATATCCATGAAAAGATGTAACGGGTGAAGTCATTTCAATTCACATCTGTCAGAATACGATGTAATATTTTGTCAGACTCTACTTCTACATAGATTCAGCTGTTATCTCTTCTTCCCCGAGCAATGGGTAAATAACAGAGTAGACTAGGATCTTTAGTTGTGGATGGCAACCAGTATAGAAGGGCAGCTCTGAATCTATACGGGTAGGTATAGGGATTTCATCAATACCCTGTAAATCCCACTTACTACGAAAACTATAGCAGTACTATTGATGGGAAGCTGTGACTATGTGACCCACAAGGAGTCTACTGGTTTAGATAGACCACCCTATATATGGCATGACTTTCGATTGACAGTCAATATATTAGCTGTAAAAAATCAGATTTTCTTGTCTCCATATCCTTCTATTTCTTAACTCTTGCTTTGCCTGAAATGAAAAAAAAATGCTTCCCAAGCCTTTAAAGGTAATTTTTTTACCTTATTATGAGAGAATATGCCTTGAAGTGTTGGGGAGGAGGATAAAATAGTGCTCTAATCAAAGATTGACATGCTTTTGTTTACAGGTAAAGTTATCTTTTGAAAGAAAGGAAATCAGATATTTAGTCCAACTTCCGAGTTCCACAATTAGATTCAGAAGGGCAATTTCATATGCTTTACTTGTTTGGAATTCAGTCTCTCAATTATAATAAACAAATAATATGGTGGGTAGAGTGTTTGTCAATGGCCCGAGAGACCGGGATCCAATCCCAGGTATAGTCACACCAAAGACTCAAAAATAGTACATGATACCTCCTTGCTTAACACTCAGAATTATAAGGTTGGTATCAAGGGTAAAGTAGAGCAATCCTGGGAAAGGAGTTGCGCCCTCCCCTACGCTTCGTTGTAGTAGCTATTGAAAAGAGAGCCCTCGTGTTGCACTCGATTACGGTTATTAACTTTATATATATATATATATATATATATATATATATATATATATATATTATTTGGTACCTGGCAGAATATATATGTTTTGCTAGACTCTACTTATGCAGAGATTTAGCTATTATTCCTTCGTCCCATATTTCAAAGTTTAATCGTTAATTTACCTCACTCGACTGATGAATGCCATGACAACTTCTTTAGCACGATCCATAATCTGAAAAACGGCAAGCACGTGTTCATAAAACAAATTACGATTTTGCAAGGAACACTAAGACACATATAGATGCCAAAGAAAAAAAATCTTACATGCAAATACCTTCAGCGCATAATTACGTTTTTCTAATAATTATGATTATTCCTTGTAAGTTTTTCTCTCCTGCATTAGGTGGTTGTCTTTCAATTGAATGAGTGATAGCAAGTCTCCTCAAGTCTCCAGGACTCTTCTCAGTATTCTGACTGATCTCAATGTTGCTTTAGTTTGGATAGTCATGATCCTTCCTCTCCCTTTTCCAGTCCTTTGGGGACCGTTCCAAGTGCGCCAAATTCAATTTGTGTCACCGTCACCCTCATGTTCCAAAGCTTTCTATGTTCTCTAGTAAGGTTTAAGTATTTCTATCATTTTGCCTCCTTTTATTTTCTCGCTGTGGTCAGTCGGAATAACAAAATCTACAGGTCGGTAAGTTTGGCCTTTTATTTTTTTTTTTTTCGTTTATCAGCACGAGTCTGGTCTTCTTGCCGTAATTAAGCAATCTGTTTCAATCTCAGTGAATTTTATGAGTCTAATTTTATGAGTCTAATTTTATTGTAGACATTCTAGTTTGTCCCATTTGGTAGTATGATTAAAATGCAATCTCTTATATAATTCTCTATGGGTCACCTTTCCCATCCAGTCAAACCTGATCTTTTATATCTTTTGTAATAGTTTACTGAATTCGCTTACTTTGTGATGAATTGTTTCACCTTTTTTTTTTCAAGATAATCTACACTTGCTATTCTGTTGTGTCTTATCGATTTTTTCCTTTAACATAATTGGTCTTTATGTCGTTGTTTTGTGTTGCTATTCGTAGAAATTCAGTTTCTTTTTTTAGATTTCCCTTTTCTAGCCAGGTCTATGTCTTCTCTTGTGCAATATCGCAAGTTTGTCGCTTGAAATATCCATACAGTTATTTTCCTTTTCATTTCTGCTTCCTCATTTTTGTTGTTTTTCTATCTGTAATTATCATTTTGTTCCTTGAGAGTTTTTCCCATCAGTGTTAGCTGATAGTCTTTCACTGGAGTTTGAGAGACAGCAAGTTGCCTCAAGACTCAGGGACTCTTCGCAGTATTCAAGCCGGTCTTAATAATAGCGTCGTTTGAACAGCCTCAAGCCATCCTTTTATTTCCAAATCCTCCAGTTCTTGTACCAGTCCTTTAGTGACCGTGCAGTGGTATCACGCTTACCTTCTTGCACCCTAGTTTTATTATTTTTTACTCTGAGAGTTTTTCACAACACCGTTAGGTGATGGTTTTCCACTGGAGTTTGAGTGACTGCAAGTCTCCTCAAGTCTCCAGGACTCTTCTCAGTATTCTGGCCGATCTTAACAATGCTCTAATTTGGACAGTCACCACTTTCACTAAAGTCTGAGAGACAGAAAGCCTCCTCTGCTTTCCGGAACTCTTCTGAGTATTTTAGCTGATTTTAACTTTGCTGTGGTCTGGATGCTCACGATTCTTCCTATGTTCTATATTTCCCCTAAGTCTTTTAGAGGCCTTTGTGCACCGTTTCAAGGGCTCCAACAATAACTGATATTACGGTCATTTTCATAGTCCATAGCTTTTTTACCTATCTGACAAGTACAAGTATTTGTCCTGCCACTGGAAATGCTAAATTTGCTTGATGACAAATTAATTTCTTTTTGTTTGTTAACACTGGAGATGATCTTCCGGTCAGAATTTAGTGGTTCGTTTGTATTTCATAGCAACAGAGAATTCTACGCGTCTCATTTTCCCATGGCATTACTTGTGCATATATCATTTGACAGCATGGCAAAACTTTTTTTTACACAATTCCCAGTGGAATTCCTACCCAGTCATGTCTTCTCTTAGGGATCGTTCAAAGCGTGTTAGATACAAGTGGTATCACCGTCACCCTCACGTTTCACAACTGTTTTAGTTCTCTGGCAATGTCCAGATACTTTTCTTTGTTTTCTTTGATTTTTACACTGTGGTCAACCGAGATGGCTAAGTCAACTATTAGGCAGGTTCTCTCTCTTTCTCTCTCTTTTTTTCGTTAATCAACACAAATTCTGATCTTCTAGCCTGGATTAAGTTTTCTATTTGTATCTCAAAATGCATTCGTCTGATGTGTAATGATTATCCCTCAAGATTAAAAGACACTAAGTATCATCATTTGTCCACTGTCCTTCAGTAAGTCCTCGCAGACCCCATTACGGGCATTTGATACTGTCTTAAATTTAATCATCTAATCTCTTTTCTATTATTTTAAGAATATTTTCCTGTGTTCAAATTATTATGAATACGATTATCACCTTCATGATCCACTCTTTACTCAGGTTCCGATCGACGTCCTTGTATTTTTGGAAATCTTTCTCTTCTTTTAACCCGATGGTCCACTGATAAAGCCACGTCTTAGATCTGGTAGGTTTTCTTTTCTTTGTTTATTATTTGTAGATCCTGTTAACCCACTAGAAAGGCGTTTCCATGTCACCCAGTCGACTGCCTAGACCACAGACGGGCCACTGCTCCAATGGAGGATTGAATCTATACTTGTTTATAATTTGTAGATCCTGTCAACCAGCTAGAAAGACGAAGTCAGACTGAATTTCTTAATCCAAGAATTTTTTCTATGATAGTTTCTGGTTTGGTTTGATTTCTTTGTTTAATGGCATATCAACCTTCGTGGGTTATTAAATGTCAAACCCATTCTTGCAGAAGAATACCAGTGATACTATTTAATCTATAGCTGGAGGGATAAGCTGTTTTCATAGCTTTCTCAAAAGTAGTAGTCTGAAAATGAACGTAATAGCGCGACTGGAGTTCGAACTCACTTATTTCGAGGCTATAATCCAGCACTTTAGCCATTACACCATGATGACTCCCTTCTAATTTATGTTGATACCATTTTTTTATATTTCCCTTTGTTCAACTTTTAGCAACATTATTTCGCAAACATTCGGATAAGAAAAATATTTGAACTATTATCATACGATTTTTTTACCGTTTTTTTCTCTCCTTCTTGACATGCGTGTATGAGTGTGTGTGAAAATATTAATAAACTAAACATAGTCTGGCATAATAGGTCACTCACTCCAAATCGAAGTAACGATCAATGACCTGTGGGATAAACTTGTCAACTCAACGGCAGTAGTCCAGATATTTACTAAACTTAACCGTTTCTGACAGAATGTTACAACTGATTGCTTTTTCTTCGTGTTGGGCAGCCAATAAAATATCTGCAAGTTGTTTGGCTTCGGGACCTTTTAGCATGGAGATCAAACATCATGACAGAAATGTGAAGACAATCGCATGCTGATTTTTCTAGCTTTTTTTTTTTTTGCTTTTTCTTTTTATCTTAAGTTTCTGCTTTGTTTTTTGTTTTTTGGTTTTTGTCTCTTTTATTTTCATTTTTTTTGTTCTTTTTCTTTTTCGTATTTTGAAGTCTCTTAAATATTTTTGTGTTGCATATGTTTTATCTGTCGCCACACAAACATAGAATTTTTTGTTCTCCAGCGTTCTTTAATACACCCTACTTGCAACTACGATCACAAGATGTGACAGCTACATGGCAAAGAGAAACGCCCAAATGTAAGATTTGTCTCATAAATAAGAAATGACATCACCTGAAAAAAAATTGTTTATTTCATGTCTTTTCTTTTCAAATCTTTAATCTCACTGCCCGCCTCGATTTGACAATCGGATGACAAGACTCAAAAAAGGGGAAAATATTTCCATTTTCAATAATGTCATTTTTTTTTCTTTCTTTCTCTTTTCTATCCCTCCTTCTCCCATTTCTGTCATTTTCGTTTTTGTTCATCAAATTATTTGGAATTTTTATGAATGCATCGTTTTACACTTTTTTCTCCTTCGTTTGTTTCGTTTTATTCCTATTTTTATCTTAATTTTTCTTGACTAATTTTTATTCTTTCTTTTCATTTTTCTAACGTCTTTATTCTTTCGTTTTTTGTTGTTTTTTGTTGTTGTTTTTTTTTTTCGTATTTTATAACTTTTTTCTTCCCAAAAATTCTTATCTCTTCCTTCCTTCATTTTTTTCTTACTTCCTTTTTTTTTTCTCGTTCTTTCTAATTTTTATCTTCCTGACTTTTTTCTTTATTTAATTCCTTCTTACCGTATTTCATTCAATCTTTTTTGTTTCCTATATTCGTTTGTTTCTTGTATTTTTCTCAGTCTTTTTTGTCATACATTCTTTATTATTCTTTCTCACTCCTTGTAACTTCTTCACACCAACAATAGCTGGAGATATTTCACGGAAGTCCGAGTGATAGCTCGTCTCCTCTCGTCTCCAGGACTTTTCTCAGTATTTTCGTCGAGCTCATCTGTTCTGTTGTCTGAATGCTTGTTTTACTCCAATTTCAAACAGTTCATTCCTCTTTCCAAGCCTTTGGAGACCGTTCCAAGTGCTCCAATTACATTTGGTATCACCGTCACCATTAAGTTCCACAGTTTTCACATTCTCTGGCAAGATCTAAGTACTTGTCTATTTCTCCTTTTTTTATTTTCACTTTTTTTCCGCCGGGACAGCAAAATCTACATGCCAGAAAGTTCTCTTCTTTTTTTCTTTTTACTTTTTGTTTCTTTTGTTAATTATCATTTGGTTTGGTCTCCGGGCCGGGATCAGGTGATCCGTTTGTGTCTCAAAATCCCAGAGAATTTTATGCCTCTCATTCTCGAGGATAGATTCAGGTTTGTGCATATACCATATGGTAGCATGGTCAAATTTCAATTTCTAGCACAATTCCCAGTGAATTACCTTTCCCACCCAGTCATGTCTACTCTTATACTGCTTTTGTGCTAATTTGCTGCATGCTCTTACAATGTGATTAACCGTTTCATCTCTTTCTCTATGTGACATATTCATTCACTATTCCGTTGTTACTATCAATTTTTCGCATTGTTATTATTATTATTATTATTTGTCAAATTTCTGAGATGAAGCTTGACACAAGGCACAATCGATAAAGATGTTTGGTTAAGAAGCTTCTTAGTACGATGGGGGTTGTAGGTTCAATCCTGACCCAAGGTAAATTACAAGGAATAGTTACTATTGAATAATTCTTGTACCCAGTTATAGTTAACGGAATTAAAACAATCTATTTCCGAGGACTGAATAAAGGGTTCGGTTCGAAGTTCCGTGTAGGCTCCCGAGTTCGACATGAAACACCTGAAGAAGGCCGAAGGAATCATCAGCCGGAACACTGTGAAAATAACAATAAAGAAGGAAGGCATTACTCTAAATGATAAAAATTATTATTAATATTATTATTATTAGAGTTTTTCAAATCAGCGTAAGCTGATGGTCTTTCACTGAAAATTGAGTGACAGCAAGTCTCCTCAAGTCTCCAGGACTCTTCTCAGTATTCTGACCGTTTTCAATAATGCTGTTGCTTGGATGGTCTCCAATCGGCCGCCAACTTCCAAATCCTCCAGGCCCTTTAATAATCTTTTAGTTACCGTGCCAAAAGCACCAATCACAATTGGTATAATTGTCACCTTCATGTTCCATAGTTTTTTTTCAATTCTCTTGCAAGGTCGAGGTACTTATCTCTCTTTTCACATTGTTTCAGTTTTATTCTGTGGTCAGCCGGGACAGCAAAATCGACAATTTTGCAGGTTTCCTTTTTTTTTTTTTTTTTTTTTTTTATGATAATTATAAGATCTGGTCTTCTGGCCGAGATTAGCTGATCCGTTTGTATGTTAAAGTCCCATAGGAGTCTCTGTATGTCATTTTTTAGGACAGGTGCTGGGTTGTGCATATCCCATTTGTTAGTATGGTTAAATTTAAGTTTCTTGCACATTTCCCAGTGGATTATTATTATTATTATTATTATTATTTCTCTAAATTTCTGAGATGAAGCTTGACACAGGGCGTAATGGATAAAGGTGTTTGGTTAAAGAGCTTCTTAGTGAGGCGGAGGTTGTAGGATCACTCCTGACCAAAGGTAAATTACAAGGAATAGTTACTATAGATTAACTCTTGTACCTGATCGATAAATTGAAACGCAGTTTCTTCCAGGCAGCGGTCGTATCGATACTGCTGTATGGATGCACTACTTGGACGCTAACTAAACGACTGGAGAAGCTAGACGGCAATTACGCAAGAATGCTGCGAGCAATATTGAACAAGTCCTGGCGGCAACACCCCACAAGGCACCAACTATACGGTCACCTGCCTCTCATCACGAAAACTATCCAAGTTAGACGAACCAGACATGCAGGACACTGCTAGAGAAGGAAGGACGAGCTCATAAGTGATGTACTCCTATGGACCCCCACATATGGCCGGGCAAAAGCAGGACGACCAGCTTGATCATACATACAGCAGCTATATGAGGATACGGGATGTAGCCCAGAAGACCAACCAGAGGCGATGAACGATAGGGAGAAGTGGCGAGAGAGGGTCAGGGATATCCGTGCTAGCGGGACGACATGCTGATGATGATAATGAACTCTTGTACCCAGTTATGGTTAACGGAACTAGAACAATCTACCCCGGTAGATTAATAAAGGGTTTGGTTGGAAGTTTTATGTAGGCTCCCGAGTTCGACATGAAACACCTGAAGAAGGCTGAAGGAAGGATCGACCGGAACACTGTGAAAATATCAATAAAGGTGAAGGCATTAGTCCGAATACTCTAAATGATAAAAATCCTTATTATTATTTTTTCTTGTCTCTTCCTTTTCTTTCCTCTTCCTTTTCTTGTCTCTTCCTTTTCTTTCCTCTTCCTTTTTTCTTTCTTTTTTTCTTCTTTACTTACTGTTTTTTCATTCCACATTTGTTCTTATCTTTTTTTTAATCTTTTGTTTATTGTTTACGTATTTTTTCTTCATTCATTCATTCATTCTTCTTTATTTCCTCTCTTTTTATTCATTTATTTCTTTTCGATAATCATTCTTTCTTCTTTGTTCTTACTTTCTTCTTTGGATTCTTCCCTTCAGAAATTACATACAAAAATCCATCAACCAGTGATGAAAGGTTAAAGATCAAATCGTCACTCGTGATATTTTATCTGTTTTGAGTGATTATTTGAATGTATGAATAAAATGTTCCAACTGCCTCGATTCTTTTGTTGCGTCCGTCTTCACATTTTTATTCTTTTCACTTACACTTTCTTTAGTTACAATTTGACTGCATAGTTTTCCATTTTGGTTGTATGGTTTGCACGATTCGAGAAAATAATACTATTTTTTTCTGGTTGGCAATCCTGATCATTATTGACCTTCAATGCTCCTGAAAATATTTACCCCAAAACTGTCTTTCAAAATTCACGTTCAGCTGGATTATTACAAGTTTGTTTCATTAAGCTTTTCACAGAAATGGAACATAAAATCAAATTCTGTGTCAAAGGTAAAAGCAATATAACAAGTTAACATTGGGTCATCGCGATCAAGATTTATCCCCAGCACAAGATTTTAGGTGACACAGAGCATTCTTGTTTAGTTTCTTTATTTTATAGGCTATCAACCTTCGTGGGTAATTTAATGCCAAAGTCGTCCTTATAGAAAAAATAGCACTGATACTATCTAATCCATTGCTGGATAAGTTAGTTTATATCTAACGGGGCCATTGGCCTAATGGTTAGAATGTTCGCCGAGGTTCAGTCCCTGGTCGAGTCATACCAAAGACTCAAAAAATGGTTCTTGATGCCGCCTTGCTTAGCACTAAGCATTATAAGGTAAGGATCAAGGGTAAAGTGGAGCAATGTTGTAGCTATTGAAAAGGGAGCCAAAGGGCCATTCTCAACTACGGTCGGCCAACTTTTATATCTTTCTCCAAAGTTATTAGTCCGAATGTGAACGTAATAGCGCGACAGGAGTTCGAACTCGCTTATTTCGAGGCCGAAGCCCAGCGCTTTGTCTATTACTCCACGCGGACCCTCGTTAATTTTGATTGGTTGGTTTGTTCGTTGGTTGGTTGATTTTATGGCATATCAGCCATTGTTGGCTATTTCATGCCAAATCCATTTTTATACATTGAAACAGTTCTATTTCAAACAATTCAGTTTAGCATAAGTACAGCTTTTTGTTTACACATAGTTAAATGTCAAAACAGTTCTATTTCAACCAAATCAGTACCCAGTCTAGTTCTATTTGACCGATAGATAGGAACCTATCAGGCGCCCACCACTTCGGTCCAGAGTGAATCTGGGAGCGATGGCAATAAATGGATACACCGCATTCCCCAAAGCTCCAGCATAAGTTTAACCTCACCATCAGATTGTTTAGTGTCATATCCAGGACACACGCTGTGGAGTCTTACCCTTCAGCAGAGATGCAGACTGTGTATTCTACAGTTTCAGCCGACTGGGCCACGTTAATTTTGGATTGCCAAGAAACTGTTGAAAACGAATTCCGTTGTTAGACCGGTCACATCACAAACTGAGCAAAATGCGAAAAAGATGACAACACTTATTGCATCTGATCGACGTTTGACTGTCAGGAAGATTAGTGATTAATTAATTTTGATCGACTAATTTACAATTAGGATTGCCGACCAATAAAAAAATTAAAAAATAACATTTTCATAATTTTCAAGGCACACATTCTCATTTAAGGAATTTTGGCCTAAAAGAGTTTTCCTGTGGGACTACAATTCCCTTACTCTCCTGACCTGTATCGTTGTGTCAGTTGCCTGTTCCGAGGAATCGAAACCCAGCTCCGTGGCTGCCATTTGGGAATTGTTGCGAACATGCAATCGGTCATAAAAGTAAAGTTGGCAACCATAGTCGAGGGCTCTCTTTTCAGTAGCGACTACACTGAGGTGTAAAGAAGGGCACTACTCCTTTCCCTGGATTGCTCCACTTTACCCTTAATACGTACCTTATAGTGCTGAGTGTTAAGCAAGGAGGTATCAACGAAAAAGTTTGTTCGATCGGAAGAGGTTTTTTTTTTTAAGAACAGATATGTTTAGAAAAAGTGGGTTTGTGGAATCTTTGATAAAATTGAGTGTTGCATGTACAAAAGAGTTTATTCTACGTTTCGTATGTGATTTCGGTAAAATCACAGTTTGAAGATCCACAAAATAGTAGTGATTTTTGCAGCAGGGAAGAGAGCCTGCGAATATAGCGTTAGCTGTAAGTCGAGGGCGACCAGAAGGCTCCCTTTTCGATAGCTACTACACTGAGGTGTAGGGGAGGGCGCTACTCCTTTTCTGGATTGCTCCACTTTACCCTTGATATGTACCTTATATTGCTGGGTGTTAAGCAAGGAGGTATCAAGTATCATTTTTAAAGTCTTTGGTATGACGTGACCTGAGTCTGCGAAAATATTGTAAAATTGATTCATAAATTGATAGTTAAGAAGAAAAAAAAATTTCCCGTCTTGTAGATTTTTCCGCTCTGAGTAGAAATAAAAAAGCGAAAAGATAAACATCTAGTTGGACTTAGGTATAGAACTAAAAAAAAAAACAACTGTAGAACATGTGGATGATGATGATGATACCAATCGTAATTTGTGCACTTGGAACGGTTCCCCAAAGGTTTATAAAAAAGACTAGTGGAAGCGGAAATAAGCGGTTTGGTTTGGTTTCTTTGTTTAATGGCATATCAACTTTTGTAGGTTACTTAATGTCAAAGCCATTCTCTTAGAAGAACAGTGGTAGTACTATTTAAACCATAGCTGGGAGGATAAGGGGGTTCATACCTTTCCCAAGGGTATTTGCCCGAAAGTGAACGTAATAGCGCGACTGGAGTACGAACTCACTTACTACAATTCCGCAGTCCATCGCTTTAACCATTACACCTACGAGGACACCCCCGGAAATAAGCGGAGTAAGGATTGAGACCATTGAGATAACAGCGTTGCCAAGATCAGTTAAAATACTGAGAAGAGTCCTGGAGATCTGACGAGACTAGCTATCCTTTCGACACCAGAGAAATCATCATCACCATCATCATGTCGCGCTATCAGATCGGATATTTCTGATCCTCTCTCGCCCCCTCCCTATTGTCCATTGCTTCCGGCCGATCTTCAAGGCTTCATCCCATATAGGCACAGAGCTGCTATATATAGGTTCGAGTTGGACGTCCTGCCTTTGCAGGGATCCACAGGAGTACATCACTTATGAGCTCGTCCCTACTTCTCCAGCAGTCTGGTTCGTCTAATTTTGATAGCTTTCGTGATGAGTGGTCGGTGGCCGTACAGCTACTGCTTTGTAGCGTGCTGTCTGCAAGACTTGTTCAATATTGCTCGCAGCATTCTTGAGTAATTGCCGTCAAGCTTTTTCTCCATACGTTTAGTTAGCGTCCATGCGTTGCATCTATATAGCAGTATCGACACGACCATTACCTTTGCTCGTCCATGTCAAGGGATCCACAAGAGTACATCACTTATGAGCTCGTCCCTACTTCTCCAGTAGTCTGGTTCGTCTAATTTTGATAGCTTTCGTGAGTTACGTTTAGTTAGCGTCCATGCGTTGCATCTATATGGCAGTATCGACACAATCACTGCTTGGAAGAAACTGTGCTTCATACCAGTTCAAAACTCTGAAGAAGTGATGAAATGATAGATAAATAATCAGTTCTATTGCTTAAAAGACCAATCGATCGACCCTGCACTACAAGGTGTAGTGTTCGCGCTTCAGTTTGAATCAGTTGAGGGACTCAGATGATCTTGTGTATAACATTCACTATACCCTGTAGTGACTCAAATGATATTTTTCACATTTTCACTATGAATCTTATATGATTTGATATCAAATACAGTCATGTTTTTTACTAATTTATATTTAAGTAGATGTAAAAAAAAAAATACTGAAAGCGCAAAGGGGATTAGAAGTCCGGAAACCAAGAAATTCCCCCCAAATATCGATCACTGATGATAATATAAATAAAGTACGGCCGTTTCTAAAACTGTATAGATTCTTCAAAAACAAAACAGCAAACAAAAGCCATATCTGGCCCAATCGGCTAGGTCTGTAGAATACACCGACTGCACTTCTGCAGAGGGGTAAAATCCCCCCCCCCACAACGTGTGTCTTGGATATGACACTAAACAATCTGACGGTGAGGTTCCAGTAATGCTGGAGCTTGGGGGAATGCCGAGCACCCCTTCATTGTCATCGCTCTCAAGTCCACTCTGTCCTGGAGTGATAGCACCTGATAGGGCCCTATCTATGGGTTAAATAGAACTAAACTGCGTACTTATGCTAAACTGAATTGTTTTTAAATAAAACTTTCTTTGAAATTGAAACTGTACTTACGCTAAAATGAATTGTTTTAATTAGACTTGTCTGACTAAATTGAATAGCTTGAAGTAGAATTGTTTTTGACGATTAAACTGTGTAAAAACTGTGTTTTTACCGGACATTGGCCTAGGGGTTAGAGTGTTCGCCAATGGCCCGGGAGACCTGGGTTCAATCCCAGGTCGAGTCATACCAAAGACTCAAAAAATGGTACTTGATGCCTCCTTGCTTAACACTCAGCATTATAAGGTACGGATCAAGGGTAAAGTGGAGCAATCCAGGGAAGGAGTAGCGCCCTCCCCTACGCTTTGGTGTAGTAGCTATCGAAAAGGGAGCCTTTGGATTACCCTCGACTATGGTCGCCAACTTTACTTACTTTTAAACTGTGTACTCATGCTAAACTGAATTGTTTGAAATAGAACTGATTATTCGTATAAAGATGGATTTGGCATTAAATAACTTACAAGGGTTCATATGCCATAAAGCCCAAACAACCAACCAACCAACCAACCAAATATATCATGTAACATAAGAAATTCTTAAGCAATTCGTAACAATATCTCAAAAGGAATGAATCCTTTGCTTGGAGAAAGAAGTGACTATCATCATATTTTTGAATCAACAATGTTCTTAACTAGAGATGAAAAGTAATAACGAATTGTAGACACGAAAATAAAATTTTAATACGTTCTTTACCGCACTATATTTACTCGAATTTTAACATACTGACTCTCGACCGAACCGTCAATCAAGAGATGCACCTGTGTAAATAAGCGGAAGAACAGCGAAACAGGTGCATTCGGTCTGAGATATCGGAAAATCACCTTGACCTGTGGACGTGGTTGAATTCAGTGATGGTGGCAGATGTGTACGCCCACAGGAAGCAGGTGGACGTCAAACAAAAATATAACCAGGATACAGACGGCTGCAGTTCCAGTTGGAGTTGGAGATAGTTTTGGGCCCTCAATGACCCACGGTTGAGCACCCTAGCCAGAATGCGAAAGAAGTGCTGCTATGGTAAGAAGAATTTGGGGTCAATATGTAGCAGTCTGTCCTCGTCTCCAACTCACCTCTCACACATAAGAAACATCATCCTTTCGAAAATAAAGTGCTGTGAGAGATGTATTTTTATAAAGAAGTGTGTTCGTTCGTTCATTGAAGTTCGTCAGTATGTTTGATTATTTTCCGCATATATTTGTATTATGTATATGTATGTGGCTATACAAAAGAATGATTAAAAATAATTTGGCACCTATTGATTGAAATGGTTTCTCAAAAGAAACGGTCACCGATATAAAAATGTTTTACAAACACACGAAAGTAATGGTTCGCTAATTTGATGGCAAAAACCAACTCCTTCAACATTATTGCGAGAACCTTGTAAGATGTTACATCAGCGCCATATACGCTCATAATCTTCCAAGCCTACGTAGTTCGAATGTGATTAGATCTAATAAAAGAAAATTGTTTCACACTAAAAAAAAATATTTAGCAGACAATATCCAATAGAAACTAAGACAGAAGCAGACTACGCAGCTAATCTAGTGCTTCTTGCAACTACACCTGCCCAACCCAAATCTCTACAGCATATTGCTCAGTCGGCTGGGGCACCACTGTAGAGGGATAAGAACACCCACAATGAATATACTATTATATGACACTAAAGAATCTGATGGTGAGGTTCCAGTCATGCTATAGCTTTGAAGAATACGGTGTTCTCCTTTTTACAATCGCTCCCGGGTCCACTCTGGCCTGGAGTGGTAGCTCTGATAGGGTCCTATCTAGAACTAAACTGAGTACTTATACTAAACTTAATTTCTTGAAATGGAATTGTTTTGACGTTTAAACTGCGTACTGATGCTAAACTGATTTCTTACAAATAAAACTATTTTGACATTTGACTGTGTGTGGACAAAAACTATACTTATACTAAAGTAAATTGTTTGAATTAGAACTGAATAGCTTGAAATAGAAATGGTTTTGACAATTAAACTATGTACTTACGCTAAACTGAATTGTTTTAATTAGACCTATCTGACTAAATTGAATAGCTTGAAGTAGAATTGTTTTTGACGATTAAACTGTGTACTCATGCTAAACTGAATTGTTTAAAATAGAACTGATTATTTGTATAAGAATATATTTTGCATTAAATAATCTGCAAAAGTTGATATACCATAAAACCTTAACAACCAACCAATCTACTGCATAGCCTGAAGCAAGAAGGAATATCCATTAATTTCCCCGTGAACGCCAACAGAATAGAGTTCGTGTGTTTCAAACAAGGAGCTATCTATAGACAAAGTGGTAATCATCTGAAATAAGCAGAAAAATTCTCATGCCTCGGCAACAACATCTGATCTAATAAAAGGAATATCAACATAAAACTAGTGAAGGTGTGGACTGCTATGGACAGGTGATTGATTTTTATAAAAAATCTGATCGATCAGATAAAATAAAACTGGATTTCTACCAAGCTGCGACTGTGACAGTTCTATGCAACACCAGTACGTTAACAAAACGTATAGGGAAAAGACTCGATAGGAACTATACAACAAGGCTTTGTGAGGTTTTAAGCAAATCTTAGATGCAACATCCCACGAAACAGCACTTATAGGTCCTCCTGCTTCCCATCTCACAAACCATCCAAGTAAGACGAACAAGACATCTGGAGCACGGTTAGAGAAGCAAGGACAAACACATAAGCGACGTTCTTCTACAGACTCCTGCTCATGAACATAACAGTGTTGGTTGTCCTGCAAAGACTTACATTCATCAGTTCTGCGCGGACACTGGATGTAGCCTAGAAGAACTACCGAGCGATGAACGATAGGGACAGGGGGCGAGAGAGTGTCATGAAACCATGCTGTCAGCGTGACTTAATGATGATGATGATGATGATGATGATGATGATGATGATGATGATGATGATGATGAAACTTGAATAATTCAAAATTAAATAATGTAACAATACATATTTTGAAACTTAGCTAAAAGGATGATCGAACTTCAATAACGCCAATAAACGAAATAACGGGAAACGCTGATCAACCAGAAAAAAAAGGTTTCTATTACGTTTGTATCGAAACTATTATGATTCTCGAACAAAAAATGTTATAGTTTTAAGAAATTATGAAATTTTAGATAATTATATTTCACGTTGAAGTTGTTTTTGTTTTGTTTTTTTCTATTAAACATAATGTTCTTCTCAGTTTTTTTGTAATTTACCTCCCGATGGTAAACTATTCATAAAGTTGCATTGCCTACATACAATAAAAACAGAGAAGATATTTTTAGTTGCAATATCTGGTTTTGATTTCTGTGTTTCACCACCCCTCTCTCTCTCTCTCTCTCTCTCTCTCTCTCTCTCTCTATATATATATATATATATATATATATATATATATATATATATATATATATATATATATATATATATATACAGAGAGAGGGGGGTAGAGAGAGAGAAGAGACCCTGTGGCGTAGACGCTAAAGTGTTAGACTATGATATGATAGTAAGCAAATTAGAACTAAAGTTGTGCTATTGTTTACTTGTCGAGAAATGGCATTGAAAAAGGTACGAACCACCTTACCAGCCCGATTATGGATTAAATAGCATCACTACTGTCATTCTACAAGGCTGCTTTTGGCATTAAATAACCCATGGATGTTTAAATGCCAGTGAAAGATTTGGCGAAAAAACATTTTTTGCAAGTTTTAAAATAGCTTTCAAAAGAGTTGATAAATGCGTTAAAATTGTTCACACATGCACACACATACACACACACACACACACACACACATATATATATATATATATATATATATATATATATATATATATATATATATATATTCAAATTTATTGCCTTTTTGTTCAATTTTTATCTTATTTCACTTTTTCTTTTTTTGTGCATTATCAGAATTTAACTTTACTTCACAGCCAAATTTCTTGATGTTGGTGTCCTTGAAGCGTAATGGTTAAAGTGCTACAATGCGGAATAGTAGTAAATGAGTTCAAGCCCCAGTCGCGCTAATACATTGATTTTCGGACAAATACCCTTGGGAAAGGCATGAACCCTTTTTATCCTCCTTGTTATGGATTAAATAGTACTACTCATTTTCTTCAAGATAAAAATGGATTTGGCATTTAATAACCCACTAATGTTGATATGCCATTAAACAAAGAACCCAATTGCCTTAATTAAACTACAGTAAACCGTGGAATTACCTTTCATTATGCATGTTGGTTGTTCTCTTTTCATTCAGTTGCTCAATGAAGACACCTTTCCTTTACTGGTAAAAAAAAAAAAAAACACTTTTGTTTCGCTTCTCTTGTCTTCCGTCTTTTCTTGCCATTATAAATTTTCCAAATGTCTTCTTTTCTTTTTAATTCTTTCTGGTGACAATTTGCTATTTCCGTTACATAGCCATTTATTCTCCGAGCAGCAAGAGATTTTAATCATGTTTTCTTGTAACCTTTTTCAATCTGCCTCGCAAAGGTACCGACCTGAAATATTTCCTCTTAAAGTAATTTTATCTCAGAACAGAATCCGTTATCTACAATAATATCTACAATTATCTGCATAACTTCCGGAACCTTTCACATGAATACAGACCGGAAATCCTTTCCCTGGTGTAAATTGACGAGAATGTAGTCAAAAATAGTTCACACTTCTTCACAAGTTTAAATGGCTTTTATAAATTTCAAGAGAAACACATTTTTCTTGAGAGATAAGCAAATGTGAGATGGAACAAAAACAACACCTAAGCAACCAATGTTTTAAAAAAAAAAGGGAAAAACGGGAACCAAATTTGAAACTGTGTAATGTTACAGGCTCGTTATCAACCTACTGGCGAAATCTTGAGATCACATGAATTAACGATCCAGATAACGCGAGAAAACACAGAAAAAGTGACACCTTACGGACTGCTTTCTGTTTTCTTATTCTTTCGCAGTTCATAGTGAGATTGCAAAACGGACATTCCACGTGTAACTGATATTTTTTTTTAATTTTATTAATTTTTCCGCTGAGCGTAACGGTCTGAAAAGCCGAATCATTCAATTCTCATTTGTTCATACATTTAAGGAATTCATTTAAGGATACTATACAATTTTAGCGCGTTTGGATGGATATTGCATTTCCTCCCCGCAGTTTTGACACTTCCAACTTATATTTATCCGAAATACTTTCGCAAAATGTCACATTTTTATGCATTGATTAAAATTTTCACAGTAGAAGCCCAGCTTATTGAGAAACATTATTATTGTCTTTCTAGGGAATCGGTGATTATAAGGTTTCTAAGGGAGGTGCCCGTGGTGTAATGGTTATCGTCATGGGAAATGGACCCGGCGACACGAGTTCAAAACCTGGACGAGACTGATTGCATTTCACATAGCACTAATACCCTTGGGAAAGGTATAAATCCAATTATTCTCCCTCCAGCTATGGGTAAATAGTAGGGCAGACTAGGTTCTTCAGGCAACTAGTCTAGGAGGAGGAAAACTCTGAATTCAAACCTGTTAAACTCCGCTTAAAAAAAGAAATTGACCTCGTGTCATATCCTACCCGAGCGGAGGGGTTGGGTAAATATGATATGGTTTCTACTTTTAAAAACCTTAAGTTGATGGCTGAATCAAAATTCAGTAATCCCCAGTGTCTTTTCTGATTGACTGACACCTTACCTCAGTTGTATGCAATACTCGTTCTGAGGATACATCAGCAAATGGCAGCGTATGTTCCGAACAGACGATATATATATATATATATATATACCAGAGTGCTCAATTCGTTCCAAGAGATTTGCATTATGCGAGCAGTAGATTTATAGTCATTCACTGACAGACTGTTTCGTTGTATTACAAGACACGTAGGACGCTTAAAGCTTGGATCGAAACCTGACCAACATTACGTTAGACTGAGTATCATAACGCTCAGCCAGCAATCGAACCACGTCAGCTCGGGAATTATAAGGCATTATGTAGTTGCTTTCTTTTGTTTACATCCGGGAGATCAGAGTTCAATCCCTAGTCGAGTCATACCAAAGACTCAAAAAGCGGGACTTGATGCCGCCTTGCTTGACACTCAGCATTATATGGTAAGGATCAAGAGTAAAGTGGAACAATCCAGCGAATGGAGTATCACCCTCCCCAACACCTTGTAGAAATAGCAATTGAAAAAGGAGCCTGTGGGTCACCCTCAACTAAGATCGCCAACTTTATTCACTTATATATATATATATATATATATATATATATATATATATATATATATATATATTGAAGTGTGTATATTTAGACAGCAAGTTATTATTAAAGCAAGTTTTGTTAAAGACGATGGAACACTGTTTATTATTTTTTATTATAATTTTTCAAGTCTCCTTGTTATTTTTCTTGTGTCGTGATCTAGGTGATAAAGTAATTGTAGAATATCTGCAGCTCAAACTCTTTCGACTATACTTTTAGTCGTCATCAGGGGTAGTGTAGTTTTAAGTCGGCAGTTTGATTTCTTCGTTTTGTTTTTAATTATTTGTAGTATTTTGTTTTGAAGTTGTCGGTTGGAATATTTTCAGCCTTTTGTTTTAAAACGTTCGGTGTGTGCACATATATATATATATATATATATATATATATATATATATATATATATATAGGGGACGAAGATATAAATGATAAAATAAAACTCCGATCTACAAATTAGTAAATTTTATTTCTTTAAATTGAATAACAAATTAGCTGAAATAAACAAGTTACCAAGTCTTTTCTTGTAAGGAAATATAATGTTTGTCAAAGCGTAAATATTTGCCAATATCTATGTTATAAAAAAAAAGATAACACTTTCAATGTAGAATTATGTGTGGTCTAGGTCTGAGTTGATAAATTTTGTGTGTGTAATAGATCTTGTGTGTGAGTGTCACTATATATAGAGAGAAATGTATGTATACCATAAAAATATATGCGGTTGCTGCTGAAATTCCTTTTATCAGTAGGGGACAGATGGAATAGTAGTACGAATATTTTCAACGCAATAGAATTTTTTAAAAATCGATCATTATTTTAATAATTAAAGGGTGCTGAAATAAAATGCATTATTGAAAAAAATGTCAAGTTTCCTCTCAAAAAAAATAAAGCAAAAGGTTAAGTAGATATGGAATAAATTCCATTCCTGATGAAGAAATATTTATTTCGTGCTAGGCTCGAAATTCGATTTAACAAAAAAGTTGATGATTTATATATGAATCTAAATGGCTGAAAAAATATACATTTTTCAAAATCTCGGAGAGAAACAACTTTAATAATTTTGGTTTTGATCCTTCAAATTTTTCGTGGGAAGTCAATTATTATCATCTGCGAAGAATTTCGTGCGCATGCACCGATTGATCAATAGATGCAAAAATACTGATAAAAAATTATAGCTTCTCGAGACTATATATATATATATATATATATATATAAGCAAAAAGAAAAAATCCACTTCCTTGGTGTCATTATACATTTATTTATATATATATATATATATATATATATATATATAATGTCGCCA
The DNA here is from genome assembly GCA_963585895.1 of Sepioteuthis lessoniana. NCBI lineage: Eukaryota > Metazoa > Mollusca > Cephalopoda > Myopsida > Loliginidae > Sepioteuthis > Sepioteuthis lessoniana. Next base: position 37,444,110 of record OY757911.1, read on the forward strand.
AATCAACTTATATATATATATATAAGTAAAAAAGGAATATTGTTGATCTTAGTCGAGGGTGAACTGAAGGCTTCCTTTTCATAGCTACTACACCGAGATGTAGGGGAGAGCGCAACTTCTTTTCCAGGATTTCTTCACTTTATCCTTGATATATACCTTATAATGCTGAGTGTTAAGCAAGGAGGTATCATATACCATTTTTTGAGCCTTGAACTAGACCAATGAGCCAGTCAATATATATATATATATATATATATATATATATATAAAAGGCGAGGAATCAAAAAATCTTCTGTAAAAAAGAATATAAAGTGGATTTCATACTCAATATATACATAAATAAACAACAGACAAAAATTGGGTTGTTGTTTGGAACATTGTGTTTATGTATTTCGTTAGAGCTGACCGAACTTTATTGGTGAATGCATGACAGGGTTGACGTTTGCAAACTAGAAATAAAAAGTGAATTCGACTTTTAAAGGGAATAATGCGTCTGATGGTTGAGAATACCTCATGAAACTGAGAGTAACGCCAAGAAAATGTTTGTGCATGAAATGCATCACTTTTTATCCTTTTTAATCGATTGTTTTGAAAGAGATTTTAAAGTCTTTATACGTACATGTCGCTGCATCTCTTAACGATAAAAAAAAAAAAAACAAAAAAAAACAGTTGTTTCAGAATTATGGAATATTCAATAATGTTCAATAATTTTCCTACATTCTCGGATAAGCAGTAAAATAAAAGTACTTTATGATTATTTTTTATTGGCCAAATCGGTAAAGTGTTCGCTAATGGTCCGGAAGACCGGGGTTCAGTCCCAGTTTGAGTCATTCCAAAGACTTAAAAAATGGTACTCGATACCTCCTTTCTAAACACTCAGCATTATAAGGTACGAATCAAGGGTAAAGTGGAGCAATCCAGGGAAAGGAGTAGCGCCCTCCCCTACGCCTCGGTGTAGTAGCTACTGAAAAGGGAGCGTTCTGGTCGCCCTCGACTACAGTTGCCAACTTTACTTACTTATTATTTTATGTAAGTTTTTTAAACCAGTTTTAACTGGTGGTTTTTCTCTAACAGCAAGTCCTCTCAGGTCTCCAGGACTCTGCAAAGTATTCTAGCTGATTTTTAAAATATTGTGGTTTGAATGGTCTTAATTTTTCCCTCTGATCTTCTGTTCCCCCTGTCTTTTTGGTTTGGTTTTATAGTATATTGTCGGTATATTTAATGCCAAATCCTTTTTATTCATATATGATAAATATATGATTTAACACGTTTTGCCGAAAACATTTTTAAAGAAGCCTGAGTTTAACCGTTTTCACACAGTTTAATATGTTCAAATATTGCTATGTAATACTAACAATTCAATTAAACATCCATCATTTGTTTATACTGTTATATTTTAAACATTGCCCATTCGGCTGGGCTGTAGAATACACCGACTGGTTCTCTGCAGAGGGGTAAGACCCCCACAAAGAGTGTCCTGATATGACACTAAACAACCTGATGGTGAGGTTCCAGCAATGCTGGAGCTTTGGGAAACGCGGAGTACTCCTTCATTGCCATTGCTCCCAGGTCCACTCTGGCCCGGAGTGGTAGCACCTGATAGGGCCCTATCTATGGGTTAGATAGAACTAACAGCATACTTAAATAAATTGTTTGAGTAAACTGGATGGCTTGAAATAGAAATGTTTTTGACAATTAAACCGTACTTACATTTAAACTGCGTGCTTATGCTTAACTGAATTATTTGAAATAGAACTGTTTTTCGACATCAAAACTGTATTTACACTTAACTGAATTGTTACATATAACTGCTTGAATAGTTTGAAGTAGAAATGTTTTGACAATTAAACTGTTCTTATGATAAACTGAATTATTTTAAATAGAACAGATTATTTACATAAAAATGGATTTGGCGTTAAATACCCTACAAAGGTTGATATGCCATAAAACTCAATAAACCAATAAATCAAAATATATTTTAAACAATTCGGTTGAGCGTAAGTACATCGTTTTTTTGTTTGCACATAGTAAAATGTAAAAACTGTTCTATTTCTGAAAGCTCAGTTTAGTATAAATACATAGTTTAAATGTCTAACTGATCTATTTGACCCATTGAGAGGGACCTATCAGGTGCTACCACTCCGGGCCAGATTGAACCAGGGAGCGATAACAATGAAAAGGTATTCCGCATTCCCCAAAGCTCTGATAATACTGGAGCCTTTTCGTAAGATTGTTTAGTGTCATATCAGGGCTTTCGTTGTGGGGTCTTACCTCTCTACGGAGATGCTGTCGGTGTACATTACAGTCCGAGTTGCCTGGGCTTCCAGACCATTGAAGCCCAATCAAAGGGCACCAACAACAACTGGTATCGTGTTTCATTGCATATTCAGCTCTCTGGCAAGATCCAGGTATTTATCCATTTTTCTCTTATATATAGCGAAATCTCCACAATAAACGGTAGCTCTCTGAAATTAGTAGACACATTCACCTACCTAGGAAGTAGCGTCTCATCAACCGACACAGACATCAACACACGACTAACAAAGGCATTGACAGCTATCGATAGGCTATCGGTCATATGGAAGTCAGACCTGACCGATCAAATAAAACGCAGTTTCTTCCAAACAGCGGTCGTGTAGCTACTGCTTTAAGGATGCACTACATGAATGCTGACTAAACGTATGGAGAAGAAGCTTGACGGCAACTACACAAGAATACTGCGAGCAATATTGAACAAGTCCTGGAGGCAACACCCCACAAAGCAGCAGCTGTACGGCCACTTGCCACCCATCACGAAAACTATCCAAGTTAGACGAACCAGACATGCAGGACACTGCTGGAGAAGTAAGAACGAACCCATAAGTGACGTACTCCTGTGGACATCTTCACATGGACGAGCAAGGGCAGGACGACCAGTTAAAACTTACATACAGCAGCTCTGTGCCGATACAGGATGTACCCCTGTAAACCTGCTGGAAGCAATGGACGATAGAGAAGGGAGGCGAGAAAAGGTCAGAGATATCCGTGATGATGGCGCGACATAATGATATATATATATATATATAACGAATTTTATTTGTTTCATTTTCTTTATCAATTATGTAAAAATGTTGACCTCTTCACATGGACGAGCAAAGGAAGGACGACCAGCTAGAACTTACATACAGCAGCTCTGTGCCGATACAGGATGTACCCCTGTAAACCTGCTGGAAGCAATGGACGATAGAGAAGGGAGGCAAGAAAAGGTCAGAGATATCCGTGCAGATGGCGCGACATAATGATGAGATATATATATATATATATATATATATATATATATATATATATATATATAACGAATTTTATTTGTTTCGTTTTCTTAATCAATTATGTAAAAATGTCTGGAAACTTATTTACTTTCACTGCACGACTCAATTGCAGTGTTGCAAATTAGGTATACGTGCAATTCCGTTTACTTCAAGGGTGGGTATGTAGAGATTAAAGAGATATATCTAAAGTATATAATTAATATATGTTTACAATCTTTTAAGAATTTATTTAATAAAAGCGTCTCTAGAAGGTCACCAAATCCGCTTGGAAGATATTCTCGGGTAGCTGTTTGGTTGCTCCGGATAAAACCAGATCAAGCAACCTTGAGAAATCTTATTTACTTTATTTTACTGAGGTAAATAACCTTCAGGGACAATAGATTTTCTATTGTGTTGCGAATATAATTGTGCTGATTTTTTAATGGGTTCATTACACGGCAAATGCTATTAGCTTGTGTGTGTGTGTGTGTGTGTGTGTAAGATGAACAAAAGTAGTCAGACGAATGGAAATATTTATTTGATATATTTATTAGTATCATTATGCTCTTTTAGAGTTTTTCACATCAGCATCAGTTGATGGTTTTTCACTGGAGTTTGAGTGACAGCAAGTCTCCTCAAGTATCTAGGACTCTTCTCGGTATTCTGGCCGTCTTCAATAATCCTGTCGTTTGGATGGTCTCAACTCGTCCGCCAACTTCCAAGTCCTTGAGGCCCTTTAATAATCCTTTAGTTACTGTGCCAAAAGCACCAATCACAATTGGTACAATCGTCACTTTCATGTTCCACAGCTTTTTCAAATCTCTAGCAAGGTCAAGTATTGTTATCATTATTTACTCCTTTAGAGTTTTTCACATCAGTGTTAGCTCACTGGAGTTTGAGTGACAGCAAGTCTCCTCAAGTCTCTAGGACTCGTCTCAGGATTCTGTCCGTTCTTAGCAATGCTGTCGTTTGGATAGTCTCTACCCGTCTGCCAACTTTCAAGTCCTCCAGGCCTTTTAATAATCCTTTAGTTATTGTGCCTAATGCACCAATCACATTTGGCACAATAGTTACTTTCATGTTCCACTGCTTTTTCAATTCTCTAGCAAGGTCGAGGTACTTTTCCTTCTTTTCACTTTCCTTCAACAATTTTGCAGATTCTCTTTTTTTGTTGATTATTATGATGTCTGGTCTTCTGGCAAGGATAAGGTGATCCGTTTGTATGTTAAAGTCCCAAAGGAGTTTATTCGAGTCATTTTCTAGGATAGGTGCCGTGTTGTGCATATACCATTTGTTTGTATGGTTGAAATTTCCTGCACATTTCCTTGTGGATCACCTTTCCGACCCATCGTGTATCGCCTTATACTCCTTCTGTGCTAATTTGCTGTATTCGCTTATTATATGATTGATCGTTTCGTCTCTGTCACAGCAAACTGATAAGCAAGGAGTTATCAAGTACAATTTTTGAGTCTTTGGTATGACTCCAACTGGGATTAAACCCCATGTATATATATATATATTGGCCCATTGGTATAGTGGTTAGAGTGTTCACTAATGGACCGGTATATATACCGGCTCATTGGCAGACGAAATAAGTCCTAACAATATATGGATTAGTTGTAATAACCAAACGACCAGAGCGGTAATGATACGCACAAACTATTGGCTTACCAATCATATACAGCGTGTCTCAAAGTAGATGCAACCCATTAATATGATAATGATTTATTACTGAGACAAGTGCAATGACATTCATTTGGAACACCTCCGGTAAAAAATACACTTTTTGAGCTAGAGATATCAAATCAATATCTTTTTTAAATAGTTATATATCAGCATTCAGCCATTAGCTTTTTTTTAGTCTCTTTTCTCAGTTATATAATCATTATCATATTAATGGGTTGCATCTATTTTCAAACAGTTTTGAATGATTCTGTCTCCAAATAAGTTGTGATGCAAAATATTTTTCCTCTCTTATCCAAGGCATTGTGATCGAGGATTAATAGTTGTTGTTTTATAATATTTTCAAATCTGAAACAAAAATATCACAACAATATTATCAGTATAGTTATTAGCAGTTACATGGGTTCCATGTATATTGAGACAACCTATATCTCTGGTTGTTTGGTTAATACAACTAATCCATGAATTGGAAGGACTTATTCAGGTTGTCTTGTTGTTTTTTCTTTATATTACGGCAGTTGCATTCTTCTGAATTCCTCTTAGTCTCAAAAACATACGAGGTGAATCATTATTACAAATCCATAGGTTTGAACAAGTAACGGAATATTGTTTGATTTTTGGGGTTTTTAA
>OY757911.1:37454709-37461106 GCA_963585895.1 Sepioteuthis lessoniana
AAGAACAAAGATTTTGACAAGAGAAGTAAACTGATTTGGTTGGGTTTAGTTTAATGGCACATCAACCATAGTAGGTTAATTAATACCAAATCCATTTGTATACATATGAACAGTTCTATTTCAAACGGTTTAGTTTAATGTAAGTGGACTGTTGACATCTCAAACACAGTTCTGCTTGAAACAATTCCGCTTAGTATCAGTGTACAGTTTAGTTGTGTTTGACCCATAGATCGGACCCTTTCAAATGCCAACACTCTGGGCAAGAGTGGACCTATGATCGAGGGTAATGAAGGGGTATTCCGAATTCCCCAAAACTCCAGCATTACTGGAGCCTCACCATCAGATTCTTTAGTGTCATATCAAGGATACTCATTGGGAGAGTTTTACCCCTCTGCAGAGATGCAGTCGGTGTATTCTACTGCCCCAGCCGATAGGGCCCACTGCAAACTGAGTTCTATGTCTCCTGTTCCATTGCAAGATATCTTGAGAAAGATCTTGACTCAAGTATGCTACGAGGAAAGTCCCCTAACGTAATGGCTAATGTCCTGGGCTGTGATATCGTGGCGAGTTCGAATTCTAGTCACGTTGTTACGATCACTTTCGGCTTAATACCCTTGGACGAGATATGATCTCTTTTAGCCACATAGCCAGTTATGGGTTGAATATTCTCACTACCGTTCTTCTACAAGGATGACTTTGGCCTTAAGAATGGATATGCCTTTACAAAAAGAAACTACACCAAACCAACCCGTCTAAAATATGGCTTTAGCATTATATAATTGGTTGGTTGTTTGGTTGAGTTTTATGGCATATCAACCTTTGTAGATTATTTAACGCCAAATTCATTTTTATACAAATAGTCAGTTCTATTTCAAACAATTCAGTTTAGCATGAGTACACAGTTTAATTGTCAAAAAGATTTCTATTTTAAGTTATTCAGTTTAGTCAAAGAGTTCTATTTCAAACAATTTAGTTTAGCTTCAGTACGCAGTTAAAATGTAAGTACACAGTTTAATAGTAAAAAAAAAACATTTCTATTTCAAGCTATTCAGTTTTACCTAACAGTTCTAATACAAACAATTCAGTTTAGCATACGTATGCAGTTTAATTCTATTTAACCCACAGTTAGGGCCCAATCAGGTGCGACCATTCCGGACCAGACTGGACCTGTGAGCGATGGCAATGAAGAGGTACTCCGCATTCCTCAAAGCGTCAGCATTACTGGAGCCTCACCATCAGATTGTTTAGTGTCATATGAAGGACAATCGTCTTCCTCCGCTCATTGACAGATCTTATTTTTCATCATGCAGGGTATCTAACCACCTTCTTGAACTAATAAATTCGGTGTTGGGTGGATATCAGTTTATATCATCGAAACCTGACCATGGAACAAATAACCAATCCCTGCTTCTTTTCTTCCTCTCTCCTTTCCTTTCTCTTTTTCAACACACACACACACACACACACACACACACACACACACACACACACACACACACACACACACATATAAGCACATTTACATATATAAAAGTTGGGATAACTAAGCGATACAGGTTACGTTGGACCTGTCGTGCATTGAGCTACTGGTTCTATGATACTTATATACATACAGGTATTTCATATATAGGTCCAGATAGATGGCTACATGCATACATACATACGTACATACATATGAACAGGTAAGATTGATAGTTACATGCATGCATATATATGAACAGACAGGCACATACATACATACATACATACATACATATGACCAGAGAGAGAGTGGGAGAGAGAGAGGGAGAGAGAAATACATACATACATACATACATACATACATATGAACAGAGAGAAAGAGAGAGAGTGGGAGTGAAAGAGAGAGAGAGATACATACATACATACATACATACATACATACATACATATGAACAGAGAGAGAGAGTGGGGGAGAGAGAGATACATACATACATACATATGAACAAAGAGAGAGAGAGAGTGGGAGAGAGAGAGATACATACATACATACATACATACATATGAACAGAGAGAAAGTGGGAGAGAGAGAGATACATACATACATACATATGAACAGAGAGAGAGAGAGGGGGAGAGAGAGAGAGATACATACATACATACATATGAACAGAGAGAGAGAGAGTCGGAGAGAGAGAGAGATATACATACATACATACATATGAACAGAGAGAGAGAGAGTGGGAGAGAGAGAGATACATACATACATACATACATACATACATACATATGAACAGAGAGAGAGAGAGAGAGTGGGAGAGAGAGATACATACATACATATGAACAGAGAGAGAGAGAGAGTGGGAAAGAGAGATACATACATACATACATACATACATACATATATATGAACAGAGAGAGAGAGAGTGGGAGTGAAAGAGAGAGAGAGATGGAGAGAGAGATACATACATACATACATACATACATACATACATAAGAACAGAGAGAGAAAAAGAGAGAAAGATACATATATAGATACATATGAAAATTCATAAAATACGAATAATCGTAAGAATAAATGAATTTCCCAGTAATTCGCAGCTAAAATGGATGAACCTTTCGATTTCTGTTTCCTTTAGGCAAAACTTTTCTGCCTTCAATAGGAATCAATTTGCCAACTGCATTTTCCGTTTCTGTCGATCTTAAACGGCATGATCATTTACGCATGCGCATTTGATAATCTTAAACTGTCCATTCATGACGCGTCTACTTTCTATTCTGTTTATACCACTTCGTTTCATTGAAGTGTCGTTAAAGCGGCAACTGCCTGGCTTTCTAGTGGCCATTCAACAGTTCTAAAGTTTCTTTTATTACTTCTGAATAATTTCTCTAAAGATGAGATTTCTAACGACTTGAATGGAATTAGTAGAAGATCCGACTTTGTTATATTCTGTTCTGAATGGTCAAAAGGAAAATATAGCTGGGCTGAGTGCTCAATAGTCGAACTTGTGCGATAGGAAAAATGAATAAGCTTATTGAATTAACGGAAAAGAAATCAAAGCGAATCAATACCATAAACATGAGAAATATTGATTATTATATGAAGGTTGATCAAAATATAATTATAGCAACACCTTCTGCGATTTTAGCTTGTTTTTTTCTCTTTGCCATTCAAAATGAGAATATATGGACGTCTTTACACATGCGCACTGACTCGCCAGTCACACACACACACACACACACACACACACACACACACACACACACACACACACACACACACATTCAGTTTTTCTTTTCCTGTTTTTCTTACAATAGCTGATTTTTCCACCTTTTTTTTCTTTCATCTTTACTTGCCTCTCCCCATTCTCTCTACCTCCCTCCCTCCCTTCTTTAAATCTTCTTTCACTCTCCTTTTTTCTTCTTCCCTCTCTCCATCCCACCGATCCCTCCTTCTTTTCTACCTATTTCCTTCCCTTCTTCTGTCTCAACACACACACACACACACACACGCATATATATATATATATATATATATATATATATATATATATATATATATATATATATATATATATATATATATATACGCACAATTACATATAGAGGAGTTTGGATAGCTCAGCGATGGAGACAATGGTGCTTGGTGATTCAGTTTCTTGCCAATGCGTTCGTCAGACGAATGCAGAGTTGAGAAACTGACTGTCACCAAGCACCGTTGAATCTATGTATACGCTATGCTAACGTAAATAAATACGTTCTATCAATGATATATATATATATATATATATATATATATATATATATATATATATATATATGTGTGTGTGTGTGTGTGTGTGTGTGTGTGTGTGTGTGTGTGTGTGTGTGTGTATCAGACTCTTGATTTCACTTCACTGGGGTCTGTTTATTCATACCTATATACGTATTTATGATGCATTCATTGGGACTGTTCAAATTCTGATTTGCATGTGGGTTTAAAATCAATAATCGATTTGTTTTATAAAAAAAATCAATTAGGAAGTTTATGAGCAATTTCAAATATATAATTACCGATTTCAATTAAGAAAATTATCAGTAGAGATGGAAAAAACATATATATGTGTGTGTGTGTGTGTGTGTGTGTGTGTGTGTGTGTGTGTGGATTGGTTTCTTTCTTGGATGGCATATCAAACTTCGTGGGTTATTTAATGCCAAGGTGAACTCATTAGTGCGACTAGAGTTTGCACTCGCTTACTTCGATGCGCTTGTGGCGCAATAGATATCGTCATTGGAAGTAGCCACGGTGACCTGAGTTCAAATCTTGGTCGAGGCTGTTTGCATTTCACATAGCGTTAATACCCTTTGGAAAGATAAGAATCAACCAATTCTTCTTCCAGCTATGGGTACGACAGTGGGGCACATTTGGCTCTTTATCCAGGGTATGGCACTCTGTCTTGGAGAAGTTGTACTTTATGGCATATCAACCATTGTAGGTTATTTAATGCCAATTACATTTTTATACATAGGAACAGTATTATTTCAAACAATTCAGTTTAACTTAAGTGCACAGTTTAAAATGTCAAAAACAGTTCAATTTCAAACACTTCACTTTAGCTAAGTACAGTTTTTTGTTTATACACAGTTAAACGATCAAATAGTCCTATTTCAAACAATCCAGTTTAGCATGCCAGCAAATTTAAATGGTTCCAAGTATTGCTATGTATCACTAACAATTCAATTAAACAGTTCTATTTCAACCAATTCAGTTTAGCATAAATACACATTTTAAATGTCAAGAAGTTCAATTTAGCATAAGTACAGTTATTGCTTACACATAGTTAATTGTACAAATAGTTCTATTTCAAACAATTCAGTTTAGCATAAATACACGGTGCTACTACTCTGGGCCAATGTGGACCTGGGAGCAAGAGCAATAAATGGGTACTCTACATTACCCAATGCTCCAACATTACTGGAACCTAACCATCGGGTTGTTTAGTGTCATGTACAAGACACTTGTTAGGGGTGTCTTACCCCTCTGCAGGGAGGCAAACGGTGTGTTCTATAGCTCCAGCTGACTTGGCCAGGTCAAGTAAAAGGAAAACTTTACATTAATACCTGTTAAACTCCGCTTAAAAATTGACCTTGCGTCGCATCCGGCTTGTGTGGAGGAGGTAGTAAATATATAATACGAGGCTATGGTCCAACACTTTAGCGGTCGTACAACTGAGACTAAACCTTATATATATATATATATATATATGAGGGGGCAAGCATGCATCTGCGTATATCTATATAATCGATGAAAATAAGGTTTTTTATTCTTTATAATATATATGTATATATATATAGAAAGAGAGACAGAGACAGAGCGACAGAGAGAGACAGATTGTCAGACAGACAGGAACAGAGACAAAGATAGAGAGATAGAAAGAGACAGAGGGAGATTGAGAGGACGAAGTAATAGGGGCGTCAATAATTATTTCAGATAAATGAAGCGCCCATTAACTTTTATTTCATACTCTCTCTCTCTCTCTCTCTCTCTCTCTCTCTCTCTCTCTCTCTCTCTCTCTCCACGTACACATACACTCATATATAAACAAATATATATATATGCTTGTTTGATTGCTTGCGCACGAGCGCGTGTATGTATATAAAAATACAGAGAGAGTGAAACAGAGAGACACAAAGAATCAGGGAAAAACAAAGAGAGAGAAAGCAAGAGAATGACAAAGACAAACAATCTGACAGAGAGAGTCGTATTACCTACTGGAAAAAGTATCTCCTCCATTACTTTCAAATCAAATATTTCGAACCAATTTAAGTTACAGGGCTGAAAATCTGGATAATCTTGTTCGGCATCACATTTTTTCTCGCCTCGACAAAAATTGATTCTGAAATAATTGGACTGCAATGATTAAAGTTATTCTTTTTCTTTTTTTTGATATTCAAAAAAATGCCCTGCAGTTATATTCACGTTGTTTATTTTCTCATTAAGAATTCCGACTGAATCATTTATTTTTTATTGTGAAAATAATTTCAAATCGTTATTTGGTAAATTTTCTTTGATATAGTACAAGGTTAGTGGTAGAGAGCATTCAATGCAAATTAAATCAGTCCAACAGCCATAGTCAGTGAAAGTTACAGGGCTTGCTTAGCGCGATATGATGATGATGATGAGTGTTGTATACTAAGCTGGACTTCGTCAGGCATAAGACCATTAGAATGAACGAACCGTTGGCACGATGGTTAGTGTTCACCAATAGCCAGGGAGACCTGGGTTCAATCCCTGGCCGAGTCGTACCAAAGACTCAAAAACTGGTACTTGATGCCTCCTTGCTTAACACTCAGCATTATAAGGTAGGTATCAAGGGTAAAGTGGAGTAATATAGGGAAAATAGTAACGCCCTCCACTACAACCTCGTGTAGTAGCTATCGAAAAGGGAGCCTTTGGCTC
>OY757911.1:37461306-37463806 GCA_963585895.1 Sepioteuthis lessoniana
AAACATACTCACAAACACCCGTACATACATAGACAAACAAACAGATACACACTAGCTTTTTCGTTATTGTTTTATGATGCTAAGCATATAATGATCTGCCTTTACCATTCTCTCTTTACTGAAATCATTATTATCATTATCAAGCCGTACAGACTACACACACACACACACACACACACACACATATATATATATATATATACATTTGTGTGTGTGTGTGTGTATGTGTGTGTGTGTGTGTGTAACGGACTTATATATATATATATATATATATATATATATATATATATATATATATATATATATATTTAAAGTCTGTTCATGTCTATCTCATCTATTCCGTTTTACTATGCTCTGGTTATTGTCTTCAAAATTTTCCTTTACCCTTTTTCTACCGAAGATTTTAGAAAGATAATGGACAGGGGCCAATAAAAGAAACAAAATGTAAGTAATCTAGGACCATGAGCGCTATTACTTAAACTTTTAACTGTGGAAGGATGATGAATTCGCAAAATCTACCATCTATCTATCTATGTATATATATATATATATATATATGCATATATGTATACATGTACATATATATATATATATATATATATATATGCACACATATTCACACACATATATACACACGCTTGTATATATGCCCAAACTCTCACATATTTATACACATATAAGTCCGCATATATTCAAATATACCTACATATTCATGTACATATATACACACATATATATACAAACGCACACACACACACACACACACATATATATATATATATATATATATATATATATATATATATATATATATACCCACACACAGATGCACGCACATACATATAAATCTTATTTCTGTGTTTTCATCTATCTATCTATCTATCTCGCATCTCGAAGAAGACATCTCTCAAATGTTACATGGATCATCCATTTCGGTTATTCAGATAAGTTGGTTGCTAAGAGTTCGATTAAGAAATGAAAAAAAATTATGTGATAGGATATTTGCTTGAAAATCGTTTCGAGCACCATCAGTATGAACTGTTAGGCCGATGTCAGTTGGTCAGCGAGTACTTCAGTTGGTTAAAAGCCTCTTTTTCTTCGTTTTTTTTTCTTTGGACATTGAACAAAAACGAAAAAGGTTTCTGATGCATTTCTCTCATTATACATTGGATACCACTTCTGTTAGAAAGATTATTTTATTTCTCCAACAACAACAGCAACAACAATAAAATGGTCTTTATCGGATTTTACAAGGCTCTACTTTTCGTAAATTTGAACCAATCCATATTGACTTGGTTTCTACAAAGTTAAGTGTGCGCAAAATTTTTCGGTGTCCTAGAAATTAAAAGCAATAGAAAACCGATTAAAATGAAATGCTATAAACTTTTACGTTTATTTAATGAAAATATGATTCAGAGGCAAAATGGCGCCTCAAACCATGCTTTTCAGTGCATATTGAATAAATCAATTTTAATCTCTTTTGTATACGACGCAATATATTGAAAATGTGGGATGGTTTTTTTGGTCATTTGGGTGTTTGGTTTCGTTAAAACAGTCTTGCTTCATCTGGTGTGGGTCTCTTTAGCCACACCTTCCACGTGTCCGACGTCCTCAAGAGTGCGTGTATGTGCTGTTCTGCCCTTTTCGAGGCAATATTCAATTTTCACTTCTTTAGGAATTATTAATTTGTAAAATATTAGAGTGTACGTTTGTATTTACATTACTTCACCGCCTCTTCTAATGGTTATCCTTTTATAGTGTGTGACCCCTTACTTTGCTAAGGCTGCTTTTATTACATCTGGTGTAGCTTAGGATAAGTTCCTGTTTCTTATAATTCTCTCTCTCTCTCTCTTTCTCTCTCTCTCTCTCTCTCTCTCTCTCTCTGAGATATTGAGTCTATCATGTGAGTGGGCTTTGTACTTTAAATTGTGACACGTTTGCATTTTAATTAAGTTTTCGTCATGTTTTTTGTTGTCCACTTCCACGAATAGATTGCTGCTTTTTATCTTTTAAACAATTCGAGAGTTTGCCCTGTTGAAGAAGATTTTTTCTATTAAGAGTGGAGATAATTTAGCAAAACAAGTTTCTTCAAATTATTCTAGTACACTGAATCTTGAGAATTCTGTTGCTTCATTCTCTGAATCAGATCCAGAAAGATTTCGTTTTCGTGTTCGTTTTTCGCCAGAATCAGCCATATGTATTGTTTGTTTTTTTCACTGGTTCTGTGTTCCACCGTCCACCATGGAGTCCAAATTTGCGGGAATTTATCAAGAGAGAGACCCATTGTCTTTGGTTGAGACGAGGAGACATCGGCCAGTATATTCATGCCGGGAATGAGATTATCAGCTTCTGTTAATTTTATGCTTTCAGTCTCCAAAACTTAGAGCCTTAGACTTTCACTTTTGTTTAACTACAAAAGTGAAAGTCTTATAACTCTCAATACTATTGACCCTTATCCACTACCTTCTTGCACCTTTGAGATATGATAGGATTGCTTACT
>OY757911.1:37468806-37481306 GCA_963585895.1 Sepioteuthis lessoniana
TAGATTCTTGAGTATCAAGATTGGCATTCAGATATGAAATACAAATTCGCTTCTAAATCTCGTTTAATTATTTAGTCCATCTGTAGTGGATTAAGACATTTTTAGGTTGTTTTTTTTGTTGTTTTTTTGTTCTTTTTTTTTTTTTGGGCTGGGGATGAAGAATTCTGTAGACATTCAAGGCCGAGGGTGGAGAGAACTGCTCCCTGTAAAACGTCACTTTTCTTCGGTTGAATGAAATCATTAAGATTCGGGTTTTTTCTTTAATTGAAAATTAATTCTTGCTACAAAAATGTTTCTGTTTCTACTTATTATTTTTTTGTTGCTGTGTCAGTACTACTGTATGGAGGCACCACCTGGACGCTAACGAAATTCAAAGAGAAAAATCTAGATGGTAACTACGATAGAATGCTACAAACTGTTATTACCGAAACCTAGAAGCAACAGCCTACGAAAGAGCAGTTGTACGGCCACCTACCTCTCATCTCACAAACCAGCCAAGTCAGACGAACAGAGAATTCCGGAAAATTAAGGATCTATTTATTTGTTTGATCACAAGGCATTGCATTGTTTATAAATTAATTTGGGTGATCTTGTTCTTGATATTGAGGTATCTCTATCGAGTTTTACTGAGGACAGCTTTAATGCGCTTCCATGTCTTTCATTGTTCACTTTTGTGTCAATATGTATTTTTCTAAATTAGTTAATAGAGCTTATGTTTTTTTAATGCTTCCAGCTTTTTGAGAGACAAGTAGTTTTAGTCTGTCTTTGACGATTTCTGATGGATGGATTAGATTTCTATGTGAGCTTTTTGTTAGAGCAGGTCATTTCTAATGTTTTACATGTATTCAGACCTTGTTTACACTTGCGGAAATCTTTGGGGTTTAATTCAAGAGCCAATTTCTTCCTTTCTTTTTAATGGCATATCAATCTTTGTGAGTTATTTGATGCCAAAGACAACCATTTGGAAGAATTGGAGTAGTACTATTTAAACCATAACTGGGTACATAAGGAGTATTGCAGGGGTGTTAGTCCGAAAGTGAAGGAAATAGCACGACTAAAATTCGAACTCGCATACTTCGATCTCATAGTCAAGAGCGTTGAACATTTTATCCACGGGGACTTCCTCTTAAGAGGCACTGCATCGCTAGAAATCTTTTAAACAGTAACCCAAAGATAATCCTTGACTTTATAAAAGACAGGTTGCCTTCTGGAACATTTTTTTAAAAGAGTGTCTTATAAACCCTCAAATAAGGTCCATATATATTTGGTTGGTTGGTTGGGTTTTATGGCATATCAACCTTTGTAGGTTATTTGACGCCGCATCCATTTTTATGCGAATAGTTAGTTCTATTTCAAAAAATTCAGTTTAGTACAATTTAGTGTTAATTGTCAAAAACATCTCTATTTCAAAATATTCAGTTAATTCAAACAGTTCTAATTCAGCTAATTCAGTTGAGTATAAGTACAGATTTTGTTAACACTTAGTTAAATGTCAGAAACAGTTCTATATCAAACAATTCAGTTTAGTGTAAGTACAGTTTCAATGTCAAAAACAGTTCCGTTTCAAACAATTCAGTTTAGTATAAGTACGCAGTTTAAATGTAAGTACAGTTTAATAGTCAAAAACATTTCTATTTCAAGCTATTCAGTTTAGTCAAACAGTTCTAATTGAAACAATTCAGTCCAGCATATGTATGCAGTTAAGTTCTATTTAACCCATAGATAGGACCCTATCAGGCGCTACCATTTCGGGCCAGAGTGAACCTGTGAGCAATGGAAATGAAAGGGTGCACCGCATTCCCCAAAGCTCCAGCATCTCTGGAACCTCACCATCAGATTGTTTAGTATCATATCCAGGACACTTGTTGGGAGGGGGTCTTACCCTTCTGCATAGGTGCTGTCGGTGCATTCTACAATCCCAGCCGACTGGGCAAATATATATTTTGTTTGTATTTATTCAAAAAATAAACAGCTGAATATTTTTTAAAAAGTACTTTACCAGATTTTTTTCCAAATCTGTATAATTAACAAGTCGGTACACTAAAAACTTTTTTATGCAAACCTGAATGCCGTAATTGGTAATCCCTATTTACCCATTTAATGTTTTATCCAGCTCATTACTCAAAAGGATTTTAGCTCCCAGATTTGACATTTTCTTCAAAATTAACGACAAATGTCGACTTTTGAATCTAAATCTTTCATTTTCGTAATTGCAGTCTGGCTATTTTAAATTCCATACCAGCAATTATGAATTAATTAGTTTTTTAATCGATACATCAGACTAAACATTCTACTTAATTTTTCATTCCACATTTCAACATTCATGCTCTTTATTTAGCATTATGTATTCACCCTCCTCTTCCCTCACAGGAAGAACTTGACACAAGGTCATTTTTTAAGTGGAATTTAACAGGTTTGAATTCAGAGTTTTTCTTCTCGTAGATCGGTCGCAATGTCAAGATTAAAGAGCCAATCTGCCCTACGATTCACCCATAGCTCATAAAGTATTAGCGCTATGTAAAAAGCAAATATCCGATTAATTTAGTATTATCAATTTTTAAAATTATCTTATTATTGGTATGTAGATAATTTTTCGCGCAAGAGCGTGTAAAGCAGGATTCTGAAATGCTTCTTTCGATTCTCAATATTTTACCGGAAAAGGATTTTTAAGTTCCGATTGGGAAAGCTGAAATCCTTGGGGACAAAATTGTGACAATCTCTCCGAAACAACAGACAAACGAAGACTAATTGTATAGATAGATAGATAGATAGATAGATAGATAATGTAGTTTGCTATATTTATGAATAAAGAGTGTTCGATACCATTATATATATATATATATATATATATATATATATATATATATATGGTAGGCTAAGGTAGACACTACGCACAAGCGAGAAACTGACAATTGCCAAGTATCGTTAACTCTGTGCAATCAATTAATCAATATATATATATATATATATATATATATATATATATATATATATATATATATACGCACATATATATAGATATATGTGATATACTCATATATAGAGAGAGAAATGTAGACTTAAATGCATATATATATATATATATATATATATATATATACATTATATACGTATATGCATATATCTACGTATTATATACATACACATATATGCATAGATATACATACATACATACATACATACATACATACATACATACATACATTTATTTATTTATTTATATGTATAGTTCAAGTTACTTCTTTGCTAAATAAGACCATCTCCTCGATTTGCAATGAGTTCCCCAGAGAACGCGTATGAATCCTCAGGCCAAATATATTCTAGCATATCTATAGCATACAACAAATGATTTAGCTGTCTTTTCTGTAGACATTTTATATATATATATATATACATATGTGCGTATATGTGTGTGTGTGTGTGAGGAAAAAAGAATTCGGAAAATCAAATAGACATGTTTTAATAAAAAAAACTGGCATCATAAAAATACAAATGATTTCTTTACCAAAAAGAAACTAATCCACATTAAATTTGCTTTCTTGGTGGATGAATTTTAACGGCATATCAACACGTCTGGGTTTATTCTATACCTTAAACTTCTGGAATAGATAACATTATAGGTCTACATTTACACTTTAGGAGTAAATGCTTTTTACGATGTGTAACATCGTCGGAGATTGTGTTAAGGGGTTATTTGGGAAGGTTTACGTTTATATTTTTGGTTATAATTTTGCTTCTCTCAAAAAGGAAGGAATGTCATTTTTTTGAAATTTTAGAATAGTCATTTAATATTATTTATGTTAAAAAAGTATTTTCTGATGAGAGCGAAAGTTCTATGAGAACGTGTTTTCACATTAGAGGGAGATATTTGTGCTGTTCTTCGTGCAAATGTCGTCGTTTATTTGATTTATATGTGTGTGCATATAGGTGTTATCATCATCATCATCATCATCACGTTGCGCCATCAGCACGGATATCTATGACCCACTCTCGCCACCCTCCTTATCGTCTATTACTTCCGGCAAGTCTTCAGGGCTACATCCCGTATCGGCACAAAGCTGCTGTATGTAGGTTCGAGATGGTCATATTGCCTTTGCTCATCCATGTGAAGGGGTCTACAGGAGTACATCACTTATGAGT
The DNA here is from genome assembly GCA_963585895.1 of Sepioteuthis lessoniana. NCBI lineage: Eukaryota > Metazoa > Mollusca > Cephalopoda > Myopsida > Loliginidae > Sepioteuthis > Sepioteuthis lessoniana. The sequence goes on from OY757911.1 coordinate 37,472,947, forward strand.
TCGTCCCTACTTCTCCAGGTGTGGTTTGTCTAACTTTGATAGTTTTCATGATGGGTGGTCGATGGCCGTACAGCTGCTGCTTTGTGGGGTGCTGCCTCCAGGAATTGTTCAATATTGCTTGCAGCATTTTTGTGTAGTTGCCGTCAAGCTTTTTGTCCATACGTTTAGTTAGCGTTCATGTAGCGCATCTATATAGCAGTATCGACACGACCGCTGCTTGGAAGAAACTGCGTTTTATTTTATCGGTCAAGTCTGACTGCCATATGACCGATAGACTATCGTTAGCTGTCCATGCCTTTGCTTGTCGCGTGTTGATGTCTGTCTCGGTTAATGAGACACTGTATCCGAGGTAGGTGAATTTGTGTACTTGTTTCAAAGAGCTACCGATAAGTGTGGAGATGACGCCTCTTTGATTAAAGCACAAGATTCCGTCTTGCGTGCATTGACATGAATATATTTTCATATGCTTCAAAGAAGATTTTCAGTGATGTTCAGTCTTCATTGCCGATTTCAGGTTGTTAAGCATCATATCGGTTTTGACAACAACCCTGACCTGGGTCCGGAATTACCAGGCCGTCTTCTTGATGGCTTTGTGTTACGTAACTTTTTTTTACTACAGGCAAAACTCGTACTTTTTATCGCCAGCGCTAGCCAATGGGAAGAGTTCATTTTCTCACTCTTGCCTATATAAAGAAAATTACCCATTATACCCGTTTCGCTTCATTATTTGCTAACGACTTCCTTTTCTAGAATAGAACAAGACTACAGAACTTTTGAGTACTGTTCATTTATTTAATACGTTGAATACGAAGCCACCTCCAAGATTTACGAGTCCATTATTAACAACTATCACAGTGTCACTCAGTCGTTATCTAAGAAAATGTTATTAAAGTCTCTCATAGCTTTAAAGTTGGCGTTCATACCCTTTATATAACTAACGCTTATATAATTAATATAAGCATTCACCCAACATCTTTGCCACGGGCAGGATGTGACACAGGGTCATTTTTAAATTGGGTTCTGCTGGTTTGAATTTAGAGGGTTTTTTTTCTTGTTTGCCTAACTAAGGCTAAAGAATCCAGTCTGATCAACTATTTACCAAAGTTGCGGAACAGTGAAGACTGATTTACGCTTTTCCAAAGAACGTTATCGCGAATAAAAACGCAAACAGCCTGGTCCAGGTATTGAACTCGCTCCACTGATTTAATTTCCTTCGACGAAAGCGGTCACGATAAAAGCGCCTCAAGTTCCCTAAACGGGGTTCTTGCCTTCAAATCTGCTTTAAAGTAAAATACAGCCACTTATCTCTGCTCACTCAATCCATCCATGTAAGATCAATAAAACTTACTGTGTACTGGTAGTGTAAAGAAAACCACATAAGCTACGTTCTCCTATGAACTCCTACACATGGACGCACCAGTGTAAGCCGACCCGCAAAAATTGACCTTTATTATCTTTGTGTTGATGCTGGATGCCGTCTACAGGACATGTCTTGAGCGTTTGTCAATAGAAACAAATGACTTTAGGGAATCGAGAGGATCTATACCCTCGACACACCTTAATGTGGTTATTATGATGATGGTCTCGGTGGCAACAATCTACATATATATCCTGACTTCTTTTAAAAGTTTGTAGTATGTGTGAAAAAAAATCTTTTTCCTTTGATCATCAAAGAATAAAAAAAAATGTAATCTATGACAGGTTGCTGATAAACTTAAGTTTATGCGATAAAAACTCAAATGGAAAATTGGAAGATTTTTTTTTCTTTTCCTTTCCTTTTCTTTTTCTTTCCTTCTTTTTCCATTCCCTTTTTTATTTCTTCTTTCTTCCCTTTTTCATTTCTTCTTTTCTTCTCACTTTTTCTCACTTACCTTTTCTTTCTTCTGTACAAATAAACAGTTTTTACAGTTACTCTCTTTCTTTCTCTTTGACGGTAACTCAAACATTTTTAGTTTCTTTTTAGATTTTTCAATATTAATCTCTCAATCTCTCTCTCTCTCTCTCTCTCTCTCTCTCTCTTACACACACACGCACACTTATACACACTCTCTCTCTCTCACACACACACACACACATACTTTCATTCACAAAATTTTTATTTTTCCTGGGCTTTTTGCAATTTTTTCTCTTTCCTCTCCCTATCGACATTTTTTTTCATTCTATTTCATATATGTTCAAGCCTTCTTCATTTTAATCATTTTCCTTCTCTCTCTCTCTCTCTCTCTCTCTCTCTCTCTCTCTCTCTCTCTCTCTCTCCTAACACACTCAAACACACACAGACACACATATACACATCCATTTTGTTTTACCGTCTATTTATCTTCTCCTCAATTTTTTCTGTTGCCCAGTCAGCTGGGGCTGTAGAATACACTGACTGCACCTCTGCAGAGGGGTAAGACCCCCCCCTAACGAGTGTCCTGGATATGACACTAAACAATCTATGGTGAGGTTCCAGCAGTGCTGGAGCTTTGGGGAATGCGGAGTACCCCTTCATTGCCATTGCTCCCAGGTCCACTCTAGCCCGGAGTGGTAGCACCTGATAAGGGTCCTATCTATGGGTTAAATAGAATTAACCGCATACTTATGCTAAAGTGAATTGTTTGAGTAAAACTGAATAGTTTGAAATAGAAATGTTTTGACAATTAAGCCGTACTTACATTTAAACTGAGTGCTTATGCTTAACTGAATTATTTGAAATAGAACAGCTTTTCGACATTAAAACTGTATTTACACTTAACTTTATTGTTACATATAACTGCTTGAATAGTTAGAAATGGAAATGTTTATGATCATTAAACTCTGTACTTATGCTAAACTGAATTGTTTTAAATAGAATAGATTATTTACATAAAAATGGATTTGGCGTTAAATAACCTCCAAAGGTTGATATGCCATAAAACCCAACAAACCAAACCAAACCAATCAGTTTTTCTGTCTTTCACTCAATCAGAAATCGATTGACATTTTTATCACATCTATTTATCATTACATTCTTTCTTTTTTTTCACTTTTCTTTTCTTTATTCTGTTCAAATTCTTTTTAATTACTCTCTATCTCTCTATCTCTCTTTCTCTCTCTCTCTCTCTCTCTGCGTTTTTCTTTCTTTCTTTCTTTCTTTCTGTATATTTATCTTTTTCCTTATTTTCCTATTTCTTAACTTCATTCCCTTTTGCTCTCTCTCTCTCTCTCTCTCTCTCTCTCTCTCTCTCTCTCTCTCTCTCTCTCTCTCTCTCTCTCTGCGTTTTCCTTTCTTTCTTTCTTTTCTTTCTGTATTTTTATCTTTTTCCTTATTTTCCTATTTCTTAACTTCATTCCCTTTTGCTCTCTCTCTCTCTCTCTCTCTCTCTGTCCCACCTCTCTCTCGCACACACACACGCATACACACACACACACACACACACACACACACAATCTCACCCTTTTGTCTAAGCGTCTTGAAGACATTTTTCCCCATGACGTTCAGCGCCATTTGTCCATTTAAATTTTCTCGTAACTAAGACAACAAGACAGAAAATAAAAAAAGAAAAGAAAAGAAAGGATATGAATAAATAAATAAAGATTAAGAATTTTAAAAAAATGAAAAAGAAGGAATAGAATAAATTAAAGAAAACTTGTTGACAGTATAATGTTATTCTAATGATGGCACGGTGATATGATCTTTTTTTTTTTTTTTCGAAATGGCATCTTAGGCTAATTAGTGTGTTCGTATATGTATAGATAATATTCACATTATGGCGTGTCGGCGAGTGCAAAATAAAATAATAAAAGGTTGAAATTCAGTCATAATCTCTTCTCTCAGATATTGCAGATATTTTGGGTGTACCTTGTATTTTTCCAAAGTGGTATGAATGGCACATCAAGTTTTTAGGTGGAGTGGGGGTTATTAAGTCATTGGACTATTGGAGCAGTTCCTAACAACTAATAAGCTCATTTTACTTAGTTTTTTTTTTTGGCACTATATATATATATATGTGTGTGTGTGTGTGTGTGTGTGTGTGTGTGTGTGTGTGTGTGTGTGTGTGTGTGTGAAGAAAATTCTCTCTTGGTTTCTTTTTTTTCTTCGATGCATTATGTTCCTTTTGTGTTTGATTTGCTTATTATTCTCTCCTAAACAATACAGAACTGGCATTCAATCCACGCGATACAAAATAGAATCCAAGTCGTGATAGAAAACGTATGCTTTTTCAATGGTAATTCTATCGTTATTATTCTTTATTTAGAAGATGTATGGTTACTGCGGCAGATAGATAGATAGATAGATAGATAACGAACAAAACAAAACAAAACAGAAACACACACACACATACATATGATATATTTTGCAATGTCTATATAAAAATAGCGACCAAAATCAGTGATAGATTCTATGTAAATCTTAGTTAGGATAACGTTGATGCAGAGTCACTGACACTTATTGACTGTCAATTTAAAGCCAACTAGATTCCGTTATCATAAGAAAAGTCAGATTATCGGATTGGAGAGAAACTGACTGTAACAAAAGGCCGTTTACACTATCTTAAAAGTTAAGAGTGTTATTTACACACAATTACCTGGTTTTGTCTATTGCTATCTAACGCTAATATTTTTATTTGCATAGTTTAGTACTGCTATTCAACGTTTGTAATTCTATTCAATATAAATAGTTTTAAGGTTTGGTTTGGTTTCTTCGTTTAATGGCATATCAACCTTTGTAGGTTATTTAATGCCAAAGCCATTCTCCAAGAAGAACAGTAGTGGTACTATTTAACCCATAGCTGGAAGGATAAGGGGGTTCATACCTTTCCCAAGGGTATTTGCCCGAAAGTGAACGTAATAGCGCGACTGGAGTACGAACTCGCGTACTACGCTTCCGCAGTCCATCGCTTTAACCATTACACCACAAGGACACCCCCAAATAGTTTTAAGTCTAGGAAATAATTCTATTAACTGATCGATGAAACCCTAACAGGTACTACCACTCCGATTCAAAGTAGAGCCGAAAGTAATTTCATTAAAAATTGGTTTGTCTTTTGGCATATCAACCATTGTAGGTTATTTAATGCCAAATCCATTTTTATAAACATAAACAGTTCTATTTCAAACAATTCAGTTAAACGTACGTACACAGTTTAAATGTCAAAATAGTTATATTTTAAACAATTCATTTTAGCATAAAAACAATGTTTAAATGTCAAAAACAGTTCTATTTAAAAAAAGGGGGGCTCGGATTAGCCAAAAACTACCGAGGCATAACACTTACATCCATAGCAGCCAAAATCTACAATGCCCTACTACGAAACCGCATAGAACCCAAAATCGACAACATACTTAGAAAAAACCAAAATGGCTTCCGAAGAAATAGATCCACGACCTCACAAATATTAACTATCCGTAGAATACTTGAAGGTGTACGGGCAAAAAACCTACAAGCGACATTAATATTTGTCGACTTTACCAAGGCCTTCGATTCCATTCACAGAGGAAAGATGGAACAAATCCTACTAGCGTACGGCATACCTAAAGAAACCGTAGCAGCAATAACGATTCTCTATAGAAACACCAAAATAAAAGTACGATCACCAGATGGAGACACAGAATACTTCGACATTGTAGCAGGAGTACTACAAGGGGACACGCTGGCTCCGTACCTCTTTATCATTTGTCCAGACTACGTACTTAGAACATCGATTGACAAAATCAGAGAGAATGGCTTCGAGCTGACGAAGAAAAGAAGCAGAAGGTACCCCGCAAAAACAATTACCGACGCCGACTACGCCGATGACATAGCGATACTGGCAAATACACCCGACCAAGCCGAAACACTACTGCATAGTTTGGAACGAGCAGGCGCAGGCATAGGCCTCTATGTTAATGCACACAAAACGGAATATATGTGCTATAATCAAACGGGGGATATCTCCACTCTAGAAGGAACCCCTCTTAAACTAGTAGACAAATTCACTTACCTAGGAAGCAGCGTCGAATCAACCGAAAAGGACATCGAAACGAGGTTAACGAAAGCATGGACAGCTATCAATAGGCTATCGATTATATGGAAATCAAACCTAACCGATAAAATGAAACGCAGTTTCTTCCAGGCAGCGGTCACATCGATACTGCTATATGAGTGCACTACATGGACGCTAACAAAACGAATGGAGAAGAAGCTAGACGGCAATTACACAAGAATGCTGCGTGCAATCTTGAACAAGTCCTGGCGGCAACACCCCACAAGACACCAACAGTACGGCCACCTGCCTCCTATCAGGAAAACCATTCAAATTAGACGAACCAGACATGCAGGACACTACTGGAGAAGCAGGGACGAACTCATAAGAGATGTACTCTTATGGACCCCCACACATGGCCGTGCAAAAGCAGGACGACCAGCACAAACATACATTCAGCAGCTATGTGAGGATACGGGATGTTGTCCTGAAGACCTGCCTAGGGCGATGAATGATAGGGAGGAGTGGCGAGAGAGGGTCAGGGATATCCGTGCTACCAGCGCGACATGATGATGATGATGAAGTTTAGCATAAGTGCACTGTTAATATCTATTCAACCCATAGATAGGACCCTATCAGGTGCTACCACCTCTGGCCAGAGTGGACCTGGTAGCAATGGCAATAAAGGAGTACTCCGCCTTCCTCAAAGCACCAGTATTACTGGAGCTTCACCATCAGTTTGTTTAATGTCATATCCAGGACACTCGTTGGAGGAGTCTTACCCTCTGCAAAGATGTGGTCAGTGTATTCTGTAGCCCCCGCCGATTGGGCCATATCATTGAAGATATTCTCCACATTCCCCTAAATTACCGGACTGGAGTTTCATCATCAGATGGTTAAGTGTCATATTCAGGATACCAAGTAAGGAGGAGGTGGTCTTACCTCTATGCAGTAATGCAGTCGGCATATTTTACTCTCCCAGCTGAATTAGCTCAAAGAAATAACCAATGAATTGGATGTTGTTTGCTTTCCATATTTAATGGTCAAGGCCCGCAGCTTTTATACTTTTAATTTTTTGGGAGACCTTCTGGAAGCGATGGACAACAGAGACGGGTGGAGAGAGATAGAGTCAGAGAAGTCTGTACAATCGGCGCGGCTTGATGATCATATTTACCAACCCCTCCACTCGGGCAGGATATGACACAAGGTCATTTTTTAACATTACTAACTTATTTAAGCGAAGTTTAACAGGTTTGAATTCAGAGTTTTCCTTCTCCTAAATTAGTTGACTCCCCAATGCTGAAGAACCTAGTCTGTCCTACTATTTACCCATAGCTGGAGGGAGAATAATTGGATTCATACCTTTCCCAAGGGCATTAGTGCTATGTGAAATGCAATTAGTCTCGTCCAGGATTTGAACTCGTGTCGTCGTGTCCGTTTCCTACGACGATAACCATTACACCACAGGCACCTCCACGGGCTTGATGATGATGATAATTTAATGATCAACCTTTATAATTCTTAGTTAATAACCTTCCCACTCTAAAAAGAAAATATACAGCTAGATTTAACAAGCTTAAAATAGATTGATGTAAGCAAATGGAAAAAAGATATATCATAAATCAGTGCCTTTGTCATACGGCTACACACCCATACAATTATAGTTTTCCTGTGGTTACTGGTGATCTAATTCTACCCAACAAAACTGATAGGATGTCATTGGATATTTTAAATAAGAGCCTTAATAAAATTCCTCCAGTTCCACAACTCATTTGGCACCAAAGTTGGTAAATCAAGAAATCCCTTCTTTCATTCTTCTTGCGTACCCCAAAACGTTGGTTTGGTTTGAATAAAATAAACGAAATTTTCTTTTATTATAGAATTAATTTTAGTGAACAACATCGCAGCAACATATCAGGTACCATTTTTCGGACAACATCATGATTCGATTTTCACAGAACTTTTTATTTTTCTCAACAAAGAACTGCATTTGGGACTTTTTGAAGACGTCATCGTGAGAATTATTTCTTTCTAATGAAAAGTCTTCTGTAACACTCGAATAAATAGGAATCTGAAGTTTCAATATCTTGTAAATGCAAAAATTGTTCAAACCTTCCCAACCAAATCACAAAAAGTTTGACTTCGTCACCAAGATACTCGCAAACTACCGTTAACCTGATCCAGAAAAAAATTTTACACTCTTTTTGCAGAATAAACAGTTTTCGATGATTATTACCTTTAGTTGGTATAATTGAGAGAAGTACTTGTTCGAGTTAATCATTTGCTTATATAGAAGGAGATCATAGCAGAGGTTCTATTCATTGCATTGTCTGAACTGCATCACTTTTATTTCAATGAAAACAGTTATTTGCAACATTTTTTTTCCTTTTGGTTGTTTATTTCTACGCAGTAATAAAGTCATACATGTGTCCA
>OY757911.1:37486306-37651306 GCA_963585895.1 Sepioteuthis lessoniana
AAAGCTGGAGAGTGAAATTGACAGAAGGAGAGAAAAGTGTAGCTGAGATCAAAATCAAGATTGGTATATTTCAGGGAGATGGCGTTATCACCATGACTATTTCTAATAGCAATCACAAACTTAGGAAAATCACAGTTGAATACAAACTAACAAAATCGTAAGAAAAGTTTAACTACCTAATGTACATTGACGATATCAAACTGTTTGCTAAAAATGAAAAAGAATTAGAAACCTAAATACAAGAATATATAATAAGGATATGGAGATGAAATTTGACTTAGAAAAATGTCCCATGCTAATAGTGAAAAGCGGAAAATGGCAAATGACGGAAGGAATAGAACAACCAAATCAGGAAAAAATCAGAACGCTCAGAGATAAGGAAAATTACAAGTACTTAAGAATATTGGAAGCAGAATCCATCAAAAAGTAGAGATGTAAGAAAAATAAAATTAAAACAGGAGAACGAAAAAACTACTCAGAACCAAACTATAAAGCAGAAACCTCATCAAAGAGATAAACAACGATCCCACTCCTAAAATATACTTGGAATTATTCTTAAAGTGGACAAGGGAAGAACTTCAACAAATGGACCAGAGAACAAGAAAACTCACGATGGTGCCGTTCTATTTGACCGATAGATGGAACCCTAGCAGGTATTATTACTCCCGGTCAGAGTGGGTCTGAAAGTTATGGTAACGAAGAGGTAATCCCCATTACTGAAACCCTCGAAGAGATTTACAATCAAATGTAGTTTACTATCATGCCCAAGACACGCGCGGATAGTAACGGTCTCTTTTCTTTGGAAATGTCTCAAGGTAGACTCAAGATTTTATAACTCATCTACCTTCATAACGTCAAAATATTGGCAACCATTCAAATGCATAGACAAGAAAATATAATTCGAGGTTTTTAATCTTTCATCAGTTAGAATTATTTATTTATTTATTTATTTTGTTTTTATTTATCTTCTTTTTTTTTTTTTTTTGTAGGGAGATGCTTCTTTTTTTTTCTATGTTGTTTTCTAGGGGCAATTCTAGTTTTCTCTACAAATTGCCAACCGAAAAGAGAACTTTATTATTCTCGGTATTCCACGGCTCATCTTGGATTTAATCCGAGTGGGTGATTTATATTTAATCACCGAGTCCCATGGATACTTCCGCTCAGGTAGCATGTGACCCTTGTCTAAAAGAGCAGGGCTGAGATTATTGCTCAGCGCTTGAAGAGCCCCTAAAGGAGAATGCCTTCGGGACCAATCTTATTTTGTAAATGGACACACACTTGTCTTAATTCGTTGGTGTCAACTCCCACTGCTAAGAAACAACTTCATACCAAATCGGAATTAGTTGTAAAATGGATATCTCCATACACTCTCTTGGTACTGAACGGGCGAATATTTTTCCGCTCGTCATCAGTTGATAAACTAGACTGAGATAATGAAATAAAACCTTCTCCTTTGAGAACAAATTTTCCTCCGTTCTTTTAAAAAGGAATAAAACCTTATATACTGTATCGTATAAAATGATTTCCAGTTGTAATTTTTTTTTTCTAAATGAAGAAGATATGTACACCCTTCTAAGTAAGGGTGTTATCAAACGTATTCGTTTTATGATTCAAAGTTTGTAACACCCTTTAAAAAGCAGCAAAATCCGTGCAAAACAAAGATAAAATTCCCAGCGAAACATAAAATATGTAATAATATTTTGATTTAGCTTTTTGTGAATATACATTTTCAGCTTACTTATACAACTTTATCACGTTTGATTTCTGTATGAAACGATTTCAAAGATTCAGGAAAACGTAAGTACTTATCTCATTCTTGGAATTTTACGATGTATCTTTCCAAAACAGGAATAATTAATTTATTTTCCGAAAGAGAAACTAAAATATATTCTATAGCTTATCAATTTTGATGTATCTATAGGCTTTACACCGGAAAAATCATTTTTCTTTTTCAAGGATTAAACTAAACAGCATTTCTCTCTAATTGTTTTGAAGTTCTCTACACAGTTGAATGGCTTAAACAGTTACATTTTATGCAGCAATCAAAAGTTTGAGTTCGTTTAATATTACTAAATAACAATGAGGTATACCGTAATAAATACGCTAACCTATAGTAGAGGTTACCAATTATTAGTAGCAGTTGGTGCTAGGGAGAATATTTTGTCGTACCTCACCTCGGCAGCTACATCTCATCAACTGAAAGGGATTTCAGCATACGGAAAGGAGTCCTATGGACTGCTATTAGCAGACTTTCAGTCATAAGGAAATCTAATATCTCTGATAAAACGGGATTTTTTTTCAATCAGTGACCGTGTCGGTAATACTGTATGGTTGCACCACTTAGACTCTAACGTAAAAACAGCAGCATCCCAAAACTAGCTGCCGTGCGGCTACTTACCTCTCATCTCATTGACTATCGTAGTAAGGCGAACAAGATATGCTGTGAAGTTAGGACGAACTCATAAGCAATGTTCTCGAATGGTCTCCTAGAGTTGGTCGACTAGCAATAACTTACACACATAATCTCTGTACGGACACTGAATGCAATCTAGAGGACCTACAAGGAGCGATGGACAATAGGGTCGGATGATGAGAGTCAAGGAATTCGTGCTATGAGCACGACTTGATAATGATGATGATGAGGCTAACGAAAGCATGGACAGCTATCAATAGGCTATCGATTATATGGAAATCAGACCTAACCGATAAAATGAAACGCAGTTTCTTCCAGGCAGCGGTCACATCGATACTGCTATATGGATGCACTACATGGACGCTAACAAAACGGCTGGAGAAGAAACTAGATGGCAATTACACAAGAATGCTGCGTGCAATCTTGAACAAGTCCTGGCAGCAACACCCCACAAGACACCAACTGTACGGCCACCTGCCTCCTATAACGAAAACTATTCAAGTTAGACGAACCAGACATGCAGGACACTGCTGGAGAAGCAGAGATGAACTCATAAGAGATGTACTCTTATGGATCCCCACACATGGCCGCGCAAAAGCAGGGCGACCAGCTCGAACGTACATTCAGCAGCTATGTGAGGATACAGGATGTTGTCCTGAAAACCTACCTAGGGCGATGAACGATAGGGAGGAGTGGCGAGAGAGGGTCAGGGATATCCGTGCTACCAGCACGAGATGATGATGATGATGATATAAAACATAGGACATCTAATACATACATATAAAACATATAGGAATAAACAGATTAGATATACACAGTGTTCCATGAACAACAATTATATAAAAACGAGTACAAAAGTGATTAAAAAGTCTGGTTTTTATTGGTTTACCCATATGCCTTTACGTTTCAATGCCAAGGCGAAACAAAGTACCGCACTAAAGTTGGAGTTCAAACTTTCCTTTCTGTTCAACAAACAGGGATGAAAAAGTACGCCCACCTGGCACGAGGAGAGGTATTATCCGTTCGAACAACGCTGACTAAAAAAAGAGCAAGGAAGCGTTCTGAATACTCATGTGACCTATTAACACGTGATATCGAAAGACATGTCCACCAATACAAGGGAAGACATTTATTAGGCCGATAATGGATATATCCAAATTCCACACACATACACATATATATATATATATATGTATGTGTGTGTGTGTATGTGTATGAAAGAGAGAATGTGAGTATGTGTATGTGTATGCGTATGCATGCGAAAGAGAGATAGAAAGAGAGAGAGAGTGTGTGTGTGAGAGAGAGAGAGAGAGTGTGTCTGAAAGAGAAAGTGTTATGTATGTGTGAGAGTGATTGTGAAAAAACAGTGGGAATATGTGTATGTGTGTAGGTGTGTCCGTCAGAGAGATAGAGTGATTGTGTCCGAGAGAGAGCGAGCAAGAGAGAGAGAGAGAGAAAGAGAGAGAGAGAAAGAGAGAGAGAGACTGTGTGTGTGAGTGTGTGTGTGCGTGCGTGTGTGTGTGTGTGTATGTTTAAATTTATATATTTATCTCAGTCTGTGCACATCTGTGTAAGCATCTTTCAGACTGAAATAGATAGATCGTAACAGACTGACATATATAGACCTATATATCTGAACAGACTGAAATAAATAGATCGGTAGTTAAGGTATAAAGGGTTTCATGCCTTTCCCAAAAGCATTAGTATTAATAGCGCGGCTAAAGTCCGAACTCGTTAACTACTGTGCCCCGGGACTCCTTTTTTTTTCCTAGAGGTATGGTATTCGATACATTTTGGTCGGTTGTTCAATGTCAGGGTCTTTCGTGATACTATAAGAAAGATTCACCCTTCAAAACTAGATCATCGTTCAGATTTGAATACTGGTTCGAAAATACAAGCCAACCGCCAGTGTGCCCCATGAAGCACAGTATGAACGATTCACTTTTTCTGCAGTCCCGTGTGTCTTCCTGGCATCTGGGAATCTAATTATCAATTAAGGTTTAAAGTGCTGATTCTGATTAGCCAAATTCTCAAAAGTAAGGTATTTGATGTCGGTTGTCAAATTGGGTTGCATGTTTATACAATCCTTCTCAATGTTGGAATTTGCGAAATGCCAGATATACCAGCTTGCCTGTGAAACAGAAATATTCTATTTTGTTTCGATCGAAGATATTTTTCCCTCATAAAGCATGAATCAATAAAACAGGGGTCGAAGAAAGTTATCGCGTTTTCACTACTATTCAATGTAATGACTAAACAAAAGTTAGGATAGCCTAGTTACCGAGTCAATCGCACTTGATGACAACTAGTTTCTGGCTAATGCAATCAGAGGACCAATAGGTTCCTACGTGTTGGTTATCTCTATATATTGCCGTGTGGGGTATTATGAGAAGTATGAACTAGTTTGTGATGTTCTCTGGTGGGATTTGGTTTGGTTTCTTTGTTTAATGGTATATCAATCTTCGCGGGTTATTTAACGCCAAGGTCATCCTTTAAGAAGAACTGCAGTGGTACTATTTAATTCATAGTTAGTGGAAGAAGGCGTACATACCTTTCCCGTGGGTATTAGTCCGAAAGTAAACGTAATAGCGCAACTGGAGTTCTAACTCGATTACTAAAATGCTTCAGTCCAGCACGTTAACCACAACGTCACATGGGTGTCCTCATGGTGCAATGGTTAAACCACTGGACTGCAAAATCGTAGTAAACGAGTTCGAACCCCCAAACAGTGTCCTGGATATGACACAAAACAATCTAATGGTGAGGTTCCAGTGATGCTGGGTCTTGGGGAATGCGGAGCACCTCTTCATTCCCATTGCTCCCAGGTCCACTCTGGCCCGGAATGGTAACACCTAAGAGGACCCTATCTATGGGTTAAATAGAATTACGCTACATACTTATGCTAAACTGAATTGTTGGAATTAGAACTGTTTGACTAAACTGAATAGCTTGAAATAGAAATGTTTTTGACAAACTGTGTACACTCGCTAAGCTGAATTGTTTGAAATAGAACTTACTATTTGTATAAAATGGATTTGGCGTTGAATAATCTATAAAGGTTGCAATGCCATAAAACCCAACCAACAAAACATCTACAAAAGGAAAAAGCAATAATATATAAATATGTAACAGTCTAAATATAAGAACATATATTCTATGCATTAGTTCAATGTTATTTTTCATTACAAAGACGTTGGGACTTTAATTTTTGGTAATAAATTACTTCATAATAATATCAATTGCGCATGGGAAGTCAGCGTAGTGTAGTGGTTAACGTGCAGAATTGCGACGTCATAGTAAGCGAGTTCGAACTCCATTAGTGCAATTACGTACCATTGGTAAAGGTAATAAACCCCCTTATCTGGCCCCTTGCTAATGGTTACAAAGTATCACTACAGTTCTTCAACAAGGATTGCTTTGGCATGGAATAACCCACGAAGGTTGCTATGCAATTGAACAAAGAAACCAAACCATTGTGTATAATGTTTTATTAGTAATACTTAAATCCGGATATTTTTGGTTCAGAAGACGATTACTTTTTTATAAAAATTTAAAGTTTGCAATATACAGTATATTGTCGATAATATATATATATATATATATATATATATATATATATATATATATATATATATATAATTTGGATATATTCATCATCGGCCTAACAGTGAAACATGTCTTTTCAGAAATGTTTTTAATTCTTATACAAATTCTTAAATCTTTTGTTCTCCATAATTTGGGGCAATGCCATTCGTGAACTGTCAATGGGTGTGCGGGGCATTGTCACTGATTTTCTTGCAAAGATGGCAATCTTGAGGCTGAAATCTATGAGTCGGACTGGAAGCCAGAATTGCAAATGCTGTTATTTGTCGATGAAAGAAAAAAAAAGTTGCTTGTCAAAGATTGGGCGAAATTTGATTTGGTTGCTAGTCACGTATCCAATGTCTGAATAACAATAGCAGAAAAACAGTAAAGGCAGATTGAGGGGATGTTATGAAATCGTATAAATAAGGTAATATTAATATTATTGATTGGATATCTATCTATATATATATATATATATATTAGTTCATGTCTATCTACCAACCAATCTATCAATTTATCTATCTAGTTATGTTCCTATTTGTTCATCAATCCATCGACATATCTATCTGAGACACATAGAAGACAATGAGGTACATTAAATCTGTCATAGATAGATAGATAGATAGATAGATATGAAGAGATTCAGATAGATAAAAAAAACAATTTTAGTCTGTATGAAAAGATTTGATAGCCTACATTATTAACTCTTGTAGCTCAATCGATAGTGAATCCTCATTATGATCAAGTCACTCTGAAAGCACGGATATCCGTGTTTCTTTCTCTTTCCACCTGTCCCTATTATCCATCGTTCCTGGCAGGTCCTCCAAACTACATTCAGTGTCCACACAAAGCTGATGATTGGTTTGGTTTGGTTTCTTTTTTAATGGCATATCAACCTTTGTAGGCTATTTAATGCCAAAGCTATTCTCATAGAACAGTAGTGGTACTATTTAACCCATAGGTGGGAGCACAAAGCTGATGAATGTAAGTCCCTGCAGGTTGGCTAACATAGGCATCCCCATGTGTAGGGGTCCTTAGAAGAACGTCACTTATGAGTTCGTCTTTGCTTCTTCTGCAGCTTCCCGTAAGTCCTCTTCATCTTATTTTGGATGGGTTTTGACATGGGAAATAAGTCACCGTAGAGCTGTTGTTGTGTGGAGTGCTGCTTCAAGGATAAGTTCAAAATAGCTCGTAGCCTTCTCGTGTAGTTTCCATTTAGCTTTTTCTCCATTTATTTTGTTAGTGTCCATGTGGTTCATCCATACAGTAGCACTAACATAGTCACACCTTGGAAAAAATTCCATTTTATTTAATCGGATAGCTCATATGGTCCGCGCCTTCGCTTGGCATATATTTACATCCCTCAGTACATGAGATATTGCTCCCAAGGTATGTGAACTTGTCTACTAATTTTCAAAGCTTGCCATTTAAACGTTTAAAACGCATGTACTCCATTTTGTTTGCGGTCGTATGGAGCTCGATACCTCCTGCTGGTTGCTCCCGTTTATTCTGTAGGAATTCGTCAGGGCAGGTGTATTTGCATGAAGTGCTAGATCATCCCTGTAGTCTTCATATGTTAATTTCTGCTATTTATCATTTTTTAATTGCTTTTTATTATTTTGGGGGGGCGTAAAGCCATTTTCTTAGAATTAGATCTATCGACATTTGAAGTACGCAGTCTTGGCAAACCAATATAGTGCTAATGTATCTCCTTGCAAAACTCCAGCAACAATATCGAAAACGTCTTTATCTCTCTCAAGGGAACAAACAATCAATTTCGTGTTTTTGTAAAGCATTAGAGCAGTAAGAGTTTCTTTAGAGAGACCATCATCATCATCTTGTCTGTCATCAGCGCGGATATCCCTGACCCTCTCTCGCCACCTCTCCCTATCGTTCATCGCATCCGGCAGGTCCTTAGGACTGCAAACCGTATCTTCACAGAGCTGTTGTATGTAGGTTCGAGCGGGTCACCCTGCTTTTGCTCGGGCATGTGAAGGGGTCCATATGAGTACATCACTTATGAGCTAGTACCTTTATCTCCTGCAGTATCCTGCATGTCTGGTTCGTCTAACTTGGATAGTTTTCGGGATGGGTGGTTGGTGGCCGTACAGCTGCTGCTTTGTGGGTGTTGTCTCCAAGGCCTGTTCAGTATTGCTCGCAGCGTTCTTGTGTAGTTGCCGTCAAGGTTTTTCTCCAGCCGATTAGTTTCACGTTCATGTAGTGCATCCATATAGCAGTATCGATACGATCGCTGCTTGGAAGATACTGCGTTTCATATTATCGGTCAGGTCTGATTTCCATATGGCCGATAGTCTATTGATAACTGTCCATGCCTTTAATAGTCGCGTGTCGATGTCTGTTTCGGTCAATAAGAAACTGTTTTTGCCCCATCTTCCTTATGTCTATGGAATCAAATGTCTTAGAGAAATGAATTGAAAATAATGTTGCCTCGAGTGAAGTTGTGGATTTTTCATGAGAATTTTCTTGATTTCGGGTTTGAGAAGCAATGCACTATAAATGTAAGCAGCAATAGCAGTAAGAATTATACCTCTGTAGTTCTAATATATATATATATATATATGTGTGTGTGTGTGTGTGTGTGTGTGTGTGTGTGTGTGTAAATATATATGTATATCTATACGTATGTATACATAAATATTCATGTATATACGAGGTGCATACGTTAAGTTTCCAGAATTTTTTTCTACGGGCATTTTAAATTATCGTAGACTCATGAAAATTCAGTATGTTATTGCTATACATCTTATGAGATGACTGACCAATTTTTATGATTTCAGTTTTAAGGGAACAGCTACAGCAGCAATTGGAATACACCCTACTAAAGCCTGATTATCACAGCTGGGGAATTTCAAAAATGCAATCTGGACTTTAGAAGAACGATATGCAATATAATTCTATACTAAACTTGGAAAAAATGCCACAGAAACGTATGGAATGCTTCAGACTGCTTTTGGAGAATCTTGCATGAATCGAGCATCAGTTTTTGAGTGGCATAAGAGATTCAAGGAAGGCAGGGAGCCTGTGGGAGATGATTAGAGGTGTGGGAGGAGTAAGGAAGTCAATACACCAGAGTTGATTGGCCAAAGGGTTAGGGTTAGGGTTACTATGTTGAGGTTTTAAGGGGGTTCAGGGAGATATTCCTAGTGAAGAGGCCAGCACTCTTCAAATCGGGTCAGTGGCATTTCCACCAGGACAATACACTAGTCCACAACTCCATCCTTGTCACAGATTATTTGACCAAGTTGGGCATCATTACAGTTCCTTACCGTCCCTATACTCCAGACCTTGCTCCCTGTGACTTTTGCTTATTCCCTAAGCTCAGAGGCTGTTGTTATGAGACAATTGAAGAGATGAAAGAGGCTGTGACGAAGGTCATTGACACGCTCACACAAGAGGACTTCCATGGAGCCTTCCAGAAGTTTTTGGAACGGCAAAACAAGTGCATTGCAGCTGGAGGAGACTACTTCGAAGGGGACTAGAGTTTCATGTGTGTACTATCAATAAAAGTGCCCATACGAAATAAGTCTGGAAACTTATCGTATGCGCCTCGTATATATATATATATATATATATATATATATATACGAGGCGCATACGATAAGTTTCCAGACTTTATATATATATATATATATATATATATATATATATATATATATATATATACATATATATAGGATAGCTGCCATCTTGGATTCAAAAACAGTTATTGCGTGATGTTATTTTGTAAAAAAATCATTCAATGTGTCAAGAATTATTAATGCATTGTCTTAAATTTGGCAAGATTAAAAATCTCTTGCATAAATTTGATACGTTAGAGATTTTTTCTGAAGTTATACATGTCTATGTAGTTTACTATGCCTTTTAAGCTCCTATGCTCAATATATATATATACATCTGTGTGTGTGTGCCTGCGTGTGTGTGTGTCTATTGATTGATATAGATGGATGTAAACTTACATTAAATATATGTCCATGAATAGATATTGATACGATCTAAAAAGAATCGAATAGATAAAATGAACTTGATAGAGATATAAAACACTACGAGCGATAGATCGATTAATTGATAGTTGAGCTGATATAAAAAAAACGATAAATCATTCTGAGATATCCGAAGTTTGAGAGATGAATTATAAAATGCATCAGACTTAGCCTCAATGGCCAGACCGGTAAATCGGTTGAAATCTTCGAGGAATCGACCCGGTCAGATCGTTTCGTATATATGTATATATACAATTTTCGTATATCAGATTCCGCTAGACAAAGATGTATTATATGCAAATACGTCTGTCTCGAAAATGTAGATATAAAATTTTGCTTATACATAATGTGTAATTGCAACAAGCGTCGAAACCGAACCTGCACCTCTTCAATCCCAAAATAAGAACATACATACATACATACATACATACATACATGCATACATACATACATACATAGGAATAGAATCCCTTCATTCAAACCGTACGAAGCTAGATTTAAATATAATGATTCCATGCTGCGATCTTGATCATAGATCCATACAGCCGTCAGATTATTCTCAACACGTTCTGCTCATCATACCAGAAAACTATATAATGATATTATCTATATAGTCAAAGGAACTCTCGTGTGATTTCAATTTTCGCGTTGAAACGATGCCTACGTGAAAACCATCTAATAATAGAATCTAACGTTGATGTTTCATTGAGTATTATTTGATCATCTAAGTCAAACACACCAGTCCACGGTGTCATGTTGTTAGTGAAGATAACATTATCATTCACCACGAGATTTGACGTACCTTTGTTCGAACTGGAAAACGGTAACAAGGTATTTGCTATTCAAACACACATTTATTGAATGCCCGTGAGAAGGCTGCTGCTAATGATCCTTTTTTCCTAATGGAGCTGCGTCGAGCTGCCGTAGAAAAGAAATTTCTTTGATGATTGATCAATAAGACAATGACATTCTTTATGAGTTGGTATTGTTATATGCGCTTATCATTCAGTTATATACTCTTAAAATGGAACATTTAACGAAATTATTGCATAGCTGGATGTGCATCTGGTTATCGTCATCAGAAATAAATGGTGATCCAATTTAAACTCAGAGGGGAGTCCCCAAAGTGTCGTGACTAATGAAGTAAGCGGGTTCGAACTCCAGTCGTGCCACTGCGTTCACTTTCCGAAAAATACCCTTTAGAAAGGTTTGAACACTCTTATTCCCTTAGATATGGATTGAATAGTACTACTGCTGTCCTTATACAAAAATGGTTTTGGTATTAAATGACCAACAGTGATTGATATGCTATTACACAAAGAAACCAAACCAAACCAATTTACCCCAGTCAGCTGGGGCTGTAGATTAGACCGACTGCATCTCTGCAGAGGGGTAAGATACCCCAACTAGTTCCTGGATACGACACTAAACTATTAGGTGATGGCACATCAGCCTGGGAGCTTTGGGGAATGTGGAATACTACTTCATTGATATTACTCCTTGGTTCACTCTGACCCGATGTGACAGTACTTAATAGGGTCCCATCTACGGGTTAAATAGAACTATTTGACCATTTAACTGTGTGCAAACTAATGACTGATGTTAGATTGAATTGTTACCGTTACATAGCAATAATGATGATACAATTTAACTGTGAGCAAAACAACTAACAAAGTGGAATACTTGAAAACCTTTACCTGTGTGCAAAAATTGAATTATAAGCATTTCATAGCAATAGTTGAAACCATGAAAACGTTGTGCAAATCAATGAATAATGTTGAATAGGATACCATTGCTAACGAGGATTTTCCGAGGCGTGGTTATTACAAGCTGAAATCATGAGTGTAAATAAAATGATTAATATGAGCGATACTTGAAACCACTTCATTACGTACAAAAAATGATTCATACTAAATACAATTATTATTCTTATCATTTTTAGACAGCATTACTTGAAACCATTTACGTGTGTACAAATTTATGAGCTTTGGCTCATAAAATATGTTAACTAAAAAATATTCGTTAACATGTTCTTAGATGTTTATTTGTTGGTTGGTTTTTATAGCATATCAACCTTTGTAGGTTATTTGATGCCAAATAATTGTCAAAAACATTTCTATTTCAAGCTATTCAATTTAGTCAAACAGTTCTAACTTAAACAATTCAGTTTAGCGTAAGTATAGTTTTAATATCAACAACACTTCTATTTCAAACAATTCAGTTTAGTATAAGTACGCAGTTTAAATATCAAAGCAGTTCTATTTCAAGTAATTTAGTTTAGCATAAGTATGCAGATTAGTTCTATTTAACCCATAGATATGGCCCTATCAAGTGCTACCACTCCAGGCTAGAGTGGATTGGGGAGCGATGGCAGTGTTAGAGTGCTCCACATTCCCCAAAGTTCCAGCATCACTAGAACCTCACCATCAGATTGTTTTGTGTCATATCAAGGAAAATCGTTATTTTACTCTGCATATGTGTAGTCGGTGTATTCTGGGCAAACAAGTTCTTAGAAATAAAAGTATGAGATATCACGCCTCTAAATTTGTTTTAAGTATTTGACATATCCAACTTTCCACATAAGATTCACCACAATCTTTCATTTCAACATATATACATGAACAGAATTTAGTGTCATATAACCTCGAAAGGTTCATATTCCATAAAATTCAACAAACCAATTTAAAGATTTACATTATTCTTTTTTAAGTAGAGGAATTATATTGTGAATTGAATTACCATAACCAGAAAATCCGGCGAACACTTACGCACGACATACGGAAACACTGAACAGATGTTTCGACCTTATTAGGTCTCATCACCGGTGTATACCGTGATCTCCACCACTGGAGATCGAACCAGCGACCATAGATTGCTGGGCCGAAACTCTACAACTGAGCCACCAGTTCATATCGGACACAAGTGATGTCAAATTAACTATCCATGGTAATTTCGCGGCCAATTGACCTGATTGCGTCTTGCAAGTTACATCCGTACTCTTTGCAGAGGTCACGGTCACCTCCAGGGTCATGTCTTCCCAAGAAGATTAGAAATACGCATCTACGTAATTATTATGACCTCAAGGGCAAGGATATAGATCTACATTTTTCTTTTTTAAGTAGAGGAATTATATTGTCGATTGTCCAGTGGTGGAAATCACGGTATTTTCTGGTCATGGTCATTTAATTCACAGCCAATTTAAACTTTACTCCGTTTTGGTGAATGACATGAAGCTACCTCATCCCAATTCAGCTGTCGGTAAATATTTAAGGTCTTTGCACTAGTAGATAGATTAACTGATCTAGATGAAGGAAGATCTAAATTCAAAGCCCTTATAAGGGTGTCAGTGCGGCAAGGAAATTTACCGTGTTGAATCAGGTCAAGGATTTGGTATCATTTAAGTTTGGATAGATATAGTTCTTGCCACTGACATCATGTAACTCAGAACGATATACTATTTTGTGAGGAAATGGGTGCTTCCTAGAAAACTTCTACTGTATTGGTGATTTTATTTCAGAAGAAATAAGGAAAAATTAAAACCACAATACCGAGCCATTAGCCAAATGAATTGAGTGTTCGCCTAACGGTCCGGGAGACCGGGGTGCAATCCCAGGTCGCGTCATACCAAAGACTCAAAAATGGTACTTGGTGCCTCCTTGCTTAACTCTCAGAATTATAAGGTAAGGGTCAAGGGTAAAGTTGAGCAATACAAGGAATGGAGTAGCGCCCTCCCCTACACTTCAGTGTAGTAGCTATCGAAAATGGAGCCTTCGGATCACCCTCGACTAAGGTTGCCAACTTTACTTACTTTTACTTTCTTTCTGAATATCTTGTCCCGAAGTTAGAACCTAAACAAGGGGCATTGGCTGAATATCTTTTAGATACTCATCAATTAGATATGTCTTAGTTCCTGTCGACTTTCAATAACCAAACCATTGGATATGACAAAGCAATGTGGTTTAGTTTGGTTTTGTCTTTTGGCATAGCAACCCTTGTGTGTGTGTGTGTGTGTGTGTGTGTGTGTGTGTGTGTGTGTGTGTGTGTGTGTGTGTGAAAAGAACTCTACGACATAAAATATAAAGATAAAAAACATAGTTCGAAAATAAAATTCAATACTTTATCAAAAAGAAATGCAAAATAAAAAAAAACACAGACACGTAAATATATTGGTTATTATTTTATAGGTTATTATTTTAATAAAAGAAACCACAAAATTACAGTGTGTGTGTGTGTGTGTGTGTGTGTGTGTGTGTGTGTGTGTGTGTGTGTGTGTGTGTGTGTGTGAAATATTTACGTGTATATGGCAAGCGAAGTGTGTTTGTAAGTAACCCTATTTTCAAACGAGCAGGAGCTTCTTTTGACACGGTTAAATGGTTTCAAGTATTGTTATCAAATGTTAATAATTCTATTCAATATTAATCTGTCGTTTGCTAACAGTTAAATGGTTTCAAGTATTGCTATACAATACTAATAATCATAGCTATCTCAGTGCAATTGAACCTCAACTCAGTGTCATCTAGCAAATTTAAGATAAGATAGGATTGAGTACTTGTTTGCAACAAGGGTAATTTGTCGAATACTTTCGGAACAATCACATGGGGACTTGGGCTTGACATGATCAGCTGACTGGTCGGACCACCCGTCTAGCTCAATAAAGGCTACAGTAGTGTGTTGCATGTCTCTTGACCACTTTGGTTGCCAGTCGTCAAGCATTACAGGTGACCAACAAGTGGTCTAAACCCTATGCAAGGGTGCAGATAGCGTACACTATTGTCCTAGCCGACGGGGTGAAAAACCATGAAAATGCAAAATTCTTAGATTTACTGTTATAGTTAAGCAAACACTGACCATAAAGAAATATTAATTAAAAGGTCAATTCATTTTGTAGACAATACTCTCCCGATTTCATCTGTTTACACGTAAAAACGAGGACTTAATACTTGGTTTTGTGATTCTCTTAGATACTGGTGTTCTCACAAAGAAATAAACATGACTTTTAAGAAAAATGTTCGTCGTTATATACTTATATCTGGACGAGACTCTTTTCTTTACACCCAATACGAATACCCGAGGGAAATGTATGAATCTAATTATTTTCCTTCCAGCTATGGGTAAATAGTAGGGTAGACTGTGCTGTTTAACACTGGCACGGCAACTAATCTAACAGAAGGAAAACTCTGGATCATACCTTTAAATAGGATTGAGAAATTGACTTTGAGTCACATTCTGCTCGTGCGGAGGGGTCAGTATATATATATATATATATAGTGATTCGTTTATTGTTTCGGTATAACATTGGCACCACCAACGTACTCTTATTTATCCTCTCTTTCTCTCTCTCTTACACACACATACATACACACATACATATCTATAATAAACATTTGGGCAATACTCACACACACCCACACACATATATATATATATATATATTGTGAGAGAGGGAGTTA
Organism: Sepioteuthis lessoniana; assembly: GCA_963585895.1. Lineage (NCBI taxonomy): Eukaryota > Metazoa > Mollusca > Cephalopoda > Myopsida > Loliginidae > Sepioteuthis > Sepioteuthis lessoniana. The sequence continues at coordinate 37,501,756 of OY757911.1, forward strand.
TTTATTAAACTTAGCTCACTTGTAGCAAAAAAGGCAGAACTCTGAGGCATCCAATGAAAATCAAATTCTATTTTACAAGTAATTGACTGCTCGTCTACTTCTCTTGTATTATTAACTCATGTATTTTCTAATAGATATGTATACAGGTTCATAGAGAGAGAAAATGTCTGTATGCACACACACACACACACACACACACACAGACATTGAATGGTTGGTTTCACTAAATAATATCAGCTGAAACGTTATCACAAAAGTAACAGCGATCATGATACTCGCCTGAAAAATTCATGATAAAATCAAGTTTTAATTTCTGTATTCTTGTGTATCTAGTTTAGAAAGGTTACTGTTTAGAAAGCACGGACTATTTCGGCTCAGAGACCCTTTTATTAAGCCTTTCGTTTGTGACGGGTGGGCAATTGTAAGTTGATCACCTGGTCTAAGTTTATTGCTTGGAACTTGAGGCCTTCCTAAAAGGAAAAAAAAAATGAAGGGAACAAACTTTTCTTATGATAGCCACACATAAGTTTCGATTCGTACGTCCTCTCCCAAATAAAGTCTGATTTAGTGGGAAGTTGAGAGTCGGTCTCCCCTCCGTCAGTTAAGACGAACACGTTACAATAGAAATTGACAAATATTTCGGTTCTGGTAATTCAGCGAACAAAGAACAAAACATTTACGATGAAGTGTTGTGTTGTTCTCGAAAGTCAAGAAAAATAGCAAATCAACGACATATAACAATAACAAGGGCTGGGCTTTTTGTTTTTGTTTTTGTTTTTGTAAGAATGATGCTCTGTTTGTCGTGAATAAAATGTCACTTTGTCACTGTGGAAGTGTTAAAACAATATGGCGTCCAGATTAGACTGTCAACGACAGATTAGTTTTGATTTGTAAACAAGATCTCTCTCTCTCTCTCTCTCTCTCTCTCTCTCTCTCTCTCTCTCTCTCTCTCTTCTTTCCTTCTTCGCGCCTATTTTATTCAGTTCTTTTATTTTCAATTCTCTCTCTTCGAGGAAAATTTACCATAGGTCTAAACCTTTTCTTTATATATATATATATATATATATGTGTGTGTGTGTGTGTGTGTGTGTGTGTGTGTGTGTGTGTGTGTGTGTGTGTGATTATGTTGTTTGGTATATTTATAAAGAAATGATGCGAATATAAATGACAGACTCTTTTAGGGGAATGCCGACTGGACCCAAGGCATTTTTGGAGCCGCCGAACAAAATATCTTGTGCCGTACTCGTCCATTTGGAGGGAAAAACAACATATACCAATATTAATAACAGATTACTTCGTCCTAAGTTAGAATAGCAGAGATACAATGTGAACGGTGCTATAGACTATGCAATCATCAGACCAATGTCGCATCGGCGAAAAATTGGCTGTGATTAAGTATCTGTGTCTACTCAATTCAAACCTAGATAGATAGATACTATCAAAAGTAATTTAAAATGTAAGTTAGTTTTTTTTCGGGACTCAATGTGTAATTGATACAATTCTCGAAATTTATCCACCAGTGAATAAAGATTATTTTTCTTTTATTATTTTTAATCTTCAGGAAAGCTAGTTTATGCCTTAATATCTCCAAACATTTGATCATCACTTCGTCAAGTCAGCTCTCTAGATAGAAATGAGGAAACTGAGATAGATAGATAGATAGATAGATAGATTCATTGGTACTAATCTCGCCGTATAGATCACTATTAGTGATTTCGCAACTCCTTTATTGATATTTAGACTGAGCTTAATAACGCATTTCCTGATATTATCACCAATCATTGAAGATCATATGTACGAAGATAAAATTCAAAATAATCCTGATTAAAAACTTAACAACGTTAGTAAGCATCACGAGAAATGAAGATAAAATTGAAAGACTCAGCACACACACACACACACACACGCGCGCACAGTGTGATTTTGTGGTTTCTTTTATTAAAATAATAACCTATAAAATAATAACCAATATATTTACGTGTCTGGGTTTTTTTTTATTTTGCATTTCTTTTTGATAAATTATTGAATTTTATTTTCGAACTATGTTTTTTTATCTTTATATTTTATGTCGTAGAGTTCTTTTGTTAATAACTGTGTAGTTTTGGTAATTATACAGGGTGTCTCAAAAAATAGATGCAACTCATTAATCTGATAATGATTTATAACTGAGACAAGCGCAATGGTGATCATTTGGAACACGTGCTGTAAAAAATGCATCCTTTCAGCTTAAGACATCAACTTAATGTTTTTTTTATTGTTATTATATCACCTTCCAGTACATGCAATCTTTTTTTGAGTTTCTTGTCTTAGTAATAAATTATTATCATATTAACAGGCTGCATCTATTTTGAAACCGTTATAAAAGATTTTGTCACCAAATTAAGTAGTGACGCAAAATATTTGTTCTCTCTTGTCCAAGGCTTTGAGATCGGGAATTAATAGTTATTATAATATACTATATTCAAATCTGAAACAAAAAAGAACACATAATAATTTGTAGAGTTACTATCACTTAAATGGGTCTCGTGTAAATTGAGACACCCAATATACTACAGCCTGATTCTAGGAAGACCTGCTGGAGATTGACATTTTGATCCTAGACAGAAAAGACGATCCATAAAAAAGAGTTCACATAACTAGATAGTGATATCACAACATATGCCAAGCGAAGGTGAGGAGCTCAGTCGGATATCAATCACATGGAAATGTGATTTCTCTGATTAAATAAAATATGGTTTCTTCCAAACAGTGACTGGGTTAAAAGTACTGTATGGATGCACCGCAAGGACGCTAACGAAACGCACAGAGAAAAAAAAAAACTAAATGCAAACTACACAAGAATGCCCCGTGCTGTTTTGAACAAATCCTAGAAGTAACTCTCCATAAAACAGCAGCTGTACGGACACTTACCGCCCATCACACAAACCATCAAAGTAAGATGAACAAGAAACGTCAGGCACCGTTAATAAAATAAGTACAAACTTATACGTGGTGCATTCAATAAGTCTCCAGACTTTTTTTGTATAGGCATTTAAAATTGTCGTAGACTCTTGAAAATTCACTATGTTATTGCTATACATCTTATGAGATGACAGCCTAATTTTTATGATTTCAGATTCAAAAGAACAGCTACAGCAGCAATTGGAATACACCCTACTAAAGCCTGATTGTCACAGCTGGTGAATTTCAAAAATGCAATCTAGACGTGAGGATACTTTAGAAGAACGATATGCAATAAAATTCTCTTTTAAACTTGGAAAAATGCCACGGAAACGTATGGAATGCTTCTGACTGCTTTTGGAGCATCTTGCATGAATCGAGCATCAGTTTTTGAGTGGCATAAGAGATTCAAGGAAGGCAGGGAGTCTGTGAGGGATGATGAGAGGTGTGGGAGGAGTAAGGAAGTCAATACACCAGAGTTGATTGGCCAAAGGGTTACTATGTTGAGGTTCTAAGGGAATTCAGGGAGATATTCCTAGGGAAGAGGCCAGCACTCTTCAAATCGGGTCAGTGGCATTTCCACCAGGACAATGCTCCAGTTCACAACTCCATCCTTGTCATTGACTTTTTGACCAAGATGGGCATCAAGACAATCATTCAGCCTCCTTATAGTCCAGACCTTGCTCCCTGTAACTTTTGGTTATTCCCTAAGCTCAGAGGCTGTCGTTATAAGACAATTGAGGAGATGAAAGAGGCTGTGACGAAGGTCACTGACACGCTCACACAAGAAGACTTCCATGGGGCCTTCCAGAAGTTGTTGGAACGGTACAACAAGTGTATTGCAACCGGAGGAGATTACTTCGAAGGGGACTAGAGCTTCATCTGTGTACTATCGATAAATGTGCCTATACGAAAAAAGTCTGGAAACTTATTTAATGATCCTCGTAAGTGACATTTTCTAATGGACTCCTACACATGGACCCACCAACGTTAGCCGTTAAGCAAGGACTTGTGTGAACACTGGATGCTATCTAGAGGGATTGCCAGGAGTGATGGACAACAGGGACGGATGGCAATAGAGAGAGAGAGAGAGAGAGAGAGAGAGACAGTGAGAGAGTCAGGGAATTCTATGCTATCAGCACGAGCTGATGATCATGATAATATAGTGTTCTTTAGAATATGTTTATAAGTTATTTTATCATATGCATGGTATTTAAGCTGTCGCCGGAAGACGTAACAGATACAAAAGATGCTGTGAGGATTTTTCTTGACTTCTGAACTTTGGAGGCAACGCTTGAAAAGGAAAAAGAATTTTACTTCAGGCGATGAATGATGGATATTTCCACCTAGAGAAAAGGACACGTTGATAAATATCTTGCAAATCTTACTAACACTGTCTGTCTGTCTGTCGCTCACTCTCCCTCTCTTTTCTGTCTCTGTCTCTCTCTCTCTGTGTCTCTCTGTCTCTCTGTCTCTCTCTCTCTCTCTCTCTCTCTCTAATACTGTTTGTCTCTTCGTTTGTCTATCTTTTCTACCCCTCTCTCTCTAATATTGCTTGTTTCTTAATCTGTCTTTCTATGCCCCCTCTCTCCTCCTCTTTTTTTAATACGGTTTGTTTCTTTGTTCTATCTCTACCAACCTACAATCTATCTATCTATCTATCTATCTATCTATCCATCTATCTTTAATACGGTCTGTCTCTTCGTCTTTCTGTTTGCAACCCACCTCTCTCTCTCTCTCTCTTTCTCTCTCTATCTCTCTCTCTTTCTTATTCAGTAAGATTCTCTCTTTCTCTCTCTTAGCCTGTCTATCTATCTCTCCTTTCTCTTTCTTTCTTTCTGGCGTTACCTCTTAGCTTAACTACTTTCTCTCTCTCTCTCTTTCTCTCTCTATGTCTGTCTGTCTGTCTGTCTGTCTCTATCTATCTATCTATCTATCTATCTATCTATCACTGTCTCTTACTCTATCAATCTCCCCTCTCTTTCTTCTTCTCTCTTTAACGGTCTTTGTCTATCTATCTCATATCTCTCGTTTTCTCTTTCTTTCTCTTTCTCTCTCCATCTCCCAAACCGGCATTTAACATGTTTAGATAAGTCTGGCACAAGATAACTATAGTGAAAAAAAGGGATTGTTGATAGCTCAGGCTGAATACTCATTCGCTTTATATGACAGTTGTTGATTTTAAATATGTTTCTTTCTAAATCCCTTCGAGTATTTTTGATCTGGGTGCAAACATAAATAAATTTCAATATCCTGGTGGTTAGGCTCCTGTTCTAAAGCTCATACGGGTTTTAGTGCATTTTTATTGCTACTAATCCCCGACAGGTCAATTCTGAACTGAAAAGGTAGTACCGCTAAAACCCCATCTATGAATCAAATGAATCTGTTTGATAGTTTTTAGTATTGGATTGGTTTGCTTGGGTTTTTGACATATCAACCATTGTAGGTTATTTAATGCTAAACTCCTGTTTATAAATATATACTAAATGGTTTGGTTCGGTTTTATGGCATATCAACCATTGTAGGTTATTTAATGCCAAACTCCTGTTTATAAAGATCTACTAAATAGCTTGTTTGGGTTTTATGACATATCAACCATTGTAGGTTATTTAATGCCAAACTCCTGTTTATAAATATATACTAAATGGCTTGGTTCGGTTTTATGGCCTATCAACCATTGTAGGTTATTTAATGCCAAACTTCTGTTTATAAATATATAAGTAAGTAAAGTTGGCAACCTTTTCGATAGCTACAACACCAAGGTATAAGGGAGGGTGCTACTCGTTTTCCTTGATTGCTCCACTTTACCTTTGATCCGTAGCTTATTATGCTGGGTGTTAAGCAAAGAGGCATCAAGTAACATATTTTGAGATTTTGCTATAAATCGACCTGGGATCGAACCATGGTCTCCCAGGCCATTGAAAAACACTCTAACCACCATGCCAACGTCAGGTTTATAAATATATATTAAATATATTTTATCTGGTTTGGTTGGGTTTTATCGCATATCAACCATTGTAGGTTATTTAATGCCAAATCATCTTTATACATATATATTAGATATTTATGATTTGTAAACATAAATCAACAAAATTAAATGGGTCCAAGTATTGCTATGTATAACTAACACTTCAATTAAACATCAGGCATTTGATTACACAGAATTAAATGATTAAACAGTTCTCTTTCAAACTATTCAATTTAACATAAGTCATTTATTGCACTCAGTATAAATGTCAAACAGCTGTATTTGACCCATAGGGCACTATCAGGAGCTACATCTTCGGGCCAGAGTGGACCTGGGAGCGATGGCATTAAAGGGGTTGTCCGCATTTCCCAAAGACGCATCGCCATCTTATGGTTTATCATCGTATCCAGGTCATTCCTTTGTGGGGGGTATTACCCGTCTGCAGAGATTCAGTCGATATATCCCCACCCACCCAGAGGACTGGTCTAATTAATATTTGATAAGAAATGCTTGAAACTATAAAACTATGTGCAAATGATTATTAACTAATGAAAACGTCCATTTTTTAAACAAAGTAACACAAAATTATTGTTATGATTATGACCCAAAAATTTACAAGTGAATCAATTTTGGCATTAAATAATCCATAAGAATTTGGTATGCCATTAAGCTAATAAACCAAACTTAAGCAAATCAAAATCTCAATTTTATTTTGGTGCAGTTTTATCTAAATGAAGATTACTCACAAATAGTACATGCACACACACATACACACACACACACACACACATATATATATATATATATATATATATATATATTCCCGTAGCACTCTCTCTCCATCCGTCCCTATCATCCATCACTTCCGACAGGTCTTCCAGTCTACATCCTGTGTCCATACGGAGCTGTTGTGGGTAAGTTCTTGCTGGTCGACTAACACTGGTATGTCCATGTGACAGGGTCCATAGGAGAACATCACGTATAAGTTCGTCCTTGCTTCTCCAGTAGTGTTCCACATGTCTTGTTTATCTTCCTTTGATTGTTTTAGAGATGGGGGTAAGTGGCCATACATTGTTGTTTCGTAAAGGGATGCTTCCAAGATATGTTCAATATAGCTCGTAGCATTCTTGTGCAGTTCCACTCTAGCTTTTTCTCAATACGTTTTGTCAGTTTTCACGTGGTGCATCCATACTGTAGTATTGTCAAGACTGCTGCTTGGGTAAAATTATATATATATATATATATATAATCGCTTTAATTTGCTTCTTCTTATATAAAATAAATTCTTGGAGATTTTTCCCTTGTTATTATTATACTTTTTGTCAGATTAGAGATTTCTCCTTTTTTAATGTACCATTTAACCCTCCACTGCATGTTTCCTGATTCTTGACATACAATTTTTTAACTGATTCGGGTGACAATCGATTTTCATACAAAAGAATCAATATTCTTCACTATGAATTCGAAAGCTAGCTGCATTGTCACCAGAACATGGCAAAAAGTTTTTAAAACCGAAGAGAAACCTAAAAGTTACACACTTGGAAGTACATAATTATAAGAAAGGTAAATGATGTTTATTGTTAAAAAGATTAACATAAGCGATTGTAGAAAAAAAAAAGAATATCTATATTATTACAATGAATCGATTTTTGCATGTTTGTGACTATAATACCGCTAACGCTGCACCTCGTAAAGCAATATTATTATGAGACTGTCTACATGAAAAATAAAGCAATTTTCACTGGTTTTTGATTAATTTTTATTAAATATAAAATGATTAAATATTAGTATGTCTGATATATTAAATGGCAATTTAGAAAACAAACTTTTTGAATACACAAATGACTGGTCAATATACCGCGTCAATATCCAGTTTTTAACATTTGCAGTCACAAAATGAATACTTTCTGTCGGCAAAACTTCAAATCTAAAATGGCAGCCACTGGTTTAGCATTTCATAGTAATCGGAATATTTATTTTCCCAGAATGCCTCGTCAAATTGCAATATTTCTCTGACCGGATTTTTTTATGGCTTATACTAAGAAATTAATCTAATTAAGCGTGTCTGCCTTCGTGAGATAATTCAAAGTCTGTTGACTGTTAATTAGTTATTTTCTTAAGTTTTATTAATAAGAAAATAAAACGAATAAGCAGAAAAGAATGCTTGAGCAGCCTGAAGCTTTCTGGAACATCACTAGTGACATGCAACGAGGAGAATTTAACAATGATAAATAATAAGTTTAGTGATTATTAACATTAAAATCTAATAATGATCAAATAACATTTCAGCAAGTTATAAATAATGAAAACTTTTGCTCTCCAAAAACCAGTTTGATCACGAATGTATTAAGGTATCTTATATCATAAACGTTTCTGCTGATTCCTTCTACGACCTTCCTCAGGTGTATTGTTCGTAATGTCTTTTTCTCGGAGAGGTGGGGAAAAGCAAAAAATAAAAAATCGAAGAAAAGAAATTTTTAATATATATCTAGAGCAATACTTTTCATTTCAGTTTTTCTCTTTTCAATGAAGTTATGTGGGCCGCTTCTTCTAAAATTTTACCCGGAGATAATTAAAAATCTTCCCCTGTTAAATTACCCACAACAACTTTTGTTTGGCAAATAAAACAACATCATGATAACATCAGTTCTAGGTCAACTAATGTAACCAACATAGATAAGCCAATGAATGCCGCTTACTTTAATTTTCCCATTGTCCAATGATGCTTTTTGTTAGTTATCTAGTCTTCTTCCCAGAAGGAATAATGTATAACATTTTTCTTGCTCGTATGGTCCACCATACCAGATTTTTCCACATCTCTTTCGATACAATTTTTTATATCCCTCGAATCTTACAGTATGTAGACAGCTAGTTTCCATTTTTCCATATATGGATGCAATGTTTGAGATATAATTTTGTATTAGCTCGTGGTGGCTATGACAATGAAGGAAAGTGATACGGTGACCCAAGTTCAAATCCTGGACGAGGCTGTTTGTATTTCATATTGTGCTAATTCCCTGGAGAAAAGTATGCCTCGAACTATTCTCCTTCCGGCTATGAGTAAATAGTAGGACAGACTAGGCTCTTTAGCCTTGATATCGCAACCAATCTCGGAGTTGGAAAACTCTGAATTAAAAATCTGTAAAACTCAACTTAAAAATTGACTTTGTACGCGAGGGCGGGGTTGGTGAATTTGTTGGTTTGAGACTAATTCTTATAACACGAGAAATACACCGACAATCAAAAATACAGATATTATCTGTGGTCTATTATAAAACGACAATTACTAACAGAATCGGAATATACTCTATCAGCCGAATTTTATCCGTGATACATCCCGTCATTTCTGACCAATATATATTATGTAATTGCGAGGCAAATGCCCTTACTCTGAAAATGCATCGAAACGCAAAAAGAGATGGTTAATGACCAAAAGTAAATGCAAGCGTTTCTGACCCAATATGATTATTATATGTATAATGTTAATTCAGTGCCCGTGGTATAATGGTTATCGTCGTAGGAAATGGACACGGCGACACGAGTTCAAATCCTGGACGAGACTGATTGCATTTCACATAGCACTAATACCCTTGGGAAAGGTATGAATCCAGTTATTCTCCCTCCAGATATGGATAAATAGTAGGACAGACTGGGTTCTTCAGCCTTGGTGAGGCAACTAGTCTAGGAGAAGGAAAACTCTGAATTCAACCCTGTTAAACTCCGTTTAAAAGGTGACCTTGTGTCATATCCTGCCCGCGCGGAGGGGTCGGTAAATAGGATAATGTTAATTCATTGCTAATAATTCTAAATATAAATACATAAAATTCCAAACACTGATAGCATAACTGTTTGAAGAAAATAAAATCGGTGACCAGAGTTCAAATCCTATGCAAGACTGTTTACGTTTCACTTCACGCTACTGCCCTTGAGAAAGACATGAATCCAGTTGTTCTCTTCGTAGATAGGAGTAAATAGAAGGACAGACTGGGTTATTCAGCCTTGGTTAGGTAACAAGGCTATAAGAAGGAAAACGCAAACCAGCTGTACTCCGCTGTCACAACTTGCTCTAGGTGGAAGGGTTAAGTAAATAGATACAATGAAAATACTGGGAAAAGGGGTTTGTCTACAGTAAGGAATTAAGGAAAACGATTCTGACCATTATTTTTATGGATATAAGTTATTCTTGTAAACTTTCATTGCAAAATTGTCACTTAAATAAGAAGCAAAAAGACCGAAAAAAAAAAGGTTGGCACTGCGGGTGATTCTCAAAAAGAGGCTAATTGTCACCGTCTGGAAAAAATATCAAATTTTTTTTTCTGGTGACTATCTATATGATTTTATCATTTAACAGGTGTTTTCTCAATTTGATTAGCGAAATGAATCGATTGTGGAAAGCCATTTTTAACCAATTAGTTAAAAATACAGCTCCAAGATGGAAGACGAATAATCATCATCGTAATAATAATAATTATAAAAGAGTTACGGACGAAGCAAGAAGGATTCTAAAGAAAGGATAGTTTTCTGAACTTGATATACAAGAAGTAGGGGAACGGAAAAGTCGTAAAGAAAATGCCCAACAAGAGCTCCCCACACCAAATGAGCTTAAACACTAAGTATTGAAAACCACTACGTAATGGGACCCAACACAATAACTGCAACAACAATGTTAACTAAGAGGAGAGATGCATTATAGATATCATAAAGAAAATCATGACCGAGTTATCGAGACTGAAAAAAAGTCAGAAAACGAAAGTGTGATTAAATCGTTAAGAAAATATCCCAAAAGACAACAACACTGAACTGAACGCTCTAATTTATGCAGGAGCAAAAGTAGTCAGACACAAAATTGGACCCAAACAGAAAAAAAAAAAAAAGATAAATGAGAAAGGATACTTGAAGAACAAATAAAAAAACTACGAAGACACGCAAAAGTAGAAAGTAAAGGAAATCACAGAAGGATACAATGGAATTAAAATAACTGAGAAAAGACAAGAGCAGCAGAGAAGACGGACAATAGAACTGTAAAAAAATAAACCAAATGATATCGGCTAAGGAAGGAAAACTCAGAGGATACCGGAACAGATTCCAACAAGACAAGCAAAACAGCTGATTCCAAAATAACAAAAGAAAATTCTACCAGCAAATATTAAAAGTGAAACAAAACATTTATGGACAAAACTATCTGAATATAAACTTAACAGAAAGGCCGAGTGATTTGACAAAATGAAAAATGAATTATATGAAATTGAAGAAGTTTGGTAGAATGTCTTATTGGCATATCAACCCTTGTTATACATACAAATATATATATATATATATATATATGTGTGTGTGTGTGTGTGTCTGTGTTTGTGTGTGTGTGTGTGTGTGTGTGTGTGTGATTTCTGAGTTTCTTTTTAAATTAGTTGTTACAGCTCATTTGTCAACTCACATTTAAATGGTTTCAAGTATTGCTGTTTAACATTAGTTATTCTAATCGATTCTAATACAAATAATTTGCACACAGCCGTATGGTTTCAAATAAATGATAATTATAATAACCCTAATTAAATGATTGCACAGTTCAGTTTTGACCCATTGATAGGACACCTAACAGATGCGACTACTCCAGGTCAGAGAGAACCTGACTGTAATTGCAATGAAGGAGTATTGCATATTCCCCGAACTCTAGGACCAGAGCCTGATCAGCAGATGCAGCTTAGTGTTATATCCAGGATACTAGCTATACTTGACCTCTGGATGGGACCCGAATAGGTACTAACACTCGAGGTCAGTGGGGACCCGGGTGTAATGGCAATCAAGATGTTGTATCGTGGTAAGGAAGAGATACCCAGTGAAATAAAGAGTTAATTATTTATTAACTGAAGTGGTACAATCCAAAAAATATTATAAGTCTCGCGCTGTTGTTGTTGCGTCCGAAGTTTGTCTTAATACTGATCGAGATCTTGCAGACCCCCCTGCTAAAGAAACACGACGTTATACGAGCAACTATACAACACAAGAGGTACTCCACTTTCCTCAAAGCGCCAGAACTGGTGCCTGACCATCAGCTTCGATTTTCTGTCAAACCCAGGATACTCGTTGAGAGGGTCTTACTTCTCCGGAGAGGGGTAGTCGGCATATTGGCTCAGCCGACAAGTCGAAATTTAAGAAAGTTTGGAGGCGACAATCTTGGTTTTCTAAAAGCAACCTTCAAGAGATGGTTGGTTGGTTAGTTGGGTTTAATGGCATATCAACCTCTATAGGTTATTTAATGCCAAAGCCTGTTTATACGTATTATATGTATGGTTTGTTAACTCATAAATTGATGATACCATACTAAAACCAAACAACTAATTTACTCGCATATGAGTAAATATTTTCGAGACATTAGTTTATTTAGTGATGATATTTTTTTTGTTTTGTTTTTTTAATTATTTCTCACTACTATTTCTACTAACATAAACATAATAGTATTTCTATTCAGTAATAATTTGCTTTCAGTTGATTAGTTTGTTGTGTTTTTAGGATGGTAACCAAGTCTATATTTTCTGGTACAACCCGGTCTCTTTCAAGAACGGCAAAACATCATCTATGTGGACGTTCTCAAATAAGTCCTTCATGGTATTTGCATGGAAATAGTGCTTTCTGGTACCTTCAAGAGAGTTGCAAATAGTAATACAAGTGTACACAATGCACAAGTAAAAAGATGAAATCTATTCAAAAGTAATAGGAGATATCTATCACTTGTTAGAAATCAGCAAGATATTTACAGAAAAATAAAAAGGATGTCGCAAAAGAAATAGGTAAGCAATAACCTATTATATATGGACCAGCACATTCTAGAGACGGTAAGTAAAGGGAGAAAGAACGTAGCAAAAATGCAGATGGCATGATTTCATTCATAGATTAAAGAATTTCTGAAAATGCTTTAAATCTCAGAACATATCGAGACTTCATCACGAGAGCTATGGAAAAGTGAAGAAAACAACAAGAAGACAAACCCTTGCTGAAAAAAATTCAAAAAGGCATGATCCAGAGAAACATTATCACTGCTACTATTTTATTTTCTGAGAAAATTCAAAGGTGGGAACAGATTTATCAAGTCACACAAAAATAAAGATAACCCTACCTCAAGTATATGAATGATAATAAGATATTGACCAAGATGAAAAAGAACTAAAAACCCTTAATGATTAAACTAAAAAAAATATTGAAATCTACAGTCAAGACATTGGAACTGAATTTAGAATTGAAAAATGTGTCACGCTGGTAAGGAAAAGAGAGAAAAGATAAACAAAGAAAGAAATAGAACTTTCCAGTCAAGAAAGCATCAGAACTCATAAATTAAAAGAAAATTACAAATATCAGAGATTTTTAAAAGCGGACTCCATCAAGCAAAGAAAAAGTGAGAAAGGAGTACTTCAGAAGAAAAGAACTTCTCAAAACCAGACTAAGCAGCAGAAATCTAAATAAAAAGAATCAATACCAGAGTAGTCTTCCTTGAAAGATATCCTGGATCATTCCTAAAATGGACAAGAAAAGACTCAGATATTAATGACGATGAGTAAGACTTTACACCCTTAAACAGACGCTATGTGTCAAGAAAAGAAGGAAGAAGAGGACTTGCCAGAACTGATAATATATTTTTTAAAAAAAGAATAGAGGCTGATGACAGCAGCTAGTCATAGCAATATGAATAGACATAATTTAAAGATAATAGGAAAAGAACAAGCCATAAGTCTAAAAAAAGTTAAGAAAAATAATTCGGATACTTCATGCGACAAACTTAAGAAATCATAAATGAAGTGACTTGAAAAGGGCCACAAAGTTTGATATGGTGTGGTGTGGTTTGGTTTTACGGCATATCAAACATTGTAGGTTATCTAATGCTAAATTCATTTTTATAAATATAAACAGTTCTATTTCAAACAATTCAAATATAAATTCAAATTCAAACAATTCAAATATAAACAGTTCTATTCCAAACAATATTACGCAGTTTAAATGTCATAAACGTTTCTGTATAAAACATATTTTAGCATAAGTAAACAGTTTCAATGTCGAAAACAGTTCTATTTCAAACAATTCAGCTTAGCATAAGTACACAGTTTAGTTCTATTTGACCCAGAGATAGGACCCTGTCAGGTGCTACCACTCCAGGCTAGAGTGAACCTGGGAGCGATGGCAATGAAGGGGTACTCCCCTTTTCCCCAAACCCCAGCACTACTGGAGCCTCACCATTAGATTGTTTAATGCCATATCCAGGATATCTGCAGAGAGGCAGTCGGTGTATTCTACAGCCCCAGCCCACTGAGCCAGTCCACAAAGGGGAAACGTAAAAAGAGAAACTGAATCTTTATAAATAAGAGCATAAAATATTGCCATAAAAATCAATTATTTTCAAATAAAATTTGATAATACGCAAGGCATCACATGGGTAGGCTACGTGGTGATAGAGATGAGAAAGTTAATATCATAATCAGTGAACGTATCAAACTGACACAAAAGGAATACAAGAGTAGGCCTGACGAGGTGGGAAAGGGGATCCAGTAAGAACTGTGCAAGGGACTAAAGTTTAACGATGCAAGAAATGGTATATGCACAAACCAGAATCTGTCCTAGATAATGAGACTGATGAAATTATATTGGATTTTGAGATACAAATGAGCCACCGAGGTCCAGTCAGAGGTCCAAACCTCGTGTTAATTAACACAAATAGATACACAAATACCTGGACCTTGCTAGAGAACTTTAAAACATGTGGATCCTGTAGGTAACAATGATGCCAAACGTATTTTGACCGCTTTGAACGGTCCATAAGTATCTGGAATATAAAGAGCATGAAATGGAGATCAGAGGAAGAATCACAACAATCTAGACCATAGCACTGTTACGATTAGCGAGGATACTTAGAAGGGTCCTGGAGATATGAGGCGACTTCCTGTCACTCAGACTTCAATAAAAAATACACACTAGTTAGATCTGATGAGAAAAAAAGAACTAAAATCTTTAATAATAATAGTAATAATACACTTAATCTCGGGTGACCAGACCTTAAAATAATCGACAAAAAAATAGAGAACTTGCAAAACTGTGGACTTTGCTGTCCCGGCTGACCCCAGAGTAAAACTGAAAGATTGTGAAAAGAAGGATAAGTACCTGGACCTTGCTAGGGAATTGAAAAAAAAAAACTGTGTAACATGAAAGTGACGTTTATACCACTGTAATTGGTGCTCTTGGTACAGTCACCAAAGGATTAATGAAGAGACTGGAGGACTTAGAAATAAGAGGACTAGTAGAGACCATCCAAACTACTGGATTATTGAGATCGGCCAGAATACTGAGAAGAGTCCTGGCAACTTGAGGAGACTTGTGGTCACTCAAACTCCAGTGAAAGACCATAAACTAAACTGATGTGAAAAAATCTCAAGGAATAATAATAATAATAATGATTAAATAATAAATAAAGGATTATTAAAGGGCCTGGAAGATTTGGAAGTTGGCAGCCGAGTAGGATTAATGAAGAGACTGGAGGACTTAGAAATAAGAGGACTAGTAGAGACCATCCAAACAACAGCATTATTGAAAACGGACAGAATACTGAGAAGAGTCCTGGAGACTTGAAGAGACTTGCTGTCACTCAATCTCCAGTGAAAGACCATCAGCTTACGCTGATGTGAAAAACTCTAATGAGTAGTAATAATAATGATAATAGCAACAACAATAACAACCAGCCAACACCATCAAAAACTTGGAGATGAAAGAAAAAACTTTTTAAAAAAGCATATCTCAGAAGAATGAGAAAACTTATCGAAACCAAATTCATTAGCAGGAATTATATCAAAGAGACAAGCACCATGGCTATCCCATTTGTAAAATAATCAGGACCATACTTGAAATGAGCGAGGGAAGATCTTCCACAAATGGACCAGGGGACAAGAAAACTAATGACGATGCGTAAGCCCTTATATACCAGAGATGACATAGAGAGACTATATGTGTCAAGAAAAGAAGAAGGAAGAGTACTCGCCAGCGTTAAAGATAGCGTGGATGCGTCAATACAACGTCTCCAAGACACCATAAAAAATAAGCAAAGAAAGACTTATTACAGCGACCAGAAACTTCACAGACAACAAAATGACGACAGAACAAAAATAACTAGGAAACAGAAATAGGAAGAAAAACAATTGTATGGATATTTCAAGCTGTAAACTGACGAAATCTCCCATGAGAAGACTTTGAGAGAGCTATGAAAGGGGAACTTTAAGGGAAAAGATGAATCTCTTCTAATAGCAGCACAAAACAACGCCATAAGGACCAACGAAGTTAAAACGAAAATAGATTAGATGCAACAAAATAGCAAGTATAGGTTATGTGTTGATAAAGACGAAACAGTTAATCACATTATAAAAGAATGTAGCAAAATTGTTTAAAAAAAAGAGTACAAGACTAGAGATGACTAGGTAGAGAAGGTGACCCACTGGAAATTGTGCAGGAAATTAAAACCTGAACATACTATTAAATGGTATGTGACGTACAAAATTCTCTGGAATTTTTAGATAAAAACTGATCACCGAATCCCGGCCAGATAACCAGGCCTAGTGATAGTTAACAAAAAAAGAGAATTCAACGAAAAGAGAGACAAGTACTTAGATCTTGCCAGAGAACAAAAAAAAGCTCTGGAACATGGAGGTGACGGTAATACGAATTCTAATTGGCACACTTGGAACAATCTCCAAAGGCTTGAAAGAGTTGGAAATCGGACGACGAGCATTGTTTATGTCGACCAGAATACTAAGAAGAGTTCTTGGAGACAAGGGGAGACTTGCAGTCACTTGGACTCCAGTTAAAGACCATCAGCTAAGGCTGGTATGAAAAACTAGTTAGGACTAATATAATAATAATTAGCAGAAGACGGATCGAGACCAACCAGACGACTGCGACTAGAATACTCAGAAGTGTCCTGGAGACTTGTTGTCATACAGTCTCCAGTAAAATACCACCAGCTAACACTGGTGTAAAGAACTAACTAAAAATGAAATAATAATAATAATGAAATTTTTTAGAATTCAAAAAATAAGCAGTATGACGAAAAATTGAATCAACTTGATGATACAAAACAACAGCGCTGCCAAAATCGGCGTATATGTTCAATAATCGAGAGGAAATATTGAAACGATAGGTGTTATACTTGTCTTTAATTGGAAGCATTTTGAGATGAGGCTTTTTTATTTTAATCAGAGAATTAATTTTTATTCATTGCAGACTTTTACCCCTCATCTTAGTAGTTTTTGTGTTATTTCTTCTTTCACTTCGGGGCCCGTGGCGCAGCGGATAGAGGCGTTGAGTCTCTTCGGTTCCAGGTGAGCATTGTCAGAAGATAGCGGTTTCAAATTCTACCCAAGCTGGCCAGAGGTTTACTTGGTCAAAAACGTGGTGCGGTAGACAACAACTATGGAAGGCAGTAATTACTGGGGATACGGTTACAAGACTCAGCATTCCTATCTGAGGTCGTGGTAAATCACCTGAAGAAGGCCAGAGGTGAAATTTGGCCGAAACGTAGTGAAAGAAGAAACAACACAAAAACTACCAAGATGAGGACAAAAAGTCCGCAATAAATAAAAATTAATTCTCAGATTAAGATAGGTGTTATGTTCAAAAACATTTGTTATTCGTCAAGACATCAGCATTTTATTAAAAATGTTGCTCAGTTTTGTACATGGTTTCATTTATTTTTTGTTCAACGTGTATTTTCACATAGCAGAAAGCCCTGAACAACGAAACTGCATTAGATTTTACCCCAAACTGCGCAAAACTGCTTCTGAAACATTATGAAAATCTAGAAAATAATGGATATCAACGTAGAAAATGGACTCGGTGACTTGAGTTCAAATTTTCGACTAGGTGGTTTGTATTTTTTTATAGGGCTATACCTTTAGGAGTGGTATGCATGCCTCCAACTATTTCCCCTTCAGCTATGGTTAAATAGTAGGACAGACTTGACTCTTTAGCTTTGATACGGCAACAGGTATGGGAGAAGGAAAACTCCAAATTCAGATCCGTTGAACTCTTCTTGTATTGCATCCTGCTCCAACGGAGAGTTTGAGTGGATAGAGTGCTCACCAATGGCCCGGAAGACCGGGGATCAATCCTAGGTCGAATCATACCAAAGACTCAAAAATGGTACTTGATACCTCCTTGCTTAACACTCTGTATTGTAAGGTACATAACAAGGGTAAAGTGGGGCAATCATGGGAAAGGAGTAGTGCCTTCCTCGACACTTTGTTGTAGTAACTAATGAAAAAGGAGCCTTCGGGTCCCTCGACTATGGAAGCCAACTTTACTTATATATTTATCAATCTATCTATATACATATATATATATATATATATATATATATATATATATATATATATATATATATCAGTTTTGATAGTGTAGACACAGAGCGAACAAATAGAATAATTCGTGGTTTTTTTTCAGTGGTACAGGATACTTGACACTTGTAAAAAAAAACATCATCACTGAGAGTTGGACAGAAATAAAGTCAGATATAGAGGTTGAAATGTTGTTATAGACACAAGAAAATGGATGTAAATACATAATAGCAAGAAACACTGCATCTCGTGAACTTATATTTAAAAAAAGAGGCGTTCGTATTGTAACGTGTATGAAATGGACACCGTGACCAAAGTTCAAATCCTGGACAAGACTGTTTGGATTTCACGTATCGGTAATTCGCTTGGGGAAGGTATGCATCCAACTATTCACTCTCCAGCTATGAGTAAATTGTGGGGCAGAATGGGATCTTTAACAACCATTCTAGGAGCAAGAACACTGAATTCAAACCTGCTTAGACTTGATCTTTTGTCTCATCCTATTAAAAAGAGAAAATCTACACGAAAATAGGAAAAAAAAAACAAAAAAAAACAGGAGACAGCGAAGACGAAGAAATAAGACCACAACGGTCTGTAAGGACGTAGAGCTTGAGCAGACGATTTCATTCATTATCATAACCTACATTAAATTTTACCAAAATCTGGTTCTGAAACATTTGAAATTCTAGAAAAGGCTGAAAGAGCTGATAAAATGAGCTGAGCAGACTGGCATCATCGCTTCTAAGAAAGAAGAATGTTAGTTAAAAATGAGGAGTGGCGTTCATCAGAAGAAATGCTGAAACAGTTAAGTAAATGAACAGTCTGGTAAAAGCAGGCAGAACAATGATTTCCAGAGAGCTTTGTGATGATCTCTTTGTCTTGGTATGTACAGTTTCCGTCTCAACACTTTTTTTAAACCCACCTCGTGTATGAATAAATAAATAATCATGAAACAGCAACAAAAAAAAAAAAAGCATCATATCACAAGTCAGAAAAATAACAGGTCGTAAAAATTGTAAATAGAATAAACAGAAAGAGTCTCAAAGAAAAAAAAGACAGGACTCATCAAAAGAGTAAATGATAACTGTGATGAGAAACAGATGAAACTGTCAATCATAATGAGTGAAGATACCAATAAAAAAAAAATTTAAAAAAAAGCAAAACAAAAGACATGAAAAATGATGACAAAATAGGAAAGATGATTCATTGAGAAATATGCAAATGAATTTGCCTGATTGTCGACAATGTGCATATGAGCAAGTGAAAAGGTAAAGAAGGATTAAAAAAAATTGGAAAAGTACCAGGATCTCAATCTGGAACTGAGGAAGCCGTGAAACATGAATGATAAGTTTTGGTTGTTTTGGTTTTATTATTTGATGGGATATCAACCTTTGTGATTTATATAACGTCAAAGCCATCCGCTACAAGAACTGTAATGATACTATTTAACCCATTGCTGGTGGTCAAAGGACTTCATAACTTTAATAAGTGTATTAATCTGAAAGTGAACGTAATAGGGTAACCGATGTTCTAAATCGCTTGGGTGCCTTGGATAGCGAAACGGTTAGCAAGCTAGACTAGCAAACCTTCACGAGTGAGTTCGAGTCTCATTGGGTGTCCCATTCATACGGCCTCATGCCACATGTAAACAAAAAGCTTTCTAAATTACAACTACAACAAGAATACTTATCCAACAGTAAGAATTATTTAGGGGGCATGTCTTCAGGGAACACCACGAAGACACGCCCCCAAAATAAAGGTTAAAGCGATGGACTGCGGAATCGTAGTAAGCGAGTTGGAACTCCTGTAGCGCTATTACGTTCACTTTCAGACAAATACGCTTGGGAAAGGTATGAACCCACTTATCCTCCCAGCTATGGGTTAAATAGTACCACTAGTGTTCTTCTAGGAGAATAGCTTGGCATTACATAACCTACAAAGGTTGATATGCCATTAAACGAATAAATCAAACCAAAGTCGCTTACTACGATGTCGCTTGCCCAGTCGGCTGGGGCTGTAGAATACACTGACTGCAAATGAGAGTCTTGGATATGACACTAAACAATCTGATGGTGAGGTTCCTGTGATGCTGGAGCTTTGGGGAATGCGGAGTATCTCTTCATTGCCATTGCTCCCAGGTCCACTCTGACCCGGAATGGTCTCACCTGATAGGGCCCTATCTATGGGTTAAACAGAACAAACGATATACTTATGCTAAAATGAATTCTTTGAAAAAGAACTGTTTGACTAAACTGAATAGCTTGAAATAGAAATGTTTTTGAATATTAAACTGTACTCACATTTAGACTGCGTACTTATGCTAAACTGAATTGTTTGAAATGGAACAGTTTTTTGCCATTGGAACTCTTCTTTCACTTAACTGAATTGTTTAATATAGAACTGTTTTGACATTTAACTGTGTGTAAACAAAATCTATACTTATACTAAACTGAATTAACTGAATTAGAATTGTTCGAATAAACTGAATAGCTTGAAATAGAAATGTTTCTGACAATTAAACCGTGTGCTCATGCTAAACTGAATTGTTTGAAATAGAACTATTTGCATAAAAAAGGATGTGGGGTTAAATAACCTACAAAGGTTGATATGCCAACCAATGATGTCGCAATGCAGCACGTATATCCACTATCCCACGGAGCCTCCCGATGGATGTTACAGCTGTGATCATAATAATTAGCACACGTGTAATCGATGTTAAGAAATCTGAAGTAGGATTTGGATTATATAGACCACAGCATGATGAGATGTCAGCATGAATGATGAGAAAAAATTTTTTTTATTTTTAAAAGATGTGAAGATACAAATGCACAAAGATGTTTGTGGGTTTTTTTTCTTCTTTTTTTTAAATTCTTAAGAAGAATTTAGTTCGAACTCCAGTCGCACTATTAGGCTCACTTTCGAACTAATTCCCTTAGAGGAACGTATGAGCCTAGTTATTCCTCCAAGCGATATGGTAAATAGTATAACTACTGTTCTTCTACAGGAATAATTTTGGCAATAAACCATCCACGAAGGTTGATGTGCCATGAAAGAAAGTGAGAAAATAGAAAGAATTTAGAAACTTGGCAAATGGATTGTACAGGAATTAAAACACTTACCGTTCTCTTCTCGTTCAACCCAAGAAAAAATATTATTTTAGATACGATAATCTCCATTGACCAAAATATATTTATTCTAAGAATCGTAAAATTAAAGATCTTGCTTAGATATTGGACAGTATTCAATATATTGTTACATTATGTCAGTGGGTGGACGGTACTGCTTGGTTTAAGACTTGTTTTATATGAAGAAATGATTTTTTAAAAATGCCCTGGTCAAACCGAAATAAATGGAAAAAAAAGACTAATAAATAAACTAAATCAAATGGCCGAACAATACACACAGAAAAAATAAATGAAAAATTCCAGACAGAGTAGGGGTCAACCTTTGAAGTTAATATTAGACGGTTCGAAAATTTATGCCGAAATATTTTGTGAAGAAAAGGGATATCTCTCGTATGAATGATCAGAGTGAATTCAATAATCAGACAGGGTAAGTAAATTCCACAGTGTGTGCTTTAGTGAAGGCGAATGTATACGATCAACCCGGACAGTCAGAAAGTTTTGATCTCCCAAATCGAAGAGTCTATTTGGTATTAGAAGGGAGGCACGAGAAATACCCAATGATCACAAAGCGGTGGTCTTGTGGCGTAATGGCTAATGTGCTTGATTGCTGCCTCCAAGTAAGTGAGATCGAACTCTGGTCAGGCTATTAGCTTCATCTTCGAAATAATAATCTTAGAAAGGGCATAAACCCCTTACCCTCCAGCTGTGGATTGAATACTATCACTGCTGTTCGTCTACAAGGATGGCTTCGGCATTAAATAAACCACGAAGGTTGACATGCCTTTAAACAAATAATCCAAGCTAAAGGTGTGAAACCCCTTATCCTCAAGCTATTAGTTGAATAGTATCACTGCTGCTGGGCTACAAGGATGGTTTTGGCATTAAATAACCCACGAAGGTTGACATGCCTTTAAACAAATAATCCAAGCCAACGGTATAAAACCCCTTATCCTCAACGTATTAGTTGAATAGTATCACTGCTGCTCGGCTACAAAGATGACTTTGACATTAAATAACCCACAAAGGTTGACATGCCTTTAAACAAATAATCCAAGCCAAAGGTATGAAACCCCTTATCCTCAAGCTATTAGTTGAATAGTATCACTGCTGCTCGGCAACAAGGATGGCTTTGGCATTAAATAACCCACGAAGGTTGACATGCCTTTAAACAAGGAATGCAAGCCAAAGGTATGAACCCTCTTATCCTCAACGTATTAGATGAATAGTATCACTGCTGTTCGTCTACTAGGATGGCTTTAGCATTGAATAACCCACGAAGGTTAATATGCCATTGAACAAATATATCCAGCGGTCTGATTGCCAGATGCTCTCTTTCTGTCTTCCTCTTGCTTAAAAAATTAATTTGGGATAATCATATTTACCAACCCCTCCGCTCGAGCAGGATATGACACAAGGTCAATTTTTAAGCGGGGTTTAACAGGTTTCAATTCAGAGTTTCCCTTCTCCTAGACTAGTTGCCTCACCAAGGCTGAAGAACCCAGTCTTCCCTACTATTTACCCATAGCTGGCGGGAGAATAATTGGATTCATACCTTTCCCAAGGGTATTAGTGCTATGTGAAATGCAATCAGTCTCGTCAAGGATTTGTACTCGTGTCGCCGTGTCCATTTCCTACGACGGGCACATCCTTTAATTAATTAATTTGGGATAATCATAGACGGCAGAATGATAAAAAAAATGAGATCTCTTTTGTTGGCTTTGGTTCGTATAAACGTCACAAGAGAAATATCTTATATACAGAAAGAAATTGGAAACATGCCTGCTTCTCGAGAAACAAAAGAACGAATGAGAATTCGACCGACCTTTACAAAAAAAAGACTTGTAAAAAGCCGAGATCTGCTTTGTATATCACACTTGTCACTCTTCGATATCGCAGTCCGAAACGGCTATCCATCACACACTCGTCTGACCACCTGGTGACACAGCTATTTGCCCTCGTGGCTACTACAGTTGAGAAATAGTACGGTGAATACGATACCTAATTTGTTTTCGTACGGCCACGTTACAATATTAACCAAAACAGTATCAACTATCAAAACTGTTCTTTTGTGATTTAGAAAGAAATCATTATTACTATCGGGCCATTGACCTAATGAGTAGAGTGTTCGCAATTGGTCCGGGAGACGGGGTTCAATCCCAGGTCGAGTTATACCAAAGAATCAAAAAATGGTACTTGATACCGCATTGTTTAACACTTAGCATCATAAGGTTAAGACCAAGAGTAAAAGGGATCTATCCTATGAATGCAGTTGCGCTCTTCCCTACATCTCGGTGTGGTCGCTATTGAAAAGGGAGCCTTCGGGTCACCCTCGACTAAGGTTGACAACTTTACTTTTATTACGAATTGCTGCGTAATGTAGTTGCAGCTTTCCCCCAGCCGCTGATGATCGAGAGTAAAAAGTTAATCATGAAAATTTAAGCTGTAAGTGCGAGAAATAGTAAAACAAGAGTTGGTGGGGATTTTTGTAAGGATCAGTCACACAGTCGGTTAGTCGGTAGAAGACAATTAAGGATGTAAAATTTTCGAGCTTGCCATACTTCCCTCCACTGTAGGTAGACAACGATTGAAGAATTTCGACATCAGCTCAAAAAATATTATGTATTCCTGATTTGAGTCCAGTCTAAAGTTAGGTTTACAACAATTCATAAAGTGATTGGTATTTTTTCTGTGATCTCCTGTCTGACTTTTTCCTTTCCTCATCTTTTCATCCCCAGCAATTTCTGTCAAGACCCAACAACGCAACGGCTGCAACCTGATGAAACTGCTTCGACACAACACTTTAATGAATTAATGAAGTGTTTGAATACTCTATTGGAAGAGAAAATATTTCGTTCTGTACGAGAAATTCAGTCGATGTATTATTTTGTACCTGATAACGTTTGATTGAAACGTAGCAAATGATCATGAAGCTGGAATCAAAAATTCTTCTTTTTGTACCATATTCAACGCTACTATTTGGCATCACTTGTTTTTCACTTTGTCTGGTTAGCGTTTTCAGCAAGTTCACCATATAAATAATTTTATAGAATTCATCGAATCAAACCCGAAAAAAAATTTTTTTTGATTAAATGCAAAGTTTAACGTACAGTCCTCGAAAAATATTTTAAAGACTGAATTATAATGCTAAAAGTTTCAATGAATAAATAATTTCTTGAAAAAAATGCTATAAACATTCTGATTTATCTAATCAAAACGACAAGGGGAAATTACTTTTGTATTTATGCGTAAAAACGTATTTGAAATGTTATCAATTCATTGAAAACTGTTCTTTTTTTCCCCTTACGATTCATATTGCAGAATTCAATTTCAGGCTGACTTAATATCACGCCTTGAGACGGCAAGATTTGTAATATCAACATTCATACTATCTACCCAATAATTTAGCAGGACACTTGTAATTTAAAAAACTTAATTCTTACTGTTGGATAAGGATTCTTGACGTCGTTGTAATTTACTCAGCTTTTTGCGTAGATGTGACACAAGGCAGCATGAATGGGACACACAATCAGACTTGAACTCTCTCGTGAAGATTTGCTAGTCTAGCTTGCTCATCATTACACCACCCGAGGCTCCCCACTTAGAGGGGCGTAGGTTCTTTAAGAATAAAATAAAAACGGTCGTAGAATGTTGGAGAATTTTTTAAAAAAATAGATTTACAATGTGTTCTTTTCGAAGTTTTATTTCTTTTTAATTTTTAGATGATTTTTTATGAGATGAGAGGAAAGGGAAGAAGAGTTTAGAATGTATTATTGTGTTTTTTTTTAATTATTTTTACAATCTTATTTAATAAGTTAAACTTTTATGAGACAAGGCCAAATGTGAATGAATAATTATAGTCTTTCAAGTAATCCTATTTACCAACCCCTCCACTCAGGCAGGATATGACACAAGGTCAATTTTTTAAGCGGAGTTTAACAGGTTTGAATTCAGAGTTTTCCTTCTCCTAGACTAGTTGCTTCACCAAGGCTGAAGAACCTAGTCTTCCCTACTATTTACCCATAGCTGGAGGGAGAATAATTGGATTCATACCTTAGTGCTATGTGAAATGCAATCAGTCCAGGATTTAAACTCGTGTCGCCGTGTCCAATTCCTACGACGATAACCATTACACCACGGGCACCTCCAAAGTAATGACCAGATGTATAAGCATTTAAATCCAGGATTTTATCTGTATTCAAACTACTGACGCTGGTTGAAAACATGCAAGTATGCATTTATCCAACCCGTCCGCGACGGGTAGGATACGATTCTTAGCAGAGTACCCCTTATTAGAATTCAGAGTTTTCTTTCTCCTAGACTGGTTACTCTACGCTAAAATTTACCTATAGATAGGGTAAATTAAGCTCGAATTTATGCATAATCTCGTCCAGCATTTGAATGTTGCTCGTTTGGGCCTATTTCCTTTGACCATAACCGTTACGATATTCCACCTCCTTGAAAATAGACAAGTATCTCTGTTCCAATTAATATATAACTATAAGCAAACAAAAATGATAAGTTGCTTATATATATATATATATATATATATATATATGTGTGTGTGTGTGTGTGTGTGTGTGTGTGTGTGTGTGTGTGTGTATAACCTGAGAAGGTTGATATGCCATTAAATAACAACAAACAAGCAAACACACACACACATATATGTGTGTGTGGGTGTGTGTGTGTGTGCGTTTGCTTGTTTGTTGTTATTCAATGGCATATCAACCTTCTCAGGTTATTTCATTCCAAATCCATCCTTTTAGAAGGAAAGTAGTGGTACTATTTAACCCATAGCTGGGAGGATAAGGGGCTTCATACTTTCCCAAAGGTATTAGTCCGTAATTGTGCAACTGCAGTTTGAACTTGCTTACAATTCCGCAGTCCAGCGTTTTAACCATTGCACCTCGAGGACGTGTGTGTGCGTGTGCGGTATCATTTTTATTAAAATATTACATGTAACATACCAGATATGATACTCATATGAAATTAGTGGATATATCCGTTAATATTAAACAAAAAAACAAATTAACAACCAGGAAAATGAAGACACGCAGTCTATTTTCAGGTGCTTTATCAAATGAACAAATATTCTTGGATATTTTCTCATGTGTAGTCCATTAGAAAACTTCTTCAGAATATTTGATCCTTTCATCATTGATTTTTTTTTCAGACTCACTGTAGATTCCACTGACACTCTATTGAACGGCATATGAAAACAACAAAAAAACTATATTTAATATGACAATGCTACAACGTTGGGCTTAGCATAACTCTTGTAAGTCTACGTCACATTCTCCGTCAAAAAAGCTCTAATTTGCATATAAATCCTAGGTATTTTTCGCCATATTTGGAGTCGAGTTTTATGTTGTCTCCGTGTGTTTCCATATAGACTAAAAATTTTACGTCTTTCCGATACACTGATATATTCTTCAGCTGCACAATGTAACAGCTGAAATTTCTAAAAAAATTATGTCCGTTCTGTTTGCATTGAAATTAAGGAAACGTGGCCAGGGACGACAAGTGTTGCGATATCACAGACACTGCGGCTGAAATCATGGTATTAACTTATTCAAATTGCAATGGCATCAGCTGATCAAACTGATAAATTTAAAAGAAATACTTCAGCTGTGTATCAAAGGATAGGAATCGATTTAAAGGTCGAGGAAAATTACTGATTGATAAAATCCGTAAAGAACTCGGTGGGAATGTTGCTTTAAATTTTCAATTGAATTATAAAGTCAATCTGTCAATTAGAAATTTCATTAGTAATTAAAAAGTCATAACATTTCAATCAATAACTCCACAAGATGATGAATGATAAATGTAATTTTAAAAAATGATTTTGACTTGACAATTCAGAAAAATAGCCATCAGCATGCTTATGTGACTATATAAACCACGTGACCAAAGTTCAAACCCCGGATGAAGGTGTTTACATCTTACTTTACTCTAATTCACTTGGGAAAGACATAAATCTATTTCATCGAACCTAACCCTCAGCCTTTAAGTAAGTAAGTTGAAAAGATTTGGCTCACTAGCTCCATAATTAGAGAAAACGGTCCTAGGGAAAGAACAACTCAAAACCAGGAGTTAGAACCACTAAGGCTGTCCGATGTTTTCAAGCGTTTCTTTTTTTCTTCTTTCTTTTTTTTTTTAAATTTATTTATCTTTATTTATTTATTTTGTTAATTCCTCGGACAACACCCAATATCAATAATATTCGAGAATGATCGACAAACGATCTATTCATTTCAGTCAGTGAATTTAGTTTATACATACACAGCAGCATATATATATATATATATATATATATATATAGAGAGAGAGAGAGAGAAAAGGAGATAATTTTTTTATATATTTGATAACATGGACGCTCATCTGCAATAACAGGTTACATGCTGTCTTTTCACGGCAATCATCGGACAGAAAAGGTTTTCGGTCAGCCACTAATCTCCCAAATGAGATAGTGACAACCAAATACTGTTTTATGTATATATGTATATATGTATGCATGTATATATATATGTATATATATGAAAGCATGTATATATATACATACATATATGTATGCATGCATGTATATTTATATATATATCGGTATGCATGCATGTATATATATATATATATGCATGCATGAATGTATATATATGTATTCATGCATGTATATATATATATATATATACGTGTGTGTGAAGGCGTGCATGTATATATATATATATATATGTGTTTGTGTATGCATGCATGTATATATATATGCATGCATGTACATATTGACACGTGGTCTACCACTGAGAGGAGAGAAATAAGAAACTTCCCCTACCCCTCCGTGTTTGAATTAGCAGGCCGCCAAAGACTGACCGTTAAAAGAGGAATAAGGAATATAGGTCAACTTCGGCTGGCCTGTTGAAGAAAGTAGAGTATGTAGGTCAAGCTATCTGTACCCCGTAACCTCACCCGGGTGGAAGAGATAGTAGTCCGAACGAATCCCCTGACAGGGTGAAGGAAGAAGGAAGAGGCTAAATGATTGGCCAGAACCCTAAAGCGGAAGTAGCACCCTTTTCGTCAGCGGAAATAGGAATAAGGAAATCAGTTTTAGGACAGCAGTTGGGGTCACAAGATGTGTGGACACTGTGGCCAAAACTCCGGGTGAAGAAGCGAAATAGACCTCTTGGACAAGAAATAGCAGACGCCTCAAGCCGAGCTCCATAAAATCCCACTAAACTATTAAAGAAAATACTCACAGAAGAAACCCATCGTCGAAAAGCTAAGTACACCGTAAAACCGTTTTCTCCCCCCACCCTTCCTAAGTATTGTCATTGTATGCTCTCTCTCTCTCTCTCTCTCTCTCTCTCTCTCTCTCTCTCTCTCTCTCTCTCTCAATTTAAAGAAGAAAGAAAGAAAAGAATAAGGAAGAAAGACATTTGTATATTTGATATTATCCGCTGGTAATACATCCGGAACCTTAATATTTGTCTGTGTCTAATCTCACTTGCCGAGTCGGCTGGGGATATAAAATACACCGACTGCTTTTCGGCAGAGGTGTTAAGACCCCCACCAGAAGGAGTGACCAAATTACAACACTAAACAATCTGATGGTGAAGTGCTAGTTATGCTGGAGCTTTGGGGCATGCAGAGTTCTCCTTCATTGCGATCGCTCCAAGGACCACTCAGGCCCGGGGTAGTAGCACCTGATAGGGTCCTATCTATGGGTCAAATAGAACTAAACAGTGTACTTATGCTAAACTGATTTGCATGAGATAGAACTATTTTTGTATGCTAAACTGAATTGCTTTAAAGGGAAGTGTTTTTGACATTGAAACTGTTATTACGCTAAACTGACTTGTTTGAAATGGAACTATTTTGACATTTAACTGTATGTAAACAAAAACTATACTTATACTAAACTGAATTGTTTGAAAGAGAACTGTTTATTTGAATAAAAATGGATGTGTCATTAAATAGCCTACAAAGGTTGATGTGCCATAAAACCCAAACAAACAAACTGTTTATATGTATAAAAATGGATTTGTCATTAATAACCCACAATGGTTGATATGCCATAAAAACATACCAAACCAAATGGTTCCAAATATTGCAATGTATCTCTAACAATTCGATTAAACATCAATCATTTGTTTACGCACAGATAAATGATGAAAGAGTTTTATTTCAAACAATTCTATTTGGCAGAAGTCATTTGTTTGCACTCAGTTTAAATGTCAAACAGTTCTATTTGACTCATAGATAGGACCCTATCAGGTGCTACCACTTCGGACCAGAGTGAACCTGGGAATGATAGCAATTAAGGGTACTCTGCATTCGCCAAAACTCCATTGGAGCCTCACCATCACGGGATACTCGTTGGAAAAGTTTTACCCGTCTATAGAGATTCAGTCGGTGTTTTCTACAGCTCCACCTGATGGGGCTTCTTAAACATAAGCAGGTGTTATCATCATCATCATCATGTCGCGCCGCCTGCGCGGATATCCCTGACCGTCTCTCGCCATTTCTCCCTATCATTCATCGCCTCCGGCAGGTCTTCAGGGTTACATCCCGTGTCCTCACATAGCTGCTGTATGTAAGTTCGTGCTGGTCGTCCCACTCTTGCACATCCATGTGTGGGGGTCCACAGGAGTACATCGCTTATGAGCTCGTCCTTGCAGTTTTGTCTGGTACCGAGTAAGGTCAAACTCTAATCACGCTATTAAGTTCACTTTCGGACTATTATCCTTGGGAAAGGCATGAATCCTTTATCCCTACAACTAAGGGTTCGATTATGCCACTACTGTTCTTCTGTAAGGATGTATTTAGCGTTAAATAACCCACGAAGTTTGATATGCTATCAAAAAAGAAGCCAAACCAAACCTTATCAAACCCGTTTAAATTTCGAAAATGTACTAGGGTGTCGATACTGCTATATGGATGCACTACTTGGACGCAGACTAAACGGTTGGAGAAGAAGCTAGACAGCAATTATACAAGAATGTTGCGAGCAATATTGAACAAGTCCTGGCAGCAACACCCCACAAGGTGCCAACTATACGGTCACCTACCACCTATCACGAAAACTATACAAGCTAGACGAACCAGACATGCCGGACACTGCTGGAGAAGCAAGGACGAGATCGTAAGATATGTACTCCTGTGGACCCCTGCATATGGCAAATCAAAAGCAGGACGACCAGCTCGAACATACATACAGCAGCTATGTGATGATACGGGATGTAACCCTGAAGACCTGCCAGAGGCGATGAATGATAGGGAGACGTGGAGAGAGAGGGTCAGGGATATCCGTGCTAGCCGCACGACATGATGATGATGATGACTAGGGAAGGGGATGAATCCATCCATAGTAGGATAGGCTAGATCTTTGGTTTTGTTGGTAAATAAACCGAATTGGAAGAAAGAAAAATCTTAATCCAAACCCCTACTAAAGTATTGGTATGGCAGGATAGCTTACAATGTTGAGTCAGGTCAGGCATTGAGGATTGTTAAAGTTTGGTCTGGAAAAGATATGTACTACTATACCCTCCAGGGCTCCTCGTGTGGTGTAATGGTTAGCAAGCTATTTTAGCAAACGTTCACGTGTAAGTTTGAGTCTCATTAGGTGCCTCATTCATTCGGCTTTGTGCCACATCTAAGTAAAATGCTAACTACAATAACCCCCACCTACGGATTAAATGTTAATGCCTCTGTTATTTTATAAGGATGGCTTTCGCAGTAAATAAGCCATGAATTCAAATAAACAAAGAAACTGTCGTGATATCAAAGGTTAGCACTGGTTAGTGGCTAATCAAGCTTCCTCCAAAGTTATTCTTAGTGAGAGATTTATATTCTCTCTCTCTCTCTCTCTCACACACACACACACACACACACACACACATGCACGCTAATTAGGCAGATTAATTTGCCAGTATCACTACAGAAACCAAACCTGGAACCCGGTAAGAATCAATCTCACAAGCAATGACACGGGAAACTAACTTACTCCATATCCTAATACAGTAGGAATTTTCTGACTTTAATGTAATTTGAAAAAAAAAAAAAGACAACACCGTAGCCACTCCTTATGTGCGCATGGTTCCATTAACTAAAATCGTAGCGAATGGCGAACAGTTTTCATGTAAGCAATACAAATTGTTAAACACGCCAACTACTTCAGAAAGAGTAGTCGTTCTATGGACATTTTCTAACACGGATGCGCGAATGTTGAAGCGATTAATACCTTTCCAGTAATGTTCAAATACTTTATTGTTGTATGCCCCGTGGCACGCCTAGTTAACAGCTCTACCGTTTGGCTATTAGGAAATAAAGTTAAATGTTTTTCCTTCGTTCAGAACAAGAGATTTTCTCTTCTTGTTGAGAAGAAGTAAACTGCTTTTAGGTGAAACGACGCCAAAATTCTATTGGAAAGCAATGAGCAAAACGCACCTTTCGATCGAATCAACCACAGGAAGTAACTAGAAAAAATTATTAAAAAGTATTTGAGCCAAGCCGAAAATTTATATTTTTTCATTCTCTCGTTTCTCTTCGTTTTTTGTAAATCTTTTATTCTCTTCTTGATTTATCAAATAACCAGAAACTCCAAAAATCTTGTCCTTCGGAATTTCTATTACATTTAAGCATATAAAATCTCGAAAGATATTACTTGTCTTGATGACAAGTAATATCTTTAAAACATTAATTATAATTTATCATATTGATATTTCAATGTATTTCTTTACTAAAACCTTCTGCCACGGACGGGATAGGACACAAAGCCACGTATTAAGCGGTGTATAGCTGGTTTAAATTTAGACTTTTTCTTCTCCTAGACTGGTTGCTGTACTAAGGCTAAAACACCCAATCTGTTCTCTTATTTTACGTCGAGCTAAGGGGGTGGGGTGGAGAGATGGATTCGTGTCTCTCTGATCGGTGTTAGCGTGAAGAAAAACGCAAACAGCCTCGTCCAGGATTTGAATTTGGGTTGCCGGTTCTATTTCCTACTCTGATAACCGTTACGCTAAGGTCATCTCAAGTTCTCTTGATTGGCTTTTTACCTTCAAATCTAATCAAAAGCAAAATGTGATTACTTATCACCCATCTCAAAAAACATTCAAGTAAGACGAACAAGAAATACTTTGCACTGACAGAAATGAACTCATAAACGACGTTCTCCAATGGACTCCTACGCATGGATACACAATTAAAAAAACCGTAACACTGAGTGAACCACCAGATATTTCAATAAATAATAATAATAATAATAATAATAAGAAGAAGAAGAAGAAGAAGAAGAAGAAGAAGAAGAAGACCCAATCATATCAAAGCAAGAATAGATAAGACACAACAAAACAGCAAATGTAGGTAATTGAGACGAAACGATCAATCACGTAATAAGCGAATGCAAAAATTAACCCAGAAAGAGTATAAGACTAGATACAACTGGGTGGGCAAGGTGATTCACGGGGAATTGTGCAAGAAATTTAAATTTGGCCATACAAACAAGCCAGAATCTGTTCTGGAGAAGGAGACACAAAAACCCTCCTGGAATTTTGACATATAAACGATCACCAAGAATTGTGGACTTTTCTGTCCTGACTTACCACAGAGTAAAAGTGAAAGAATGTGAAAAGAAGGATAAATACCTCCACCTTGGTAGGGAATTGCAAAAAAACTGTAAAACATGAAAGTGACGTTTATACCAATTATAATTGGTGCTCCTGGAACAGTCACCGAAGGATTAACAAAGGGACTGGAGGACTTGGAAATAAGAGGACGAGTGAAGACTATTCAAACTACTGGGTTATTGAGATCGGCCAGAGTACTGAGAAGAGTTCTGGAGACTTGAGGAGACTTGCTATCACTCAAACTTCAGTGAAAGATCATCAGCTAACGCTGATGTGAAAAACTCTCTCGGAAATAATAATAATAATAATAATAATAATAAAAGAGAACGTGCCGAATAGGGGACTTTGCTGTTCTGGCTAATGACAGGGTAAAAACGGAAGAAAATGAAAGAAGAGATAAGTACCTCGACCTTGCTAGAGAACTGAAAAAAACTTTAGAACATAAAAATGACTGTGATACTAATTTTAATTGGTGCGGCCGGTACAGTCACGAAATGATTGATACAAGGACTGGAGCTCTTGGAAATAAAAAGACGAGTAGAGACTATTCAAACTACTTCATTATCGATATCGGCCAGAACACTAAGAAGAGTCCTGGAGACTTGAGGAAATATGCTGTCACTCAGGCCCCAGTGGAAAACCATCAGCTAAGGCTGGTGTGAAAAACTCTCAAAAGAGTAAAATAATCGAAAAAAAAGAACTTGAGCGTCCCAGCGGATCACTCAGTGAAAATCAAAGAAAGCGAAAAAAGTACTTGGATCTTGTTGCCCAGTCGGCTGAGGTCGTAGAATACACTGACTGCACCTCTGCAGAGGGGTAAAACTCCCCCCCAATGAGTGTCCTAGATATAACACTAAACAATGTGATGGTGCGGTTCCAGTAATGCTGGAGCGTTAGGAAATGCGGAGCACCCCTTCAGTGCCATTGCTCCCACGTCCACTCTGGTACGGTGTGGTAGCACCTGATAGGGCCATATCTATGGGTTAAATAGAACTAACGGCATACTTATGCTAAGCTGAATTATTTGACTAAACTGAATAGCTTGAAACAGAAATGTTTTTGACAATTAAACCGTACTCATTGGCCTAGTGGGTACAGTGTTCGCCAATGGTCCGGGAAACCTGGGTTCAATCCCAGGTCGCGTCATACCAAAGACTTTAAAACTGGTACTTGATACCTCCTTGCTTAACACTCAGCAATATAAGGTACATATCAAGGGTAAAGTGGAGCAATCCAGGGAAAGAAGTAGCGCCCTCCCTTACATCTTGGTGTAGTAGCTATTGAAAAGGGGGCCTTCTGGTCGTCCTCAACTACGGTCGCCAACTTAACTTACTTTACATTTATACTGCGTGCTTATGCTAAACTAAATAATTTAAAATGGACCACTTTTGACATTGAACTGTTTGACTAAACTAAATAGCTAGAAATAGAAATGTTTTTCGCAATTAATATTTTTCACAATTAAATTGTATTGACATTTAAACTGCGTACTTATGCTTAACTGAATTGTTTGAAATAGAACTGTTTTCATAAAAATTGATTTGGCGTACAAAAGTAGATATGCTATAAAACTCAAACAAGAAAACCAAACCAAACTAAACCAAACTTAGATCTTGCCGGAGAACCGAGAAAGCTGTGCAACATAAGAGTAATGGTGACAGCAAATATGACTGGTGCACTTGGAACGATTTTCAAAGCCTTGTAAAAAAAACTGAAAGTGTTAAAAATCGGAAGAGGAATCCAGACTACAGCATTGTTAAGATCAGCCAGAATACTGAGAAGAGGCCAGGAGACCTGAGGAAACTTGCTGTTACTCAAACTCCAATGAAATACCGCTGGCTAACGCTGATCGGAAAAAGTCAAAAGGAATGAAAAAATAGTTTTAATATTAACAATCTAAAACCATCTTTAACAAATCAATAAATATTCTGAGAACTTTAGAACAAGGAACCATTTCACTAATAGTCAAATCGAAATTCCTACATTAAATTTGGTTAGGTTTGGTTGTGTTTCATGGCATATCAACCTTTTAGGGTTATTTCGACCCATTGGCTTAGTTGGTAGAGTGTTTGTCAATGGCCCGGGAGACCGTGGTTCAATCTCAGGTCGATTCATACCAAAGACTCAAAAAGTGGTACTTGATACCTCCTTGCTTAACACTCAGCATTATAAGTTACGTTTCAATGATAAAATGGGGTAATACAGGGAAAGGAGTAGCGCCCTCCACTACGGCTTGGTGCAGTAGCTATTGAAAAGAGAGCTTTCGGGTAGCCCTCGACTACGATGCCCAACTTTAATTATATGACAGTTGGCGACCGTAGCCAAGGACGACCCGAAAGGAGTAGCGCCCTCCCCTACACATCAGTGTAGGGGAGGGCGCTACTCCTTTCCCTGGATCGCTCCAGTTTACCCTTGATCCTTATC
Source organism: Sepioteuthis lessoniana (assembly GCA_963585895.1). Lineage (NCBI taxonomy): Eukaryota > Metazoa > Mollusca > Cephalopoda > Myopsida > Loliginidae > Sepioteuthis > Sepioteuthis lessoniana. Next base: position 37,537,181 of record OY757911.1, read on the forward strand.
TTATAATGCTGAGTGTTAAGCAACGAGCGATCAGGTACCATTTTTTGAGTTTTGGTATGATCCGACCTTAAATTGAACCCCAGTCTCACTAGCGAACACTCCACCCACTAGGCAAATGGGGTTGTAAACGAATAGTTTGTAGGTAACAGTTTTTAAACGAGTTGTTAAAGTTCATTTGTTTGTAGACAGTTTAATGGTTTTAAGTATTGCTATCTAACCCTGATAATTCTTTCTAATACTATTTATATGTTTGAACATATTCACGTTTTCAAATATTGCTATCTAATCCATAATTTTATCCAATATTAATTATTTGTTAGATCACAGTTAAATGGTTTCAAGTATTGCGATCTAACACTCATAATTCTATTTCCACGTAGTTGAATAGTTTCAAGTATTGCCGTCTAATTAAAATAATTCTATGGTTTCAAGTATTGTTATTTAGGATATATAATGTAGCATAATGGTGAAAGCGCTGGACCGCGGCCTCGAAGCAAGTTCGAACCCCAGTCATGCAATTACCTTCACCTTTGGATAAAGATATGACCTTTCTTATTCCCTCGGTCGTGGGTTAAATTTTATCATTGCTGTTGTTCTACAAGGATAGCTATGGCACCAACTGATGAATGTTAATATGTCATTAAGCAAAGAAATCAAACCTGACATTAATAATTCTTGGAATCATTTTGAGATGAGGCTTCTTTATCTGAGAATTAATTTTTTATGAATTGCAGAGTTTTTGTCCTCATCTTGGTAGTTTTTCTATTGTTTCTTCTTCACTACGTTTCGGCCAAATTTCACCTCTGGCAACGACTATGGAAGGCAGTAATTACTGGAGATACGGTTACAAGACTCAGCATTCCTATCCGAGGTCGCGGTTAATCACCTGAAGAAGGCCAGAGGTGAAATTTGGCCGAAACGTAGTGAAGAAGAAACAACACAAAAACTACCAAGATGAGGACATGAATAAAAAATTAATTCTCATTAATAATTCTATTTGCACACCGTTGAATGGTTACAAATATGGCTACCTAACTCTGAAAATTCTATTAAACATTAATTATTTGTTTGCATATAGTTATTCGCATATTGTACGACCAATTTTTACACGGATGTATGGTTTCAGATATCTAATAATAATATTAATAATAATTATAATCTTTTGTAAATTATTGAACAGTTCTATTTGACCCATGGATAGGACCCTAACAGATACTACCACTCAAGATCAGAGTGGACCTGGGATTAATGGCAATGAAGAGGTATTTCCCAAAGCTACAAGACTGGAACCTCACCATTAGATGCAATTTAAAATCATAGCAAGGACACCAACATTTAAGATATTGTAATGGGTAAAGGAAAGAGAAAAAAAGAAAAATCATTGTAACTAATGATTTTTTTCGCCAATCAGAAGTTGAAGTATTAACAGATTAAACGATCATCAGAAAGTGTATCAAGGCTGACATAAGGACAACAAATTGGAGATGTGGAAAGAAGTCAAAAATTGAAAGAAAAACAGCTTCATGGTGTTTTGTAAGCTAAAATCATCCGTCTTGAGGCCATACCTTTTCATACGAAAAGCTTTGAGGATAAAAACCTGAGGAAAAATTCAAAGATGGAATCTTTGATCGTGCTTTCAATATTCTTCTAAGAAGATGCGGAAAAACTTGATAACTTTTATGAAGTGTGACTGTTGTTTGAATGAAAGAAAAAAGAAGAAAAAAAGACTCACTAATATATAATTGATGCTACCTGCCAAGACTTCTCGTGGATGGATAGAAAACAAGGTTTCCATTTGTTTTTTGTTTTTTGGTTTTTGGTTTGTTTGTTTTTGTTTTTGCTTTTTTTGTTGTTGTTTTTCTTCGTGAATGATTTAATGCCAATGTCATCCTTGTAGAATAGCAGTAGTGGTACGATTTAATCTATGGCTTGTGGAATAAAAGGCTACATACATTTTCCAATGGTATTTGTTCGAAAGGGTATGTAATAGCGCAACTGGAGTTCGAACTCGCATACTATATTCTTGTTATCCACCACTTTGATCATGACACTACAACCCTGAGAAAAGGATGGATTGTGGGTGAGAAAAATGGCAACAAAAGTCAATGGAAAGTGATTTATTAGACCTACAACGGAATCCATTTCACTTATCACTTGCCCTCAGCCTGGCCCATCTGGGGTTCGCGCGGTCTCAGGAGGCCTTCCTCGCAATGCATTACCTACTTGACAAGTTTAAGTTCATTTCTTGGCACCCCAAAAAGAGAATTCCGACGGGACAAGTTATTTTTTTTTTTTTTTTTTGTTATTGTTGTTACTGTACATGAGTTTCCATTTGTGCGTGCCTCCCGGCTATAAAATGATTCCATGTCAAATTTGACTAGATGGGGAGTCGGATAACTTTACCTCCCACCAAATCCCATTTAAAATAAAGTCATTTTATTTTCTAACACGCAGGAATAGATGCATATACATAACCATAGCAAAAATTGCTTGGTCCCCTTCATTTGGCAGCGATTATTTGATAGATTGTCTAAAAATCACATTGACAGACGGAAGAATAGAATGAAAGTACAAAACCAGTTTGTGAACATTGCAAACTCTTTTTTACCCCCTTTTATATTAAAATAACAAACAAAACTAACAAAAGAAAATCAAACCTATTCAACCACATACAAAGAAATATTCAAAAGCTGAGAAAATTTACGAATTAAAATGGATGATGAAAAATTAGCTATTACCCACAATAAAACAACTTCGGAACCATACTGCTAACGATGTTGAAATAACATTCTACCATTAATAGAATATCTGGACCTATAACTTGCGTACACAATGACAAACGGTATGACAAACGGTAATGTTTGCTGATTTAACAGTCTGGTAGCATAAAACACGCAGTAAGGGAAAAAATAATGATGAAGTGAATAAGGAACTTTTCAAAGGAATATTTGATTCCGGTAGAGATATTTACCACAAGAGTCTGGTAAATTTAACTTGCAGGTGGTTTGAGTATACAAGGCACAGATTTAACATACACAGTCGATTAAAATTGCCAAATCAAAAACTAGAGCTTCTTAATAAGAATCCACAGAAAAAAATGACTTTCTGTTGAATAATGTTCATGTTCGACATACATTTTGCTTCTATGAAAAAAAAAAACGATTTAATCCGGCTACAAATTCTCTGTTCCAAACAAAATAAAAGAACATTTCTCACGTTTTTGTTTTGATTTTAATTCATCACGATAATACCAATAAAATAAAAGTTTCATGACAATTTCTTTTTGCAATAAAATCAAAATTGAAAATCACAGAAATAGTTGTACAATATTCAAACAGGGCTTTAAAAAAATGAAAAAAAAATCGTTTTCTATTTCCTTTTGAATTTGTTCTTTGACGGTGTTGAAGGTTTTAGTTATTATTTTCTCTTAATATTGGGCATTACCACCAGGATGCTTTATTTTCATATTAACTGAATAAACCGGAATCTGTCAATGAGAATGGAACCTAACTAAAAAAATTATTGCAAACTAAAAAGAATATGTTGAGTACCTCGGGTGGTGTAATGGTTAGCAAGCTAGATTAGCACAGCTTCACGAGAGAACTAATGTCTCATTGGGTGCTCCATTCATACGGCCTTGTGCCACATCTAAGCAAAAAGCTGAGTAGATTACTAAAAATAATGTGTTATTTAGCCTAAATACATGCTCATTCACACTAAAGAAATGACGTTTTCTGAAAACCTATTTATTCATGATAAAAGATACACAGTATTTAGTATTAATAGATATTGTCGAGGGAAATGGACACAATGACCCGAGTTCAAATCCCGGCTGTTTGCATTTCTCATAGCGCGGATAGCCTCGGAAAAAGAATGAATCCAACCATCTCCCTCCAGCTAGCGATTAAATAGTAGGGCAGACTGAAACTTTAGCCTAGGTATGGAAATCGGTCTAGGAAAAGAAAAGCTCTGAATTCAAACCTGTTAAACTGCGCTTCAAAAATTGACCTTGTGGCTTAAAATACCTAATGGTAGAAGAAGGTTGGTAATTTAAAAAGAATGTAACGAAATTAAAAACACCCTCCGAGACAACAGTAAATTAAAATGGAAATGGACAGGTCATGTGGTGAGAACGACAAACAACAAATCCCCTTGTTGGTTAACAAACTTTACAGCGCAGAATCTACAAGAAAAGCCGTGTCCATCAAAAGACCCCAAGGCGAAAAGAAGAAGACGAAAATGTGTCAGAATTGTTAATTTCGTTCTTGCAGTTGATCTATGCTAAATTTCCTAAACATCAACAATGATAACGAACTGAATGACCCTTGTCACACTAAGATACTTAATAATTCAATAACTGTTACGAACTATTCTTAAACGACGGTTGAAAAAAAAAAGCTATTCTATTAATGGACTTTTCGAAAATATAATAGAAATAAAACTGGCCTTTATAGTTGTCACTGAAGAAAAACTAACATTTGATCCACAAGCGGAGTGCAACACAAAATTTCCCGAAAATTCTACAATGATAAAAAGATTGAAAATAAAAAAGATACCTAATTTCCACTGTTTTATTCGAAGATATCCTCTTCGCAAAATATACTGCAGTAGTCTTCGTTATTTTTCCGCAGAAATTTGTTGGTTGAGTGCACCTTGTGAAAGGGATCATCATCATCATGTCGTGCCGCTTGCACGGATATCCCTGACCCTCTCTCGCCGCTTCTCCCTATAGTTAATCTCCTCCGGCAGTTCTTCAGGGCTACATCCCGTATCCTCACATAGCTGCTATATGTATGTTCGAGCTGGTCGTCCTGCTTTTATTCGGCCATATGTGGGGGTCCATGGGAGTACATCACATATGAGTTCGTCCCTGCTCTTCCAGCAGTGTCCTGCATGTCTGGTTCGTCTAACTTGGATAGTTTTCGTGATGGGATGTTGGTGGCCGTATAGTTGGTGCTTTGTGGGGTGTTGCCGCCGGGATTTATTCAATATTGCTCGCAACATTCTTGTGTAATTGGCGTCCAGCTTTTTCTCCAGCCGTTTAGTTAGCATCCAAAAAGGGTTACTTGTATAAAGTTGTGCCTTTCATAGTGTGAATCATTTTAAAAGATAACTTACGTAATATTTTTGTTATCTGAAAGCCTTGCGTCTGACATAGCAAAACTTAATAAGTAACAATTTTACTACGGGCCGATGAACAACTTTTAAAGATTATTTTGTATAGCCATGAACAACTATACATACACATATGCATGCAGAATCATAACGGCGACACAATAAAGACAAGCGACACAGTTATTTAGAAAAATATACCTCTCACTTTATTGAAAGGGTTGTGTGTGAGAGGGAGTTGGAGACCGAACAGAACTGCAACATATTGGCCCCCACTCTTATGGCCATAACAGCGTTTCTTTCCCGTTCTCCTGGGCTGCTCAACCGAGGGCCTGGGTTCCCAGCTTCTCTGGTACATGGTCCTCATTCCAGCATCTTCTCTCCAACTGCAACTGCTCAATCGGGGGTCCTGAGGGCCCCCTCTGCAGGGTGCTGGTTCTCTCTACAGCATCTTATCTTCAACTGATTGATCTTCCTGTCGCTGGGGTTATATAATAATTTGGCGTCCACTCTTCATCCTGCGAGCGTCACAATTTCGCACTCTATTCAACCCCTCGACAGTCAAGGTTATATCCTGATATTCCTTGACCAGATGCACCTGTTATTTACACAGGAACATTTCCTATTTTGACAGCTCGGCCGGGGTCAATATGCAACAATTAATTTTCGTTTCAAAAACGGAGAGGAGCGTTCATTAAACGCAATATGTTTTTGAACACGTCAAAGCTTACCAACTTGGCCCAGTCGACTAGGGCGGTAGAATACACCGACGGCATATTTGCTGAGAGGTAAGACTCATCCAACTAGTGTCTTGATATGACACTAAAACTATCTGATGGTAAGGCTCCAGTAAGGCTGGAGCTTTGAGGAAGACGGAGTACCCCTTTATTGCCATCGCTCTAAGGTCCATTATAGCCCAATGTAGTTGCACCTAATAGGATCCTATCTATCGGAACTAAATAGTATACTTATGCTAAAATGAATTGTTTGAAATAGAGCTGTTTATATGTATGAAGTAAAGTTGGCGAACGTAGTTGAGTGTTACTCGAAGGCTTCCTTTTCAATAGCTACAACGCCGAGTTGTAGAGAATGGTGCTACTCCTTTCTCAGAATTGCTCCACTTTACCCTTGATATGTACTTTAAAGAGCTAACTGTAAAGCAAGGAGGTATCACATACCATTTTTTTAGTCTTTGGTATGACTCGACTTGGGATTAAACCAGGTTTCCCGGGCCACTGGCGAATGTTAAACTCAATAGGCCAATGGTTGTCATCATGTTTAGAGTGTTCGTCAATGGACCGGGGTTCAATCCCAGGTCGAATCACACCAAAGATTCTAAAAATAGTTCTTGATACCTCCTTGCTTAATACCCAGCACTATAAAGGGTAAAGTGGAGCAATCTAAGAAAAGGAGTGGTGCCCTCCCTTGCACCTCAATGTAGTAGGTATTAAAAAGAGAGTCTTCGGGTCACCATTGACTACGGTCGCCAGCATTACTTTTATATGAATAAAAATGGATTTAGCATTAAATAACGCACAATAGTTGAAATGCCATTAAGCCAAACCAAACTACAGCTAACCGTCGTTTATTATTCGCAATATACAATAAAAACCCCAAAATTAAGGGTCGCTCATTACACTAAGTCGTTCATTACCCGTGTATATAAAGTCATATTAGTGATCTTGTACCAGGCTAACCTAAACTTTTAAATTATCACTCTTCCCTGTGTCTTGTATTTCTTTTACTGCAAGCAAAACGATAAATATGTATTTACCCAACCCCTCCGCATAAATAGGATGCACCATAAGATCAATTCTAAAGCGAAGTCTAAGATCGGAATTTTTTCCTTCTTTTAGCCTAGTCTGACCTACTATTAAATGATAGCGGAGTGAGTATAGTTTGATTCATATCTTTCCTAGTTGTATTAATGCAATGTGAACCGGAAACATTCATGTCCTGGATTTCAACTCGGTACACCGTCTCCATTATTCTACGACTGTAACTATTTCACCACGAACGCCTCCTCAAGATACTAAGTATTGTAATTTACAAAGCTCTTTGGTTCAATGTGGCACAAGGCCGAATGAATGGGGCGCCCAATGAGACTCGAACTCACTCGTGTAGGTTTGCTAGTCTAGTTTGCTAACCGTTACACCACCAGAGGTGCCCTCCTCAAGATACTAAGTATGTCTGATAAGAGAAGCAATAGACGGATTTCCTTTCTGCAACTGAATAACAATCTCCCCATTTTTTAAGAAGATTCCATTTTCCATTTACTAACAACTGTCGGTTAAATACTATTCTTCCCATTCTAAAGCGTAAAACTTAATATCACTATTTTAGTATGCTTGCAAATTGTAAAGACGATACTTTTATCTGTTTTAGGTTAGAGGAAATATTTTATTAGCCACTTTGATATACGAGATTATGCAGCCGTTGTATTATATTGATGCGAACAAAACGCTAAGAAGACATTTTAATTTTGATACAGGTCTAATTGTGACTGAGAAGGCATGGTACGTCACAACAGCTGCAAGAAACAGTATAAGGATGAGAATCAATTCTTTTACTGAAATTCGAGTTTTGCAAGTTTTTTCTTCTTGACACTGATCCTATGAGTTTTTTGCTTTTGATTTTCATCTCTTTTTTTTTTTTTTTTTTTTTTGCTTGTTTTATTTGTTTTTGTTGTTTTGTTGTTTTTTATATATATTTTTGAGAAAGGGAGCATCGAAAGGAAAAATAGCTTAGAGTTTTGTTACGTTTCCATATTGTATTGTCCACTTGCGACTATTGATGACGTAGGAAGTAAGTGATCTATAAGGAAACTTTGGACCCCTTCCCTCATCTTTATTTTTATTTTTAAATCCAAAATATTAAATGAATTGATTTTAAATGGTTCGAAGCTACGTGGCTTATTTGGAATGTTATCATCGAAAATCTGTTTTTTAGGATTTTTTGTAAAAGTAATTCGGAGCTTTCAAGATTTATAAATCTAAGTCCACCATTTTAATTTTTCATTTGAATGTTTTCCTCTTAAATTCAGTTGCTTTTCGTCACAACTTCTCAAATCGTCATTCCACAACTATCTAAAAGTAACGCTGATGACAATTTTTTGAAAAAAATAAAGCAATTATCGTACATTGGTGAAAGGGTTTCAAGATCGAATCTGTCCGATAATATATTCTTTATTTCCAATCGTTCTGCTCAGTAAGGACGGTAGAATGACGATCGACTGATTGATTTTAACAGCATGTTAACCAGTCTGTTTTTTTTTATGTCGAGAGGATAAATTGCTTTTATTGGGTTTTTTTTAGATTTTATATGCCGTCGTTTCTTATCGTTTTTGCGCTCGGTTACATGATATCAAGTATTGCTATCCAATACAAATAATTTGAAAACTGGCCTAGTCGGCCGGAGCTGTTGAATACACAGACTGCATCATCTCTGCAGAGGGATAAGACTACCCCAAAGAGTGTCCTCGATATGATATTAAACAATCTGATGGTGAGGCTCCAGTAATGCTGGAGTTTTGGAGAAGGTGGAGTACCCCTTTATTGCAATCACTCCCAGGTCCACTCTGACCCCGAGTGATAGCTACTGATAGGGTCCAATCTATGGATGAAATAAAACTAAACTGTGTAAATAAATGAAGGATGTTCAATTTAATTGTTAGTTTTACATAGCAATACTTGGAATGATTTAACTTTGTTGACTAAACTGAATAGCTTGAAATAAAAATGTTTTTGACATTTAAACTGTGCTGAAGTGAATTGTTTGAAATAGAACTGTTTATATGAATAAAAATGTATTTGACATTAAATAACCTACAATGATTGATATGTCATAAAACCAAACCAAACCTTGGTTTGGTTTGGTTTGGTCTAGCCTTTTGTTTTGGTTTGTTTTTTCGGAGGTGTGGGGTTTTTTTTTTGGCGGGGGGGGGGTTACAAGAAAAGACAATATGATTACTACGTATACATTCAAAAGGTATTTTTTATGTAACCTTTTTACTCACTTCAATGATGCTTATCTATAATTATTCTAAACTGAATGAGTTGAAGTAGAACTGTTTGAGTAAACTGAATAGCTTGAAATAGAAGTGTTTTTGACAAACTGAGTGCTTACATTTAAATTGCGTACTGAAGCTAAACTGAATTGTTTGAAATGGAACTGTTTTTGAAATTGAAACTGAACTTACGCTAAACTGAATTGTTTAATATTGAGCTGTTTTGACATTTAACTGTGTGTAATCTGTGTGACAATTTAACTGAACTCATGCTAAACTGATTTCTTTGAAATAGAACCGTTTTGGCATTTAAACTGCGTTGACATTTAACTGTATGTAAACAAAAGCTATACTCAAACTAAACTGAATTGTTTGAATGAGAACTGTTTGATTAGACTGAATATAGAACTGTTTATTTGTATAAAAATGGATTTGGCATTAAATGACCTACAAAGGTTGATATGCCATAAAACCCAACCAACCAACCAAAATCAATAATATTTAATGTAAAAAAATGAACAAAAACAAAACCAATTACCTTTTCTCTTTTTACGTGAGTAGTTATTTATTAAAGCTTTTGATCTTTGAAAAAAAATTGATTAACAACGAAGTAACTCGATTTTTAAGTTGCTCCACGTTACGTGACTATAACAAAGAAATCTGTGTAATATAAACTCATAAAACGTTCCAATTTTACTGAATTCTTCAAGTCCGTTTTTAATCTAAAATAAACTGTCCATTTCACTGATTTTCAGTTTTTAATTTCATTTAACTATGAGCTAGCTACCGTTAAATTCATTCAAATATTCTCATGAAAATTCCACAGGAAATAATCAATCAGAAATTACATGATATCTAAATATGTATTTACCCAACCCCTCCTCACGAGCAAGATGCGACATAAGGTCATTGTTTAGGCGGAATTTAACGGGTTTGAATTCAGAGTTTTCTTAGACCGGTTGCCATACCAAGGTTAAATAAGCTGAATAACTAATACTCATAGGTGGAGGGAAAATTGTCGGACGCATGATATAAAATGCAAACAACCTCGCCCAGGGTTTGAACTCTGATTGTTGTCCTTACATCTCGAGCAACTCTTGTTCAGAATATTCTTATTTCTCCAATTATGTTTGTCTGTCAAAGGCTTTAACGGATTATACGGAAGTCCTTCGTTGGAGAGAGATTTATCGAAGCGCATGTAGTTCATTATTTCAGTAAATTAGGAAAAGTTCGTCATTGAATCAATGATCGAAATCTGTTACGATAAAAACATGAAAATTCTGCTGAAAATCTTTTCAGTTATCTTCTTGCAACAATTTCACATAAAGAACCTAAAAACTGGCTTCTCTTTCGACATAATAAATGCAAATGGCGTCTTTTTTTTTTTTTTTTTTTTTGTACATACAATAGATTAATATACAAACATTGAAAATTGCTTCAAAAAAGATTGAATGACATTAATAGAAAATTTATTGGGTCTCATGCTTTAATATTTTAAAACCGATTTACGTATATTGTTTGTAACAATAATACAAACAATTGAAATTGTAAAATAATTTGGGATTTCAATTAATTATTTACTTTTTGATTTTTTTTTTTTTATTAAACTTGGAGTTTAAAGCCAGATTTCATTTATGATTCAGGTCAAGTTTGGAGTGGGCATTGTTTATGGGTTGATACTTGGGGATGTCAAGCATGCAATAATAAGCATTTGTTTGCGAATTCGAAGATGAACATTTGTTTAGAATCAGCTGATATTCAAAGATAAACACTTGTGTAGAATCAGCTGATATTTGGGACTTAACAGTGACGTGTCTCTTTAAGGATTAAGTTATTAATAATAATTAATAATTTTTGGGATAGATCTATCAGGTTGGATTCTAAGGGACAAAGAGCAGATTATGTAGGGGACTTGACAAAGAAGAACGGAAGGGGGACAAGTGAGGCAGGAATCACGCACGCGTAAACAGTCGGCGAGCAGAAAGATGATAACAGCCCCCCTCTCTCTCTCTCTCTTTCCTGTTCACTATCTGTCCATCTTTTTGCTGACACGCTATTTCCTTTTTTATCTGTTTTCAGCTGACTACTATAAAACCGTCCAACAACAAATGAATTTTGTATCTACAAAACCAACGGAAGCGTTTTGTGAAGGGTGCTGTGTGCGTAACGTAACAAAATCATAACAGTTCTAGATACACACACAGGCACATATATTATTCCATCTCCTCTCACATGCGATTATTTCGGGAAATGCGAGCATTGTCTCTGACGATCAAAAAAAAAAAGTTATTGAAAAAAAGTTCGTCAGCAGATTTATTAATCTTCTGAAAATGATAATACTGAAAAAGAACAAAATGCAGTTTGATAGGCACGTGTGAGGAACAACTTACAGAAACTTTTGCAAGGTTTGGAAGTCTAATATTAACTTAAGAAGCCGTTGGTTAAATAAACACATAGTAGTTGACAGTTCTTTCATAATTAGAGGTTATTCAGATAAAAACTATGCTAAGAAAGTGAAAAATAAAATTAAGTATTTGTTAGAGCCGAGTTAACGAAACGAAACGAGATTAAGGCCAACATGCTACGAAATGCCTTTCATAGCCTGTGCTAGCCTTAATTTAGTAAATAAAGTACACCAAAGTACACTAGTAAATAAAGTACAGCAAAATGTCAAATGATTACGATAGTCTAAAAAGTGTATCCTAAAATGCAAAGGTCGCTAATTGATAGGGAACCTAATCAATAGTGTAACACAACATATCATTATCAAGTCGAGCTGACAGTGCAGACTCTCTCTCTTTCTTGTGTGGTTATTTTTCTTTCTTTTATTTCTCTCTCTGTCTCTCTTATATTGTTTTGTTATTTCTCTTTCTCTCTTTCTCTTATACTGCGTGATTATTTCTCCTTCTCTCACTTTCTCTTATATCGCGTGGTTATTTCTTCCTCTCTCTCTCTCTCTCTCTCTCTCTCTCTCTCTCTCTTATACTATGCGGTTACTTCTTTCTCTCACTCTTTCTCTTATATTGCGTGGTTATCTCTCCTCTTTCTCTCTATTTCTCTTACACTGCGTGGTTATTTCTCTCTTTCTCTTTCTCTCATATTACACGATTATTGCTCTCTCTCTCTCTCTCTCTCTCTCTCTCTCTCTCTGTCCGTCCCAATAATTCATCGTTTCTGGTAGGTTCTCTACGCAGCATCCAGTGTCCACAAAGAGCTGATGTATGTTGGTTGGTTGTTTGGGTTTTATGTCTTATCAACCTTTGTAGGTTATTTAATACTAAATCCATTTTTATACAAATAATCAGTTCTATTTCAAACAATTCAGTTTAGTATGAGTACATAGTTTAATTGTCAAAATCATTTCTATTTCAAGCTATTCAATTTAGTCAAATATTTCTTATTCAGTTTAGTATCAGTATAGTCTTTGTCTGCACACAGTTAAATGTCAAAACAGATTTATTTCAAGCAATTCTGTTTAGCATAAATACGCAGTTTAGTTCTATTTGACCCATATATAGGACGCTATCAGATGCTACCTCTCTGGGTCAAAGTGGACCTAGGAAAGATAGCAATGAAGGGATTCTCCACATTCCCCAAAGCTCCAGCATTATTAGAACCTCACCATCAGATTGTTTAGTGTCATATATAGGACACTCGTTAATGGGGGTCTTACCCCTCTGCAGAGATACAGTCGGTGTATTCTACAGTCCCAGCCGACTGGACAAGCTGATATATGTAAATCTTTGTTGGTTGGTCAATGTTAATGCGTCCATATGTAGGAGCCCATAAGAGAACGTCGCTTATGTGAAGGTATTGTAAGTTGTAATATTCGTAAGTACATACAAAATAACATTTTATAAAACCATAACTATATAACAGCTTTTAAAAATACAAATAACCTAGCAAAAAATGGTCGATCGAGTTTTTGTCTAAGTTTTAAATTGATATAACACAACTTTCATATATTTCTTGTGGGTTTAATAGAAAAGCAAGAATTGCCCTATTGAAAGGCAACCTTTCCATTAGGATAAATGATTGATAAACTAATTAGTTTTATGGCATATCAACCCGTAGAAAATTTTTTCATACCAATTGGTTAGACATTGCATATTCATATTCATACTTTTAGTAGTTGTTTCTAAGATGTTTTGTTGGGGGGTGCACAGTGGACTATTTGATATAAAAAGCTTTTATATACGTTTATTTGATCAATCGAAATCAGAGTGGACCTGGAAGTAATGTCAATGAAGGGGTACTTTAATCTACCCAGATCTTCAGAAGTAGAGCTTCACCATCAGATGCAGTTTAGTGTTATACCCAGGACACCCCTATTTTTTGCAGAGGGGTTTTGCCCCCTCTTCAGCCATTCTATGGTCCGCTGACATTGCCATTATGGTAGAGTTTTTAACCAATGGAAAAACATCTGTCCTCTTAGTAATTTACAGCATTTCAGAGATGCATGTTCTTCTTTCTTTGGTGGGGGGTCATGTATAATGAGCAGAGAAATGCATCGTATCCGAATGCCCCTCATTCACCATGGTTGACTGACAATCAAGATATTTTTCATCGTTTTTTTCTCCAAGAAATCTTTCACAAGCATTAATAAACAACTTAGTGCTTCAATCACTAACGCCTAATTGAAAGTTACTTTTTGAAATAAATAATTGAACTTTAATTTCAATTATAGGATACTATATTTAGTGGTGTATAAAACTCTTCAATTTCACAAGAATTGCTAAAAATTATTTGCCAGGCTTTACACGTAAAGTTAAGGTAGGTTAATATTTACCTGAACACCGTAGACTACCAGTATTGGTACCAAGGTTAACTCTAGAATTCAGTTGGCTGGGGTTAAAGAATACGCAGACTGCATCTCTGCAGACGGGTAAGACACACATATATTTATATATATTATACGAAAAATAATAGATATATATTCAACTTTTATAAAAAATTTTCTTGTTTAATAGTAAAGTAAGTAAAGTTGGCGACCGTAGTCGAGGGTGACCAGAAGGCTCCCTTTTCAAAAGCTACTACACCAAGATGTAAGGGAGGGCACTACTCCTTTCCATGGATTGCTCCACTTTATCCTTGATACGTACCTTATATTGCTGAGTGTTAAGCAAGGAGGTATCAAGTACCATTCTTAAAGTCTTTGGTATGACGCGACCGAGGATTGAACTCAGATCTACCGGACCATTGGCGAACACTCTACCCACTTAAAAGAATAAAAAAAATAAAAATAAAGAATTTTTTTCAAATTCCATTCCCGCCGAAAATATTATGAAAACATTTAATTATAGTTTTGAATATTTCATCTGAAGATGGTTTTTATAAAACTTATAAGTTAAACTTATAAGAATTTATGAAAGTCTGAAATAAATTTATAATGACACTAAGAAAGTATTTTTTTTTCCTTTGTTTCCATATGAAATATATATATATATCACAAAAGTGAGTACACCCCTCACATTTCTGCAGATATTTAAGTATCTCTCTTCATGGGACAACACTGACAAAATGACACTTTGACACAATGAAAAGTAGTCTGTGTGCAGCTTATATAACAGAGTTAATTTATTTTCCCCTCAAAATAACTAAAAATATAGCCATTAAAAGCTAAACCACTGCCAACAAAAGTGAGTACACCCCTTAGGAAAAGTTGTTAATATCAACATACACCATGTCAACCATCATTATCCAGAACCATCTTTACTCTCCTGGGCATGGAGTTTACCAGAGCTTCACAGGTAGCCACTGGAATACTCTTCCATGACGACATCGCGGAGCTGGCGGATATTTGAGGCTTTGTGCACCTCCACCTTCCGCTTGAGGATCCCCCAAAGATGTTCTGTTGGGTTCAAGTCTGGAGATATGCTTGGCCAGTTCATCACCTTTACTATTAGCTTCTTCAGTAAAACAGTGGGCGTCTTGGAGGTATGTTTGGGGTCATTGTCATACCGGAACATTGCCCTGCGACCCAGTTTCTGGAAGGAGGGGGTCATGCTCTGCTACAGTATTTCACGGTACATGTTGGAGTTCATGTTTCCCTCAATGTAACTCTCCTACACCTGCATCACTCATGCAACCCCAGACCATGACATTCCCACAACCATGCTTGACTGTAGGCATGACACACTTATCTTTGTACTCCTCACCTGGTCGCTGTCACACATGCTTGAAGCCATCGGAACCAAACAAATTAATCTTCATCTCATCAGACCAGAGGACATGGTTCCAGTAATCCATGTGCGTTTTGTCTTCAGCAAACTGTTTGCATGCTTTCTTGTGTATCGTCTTCAGAAGAGGCTTCCTCCTGGGGTAACAGCCATGCACACCAATTTGATGTAGAGTACAGCGTATGGTCTGAGCACTAACAAGCTGACCCCCCACCTCTTCAATCTCTACAGCAATGCTGACAGCACTCCTACGCCAATCTTTTAAAGAAAGCATTTGGATGTGACGCTCAGCACGTGCGCTCAGCTTCTTTGGACGACCTACCCGAGGCCTGTTCTGAGTGAACCTTTCTCTTTTAAAACGCTGGATGATTTTAGCCACTGTACTGCAGCTCAGTTTCAGGGTGTTGGCAATCTTTTTGTAGCCTTGGTTATCTTCATGTAGTGCAACAATACGTTTTTTAAGATCTTCAGAGAGTTCTTTGCCATGTGGTGCCATGTTGGAACTTTTACTGACCAGTATAAGAGAGTGTGAGAACTGCACTACAAATTTGAACACTCCTGCTCCCTATGCACACATGGGCCTAGTAACACTAATGAGTCACATGATGTTTCGGGGGAAAATGACAAGCAGTACTAAATTTGGACATTTAGGGGTGTAGTTTCTTAGGGGTTGGCAGTGGTTTAGCTTTTAATGGCTATATTTTTAGTTATTTCGAGGGGAAAATAAATTAACTCTGTTATATAAGCTGCACACAGACTACTTTTCATTGTAACAAAGTGTCATTTTTTCAGTTGTCCCATGCAGAGATAGACTTAAATATCTGCAGAAATGTGAGGGGTGTACTCACTTTTGTGATAAACAGTATATATATATATATATATATATATATATAGTCATCCACAGACAGACTGTTTCGTTCTATCAGAACTCTTCAGTGTGGTTAGACACGCTGGACGCTCGAAGCCGGGATCGAAACCCGTCCAACTTTACGTTAGATTAAGTCTCAGACCACTCGGCCATCAAGCGGACCACGTTAGCAAAGGGAATTTTTTTAAAGGTATTTTATTTTTAGCAACAGCAGCATATATATATATATATATATATATATATATATATATATATATATATATATATATATATATATATATATATATATATATATATATATATATATATATAATATATATATATAATAACAACGATCTAATATATATATATAAATATATATATAATTTGCATCAAATGACCTGAATGGTTGATATATCATCAAACCAAACCAAACCAAACCAACCAAATATAATTCTATACTATCAAATTATAAACGTTGAAATCGTTTTGTATGCCATCAAATACAATAACTGTTTTCCAAAAACGAAATAATTTTTGTTTAATTACAAAAATATGCGTAATATACGAAAGTAATGATATTACTAAGAATTACTGAGTCTGACAAGCGATTTAAAATTGCCACCAGTAACTAATGTAACTGAAAAGTCACCTATCACAGCGGTAGATTCACGTTGAACGAAGCTTAACTTAAGTAATTCTATGAGAAGTAAAACTATCCACATTTCTTCAACACATAGAAAGCGTCAAATGTATCTTACAATTACATTACTTGACTTAGTTTGGTAAAAGGCAATGAATTGCTTACAGTATTTGGTGTTCATAAGAACTAATTAAATGAGTAGCCACTTCAGAACATCAGTTTCTATTCGTAATTTGTGCTAGACTAAGTTCAGTAAATATACTGGACTTGAAGATTAGGTTCTATCGAAGTTGTAATCTAGTTGAATGCTGATTAATTATAGAAACCAGACCAAAATTGATAATTTCGTTATTTACTGATCTTTGCTTAATCTGAAACAAGACCACATGATTCTTGATGTTCTTTATTAATCATTCGTCTAAATATTGAACAGTTTCAACGAGTGTTTTCTGCTTTATGTAGCTGTAATCCAATTATATCATTTACTTAAAGAGCTTTGCTTTGTCTGAGACAGAATCACATTTTCAGTGCATTCGGAGGGATCCAACCTTCAACGTCTTGCGAGATCAGCGAACTAATAACTACATCACCAACTATATCAAAAGATATAAAATCTTAGATTGACAGGACAATTCATTAGAATTATGATAAATATATGTAGATTTTCCTCAAAGTAACAAATTCCGAAAAAAAAAACGCAAAATACATTGTTTCCAGCTATTTACAGAAACGTCAAGAAGATTGAAAGAATCTAAGGAGATAATTTGGATTGCCGAAGATTCTATTCAGAGATTCGATTCAATCGTTTGTAAATAATCTGCTGAGCGGTAATTTTAGCCTCGTTTTTCTTCACCAGATTCTTAAAGATGGGAATTGGGTACTGTATGATCGCATCAAATGCAAGTATTTTTGTAATTCCTCAGGAATTTCAAGATGATGCACTCTTCAGCCTCCCTAATATATGAGTCAAATTATAATTTATCACTAATTTCAGTTGCTAATAAATAAGACTTTTATCATTCATTTGGAGACCTGTTATCTCTTATAATTATACATTACATCACTAATGAGTTAAAACACTAAAATAGTTCATACTGAATTGTATGTAAAGATGAATATAGAAACAGGAAAAAATATGCGTGATCTACACTTAGGAGACAGATTATTAATGTAATCGAAAACAGATCACTGGCAGTTCCTATCGACATACTAAATAAAATTTTGGTCAAACAGCTGCTACAAAAGTTGAACAACACAAAGGCAGTAGTGAATTGTACATTTTTTTTTTTTAAGTAGAGAAATTATATTGTGAATCGAATTCCCATGACCAGAAAATCTGGCAGACACTTACACACGGAAACACTGGAGAGCTGTTTCAACCTTATTAGATCTCATCAGCAGTGTATACCGTGATCTCTACCACTAGAGATCAAACCCGTGACCACAGATTGCTGTGCCGAAACTCTACAACTGAGCCACCAGTTCATATCATACATAAGTAACGTAAAATTAACTAGTTATCGTAATTGCGCGGCCAATTAACTTAAATGTGTCTGGCAAGTTACATCCGTACTCTTTACAAAGGACACGGCCACATCCAGGGCCACATCTTCCCAAGAGGATTAGAAATACGCATCCGCGTAATTATTATGACCTCAAGGGCAAGGATATAGGGGTACATTTTTTCTTTTTTTATGTAGAGAAATTATATAGTGAATTGAATTACCATAACCAGAAAATCCGGCGAAAACTTACGCACGACATACGGAAACACGGAACATCTGTTTCAACCTTATTACTTAATAAATTGTAGTTTGAAATAAATAATGTTTCTTTAAAAAGACACTGGACTTACTAATTTATAAAAACTTTTTTCCTTCACATAGTTGCTGTTGAAAATTAAAGAATTTGTAATTCTTTTAAGGAAGTCAAATTCTTGAAAATCAAAATTAAGGAAAAGTAAATTTGTAGGGAAAAATATTTGAATAATGTCAATATGAAAATATTTTTGTATCAGAACAAAAATCAGCAGTGTAATTTGATTCTCTTGACTTATGTTCGTGCGTTTCAAGTTTCTTTTAAATGAATGTTTACAGAAATATTCAAAAAATCATCCGTGAAAAACCTTTCAATTGACATATAATGAGATTTTTCCTACATGATTACTTCGGAAAATAAATTCACCGACTTTTAAAAAATCTCACAAGATTTTAATTTCCAGCTAAAACAGCCATTTTTTTTTTTTTTTTTTTTTTGTCAAGCAAGAACGCTTAAGTTTTTTAAGAGTATATAATATAAAGTTCTACATTTTGGATCCCAAAATATTAAAGTTGAATAAAAGTTAAACTACAAAGAATTCAAAAAAGTAAGTAAGAAATTTAATCTAGGGGTTGGCTTTAATGATCGATTTAAAGCTGACAACCATTTATTGTCTATTGTATTGAGGGCAAATGGAATGATTGGTTGGATGTTTAAAAATTTTATTTCAAAGGAGGCAAATCTTTTTGCGAATATATAAAACCCTAATAAGACTTCATATAGATATTGTACTCAAGCTTACACTCCAGTGTCTAGACAAGGAAATTGGAGTCTAACATTGAGATTTGGAGGGGGAGGAATAGAAGAGTGACAAAACTAACAAAAATGGTAAAAATTACAATGAGAGATTGGAAGAATCAGGATTAACTACTTTACTCGAAAGAATAATTAAATATGATCTAATTGAAAATTTCAAAAGAATTAGTAGAATTTATAATCATGGTAGACATTTTTTTTTAATATTTCTCTTCGAACTAGAAATTTACAGTCAAAGTAGATTTCAAAAAATTGAATAAGTTAACCGATTGTTTTTGTTTGTTTGTCTGGTTTTTTTGGTCAGGGGTTTCGCTCATTGAGTGATATGTTTTAGGAACAAATTGCATAATCAGACCAAAATAGCAAAAAAGAAATTGAATTGAAGGATTTCAGAAATTAGGGTAAAAAGAAACAAACTAATACGGCATTTTTGGAAACAATCGGATGAAATATTTAACAAAATTTGATCTGTTAAAAGATATTGTATTAATATTGCTCTATGCAAAGATTCCTTTTTTAAGGTTGGTGTGAGAAGATTGTAAAAAAAATAGGAGATACCCAATAAGACATAACAAATAAATAAATAAAACTGATTTTATTATGTCGAGCAAACTTTCAGAGTTTTTAAGAATATGAAATAAGTAGTTCAAAAATAAAGATGACTCTTGACAATCAGAAGTTACATTTCTGAAGGTGCAATAAAAATCCGTTCAAATATACCAAGTTTCATTCATCTGTCAATAATAGAAACCTCATTACTGGTATAGACAAACACTGTGAAAGATGTTTGATTTTGCCAACATTTAAAGGTTTTTGCTTCTAAGGAAATCTTCCAGCCGTCCGATTGAATGGAAAATTTGAATTTTTTAAATATTGTGGATAGGGACATTGCTGTTCGTATTTATTCGAATCCTCTGCCACAAGCAAGATACGACACTGGGTCAATTTGGGGGGCAGAGTACAGCTGGTTTGAATTCAAAGTTTTCCTTCTCCAAAACTGGTTGCCTTATGAACCCAGTCTTCACAACTGTTTGTTCAGAGCTGTGCGAAAAAGCGACAGATTCATGGCTTTCCCATGGTTATTAGCGTAAAATGAAGTCCAAACAGCCACGTCCAGGATTTGAACTCAAGATGCCGATTTAATTTCCAACGATATTAACCGTTACGCTGAGCGTGCTGAAGAAAATCTCCTCAGTCTAATCAGCCATGTCGGCTGGGGTTGCAGAATATGCCGACTGCATCTCTACAAACGGATAAGACCTCCTCCAACCCCAATGAATGTCCTAGATATGAGACGATCTGATGGTGAGGCTTTAATCTTGAAAGTTTGGGCAATGTGGAGTATCCCTTAATTGCCATCACTCGAAGAGGGGTAGCACTTGTTAGGGTCCCATCTATGGATCAAATAGAACCATAAAACCATTTAACTGTGTGCAAATAAATCACTGATGAAATGGGTTTCTTCATGTTACATAGCAATACTTGAAACCATTTACTTTTCTGTGAATAAATGATTAATACTGAATAGAATTATTAGTATTAGATTGCAATACTTTAAACCATTTGTGTGCAAAGAAATGAGCTAGGGCTTAGTTAAGATATTGCCAACAAACTGTTAGTTTACAAGTCATATATATATATATATATATATATATATATATGTGTGTGTGTGTGTGTGTGTGTGTGTGTGATGGGATTTGGCATTAAATAACCAACAAGAATTGATATGCCAAGCAACCCAAACTCATAATCTCAACTATATTTTTATGATTCTGGGTTTAAATTGTCATTTCGAACTTATTATATGAGATTTATTTTAAGATTTATTATTTGCTTGACAGTTTCTAGTGTTGATTAAGAGTATTCTTTTATACATTAACTGTCTCGTATAACTCATTATATTTTGAATAATTTTATCGTCGATTTGTATCACAAGTATTTTCATTGAATATCTTCGGCTTTTTAAATGATACATGACACCAGAGTTAAAAATGGTAACATTCAACGAGATTTTTTTCCATTATACTACATGACTGACGTGTTCATCTTTCATTAATATCGAAAAAGACCATAAAGCCTCCATGATTATTAAATAGAATTTAATTCTGCAGTCTTTCGTGTGTTGTCTCATTCTCCTGACTGGAACTTTACATAGTTTTCTTTTCAATATTCAATTATTGTCCTATTTGTATTTTTCTCTGTTCATATTTAATCTGTTTATGATTTGATCTGTCACTTCCCATATTAATTTAGAGGAATATAAAACGAATGCTGAGTCTTTCTTCTTATATCATGAAATCTCTATCTTTATATAATATTCTTCTGAAATTATCTTGCAGAGTCACACTTGCTTTTTATTTTGTTAACATCAAATTCTTTTTCTACGGCTTCATGCCTACAAACCTCATCCGATAAACAATGGTTTTATTTTCATTTTCCTCTTTGTATAAAATTCCTTTTTTTTTCTCAATCGTCTTCCATACGAAACCAAAATCCTAAAGAAAACTGTTCTCTAAAATATTATATTCTGACATTTTATATATATACATTTATCTATATATATAATCCTCAGCAGACAAACTGTTTCGTTGTATCACAACTCTTCGGTGGGAGTGTCCTCGTGATTAAAGCGATAGACTGCGGAATCATAGTCAGTGAGTTCGAACTCCAGTCGCGTTATTACGTTCACTTTCTCGACAAATATCCTTGGGAAAGGTATCCTTCCAGCTATGAGTTAAATAGTACTGCTCTTATTCTTCGAGAAGGATGGCTTAGGCATTAAGTAACCTACAAAGGTTGAAATGCCACAAAACAAAGAAACCTAACTATGTAACTCTTCAGTGTAGCTACACCGGTGAGATGCTTCAAACAGGGATCGAAACCCAAATGTCTTTACGTCAGTCAGATAACTTAACCCAGAACCATCGTCATTAACGACGTAATTGAAAGAATGTTTTGTATATACGTTATCGGCTACCTAGAGTGCCTAATTCTTGAGAAGAACTATGTACATATATTTAAGTATGTATATATATATTGATTTGAGTCATAAATAATTTTCTTTTTCGCAAAACATAATTTATTAGGGGATAATTTACCAATTAATTTCAAACACTAATAAATTCTAATCGCTTCTTGTCCCTTATTTGGTAAATTGCTGATTCTTCTCAAGTAAAATTCATCTTGTTTTCAGCTCAAGTTTTTTACAAATATCTTTCCACGTCTTAAGAACTTTTTTTGTGTGTGTGATTCTTAGAATTTTCTAAAGAAAGAAAAAAATGGAAATCACTTGGTGCAATGTCTGGTAAATCTGATGGATCGGGTCGAACAGACCAGCTAAAATACAATGTTTTTCCTACGTTTTTCTTGCTTGTTACGTTTCGCTCTGGCCAAACAAACGACAACACGTAATATATATAAAAATATATATCTATTTTCTCGACGGACGATTGTGTGAAGTAGGAGCAATCCGGAGAGGTATTAGAATCGTTCGTCTATGAGGCCTGGACTCTTCGGTGTACGTAGAAGATGGCCGAGAAAGCGCACACGAGGCAAGGACGGGACAAGCTTGCGTGAACAAAGGAATTTTTCACTGTCTTCCGTTCAATTCGTCAGCCTTATATTACCATCAAACTCCCACACAGAGATATGGACACGCCTCCACGCCCACGCGATCGTTGCCCATTACTGACCAACGGAATATGCACTTCCGGCGTCTTTGGAATGGCATGTTTGATCGTCATCGAGCGGAAATAACTGTCATGCAGTTCACAGGTCACTCTCTTCCGGTGCATCACTTTGTGACGGCACCGTGAGATTTTTACCTTGTCCCATATTGTCAGCCAAGCTCGCCTACGCGATCTCTTCCCATAATTGGCCATCGGAATATGCAACTTCCGCAGTCTTTGGAATGGTATGTTTGATCGTCATCGAGCGGAAATAACTGTCATGCAGTTCATAGGTCACTCTCTTCTGGTGCATCACTTTGTGACGGCACTGTGGGATTTTTACCTTGTCCCATATTGTCAGCCAAGCTGTATTTTACAATATGGCCTTTCATTATCAAAGAGAAGCACAACGTTTCTCGAATTGACGAGTGCTGGACGTTTTCACAGAAGATTTTCATGCACATGTTGCAACTGTTGAGAGGATGAGTATGCATTAAGTGTCTGATTGAGGTTTAAAATCTCAAAATGAATAATACCATGGTGATCCTACCATAAGCACAGCATAAATCTTCTTCCATTGAGTTCCACCTTAGGGATAAGCTGCAGAGATTTTTCCTTTTGCGTTGAACATTGTTATAAGAGACCAATTTTTCGTCATCTTTAATGATAATCTTGAGAAATAGCTCGTTTATCTGCCTTGAAAGAAGACTTGTCATTATTAGTCTGCGATTCTTTTTACTATGAGTATGAGGCAGCCGAACGCCCAACTTACTCACTTTTCCTATCTTTTTCAAGTGGCAGTAGATTGTGGATTGGGATGTGTTGAGACCAAGTACTAATTCTCGAGTACTTTTGGGCGGATTGTATATAACCATTTATCTTAAAGTATCTTGATCGCGGTCTGAGGAGCGTCCAGGTGTGCGTTCATCTCTTAATAACCTATCGCCAGAACGGAACTTTGAAAGAAAATTTGTGACTTAGCGGTCAGTTATAACAATTCAAATATTCTTAGCTGTTTCCCAAGCGTTTTTGTTATTGCTAAACTCCAATAACATTACATGACGAATAAGCACTTTCAGTTCGTCCATTTTAGGAACCGGAGATCATAGAATAAATTTTGATACGCACTCTTTCACTACTTAAAAAATGAGCCATGAAAGCATTTTTTAAACAGGTAATTTCCGATTGTGTTTAAAACACTGGATTTTTGACTCAACTCAATATATATATATATATATATATATATATATATATTTGGTATCTTGCCTCATGGCGATATCTTGATGTTCGTTCTGATCTTTTATTAAGCAGATATTAATTTCTCGAGAATCTGATAATCTTAAAATTCTCTTCCGGGCATAGATTACACCTTTTCGTATCCCTCGTTGCATGGATATGCTTTTGTTAAAATTGTCAACAATATTTGTAGTTCCATTTCATTTTTCTCTTTATATTAACTTACGTACTTCAACAACATTGTGTCATTGAAATATTTTTCCTTTTAAAAGAATACTTGCGGTTATTGAATCTGTTACACACACACACACACATACATATCATCATCATTATCAAGTCGCATTGAAAACATGGATTTTCCTGACTCTCTCTCCATCCGTCCCTGTCATCCATCGCTGCCGGCAGTTCCACTAAACTAGATCCAGTGGCCGCACAGTGCCGATGTATGAAAGTTCTTGCTGTACAGCCAACAGTGGTGCGTCCATATGTAGAAGTCCATAAGAGTTCGATCTTACTTTACCAATAGTGACCAGCATTTATTGTTTGTCTAACTTGGATGATTTGTGAGATGGGAGACAAGTGGCCATACACCTGCTGTTTTGTGGGGTGTTGCTTTCGGGATTTGTTTTAAATAGTACGTAACCTTCTTGTGTAGTACCCATCTAGCTTTTCCGATATGCATTTTGTCAGCTTCCATGTGGTGTATCCATATAGTTGTATTGACACCGCCAAAGATTGAAAAAGTCCCGTTTTTTTTTTCATCAGATTGAGTAGGTTTCCGTATGATCGATAATCTGTCGATAGCAGTCCACACCTTCGCTAGACTTACGTTGACATGATTTTCAGTAAATAAGCTATTCCCGCCGAGGTATGTGAACATGTCTACTAATTCTAGAGGCTTGTCCCTTAGAGTGGATATGGCTCCTTCTCGTTTAAAACACATGAACTCTGTTATATATGCGTTCACAAAGAGACTAATACCTCCTGCTGATTGCTCTACGCTCTGCAATTACAATTCAGCATGAAACGTGAGATCATCTGCGTGATCTGTGACTGTTAGGATATCGTATGCTTTTTGCCTTTTTTTTTTATTTTCGTGTAAAGCCTTTTTTTTATTAGATCTATCTACGTTCGAAGTTCTTAATCTAGGCAGATTGTAAAAAATAATGGTGGTAATGTATCCTCTTGTAAAACTTCAGCGACAATGTCAAAGAAGTCTGTTTCTCCATCAGATGAGCGAAGCATTTTTCGTGTTTTGAATTAGTCATAGTAATCTTCCGTTGGTTTTTTTTTTTCTCATCAATAGATGAGAGGCAAATTTTTCTTTACTGAATCGGTTGAGCATAATATAGACATAATACGCACACAAGAACATAGATCCCATCATAATCCTATTTACCCAACCCCTCTGCTCGGGCAGGATATGACACAAGGTCAATTTTTAAGCGGAGTTTAACAGGTTTGAATTCAGAGTTTTTTCTTCTCCTAGATTAGTTGCCCCACCAAGGCTGAAGAACCCAGTCTGTTCTACTATTTGCCCATAGCTGGAGGGAGAATAATTGGATTTTTTCCCAATGATATTAGTGCTATGTGAAATGCAATCAGTCTTGTCCAGGATTTGAACTCGTGTCGCCGTGTTCATTTCCTACGACGATAACCATTACACCACGGGCACCTCCATAATGAAGTAAAAATAAAATACCACAGTACCGGCAATGAATGGATCTGCATAGAAAAATTCCGTTAATTCCATGATAGGAGGGATAGGAATATTTCTCAGTTCTCGTGTCATAAAATCACTTAATAGCATTGACAAAATACAACTGAGAATGATGTTAGCTACGTTTAACAACAACCCCAGCATAACGATCATTTGTTACAGCCCTAGCAATGCTAGTGACGAAAAGGACCTCATCACCTTCTACAGCAAGCTATCCTCCTTTGTTTGCAGCATTCCCAAACACAACGTTCTAATAATCGGGGGAGACATGAAAACAACAAATCCTGCCCATACAACTCGTCAAACTGAAAAGGGGAAAAAATAACAGAATTCTCACTTGAAAATAGACAAACATGCCTTAATACTAAATTCCAGAAAAGGGAGTGAAAACTATGGACCTACACCTACGCAAATATTGCTAAGGACAGACGGATTACATACTAAAAAAAAATAAATGGATTAATAGCTCTCTGAACTGAAAGGTATATTCTTTTTGAAGGATTCTGCTGGAGAAGTAACGACAAATTTATAAGTGACGTTCATCGAGGGCCCCTTCCACATTTACGTTCCGATGTTGGCCGACTAACAAGAACATACCTGCAACAGTTCTATACAGACACTGGATGCAGTCTGGAAGACCTTCCAGGACGATAGAGGATAGAGGCGAATGGCGAGAGAGAGAGTCAGGGAAATCCGTGTAAGCAGTGTGACTTGATGATATATGTATATATATTTTTAAATGAATAGATCCACGAAGAGAATTGTATTTTTTTTAAGAATTATCTATTTATTTCGTTCATACACACGATTATGTTTCCAGCTTGTTGTTTTTTTATCAAAGAATATAAGTGGCATAAGGCTATGTGAATGGGGTACTCAATCATACTCAAACTCATTCGAACAAACACGAGTGAGTTGGAAATGGCCTTGTATCACATATGGTCGATGACGAAAGCCACAAGCTATAGACATACACGTATGTAAGAACGAAATTGATAAATAGATCTTTAGAAAATGCAATTTTCTTCGTAGACCTATATATTTTAAGATATTTTCTCTCTTTCGACCAACAACGAAAATTTTTTACACATATATATGTATGTATGTATGTATGTACGATGTTAGAATGAAGTTAACGTCCAATTTTAAGTTTAAAAGAAACAAATATAATAAAATTATGCCTAAAGAAATATCTAAAAATTAGCAAAACTTCCAATGTTTCGTAGACCATCTGTTAACAAGCTTATAGATTCCACCCTTGTAAAATTCTTTAGGCTTTGATGAAAAATACAAAACCGACACATGTTCAACTTTCTCTCATCATATCAACCTAAGATCATCGAAATAATTCTGTAAACAAACAAGTGATCATCAGAAGCAGCAATGTTATGAGAATAAGGAGGCTAAAGCATTTTCTTCCATCTGAACTCCTCTAAGAGATCTTTAGTCAATTGGGTTGTTTGAGGACGGACATTATCGTGATGTAAGATGACTCCCTTTCTCTAGGTTAAGAGAAAGGTTGTTTTTTTGTCAAAAGCTGCTTTCAAACGATAAAGTTGGTTGCAGTAGAGACTAGAAGTGATTGTCTCACTATCTAATCAGACTATTGTCTAATAGTTCGTAATGGACGATTCCTTGAATATCTCACGATACAGTCTACATGACCTTCTTTGAAAGACAGTCATAGAATAAATTATATCTACAGCATTCTTTAGTTGGAAGGAACGTAGAGGTGAATACCGAAGAAGATTACGAACAATATTTTATGATCTGAAAAAAAGATGAAAATTACAAGTTGTATCATTTCTAAACGATAACAGTAGACAATACTTTTATAAATATTGTCTAAAACCTTCTTCAAGAAAATTGGAAATTACATCCGTTACAGCATATATATATATATATATATATATATATATATATATATATATATATATATATATATATTCCAACATCAGTCTTATTTTAGGAATACATGACCGAGAAATATAAAGAAATAATCAACTGGACTGCTACAAGAACATTGATAGTATCTGAAAAAATGTTTCTGTTGAATTTAAAGATAAATTCGTTGAGCAAGTTTCACACGAGGAATTTATTAAGTTGTTATTTTTAGCAGAAGGTGAGTATGGAAATATCAGTTAAGCTGATCGAAATTATTACTTTAAATTTATCATATCATTGATCTCGTCGAAATTTGGTTTTATTGATTCTAACTAAAGAATTTTATCTTTAAAATGTCTGTTCATTGCATACTGAGCATTATTAACTATCAAATATGAGTGAGGAATTACATTATTTTTAACTATCAAATACTAGTGAGGAATTATACATACTAACCGGGCCATTGACCTAATGAGTAGAGTATACGCAAATGATCCAAGAGACTGGGGTTCAATCCCAGGTTGAGTCATACCAAAGACTCAGAAAATGGTGCTTGATGCCGCCTTGCTTAACACTCAGCATTATATGATAAGGACCAAGGGTAAAGCGAAGGAATCCAGGGAAGGGAGTAGGACCCTTCCCTAGTGTGGTAACTATTGAACGGGGAGCCTTTGGGTTACCCTCAACAATGGTCACCAACTTTACTTTTTTTATACTTACTAATGTTTGAAAGGTGTGTACTAAGTTATCCTAAGAACTTTTATTTACTAAGATGTGTTGGATATGGTTCTCAAAACTCAGATTACCTACAATGCCTGTCGTTTCTTAATGGTCTCCTATTAAGGTAATGAACAGGCTCGTCATTGCTTAACTTCGGTGATCTTGACTATGACTTCATCATTGAAGATTCCTCCTTGAATTCGTATCGGGTGGGTTTTGATTACGCTAATGACAGTTCCAGGGTGCCGAAATTTTCTCACACACCTTCACACACCAGGCAGTACTAGCCCCTTTGTCTGAAATGGGGTAAAGATATGAATTGGTTGCCAAACGCCTAAAGCGCTTCTAAAAGTGAATGGCGAATGAATATGAGAAATTTTTGCATCTGGCCTTCAGGAGGCTTGCCCCTTTCAGGGAACTTCACTCTCAACCAACCTTATGTCACAGTATGGTCTCGATGTGGGGAGACTGAATTAATTGGGATCACCAGATTGATATCTGCAAAATTCTAGTATCCTGTGTTACGACTTCAAGTCTTCTACTTTCTTTTTCTTTGTCTTTTTTCTTTTTTTTATATCTATCGTTCTCACAGTGGTCAAAGGCACTGCTCATCAGAATTTTCCCTGTTTTAACAGCTCCTGCTGCAGATCCTTATCCACTATTATATTGTTATAATCTCTAGATGAGATAAATGCAGTTCGGCTTTTCTTTGCGATGTCACAGCTATTAATTTTCTTACTACTAAAATCAACGATATGACGTCTTTTAACTGTCCTTTTGAGATAATATTAGATTTTCAATGCTCAGGTTCTGTCTATGATTGTGTAATACAGATTGTCTCTTTTATGACATTTATTTCTTAGCCCAGTCGGCTAGGGCAGTAGAATACGCCAAATGCATCTCTGCAAAGGGGTAAAACTCAACTTGCCAAAGAGTATCCTACATATGACACTAAACAATCTGATAATGAGTCTCCAGTATTGTTGGAACTTTGAGGAATGCTGAGTACCCCTTCATTGCCATCGCACCCAGGTCCACTCTAACCCGGAGTGGTAACACCCAAAAGGGTCCTTTCTATGGGTCAAATACGTTTGATATTTAAATTGAGAACCACTTCACTTTGTACAAACAAATGATTAATATTGCATAGAAATATTATTGCGAGATAGCAAAAATTAAAACATTCAACTGTGTGGAAATAATAGTAATATTAGTGTGCAAGCAAATAAGTTCTAACTGATTTTGAAATGGCGATGGTGTAGTGGTTAAAGCGTTGGGCTGCGGAATCATAGTAAGCGAGTTCGAACTCCAGTCGTATTATGTTCACTTTCGGACAAATATCCTTGAGAAAGGAATGAACCCCTTATCTTTCCAGCTATGGGGTAATTGCTCTTCTAGAAGGATGGATTTAGCATTAGATAACCCAAGAAGATTTATATGCCC
This sequence comes from Sepioteuthis lessoniana, assembly GCA_963585895.1. Lineage (NCBI taxonomy): Eukaryota > Metazoa > Mollusca > Cephalopoda > Myopsida > Loliginidae > Sepioteuthis > Sepioteuthis lessoniana. The sequence continues at coordinate 37,567,213 of OY757911.1, forward strand.
TTAAAAATTACAAACCAAACAAATCATTTAAAAATGAAATTACCTACAAACTGTGTGCAAACAAATGACTGACGCTAAATTGTGACAGTTATATAGTAATACTTAAAACAATTTAACTATGCGCAAACAAATAATAGTAAATAGAAATTCGTGGAACTATTTAACTGTGTGCAAAAAAATAAGCTCAGGCTCGTTTAAAAATGCTATCAACAAAAAAAATCTTATACAAATATAAGATGTGTAAACAGGTGTCAGCATTAGATAACCAACTAGGGTTGATATGCCATTAAACCCAACCCAACCAATATCATTTATTTCTTCTCTGTTGTGTTCTTATAGTCTTACCGTTTCTGCTATGTTTAATTTCACTTTTTCAAATCTTATTTTTTGCGTATTACTCATATTTTATCTTGGCATTAAACACATTTTACCACGTTCTAACAAATGTCCTATTCTGTTACTAAACCAAGTTGTACAGTCGTCAATGTATCAAAATATTGTCTATGTTATCTTCGTCATCAAAGAGGCGACACTTCCTCACTAAATGGTGACTCTCTGAAACTAGAGGACAAGTTCACCTATCTCGGAAGCTGCGTGCCATCTACAGAAAATGATATCAACATGTGACTAGCGAAGCCATGGACTGCTATCGATAGGCTATCGATCATATGAAAGTCAGACCGATCCGATAAAAGAAAACACAATTTCTTCCAATCAGCAGTCGTGTCAATTCTACTATATGGATGCACCACATTGACGCCCACTAAGCGTATGGAGAAAAAGCTAGACGGGAACTGCACGAGACTGCTACTTGTTATATTGAGCAAATCCTGGAGGCAAAATCCCACAAAACAACATCTCGAAAACGATCAAAATTAGACGAACAAGACATTCTGCTGGGGAAGTAAGAACGAACTCATAAGCGATGTATTCCTGTTGACCCCTCCATCCGGAGGGGCAAGTGTTGGGCAACCAGCTAGAACCTATCAACAACAGTTCTGTACTGATACAGGATGTAGCCTGGAAGACCTGCCGGGAGCGATGGACTCAGATGGCGAGAGAGAGTTAGGGAAATCCGTGCTAGCAGTACAACATGATGATGATGATGATGATATAGTATTAATGATTTGAACAGTTTACAATTACTTATATCATTTTCATTGAACCAAATTGTATGTTTCAAGGCCGCTAATCTCCCTGACAGCAGGACGTAGAAAAGGCTAACTGTATCCCCTGCAGAGGATCAAGACCTCCTACAAAAAAAAATGGTTGCCTCGGATATTATACTAAATTACATCTGATGGTGAGGCTCCAGTTCTAGAACTCTGAGGCGTGTAGAGTACTTTTTCATTGCAATACTTTGAGTATACCGACCGACTAAGCAGTTGTTGTCGGGATTGACGTGCTTATAGACTGATTTCAAGCAATCTTTTAAAAAATCTAAAGTTGTTCAGTTAAATATTTACTAGTTAACTCTATAAAGAGGAGACCTTTAGTATGACGCTCTTTTAATTAAACTAAAAATTTTACGGTTTAACAAAAAAGGGTGAGATTTGAACTCAGCATTATTTGACTCAATAACTTCTAAAAAAAATCGTATTTTGACAATTTCAACCAAAGTATGTACTAGCGTGACTGGCTAAATACGTCTTAGTTATGCTTCAAGTGTTCTATCTTTATTAGGGCGAAAATTCTGCGTAAACAATAACACAGTTTTCAATTCTCATCACACTGTTGATATTAACTTTTGAAGATGCATAGTGTTCTGTTAAAATAAGAAAGGAACAAAACAAATTGTCTTATTACGCATGCGAAATAAGAGAGAGGTATTAAAATATGTTTTTCGTCGTCTCTGTTCCTTCCTTCTAAGAGTTTTTTTTTTCCCCAAGAGATGAAGCAAACATTAAGCCATTTGGAAGTTTCTCAAACAGAATTGATTTCTCTTGAGCAAAACCAGCTCATATATTAGCCTGTTAACAATGCCGGTTTCAAAAGTGTGTTGTGTTGTGCTATCAATTTAAGTTGTGTTTATTTATACAAGTATTATTTTCACTGTGAAATTCGAGAGTGCAGCCATCGTTGTTGTTGCTTTAGGAAGTTACTGATTCACACGACTACCAATAAATTAAGCGTGATATATTTATGTAAGAAAATAATATTAAATATTCTTCAATTGACTTTGTCGTTCCACTACAAGGCGCTATGCAAAAGTTCGGGAATTTTAAGTATTTAAAAATTAAATAGTGTTCTAGTTTTCTCAATATTCTTTGAAACGAAATCCCTTCCGGAGTTTTGCTACCGATCTCATAAAATGTACTTCTCATAGGGTGTTGAGGAAAAAAATTTCAATTCGAGCGCCCCATTAAAAACACACAAACTTTCTGGAGAGCACAAAGTATACACACACGCGCGTGTGCGCGCACACATACAACCACACACACACACATACACACACACACACACATATATATATATATATATAACAGCGACTTTTTGCCCAGCGACTTTTTGCTGCAGAATACACCGACTGCATCTCTGCAGAGGGGTAAGACACCACTCAAAGAGTGTCCTGGACATGACACTAAAAAAATCTGATGGTGAGATTCCAGTAATGCTGGAGCTTTGCAGAGCACTCCTTCACTATCATCGTTCCCAGGTCCATTCTGGCTCGGAGTGGTAGCACCTAATAGAGTCCTATTTACGGGTCAAATAGAACTAAATTGCATACTTATGCTAAACTGAATTGTTTGAAATAGAACAGTTCTTAACATTGAAACTGCACTTACGCTAAACTGAATTGCTTGAATTAGAATTGCTTGACTGAAATGAATCGCTTGAAATAGAAATGTTTTTTGACAATTAAACTGTGTACTCATGCTAAACTGAATTATTAGAAATAGAACTGATTATTTGAATAAAAATGGATTTGACATTGCAATAACCTACAAAAGTTTATATCCCATAAAACCAACCAACCAACCAACCACCACTGTACATGAGGAGGACATGACACAAAGACAGTTTAACTTGTTTTAATTCAGAGTTGTCTTTCCATTAAACCGAGTGTCATACCAAGGTTAAAGAACCCAGTCTGCCCTCCTATTTACCAATAGTTGGATGGGGAGTAGTTGAATGCATATATTTGTCAACTTTTTTACCGTTATATAAAATGCAAATAACCTCATGTAGGATTTGAACTCGAGTCAACGTCTCCATTTTCTGCGACTTTTACCTTATGAAAGTGTAATGGTTATATATATATATATTTGTTCGGTTTCTTTTGTGGCATATAGACGCTGTTTTCACGTTTTTTTCTAACTGCTAATACCTCCCTTGGAACTCTATGTTTGACTCTTAGTTTGGTTTCTTTCTTTGGTTTCTTTGTTTAATGGTATATCAACTCTTTGGAGGTTATTTAATGCCAAAGCTATTCTCCTAGAAGAACAGTAGTGGTACTATTTAACCCATAGCTGGGGGGATAAGTGGGGTTCATACCTTTCCCAAGGGTATTTGTCCGAAAGTGAACCTAAGAGCGCGACTAGAATACGAGCTCGCTTACTACGATTCCGCAGCCCATCGCTTTAACCATTACACCACGAGGACACCCCCACTCTTAGTTTGGTTGGTATGCATTATGTTGCTGCTTCCATATGGGCATTGACGAAGTTCTCATATTTGTCATTCAGAATAGATGTTTCGGAAATCTCCCGAAGAGAATATGATTTCTTATCGTATATTTACTGCTTATATCTCTGTTGTTGAGCAAGGACTAGTTATTGTGTGTAGCTATAGTTGTTTGCGTCAAATTCCTACCAAAGCTCAGACGTATCTTTACTGAGACAATTCGGTGATCGGAGGACATACCTTCAAAAGAGGAATATGCCTAACAATTCAAAGTGCTATTAACCTATTTCTTATTTATGAGGATATAATCTATCTGTGTTTTAGCATTGTTTGCATGAGCGTAGGTCCATAGTTTTCCTTCCTTTTTCTGGAATTTTATATTAAGGCAAGTTAGTCCATTTTCAAGTGAGAAATCTGTTAGATATTCCCCATTTTTGCTTTGGCGATTTGTATAAGCTGAATTTGTTGTTTTCGTCAGTACCTATTTAAGCATTCATGTCACCACAATCTGGTTACCGGTCTGTGATCAACTGCACCTTCACCTTCCACACAACAAATGTTTTTGCAATGTTCTGATGTGCCATTTCGAACTCGTAAAGTCACATCATCATCATCATCATCATTATGTCGTGCAACCAGCACGGATATCCCTGACTCTCTCTCGCCACTTCTCCCTATCGTTCATCACCTCTGGCAGGTCTTCAGGGCTACATCCCGTATCCTCACATAGCTGCTGTATGTATGTTCGAGCTGGTCGTGCTGCTTTTGCTCGGCCATATGTGTGGGTCCATAGGAGTACATCACTTATGAGCTTGTCCCAGCTTCTCCAGCCGGGTCCTGCATGTCTGGTTCGTCAAACTTGGATAGTTTTCGTGATGGGAGGTAGGTGGACGTATAGTTGGTGCTTTGTTGGGTGTTGCCTCCAGGAATATTGCTCGCAGCATTCTTGTGTAATTGCCGTCTAGCCTTTTCTCCAGCCGTTTTGTTAGCGTCCAAGTAGTGCATCCATATAGCAGTATCGATACGACCGCTGTTTGGAAGAAACTGCGTTTTCTTTTATCAGTCAGGTCTGACTTCCACATGGTCGATAGCTTATCGATCGCTGTCCATGCCTTCGTTAGCCGCGTGTCGATGTCTTTTTCGGTTGATCATACACTGCTTCCTAGGTAGGTGAACTTGTCTACCAGTTTCGGAGAGCTTCCGTCTAGTGTGGAAATGTCGCTTGCTTGTATAAAGCCTACTTTACCGAATTAGACAACATTACACGTTTATCTGTGTAGCTTTCAAATCACACATGAAGTAATGCAATGCAAAACGTGTCAGCGCACCATGATACTACCAATTATGATACTACTCGTCACTGCTGTTCCCGACCACGGTCTGCAGTGTACCAGTTTGAACTGCTTTGCGTCGCAAACGACTACGTGCTAAGATATTGCAAAACTTTTTTACTCATTGTAGTATATATATATGTATACAACGAAACAGTCTGTCTGGATGATAATATATACGCTTCCCCATGGGAGTTGAGCATTCTGAGGAAGGAATTTACGGCTGCCGCTCGCATAATGCAAAGCTCTTCGAACGAATTGAGCACTCTGGTATCCGGTAAGGTATAAAATGTAAACAAAACGAAAGCTACTACGTAATACCTTATAAATTCCATGCTTGCATGGTTCGCTTATTGGCTGAGCGGTATGACACTAAGTCTAATGTAAAGTTGGGCGAGTTTCGATCTGTGCTTCAAGTGTTCTACGTGTCTAACCACACTGAAGAATTATGATGCACCGAAACAGTCTCTCTGTGGATGACAATGTATATATGTATATATATATATATATATAAGTATCAAGATAATAGAGAAGATGTAACAAAGACTCGATGTTATTATTCTAAGTAATGACGGGACTATATTTTTACTTGCAAACCAAATCTCCTAGGTAAAATTCTTGGCTATTTTCCTTCTTTTTTTTTTTGTTGTATTATGGCTTCTACTATTTCATACGTACCTTTATTTTTAACTTTTCTTTGCCTTTCATATATTGTCTTTGTGGAGGACTTTTTTTGAGGGGGTGTTGTTTGCTTTTTTTCTTTGTTGGAGAGAGCTTTCTTCTAAGATACAGTGTAAGATTTCGCCATAAAAGATTTTGAAAAAAATAAAAACCTGTGCAACTTTTTTTTTTCATACGTAATGTAGAAAAAATGAACTTAGAAACATAAACAAATCAATCCCACTTCAGACAGATCAGTGAGTTTTCTTCTCATAACTTCATAAGCTACGGTAAAAAAAGAACACTTGAGTTGGCCTTTTTTTCTGAATCTGAGATGCTTAAGTATTTTACAACTCATTATAGTTTACTTTCTTCATTTTGCTTTTTTTTATGACAACATTATCCATTCTTTGGTAGTTAAATTAGAAAGCAGAAAATCAGAATAAAAACGGGAATTCCGACAAGACCAAAAACGAAATCTCATACCTCGAGATTTTGTCTTTCATCAATAATGCGGTAACCTTTTCAGCCGTAGAAGATGTCAAGGTCAGTCAAAGTCCTCATCCCTTCAAACTAACACTATTTTTTCTGTTTCAGAATTTCAGAAAACATTTATCTTTTTATTGTAGTAAACAAACAATATGCCAGGAAAAAAGTGAACGAAGTAATGGCAAAATTGTGTCTCATCTAGGGTGTCTTCCTTGTTCTAAATTCTTTAACGTGAAGAATAGAACAGTTCGGACAATGATTTTTTAAAAACATATTTTTTTATTTGTTTGATGGTCGGTTGGTTGTGTTTTACGGCATATCAACCCTTGTAGGTTATCTGATAACGAATCATGTTTATACATATATATTAAATATGATCTGTAAATAAATACTTTGTAAATAACAATTGTAATATAATGGCCGAAGGATTTCGTTTTATATATCTTGCCTTTCAGTTTAGTTAGGCTGAGAACCTTTCGCTTAGCGCATGGGTTAGTTAGGTGCAACATGAGCGCTGGTGTTCACGCGCACGCAGGGCGGACATGTCATTCAGAGATATCACAATAAAAATCCCAGATAGAGGATATGATCAGGGATGTAAGTGACGTCACGCACCGGAAGCGTGGGCTGAGATTTGAGAAATGTCAGTTAGTCGAGATTGAGACCTGGGCGAGGCCAGACGAATTTGTGCGCTACGGGTGCCGCGCGTGTTGGGGGGGGGAGCGAAGAAAACGTCAGCATAGAAAGATTTTGCCTCTCTCTTTATGTCGAAAAACCTTTTAACTCAAAGGTAATAAAAAATTTTCGTACCTGAACTAAGAAGTCGTAAGTGGGTTTTTTTTTTGTGTGTGTTACGGGATTCCTATGTTATCTCTATGTGTGTTATGAACATTCTATGTACATTTCACAAACTCATGTATGGCTATGTTATACAATTACTGAACAAGCCAGTGCTTATTCGTTCGCAAACAGTTAAATGGTTTCAAGTATTTCTATCTATGAGAGAAAAACGTGCACTAGTGAAAACAGCCTCCAAAAACTATCGAAAAAACCCAACAAACACAAATGCCTTAAAACTAAAAACGGCACAATATCAATTAGCAGGCATATATATAAAGGAACAGACAGAATACATTCAAAATCAGATAGATAAGATTAGAGACTCGGTGGAAGATAGACAATCTAGAATTGCCTGGCAAACAATAAACGAAGTGAGCAGAAGAAAGAACACAGCCAAAGCAAAACTTAAAGCAGCAAACCAACAAGAAAGAATAAAACTGTGGAAACAGCACTTCGAAAACTTACTTGGAAACCCACCAAAAATAACGCATGAACCAATCACCAGAATAATTAGCAAACAATTAGACATTAAACTTGGACCGTTCACACAAGGAGAACTCGACTCGGTTCTCAGAAAAATTAAAAATAGGAAAGCTGCAGGACTGGACGAAATTCCCCCGGAAGTATGGAAGACCAGACAATTCGACGACATACTGCTCCGACACTGCAACGCAGTATACAATCAAAATCCGATAGATAGATGGACGAAGGGATGCATACTCCCCTTCCCTAAAAAGGGGGACCTCGGATTAGCCAAAAACTACCGATGCATAACACTTACATCCATAGCTGCCAAAATCTACAATGCCCTACTACGAAACCGAATAGAACCCAAAATCGACAACATACTTAGAAAAAACCAAAATGGCTTCCGAAGAAATAGATCTACGACCTCACAAATATTAACCATCCGCAGAATCCTTGAAGGTGTACGGGCAAAGAACCTACAAGCAACATTAATATTTGTCGACTTTACCAAGGCTTTCGACTCCATTCACAGAGGAAAGATGGAACAAATCCTACTAGCGTACGGCATACCTAAAGAAACCGTAGCGGCAATAACGATTCTCTATAGAAACACTAAAGTAAAAGTACGATCACCAGATGGAGACACAGAATACTTCGACATTGTAGCAGGAGTACTACAAGGGGACACGCTGGCTCCGTATCTCTTTATCATTTGTCTAGACTACGTACTTAGAACATCGATTGACAAAATCAAAGAGAATGGCTTCGAACTGACGAAGAAAAGAAGCAGAAGATACCCCGCAACAACAATTACCGACGCCGACTACGCCGACTACGCCGACTACGCCGACTACGCCGATGACATAGCGATACTGGCAAATACACCTGACCAAGCCGAAACACTTCTGCATAGTTTGGAACGAGCAGCAGCAAGCATAGGCCTCCATGTTAATGCACACAAAACGGAATATATGTGCTATAACCAAACGGGGGACATCTCCACTCTAGAAGGAACCCCTCTTAAACTAGTAGACAAATTCACGTACCTAGGAAGCAGCGTCGAATCAACCGAAAAGGACATCGAAACGAGGTTAACGAAAGCATGGACAGCTATCAATAGGCTATCGACTATATGGAAATCAGACCTAACCGATAAAATGAAACGCAGTTTCTTCCAGGCAGCGGTCACATCGATACTGCTATATGGATGCACTACATGGACGCTAACAAAACGGCTGGAGAAGAAACTAGATGGCAATTACACAAGAATGCTGCGTGCAATCCTGAACAAGTCCTGGCAGCAACACCCCACAAGACACCAACTGTACGGCCACCTGCCCCCTATCACGAAAACTATTCAAGTTAGGCGAACCAGACATGCAGGACATGCAGAGATGAACTCATAAGAGATGTACTCTTATGGATCCCCACACACGGCCGCGCAAAAGCAGGACGACCAGCACGAACGTACATTCAGCAGCTATGTGAGGATACAGGTTGTTGTCCTGAAGACCTACCTAGGGCGATGAACGATAGGGAGGAGTGGCGAGAGAGGGTCAGGGATATCCGTGCTGCCAGCACGATATGATGATGATGATTTCTATCTAACACCAATAGTTTTATATACACTCAGTTAAATAGTTTAAAGTAATAAAAAAAATTATGTTGTATTCAATTATGAAAATAGTTAATCTCAAAAAGGCTGACATTTTAAGTTACCACAACTACTATTACAATTACAACTACTTCTACAAATAATAATAATAATATCTCAGAAGAATGAGAACACTTACCGAAACCAAACTATATAGCAAAAACCTTATCAAAGGGATAAACACATGGGCTATCCTCCTTGTAAAATATTCGGGACCATTCTTGAAGTGAACGAAGAAAATCTTCAGCAAAGGGATCAGAAGATAAAAAAAGCTAATGACGATGCATAATGCCATACATCCGAGAGATAAAGTAGATAGACTATATAAGTCAAGAAAAGAAGGAAGAAAAGAACGAAGAAAAGAAGGAAGTAAAGAAGGAAGAAAAGAAGGAAGAAAAGAACGAAGAAAAGAACGAAGAAAAGAAGGATGAAAAGAAGGATGAAAAGAACGAAGAAAAGAACGAAGAAAAGAAGGAAGAAAAGAAGGAAGAAAAGGACTCACCAGTATTGATGATAGTGTCGATGCATCAATATGTGGATTCGATTTTGGGAGGTGCCCGTGGTGTATCGTCGTAGGAAATGGACACAGTGACACGAGTTCAAATCCTGGACGAGACTGATCGCATTTCACATAGCACTAATACCCTTGGGAAAGGTATGAATTCAATTATTCTCCCTCCAGCTATGGGTAAATAGTAGGATAGACTGGGTTCTTCAGCCTTGGTGAGACAACTAGTCCAAGAGAAGGAAAACTCTGAATTTAAACCTGTTAAACTCTGCTTAAAAATTAACCTTGTGTCATATCCCGGCCGAGCGGAGGGGTTGGGTAAATATGAATATGTGGATTCGAAGACTACATAAAAAATGAGCAAATAAAGACTTAATTACAGTCATCAGAAAGAAACATAAAGATCAACTGAACACAATAACTTGAAAACATAAACAGAGAGAAAAGTAACTTAAGTGACGAACTGACGAAATCTCACACGAAAAGACCTGGTCATAGCTATAAAAGGGAAACTTTATGAGAGAATCTTGGTTTCTTCTAATTGCAGCACAAAACAACGCCATTAGGACCAGCTATGTTAAAGAGAAAATAGACAAGACAAAATATCATAGCAAGTGTAGGTTATGTAGTGATTAGAGATGAAACGAATGATCACATAATAAGCAAATTAGCTCAAAAAGAGTATAAAACTAGACACAACTGGATCGGAAAGGTGATCCACAAGGAATTGTACAAAAAAATTAAAATTTGACGATACTGCCAAATGTTATATGCACAAACCAGAATCTGTCCTAGAGAATGAGACGAATAAAATTCTCTGAGGTTTTGGGATACAAACAGATCACTTCATTCTGACAAGAAAACCATAGTAAACAAAAAAAAAGAGAACCTGACAAAAAAGACAAGTTCTTAGAGCTTGTCAGAAAACTAAAAAAAGCTATGGAGCATGAAGGTGACGGTGATACCAGTTGTAATAGGCACACTTGGAACAATCCCCAAAATAGTATAAGGAGACTGGAAAATTGGAAAACGAGCGTAACACATCCAAACTATAGCATTGTTAAAATCAGTCAGAATACTGAGAAGAGTCCTAGAGGCTTGAGGAGACTTTTTGTCACTCAGACTCCAGTGAAAGACGATTAACTAACGCTGATGTGAAAAACTTGCAAAGAGTAATATGAGGCGCATCGTCACAGATAAACCATGAGCAAGCTGTTTCCACAAGTAATTACGTTTCGGTTTCTGTTTAATGGCATATCAACCTTCGTGGGTAATCTAGTACCAAAGCCATCCTTGTAGAAAAACAGCACTGGTACTGTCTAACACATAGCTGAAAAGATAAGGTAGTTTCATAGCTTTCCCGGAGCTGTTAGTCCGAAAATAAACGTAACTGCGCGTCTGGGTTCGAACTCGCTTACTACAATGTCTCAGTCCAGTTCGTTAACCACAACGCTATGGAGACACTACCTCCCAGTTTGGATATATGCGAATAAGTTTGCATGTTAAGTAAGTTTCTACAATAATAAGATATTCAAATACTCATGTCTTTCTGACGGAAAGGTCGTTTAAACAGATTTTATGAGTATAGTTTGTTGTCTATTTTTTAATATAGGAATAACATTGTCATGTTATTGAAAAGAAAGATAGTAAAGAACGAATGGAAATCCGAGGAAAAATATTGAAGAGCAAATAAAAAAACATTCTCGTCTGTTTTTGTGATGGAGGCGGTTAAATCTTCCGAAAAATCAATACGATAAAAATATTTGTCGATACAAATAATCGTATCTGGCGACAGACTTTTGAAATCTGGAACAAATGAAGACAAAAATAAAGAAATTCATTTCAGTGTTGCTATCTTTTCTCGAGAGGCTTGGCACGAATTTTTGCATTATTTCTTGAGGAATTTTATTCCAAAGGGAATAGCTATAAGGAAATCCTCTTATGGCTTAATTGGATAGATAGATATGAACAGATTGAAATTTGATATGAACAGATTGAGATAAATATGTTTAGTTTAGTTTCTTTGTTTAATTGTATATCAAAACTCGAAGGTAATTTAATGCCACAGTCAACCTTGTAGAAGAACAGTGGTAGTACTTTTTAACCATGAGCTAGGCGGGGAATAAAGGGGGTTCATGCCTTTCCCAACGGTATCAATCTGAAAGTGAACTTAATGGCGTGACTAGAGTTCGAACTCACTCACAACAAACTTGCAGTCCAGCACGTTAACTACTTCGCCACGGGATCTCCCTTTCCCCAAAATAGATAAATAGATTGCGAATTAAACAGGCTTAACGCACAACTTGAAGTAGATGGATACGAACAGACATATAAATGTATAGCTACATATAAGCCTGGTTAGGGAAGCTCCGTTTGCGTAATGGTTATCGTCATGGGAAATGAACTCCGTAATTCTAGACGAGGTTGTCTGCATTTCTGATAACGCTAGAGAAAGGTATGTATCCAACTATTCCCCACTTCTTGTTATGGTTAAATAGTAGAGTAGACTGAGCTCTTCGTATAGCAACAGGTCTAGGAGAAGGAAAACTCTCAATTCAAACCAGTTGTACTTCACTTAAAACTGACCTTATGTCGCACCCAGCTTGTGGTAGAGGGGTTGAGTAAATAGATACTTGCCTGGTTTTTGAGCATTAGAATTGTGTTATATTTTGAACTGGTCAGATTTTTTATGGATAATCATATCCTCTTATCACCCGTGATGAATAGTTGTTGTTGTAGATACGAGGGGCATACGATAAGTTTCCGGACTTTTTTCGTACAGGAATTTAGAATTGTCGTAGGCTCTTGAAAATTCAGTATGTTATTGCGATACATCTTATGAGATAACTGGCCAATTTTTATGATTTCAGCTTCAAATGAGCAGCTACAGCAGGAATTGGAATACACCCTACTAAAGCCTAATTGTCACAGCTGGTGAATTTCAAAAATGCAATCTGATACTTTAGAAGAACGATATGCAATAGAATTCTGTTTTAAACTTGGAAAAAAGGCCACAGAAATGTATGAAATGCTTTGACTGCTTTTGGACCATCTTGCATGAATCAAGCATCAGTTTTTGACTGGCATAAGAGATCCAAGGAAGGCATGGAGTCTGTGAGGGATGATGAGAGGTGTGGGAGGAGTAAGGAAGTCAATACACCAGAGTTTGGTTGGCGAAAGTGTTTGGGTTAGGGTTACAATGTTGAGGTTCTAAGGGAGTTCAGGGAGTTCAGGGAGAGATTCCGTTGGAAGAGGCCAGAACTCTTCAAATCGGGTCAGAGGCATTTCCACTGGGACAATGCACCAGTCAACAACTCCATCCTTGTTACACACTATTTGACCAAGATGGGCATCAAGACAGTTCCTCTTCCTCCCTATAGTCCAGGCCTTGCTCGCAATGACTTTTAGTTATTCCATAAGCTCAGACTCTGTTGCTATGAGACAACTGAGGAGATGAAAGAGGCTGTGACGAAGGTCATTGACACGCTCAGACAAGAGGACTTCCATGGGGCCTTCCAGAAGTTGTTGGAACGGTACAACATGTGCATTGCAGCTGGAGGAGATTACTTCGAAGGAGACTAGAGTTTCATATGTGTACTATCAATAAAAGTGCCCATACGAAAAAAGTCTGGAAACTTATCGTATGCACCTCGTACGAGTTCAGTAATTTTGTCTGTAGGATAAGCGATGTTCGAATTTTAAAGCTGTGTTCCGATATAACGTAAATATTGAGGCACACGTTTATGCTAGCGAGATATATGTATGCTGGTGAAAAATCAAGCGGAGCAGTTAGTTAGGGGGGAGCACAGTCCTAAAAGTCACTCCAGACTTTCGTGTTCAAGAGACGAACAGACACTTGAGTGTTTAGCATCGGAAACGATGAATCTGTAGAAGACGTAATAAAATAATTCAACTTTTTTTTAAACGAAAAAGATGACATCTCCATAGTGTCGCAACCATAGTGACCATGAACTCTATATTCTTGTGCTCACACAGCAACTTAAAACATATGCTAAACGAATAAACAACAAAAGATCCTAGGTTTCAAAACAGATTGCTTTCTTTACATTTGATTCTCCCGAGCTTTAATACAATCATCATTATCATCGCTTTGTAATCCGGCCCCCACTTTAAGCAGCCGTGGTTCCCTGCGGCTCAGTTCAGAATAACAGCCGTCTGTCTCCCATGAAATAGTAATAATCGGTATTCACGTCCAGATAAAATTCTAATTTTAACAACAAACGCTCAAGACAGAAGAAATTCTGCCTTCGCTAAAGTAGTTTCACATCCGCCATAGAGTGGATACTGAGCGTGTGTTGAATATTTTTAAATATTTATTTCAATTATTTTATATAAAACTCGAGAGAAATTATGTAAAACTTTGTAAATTCTTCTCAGAGTATTGTGTCACATATAAAATTCTGTTTACGTTCAGGAAATTGAAGTCTTATATTGTCAATTAATTCAAATCCTACATCGTTGATTTGGCGCTTCGTTGCTGGAAAGCTGTGAATACAACAAAGGATTATACGAAGAGGTTGCATCTTGATCGAGCATTCTGCCAATGTGAGGGAAAAACCAACAAAGTCTATTGGTATTGTAAAATAATTATGAAGCTCTTTGTGTTTGTTGTAATAATCCTTTGGCTCCAAAATCAATCCTGACACCAGAGTCATCATATGATAAAGGCTTTGTTGGTCATACAGCTGCTTTTATTTTTTTGTCTGTGTTTTCAGTTCTAAAGAAGACTTATAGAACTTGTAGAAATGACACGATAGTAAGGTGATATTAGATTACTTCTAGTATATATATATATATAATGAAAATAATTCCTACATAGCAAAGAGCGAGTCTAATTAGGTTTCACCAAACCGGTTCTTCAGGATTAAAATGCGATCTTGAAAAGCCGTTCAGGTGAAACCCCAACAAGACTCGCTCTTGGCCATGTAGGATTTATTTTCATATTAGCTCTATCTCCTGTATTACGTTTTAACTTAGCTAATTCTGTTGTTGTTTTTTTTTGGGGGGGTTGACACGACATACCTGTTGCTTAATTATTTTCAAGTAGCACGTGTGGTTTCGTCATTTCTTTTTTTACTAAATTTTTTTCCCATCTTGGAATTTGACTTGCAACTTTGTGTCCCAAGTTTCTTAAATTCTTCCAATATAATCAATAATTTATTTAAATCTTTACCTTCCTGGTTGATCCGAAAACATTTCTACACCCCTCGTATATATATATATATATATATATATATATATATATATATATATATATATATATATATATATATATATTCTTCAGTCCAATCAATCCGGAGTCGGGAATAATTCCGTCAGGACAATTAAATTATTCAAACTTCGAATATTTAAATATTCCTGGTAACGAGCTCAAGGTGAATGACATCACAGAGCAACAATTCCTTTAAGAAAAACTAAAATCCGGTTACTTAGTGACCGGATTTTAGTTTTCTTAAAGGTATATATATATATATATATATATATATATATATAATTTGCTAAAATTATAAACAAAGAAGGCTCAATATCGGTAATAGAGAATGTATGTTAGTTTAGCGGAGGCACTTGATGGTGACTATCAGTTTCATGTCTTGGTTCGATGATCACAAAAAATAGAACTTGACAGTCACCATGTTCCGCTGACTCTGTATCGACGTTATCTTAATTATACATATACATATATGACTGTGTTCATGGTATATATATATATATATATATATATATATATTGTCATCCACAGCCGTCATTATTTTGATAGGAGTGGTAAGCTACTGAGTTTGTACTAAAGAGTGGTTTTCTTTCGGTTGAAAACAGTGAATAGAAAACGCAAAATAGTCTTCTGAATTAATACAATCATCACTTAGAGTTATACTGAGTTAAGGAACATCACTAGCTTGTCAAAAGAAATAATGTATCAGGCTCTCTCCTTCTCTGTCTTAACAACTAAATCTTAAAACTCTCTCTCTCTCTCTCTCTCTCTCTCTCTCTATATATATATATATATATATATATATATATATATATATATATATATATATATACATACATATATATATATATATATACCATATTGGTCATGCAAATTTAAAACATCCAATTAGAACAGCACAAAGTGATGTGAGGGTACTGCTTTTAAGGAAAGTGGCGGACGGTCGGCAGCTAAACTAGACGACCGAATCTGCCAATAATAAATTGATTCTCTTCAAGCCAATAAATTTTGCTGAGCTAGAATCACTTCCTGAATATCAAGACAGTTCGTGGCGGTGCGCGAAGAGGATTGTCTGCTTCTGCGAAAATGAAATCGTCTGCAATTCTTGAAACAAGCCGTTAGTATTTCGAAAGTTCTTATCTGATTAAGAATCGGTGAAGTCGGAGAGAAACTTTGCCAAGACACACTCCCATACCCCCAACTCACCGTTTTACTTCCCTTCCCCTCTCTTTCAAGCACACACACACACACACACACACGTATATACGTGCGTACGTGCGCACACACGAACACTAAGTCCGGTTCCCGGATAGTATAAATACAAAATGAAAGTCTGATACACTTTAAATAAGTGAGATAGCTTTGATGAGAATGCCGGGTACGATTGACGAACAAGTATGAAGTGAGAACTCCAATCGACGTTAATTATAAGCTGTGATGTTTTCAAAATTGACGTGCCTGCTGCTTATTCTTAATGGTTCGATTGTCCTTTTATCTCTGTTCTTAATACTTTGTATGGTAAATCAATTTTAGTAGTTTAACAAAAGTACGACATTCCAGATCAAAAGTAGACACTAGAACTTTTTTTTCATGAGATCAGATCTTATGGGTTGAATCTGAGAACTTGAGACAATGAATTACGAAGAACGATTTCAATGATATGAATTTTATACGTTTGACTATACCATTTGTGATTTTGATTGCATCATTTCAGCTTGTCTGGTCTTCTTTACTTAAAGTCAATTGTCTCAAGATAACTTCCTCAATATTTGAAATCCTTTCACTCAAAAATAAATATTAGATTTACACGTCCAAAACTACGGAGCAATAACCTCGTGGAAAACGTAATTAAGTTTATGTATTTACTAAATCCCGCCTATATAAACAGAATGTGACACAAAGTCAGTTTCTCAGCGGAGTATAGCTGGTTTTGAATTTAGATATTTCCTTCTCTTAGATAGGTAGCCTAACCAAAGCTAAAGAAATCAGTCTGCCCTTCTATCTACCCAGAAGAAGAGACAGATTCATGCCGTCCTCAAGAGCATTGCCTTTATGGGAAACTCAGGTCACCGATTCCATTGTCTACGATGATAACCGTTACACTAATCACACCTACAGTAAAGATGATCATTAAGAATCCATTTGTAATTGACCATTGGTTTGCACAATACAGCTTTTTGGTTAGTTACGGAATTTTCTTAGCCTGGTACAAGGACGTAATAGGTGAGCACTCAGTATGGATTTGGCAAAAAAACTGAGCAGGGAGAAATGGATTCATAACTTTTTAAGTGAGAGAAAAACTTTACCGAAATTTGAACCACGTTCGTTTATTCCATTTTCTGGAATGTTAATCGTTTGGCTAACTCAACTGCCATGAGGGTGTCCTCGTGGTGTAATGGTTAAAGCAATGGACTGCGGAATCGTAGTAAGCGAGTACGTACTCCAGTCGCGCTATTACGTTCAATTTCGGGCAAATACCCTAAGGAAAGGTATGAACCCCCTTATCCGCCCAGCTATGGGTTAAATAGTACAACTACTGTTCTTCTGGGAGAATAGCTTTGGCATTATATAACCGACAAAGGTTGATATGCCATTAAACAAAGAAACCAAACCAAACCAAACCAATCAACTGCCAACATATCACAGAAAATATATTCTAGTGTACTCTGATGGGCACATCTACGAACATTTACTGAAGGTCAAATTATCCATATGAATGTGCTCAATATTGCCTAAATCAAGCCGTAAAAATGTTCTAAATCATATTTCACTTGCCTAAAACGATGAAGAAAAACAAGGAACTATTCAAGTATAAAAGTATAATTTGCAATTTTATTATATATAAAGTAAAGTTGGCGACCGTAGTCGAGGGCTACTAGAAAGCTCTCTTTTCAATCGCTACTACACCGAGGTGTAGGGGAGGGCACTACTCCTTTCCCTGGATTGCTCCACTTTACTCTTGAAACGTACCTTATAATGCTGAGTGTTAAGCAAAGAAGTATCAAGTACCATTTTTAATGTCTTTGGTATGACGCGATCTGGGATTGAACCCCAGTCTCCCGACCAATTGGCAAACACTCTACCACTAGGCCAAAGGGCTCATTGGCCCAGTAGGTAGAGTGTTCACCAATGGTCCGGAATACCAGGGTTCAATCCCAGGTCGCGTCATACCAAAGACTTTAAAAATGGTACTTGATACCTCCTTGCTTAAAACTCAGTAATATAAGGGTCGTATCAAGGGTAAAGTAGAGCAGTCCAGGGAAATATGTAGCGCCCTCTTTTGCACTTCAGTGTAGTAGCTATTGAAAAGGGAGCCTTCTGGTCGCCCTCAGCTACAGTCGCCAACTTTACTTACTTATGCTACTTAGTGAGGACAGATGTCATGTGACGCCAAACAAATGAAGAAACAGTAAAAGCCAGCGTTGTTATATATATATATATATATATATATATTGCAGAAATGATGAAAAAAATATTCGCGCCATTTTAATGATTGGCAAATTGGATTCTCCATTTCAATCCAGTGCCAATTGTTCATTGAGTAACACCCAGTTGTGGTTTGGCTAAATATCAGAAGACAAGGAGCTTTCGCAATGCGTATCTGATATATATACAAATATATCAAGCCGTAAGTTTCAAGTGTCACTGAACACGAGGAGATTCATTAGGTTCAAAACAAAAACTTCTTTGCCGATTTGCCAACTTTTGACTCTTCTTCGTTTTCAAATCTGCTTATCAATTAAAACATCTATGCCAAAAAAAAAAGTTTGATAGGATTGAATGTTGAAATATTCCAAACCGCAAACGTTGAACCGAAATTTTCCCCCCAATTTGCGAAAATTTGCTTAACAACACTTTAAAACTCACTGTGTAAAACAAAAAAGAAAATATCCTTAGAAAATTGCTGAGTGTTCACAGACCCACGTACGAGGGTGAGTCAAAAGTTTTGCAACATTTTGATAACGTGAGGCACAATTCGACAGCTCTGAAGGTAACGGACAACACTGGACTGAGAGATATTAAGATCGACTGATACTCTCCGATTGCTACGCAACGGATTTTACTGCTTCTGAATCCATGATTTTGAGCCTTATCTTGCCTGATTGTCGACGTTCTTGGAACTCGATCGAAATTCCTTGAACCATCTGGTTATTGTTCTATGATCAACTATGCCTTTTCTTTTCGTACAACACATGTTTTTGGTTCTTTCCATGACATCATGGCCCAATTTGCACTCTTAACGTATACGTTCCCGATTTAGACAACGTCACATGTTCATTTGTGTGACTTTCAAGTCATACCACAAGAAAAGCAATACAGAACGTGTCATTGATTCAAGTACAGCAGCTCGAACTGCTTTGGTCGGGTGATAAACGTACCAGAAACCATTACGTACCAAAATATTGTCACAGTGTTAAAAGTTGAAGTTCATCCTTTGCTGTTATGTAAGGCTTCATGTATACGAATATGTTTGATGGCTTCATATCACGCATTTTTATCCCAGTTCTGCAACCTAGTCTTAAAGTCTATGCGCCTTTTAGAAATTCAAACTTATTCTTTAGTGCAGTCATTACAGAAAACATCGTTAATCGCACCAAAAATGTGAAGGCCTTTAATTTAGAGAAAAGTGTGTCAAAGAACGGTCAACAATTTGGCTTACAAAAGATTTTACAGGAACATCTACTTTTGGATAACCGGAAGAGGTTTCATTGATTTTGTATACGAAGTTGGTTGGTTGGTTGGTTGCTAGATATTTTATGGCATATCAATCCTTGTGGGTTGTCTAATGCCATTTGTAGGATTATTTGTGTTGTATAGTCACAACCATGACCAACTATACAAACACATAACACATATACATCTACATATGCATGCAGAACACAACGACACAATAAAGACGAGCGACACAGTTCTTAGAAAAATATACCTCTCACTTTATTTGAAAGGTTGTGTGTGGGAGGGAGTTGGAGACCGAACAGAACTGCAATATATTGACCCCCACTCTATTGGCTATAACCGCGTTTCTTTCCCGTTCTCCTGGGCTGTTCAACCGGAGGCCTGGGGGCCCAGCCTCTCTGGGTGCTGGTTTTCTCTGCCGCATCTTGTCACCAACTGGTCTGGTCTCCAAATTGCTGACTTCCTGTCTTCACCGAGTTATATAATAGTTCAACGCCCACCTTCTTGTTGACGTCACAATCGCACTCATTCAATCCGTTCACGGTCAAGGTTATATTCTGATATTCCTTGAGCGGATGCACCTGTTATTTACACAGGTGAATTTCCTATTTTGACAGCCCGGCCGGGTCGTAGGTCAATATACAACATTTGGAAGCAAATGATTTGGAGGTAACTTTATTTTTATAGAGTCAGAACGTATTTGTCTCTACATTGTTAAATGTTCTCAAATGTTGCTATCAAACACTAACATATCTATTTAATATTAATCATTTGTTGATACACATTTTAAATCTTTATTTACATTCAGTAATTCTATTTATCAAGTATTTCTATCCAATACGAAAAATTTGCTCAAAGTAGCTTGGTTCCAAATAACTAATGAAAATCAATCTTAAGTAAATCATTGACCTGTTCTATTTGACCCACAGAGGTTATTCTAACAGGTACAACCACTCTGGATCAGAGTTGACTTGGGAGTAATGAACTGGAGCCTCACCATCAGATGTAGTTTAATGTCATACCCAGGACACTCTAAATCTTGATTTTTTTCAACTCAACTGACAGCTTTCTCGTATCTTTTATGATAAAAACTGTTGGTTGTTTGTTTGATACAAGAGCAATTTGAAGAATACAATCGGGTCAATTATACGAGTGCTACATTTGACATGACCAGCCATTTGATTAGGTCGAGCATCTCCTACCGATTGTCTTGCACAGTAAGGGTCCAAATGGAGTGTTGCAGGTCACGTGACCACTTTTGCTGTCGGGTCACGGACTACTCAACCAACAGGATCTCGTCTGCAATCAACATGGGTCACCGTCCACAGCCAACAAGTAGCCTTATTGGTCTCGTGGGGAGGAGTTTTACCCGAATGTAAAAGGTGTAATTAGCTCAGGATAATTTGCAGATGAATAAAAAAATTAACAATTTCTAATATTAAAATTATATGCATTATTAAAACTAGTATTACTGCTTTTGTTGGTTTTGATCAGTTTATCACAAACCGTGGGTTCTCCAACCTTTCGCAGATGTGTGTCCCACCCGCTAACATCAATTCTATCTATTTTAAAATTTCTACCTTTTTTGTTTATTCTTCATGTTTTGTCTGGGATTTGGAGAGAGGTACGAAAAGGATTAAGAAATGGCTTCCTGAAGCTTGAAATAATTAACCCAACAAGTGTAAGTACATACCAGGGATAATTTGAGAAGTTTGAAAGCAGGAGAATACCCTAGAAGACGCCAGGTTTTAAAAGATGATTAACTAAAGGAAAATTTGAAGGAAGATGTAGCACAAACATGAGCACTGACAGAAAAATTAGATGTGAATCAGTTGTTTGAATAAGACAATGGAAAAGAAAGACTATGTCCCTCTCCTACACGACCACTTCTTCCTCTTCTGGTTGCAAAAGCGACGCAACAAAAAAAAAACATTGACATGGATATTTCTCCGCATGCAGCAAGCGTGGTCTACAGATCTGATATTTTTAGACTGTCATTTTCTCTCGCTTTATACAAGCACTTATTTGTTCTCGCAAAATTCCATATACAATTCCGAATCATTTCTTTCGTATAAAATTAGTTCTATTTTAGCGAATTTATGTAAAAGGTGTTGTAATCTGAGCTGAATCCAGAGAATTATAAAAGACAGACAAGAATTGTAAAAAAAAAAAAAAATAAAAAATAAAAGACCTTAAATACTTGAAGGTATTCTTATAAAAAAAAAAACAACCTCACATTTAACAAAATCTCTTTTAACTTCAGAGCTACAATTCTGCGCGTTTAAATACAATTGCGCGTGAATACCACTCTCATTCAGAACATTCATTGATCCCATAAAATATTTCATGAACTTATAGGACTTTACACTCCTATAAATTAGTTTGGGCGGTATGCCACTTGTTCCCACAAAGATGGCGGACGCTCACATATTCAGTCTCGGGAAACCATTGGCCAGGAGGACCACATGATATGCTTACAACTACGTCGGCCCGCGTAAATTCAAGTCCTGCTTTTTTGAGCCACCTACAAGACGGTATTTTCTATAAATACGTCGTCTTCAAGCACCTTCTTTCTCTTTGACGAAATTTCTTCGTAGCGGCAACACTCTCTCTTTGACTAAATTTCTTCGTAGCGGCAACACTCTCTCTTTGACTAAATTTCTTCGTAGCGGCAACACTCTCTCTTTGACTAAATTTCTTCGTAGCGGCAACACTCTCTCTTTGACTAAATTTCTTCGTAGCGGCAACACTCTCTCTTTGACTAAATTTCTTCGTAGCGGCAACACTCTCTCTTTGACTAAATTTCTTCGTAGCGGCAACACTCTCTCTTTGACTAAATTTCTTCGTAGCGGCAACACTCTCTCTTTGACTAAATTTCTTCGTAGCGGCAACACCCTCTCTTTGACTAAATTTCTTCGTAGCGGCAACACTCTCTCTTTGACTAAATTTCTTCGTAGCGGCAACACTCTCTCTTTGACTAAATTTCTTCGTAGCGGCAACACTCTCTCTTTGACTAAATTTCTTCGTAGCGGCAACACTCTCTCTTTGACTAAATTTCTTCGTAGCGGCAACACCTTCTCTTTGACTAAATTTCTTCGTAGCGGCAACACCTTCTCTTTGACTAAAATTCTCCGCAGCAGCAACACCATGCCTCGCAGACATTCATATATAAGGACTATGAGACGCTTTCCCGTCTCTGAGAAACTACCTGTTTCAAACCATAGAAAAAGGACAATTTAAACTTGCAATTCTTTTTGTAGCTTAGTTGTGTTAACACACACACACACACGAGCTCACACATATACACACACTATTATTTTGCTAGTAGAGTTAGTAATATTTTTATGTATTAATGTAAGTTTTGTTATTATAGAATATAAATTTGTTTTGTTCGTTCGCCTTGTTTTAAATGTTCATTTTGTCCGCACCGTTTTACAACCATTATTTGTTTCATATCTTTTACTCATTCGTTGCATATCTTCACTCATTTATTTCACTGGCCTTATTCATTCATTTGTTTTATCCATGTGCTATATAATATGCTTGTATTCTACCTTAATTCTAAACTAACGCATTAAACTTGTGGAGAAGCCTAAAAACATAAACCCTTATTTTAAATATATCAAACTAAACATTAAAATAATCGGAGACCATAAATATAAAAATACAGATAAACTCTTTCACACATTCACCTACAAACTAAAGCGTGGTCACATCTAAGGCGTGGTCACATCTAAGGCGTGGTCACATCTAAAGCGTGGTCACATCTAAGGCGTGGTCACATCTAAGGCGTGGTCACATCTAAAGCGTGGTCACATCTAAGGCGTGGTCACATCTAAGGCGTGGTCACATCTAAAGCGTGGTCACATCTAAGGCGTGGTCACATCTAAGGCGTGGTCACATCTAAGGCGTGGTCGCTCCAGAATCCTCGACAATGGCCAATGAAGGTCGAAAGTATATGTGCTTGACTCATAGTATCAGAGACTTCGGATAATCATCAACCAGCTTTCATCGTCATTTTTGAAATTTCACTTCCGAACAAGAATAGGCTAATGAAAAACTCTACTCCAAACCATCGTCTGTCATCTTCAAGAAATTATGCCTAAAAGAAAATCCGCTGCCGAAATGCACTCATACTCACTCACATGCTGCATATGTGGGGGGGATGCGATGAGTAAATTGATGTCTAAATTATGATAAAATTAAAATAACACAGACATCTTACTTTATCCGACATGTTTTAAAAATTACCTGAAAATATTACAGATTAATTTTATTTAAAAAAATTGCCATTAGCCTCAATCACGACCTCTAGAAGACTTTAGAATTTCCTGAAAGCTTTTTAGACAGTTTCTTAATCTAAATAGCTAAATACTGGTATTATCATTGCCTTCACTTCATCTTTGGTGTTGTGTGGAGTTTTATTGTGAGGAGTTAGGTGGTGATGTGGTTGCAAAAGTTTTCTCGCTGCCAAGACTAGGTTCTCCTGCTGGTGGGAAATTGCACAGAGTCCTTATAACAGATGTAGGGTCTTCCAGCAGCAGCCCTCATGATTTAGGGTAGTACTAGCTCCCCCAGGCACTTGATGTAGGCTTCCGTGTAGAGTCTGAGGTAAAGTTTTAAGATGAATGTTGGCATAACGTCACTATCGCTAGTAACCACTCCAAGGACCATGATGTGGACTAGATGTTTGGTTTTCATCAATATGAATGTGATTCTGTTCTTAAATTGACACCCAAATACTCTGAGATCTTCACATTGGAGTTTCTGATGTTAATGCCACGCAGTACAATGTGCCACTTCCAAATATCTAGAGGAATGGATTGCATCATGGTTCTGCTTTCCTCAAAGACAGAGCCAAACCGATTCTATTTTGCTGTACATTATCAAAAAACCTGAAACAAATTCAGTGAATGCGCGAAATCAATTACACCTTATATATATATATATATATATATATATATATATATATATATATATATATACGTGGTGCCTTAAATAGGTTTCCAGACTTTTTTGTACAGACATTTAAAATTGTCATAGAATCTTGAAAATTCAGTATGTTATTGCTATACATCTTATGAGATGACTGACCAATTTTTATGATTTCAGGTTCAAATGAACAGCGACATCAGCAGTTGGAATACACCCTACTAAAGCCTAATTGTCACAGCTGGTGAATTTTAAAATGCAATCTGGACGTGAGGACACTTTAGAAGAACCATATGCAATAAAATACTGACTTAAACTTGGAAAAAAGGCCACGGAAATGTATGGAATGCTTCAGACTGCTTTTCGGCCATCTTGCATGACTCGAGCATCAGTTTTTGAGTGGAATAAGAGATTCAAGGAAGGCACGAAGTCTGTGAGGGATGATGAGAGAGATGTGGCAGGAGTAAGGAAGTCAATACACCAGAGTTGATTGGCCAAAGGGTTAGGGTTACTATGTTGAGGTTTTAAGGGAGTTTAGGTAGAGATTCCGTCAGAAGAGGCCAGCACTATTCAAATCAGGTCAGTGGCATTTCTAGCAGGACAATACACCAGTCCACAACTCCATCCTTGTCGTTGACTTTTTGACCAAGATGGGTATCAAGACAATCATTCAGCCTCCTTATAGTCCATACCTTGCTCCCTGTGACTTTTGCTTATTCCCTAAGCTCAGAGGCTGTCGTTTTGAGACAATTGATGAGATGAAAAAGGCTGTGACGAAGGTCATTGAGACGCTCACACAAGAGGACTTCCATGGGCCTTGCAGAAGTTGTTGGAACGGTACAACAAGTGCATTGCAGCCGGAGGAGATTAATTCGAAGAGGACTCGAGTTTCATGCGTGTACTATCAATAAAAGTGCCAATACGAAAAAGTCTGAAAACTTATTTAATGATCCTCGTATATATATATATATATAGTGTAGCTGTTGACTGAGATACTAAGAAATTCTATATTTCTCACCAGCACCTGTAACTGGTGTCCGAAAATAGATAATAAACCAAGGTTTTGAATGCTAATTTACAAAGCAGATCTTGCTTACTGGATAATTTCCCCAATCTAGTTGTACACTTTCTTCAATGTTACATTAAGCCAAATTTAAGATATACAAAGTACGATAGATCTCCCATATTTTAAACTGTCACCGAAGTGGTGCAAATAAAGTTCGGCAAGTGGCAATGGTAGCTTCAACAAGTTAATACGTAACATTTTTTAAAATATGATAAGATACGATCATGGCTTGGATCAGCTACATTTTTAATGGTTGACAAAGAGACCTAGAGCCATGTCTGGCAGTATTTATGTCATTTTTTAGCGAATATGACACTAAACAATTTGATGGAGAGATTCCAGTAATGCTGGAGATTTGGGGAATGCAGGATACCCCTTTATTGCCATCGCTACCACGTTCACTCGGACTCGAAGTGGTAGCACCTGATAAGGCCCTATCCAGAAATCAGATAGAACTGTGTGCTTGAATTAAACAGAATTCTTTGAGATGGGACTGTTTTGACATTTTAACTGCGTACTTATGCTTATCTGAATTTTTGGAAATGGAACTGCTTTTTTTACATTAAAACTTTATTCATATGTTAAACTGAATTTTTTGAAAAAGAACTGTTTTGACATTTAACTGTGTGTAAACGAAAAACTATACTTATACTAAACTGAACTGTTTGAAATAGAGCTGTTTATATGTATAAAGATGGATTTGGCATTAAATAACCTAGAATGGTTGACGTGCCATAAAACCAAACTAAACCAAATCAAAACAATCTTACAGCCTCAGAATATTTGACATCGGGGTATTTTTCGACAGAAAGCTCTTGTAACGAGTGCATTTTTTTTAAAACTTTTTTCTCGTTACCGAACAGGTGCGACGTCAGAGAGCGCAAAATCCCTTTTTTACTTAGTTCTGTTTTTAACTTCTGAGACGCAACTGTCACGCCATACGATATTAAAAACCACCAGTCAGCTATTCTTAGTTTGTTTTCTTTGCCCAAAGAAGCGACGGTTTCAATTTAGCTTTCGCTTATCTTTTCTATCAGAGCTTTTCGACATTCAGCGACCGCAATGGGTATCGTTGTCTCCTTTGTTTACAAAGAAACAGTAAACGAACTCTGCAATCACAGAATAATTATCTAATGTAAAATAAATACTGAACTCACTTTGACTGACTTCTGTCATCTGAATGCCCATTCACTGATTTTACAAGTTCATTTAGTTTTTTATTAATTAGGGTATTCGAACTATAGTCTTCATCTTCATTGTTGTATTCACAACGTTTCGGCCGATGCGTCTTTCAACCTTCTACAGGTGTTTTCAAGTCGAACTTGGGGGCCTACA
Source organism: Sepioteuthis lessoniana (assembly GCA_963585895.1). Classification (NCBI taxonomy): domain Eukaryota; kingdom Metazoa; phylum Mollusca; class Cephalopoda; order Myopsida; family Loliginidae; genus Sepioteuthis; species Sepioteuthis lessoniana. The sequence continues at coordinate 37,594,027 of OY757911.1, forward strand.
CTAAACTTCGAACCGAACTCTTTATTTAATACACGGGGATAAGTAAGTAAGTTAAAATTAGTGACCTTAGTTGAGGTTGACCCGATGGCTCCTTTTTCAATAGCTACTACACCGAGGTGTAGGGTAGGGCGCTACTCCATTCCCTGGATTGCTCCACTTTACCCTTGATCCTTACTTTATAATGCTGAGTGTTAAGTAAGGCGACATCAAGTACCATTTTTTGAGACTTTGGTATGACTCGACCTGGGATTGAACCTTGGTCCCCCGGATCATTGGCGAACACTCTACTCATTAGACCAATGTCCCTGTTGAAAGAGCTTCAACGAGAAATCATCTCGGTTTGGCAGGTTCAATCCTGATTACAGGTAAATTACGAGGAATAGTTACAGTAGCTTAACTTTTGTACTCAGTAATGGTTAACAGAATTAAAACAATCTACCTCCATAGATTAAAGAGTTCGGTTCGAAGTTTCATGTAGGCTCCCGAGTTCGACATTAAACACCTGAAGAAGGTCGAAAGACGCATCGGCCAAACTGTTGTGAATATAGCAATAAACATTTAGACAACAGAGTGAAAACATTAAATCATCAGGCTTCATCTCAGAAATTTAGACACATACGTTCATTCAAATTTATCAGTACCTTTATTCGAAATAAGCCTCGCCCTATCAGCAGACCTTACAATACACAAACAGTACTCCCTGAAGATGTGTAAAAAAGAAAAAATAGGTGCCCCACGTATGATACTAAACTGCACCTGAAGGTTAAGGCTCCAGTTCTGGAGTTCTGGAGTGTGTGGAGTACTCCTTCATTGCCATCACCTTGACTCGGAGTGGTAGTACTTGTTAAGGTCCAGTCAATGGATAAAATAGATCTATTGAAAAATATGAGATAGAAATACTTGATACCGTATAGCTCGCCCAGTCTGTTTGCGAATCATAAGACTAAATCTACGAATTATCTGTGTAAATTATTTGTATTAAGAATAGTTGCTTGAAGCTATAATTGTTTACTAAGGACTATAATTAGTTACTCTAATGCAATGATAAGTTAGTAAGTAAAGGTGGCAACCTTAGTTGAGGGTAACCCGAAGGTTCCCTTTTCAATAGCTACTACATCGAGGTGTAGGGGGGACGCTACTCCATTCCCTGGATTGCTCCTCTTTACTCTTGATCCCTACCTTATAACGCTGAGTGTTAAGCAAGGCGGCATCAAGTACAATTTTTGAGTCTTTGGTATGACTCAACATGGGATTGAACCCCAGTCCCCCGGATCATTGGCGAACACTCTACTCATTAGGCCAACGTGTAAACAAATAACTATTAGGAAATAGAAATAGTTACTTGAAATTGTATGATTATTTGTATTTACTTGGAATACTTGAAATAATATATGTTACTATATATAAATATATAGTACAATTAAATGGAGACTCAAACTCGGTTAAGCCGTCATAATAAATTTATCCGGTTTAACTATCTCGATCCTAATTGAAACAAGAGGAATATCTAGGATGGCAACAGCTGGGTTAATTAAAAGACATATTAGAAATAAATGTAAATCATATATAAGATAGCCATTAGTTAAACGATCTTAGTCTGTTTAGAAAAGCACACCTGCCAAGTAGAAGAAACCACAAACAGAACACAAAAACACAAAAAAATTAGAAGGGACTGACCAGTAGATTAATTCCACTCCTGTTTCTTAATCGTTCTAACATATAACATGTTAACACCCTCTGCTCACGCCTATGAACAAAAGAATTTGTAACTTTGTAATTTGATTTCCACTTTATGTTTTTTATTTTTATTTTCTGATCTTTAATTTCATTTTTTAATTACCTTATTTTATCTTCTGAATACGAACTGTAACTCCTCATTCACATCTCTGCGACAAGACAGAGCATGTAAAAGAGTCATCTGACGAGACGGAGAATATACCAACAATATTCTCCGCCGAAATAAATTTATGACGGCTTAACCGAGTTTGAGTCTCCATTTAATTGTACTATATACGCTCTGAATGTGAATTTTGTTATACCCTAGAGAATAAATAGTGAACTAACAATAGCCATACATTGAGCACTCTCATAGATTTATATGATTACCCTCATAAATTCTATGTAAAGAATAATCCACACCTACTGTCCTTGGACAATGACAGGATAATTTAGAAATATATATATATATATATATATATATATATATATATATATATATATATATATATATACGAGGATCATTAAATAAGTTTCCAGACTTTTTTTGTATGGGCAGTGTCTGAGCTTAAGGAATAACCAAAAGTCACAGGGAGCAAGGTCTGGACAATAGGGAGGCTGAAGAACTATTTTGATGCCAATCTTGGTCAAATAGTCTGTGACAAGGATGGGGTTGTAGACTGGGGCATTGTCCTGGTGGAAATGTCACTGATCCGATTTGAAGTCTGCTGGCCTCTTTCGACGGAATCTCTTCCTGGACACCCTTAAAACCTCAACATAGTATTCCTTGTTGACTGTCTGTCCAGTGGGAATCCAGTGCATGTAGTGCATGCCAGTGCAGTCAAAAAAAGGGACCATCAAAAGTTTGTGGGTGGATTTGCTCTGTCTGGCCTTCTTGGGTCTGGGAGAGCCAGTATGTTTCCACTGGGAACTCTTTCTTGGTCTCTGGGACATAGCAGTAAATCTAGCTTTCATCACATAGCATTTTTTCCAAGTTTAAAACAGAATTTTATTGCATATCGTTCTTCTAAAGTCCAGATTTCATTTTTGAAATTCACCAGCTGTGACAATCAGGCTTAAGTAGGGTGCATTCCAATTCTTGCTGTAGCTGTTCATTTGAAGCTGAAATCACAAAAATTGATCAGTCATCTCATAAGATATATAGCAATAACATAGTGAATTTTCAAGAGTCTACGACAATTTTAAATGCCTGCACAAAAAAGTCTGGAAACTTATTGAATGCACCAAGGGTATATATATATATATATATATATATATATATATATATATATATGTGTGTGTGTGTGTGTGTGTGTGTGTGTGTGTAACAGAATTTGGCATTAAATAACCTACAAAAGTTGTCTGCCGTAAAACCCAAACAGCAAATAAACAAACATGTAACTGTAAATTATATGCATTAAGAATAGTTGCTCGAAGCTATATTTGTTTATTTAAGATTCTCATATGTTACTTGAAACCATGCAAGTGTCTATAAACAAATGACTCAACTAAATAGAAATAATTACAAAACAATATATGATTATAATCATATGGTGTTTTGTAATTATTTCTATTTAATAGAGTAATAATTATTACCGGTCATTGGCCTAATGAGTCGAGTGTTCGCCAATGGTCTGGGAGCCCGGTGTTCAATCTCCTGATTGAGGCATACTAAAGACTCAAAAAATGGTAAATTTGAGCAATCCAGGGAATGGGGTAGCGCCCTCTGTACACCTTAGTGTAGTAGTTATTGAAAAAAGGAGCCTTCGGGTTACCCTCGACTAAGGTCGCCAACTTATTTGGTTATTCGTATTAGATAAGAATACATGAGTTGTACATCTGTGTGCAAATAAGTCTCACTTGATAGGATAACTGATATAATATAGCTGTGCAAAAAAAAACAAAAAAACAATTAAGTCACAAATACATTAAAGATGTAAATATTAACGTACAAAAACACAACTCTTTAACTTCTCGGCATAAAATAATGCTAGACGGATAGACATGCCTTTAAAAATCAGTTAATCAGTCAATTGAAATATACCTTTAATCAGGAATTATGTGCCTTCATTTAAGATATGATTATCTTTATTAAAAGAACATATACCATTATTGAAATACATTTCTTGGCACAAAACGTAAGTGATTTTATCCAAAACGTAAGATGTTTTAGATTCTAAGTGACTGTGTTTAATCGATAAAAAAGTTTAGATAATAAAACCTTAATTGATTGGAAAATGCATTTCCAGATTGAACTGACGGAGTATCAGACAAAATGCAGGAATTATCTGAACGAATTCGAATCAGGATCAAACAAAATTGGTACTTTCCTATTACTGACAGCCATTTTTTTTTACTAACGGATTAGGTTAGATTATTAAAAAAAATTATACTAATCTTTAACCTAATCCTTACAAATATCTTTTAGTTATATTGTTTCTTTTGTAAAACATTGGCTATTGATTATAAGTACCAAAAATTAGCAAAATTTTGTTCAAGTTCTTATAATTCAAAAGCTCATTATTACTTATTATACTACAATGTATATAAATAAGATATATGCATTATACTACAATATATATATATAAATAAAATATATACATTATACTATAATATATGGAAATAAAATATATACATAATACTACAATATATATAAATAAAATATATACATTATACTACAATATATATAAATAAAATATATACGAGGATCATTAAATAAGTTTCCAGACTTTTTTCGGATGGGCACTTTTATTGATAGTACACACATGAAACTCTAGTCCCCTTCGAAGTAATCTCCTCCGGCTGCAATGCACTTGTTGTACCGTTCCAACAATTTTTGCAAGGCCCCATGGAAGTCCTCTTGTGTGAGTGTGCCAATGACCTTCGTCACAGCCTCTTTCATCTCCTCAATTGTCTCATAACGACAGCCTCTGAGCTTAGGGAATAAGCAAAAGTCACAGGGAGCAAGGTCTGGACCGTAGGGAGGCTGAGGAACTGTGTTGATGCTCATCTTAGTCAAATAGTCTGTGACAAGGATGGAGTTGTCGACTGGTGCATTGTCCTGCTGGAAATGCCACCTCTTGAACTCCCTTAAAACTTCAACATAGTAACCCTAACACTAACCCTAACAATTTGGCCAATCAACTCTGGTGTATTGACTTCCTTACTCCTCCCACACCTCTCATCATCCCTCACAGACTCCGTGCCTTCCTTGAATCTCTTATGCCACTCAAAAACTGATGCTCGATTTATACATAATGGTCCAAAAGCATTCAGAAGCATTCCATACGTTTCTGTTGCATTTTTTCCAAGTTTAAAACTAAATTTTATTGCATATCGTTCTTCTAAAGTGTCCTCACATCCAGATTGCATTTTTGAAATTCACCAGCTGTGACAATCAGGCTTTAGTAGGGTGTATTCCAATTCCTTCTGTAGCTGTTCATTTGAATATGAAATCATAAAAATTGGTCAGGCATCTCATAATATGTATAGCAATAAGATACTGAATTTTCAAGAGGCTACGACAATTCTGAATGCCTGTACAAAAAAAGTCTGGAAACTTATTGAATGTTCCACGTACATTATACTACAACATCATCATCATCATGTCGTGCCACTTTCTCGAATATCCCTAACCCTCTCTCGCCACTTCTCCCTATCGTTCATCGCCTCTGGCAGGGCTTCAAGGCTACATCCTGTATCCTCACAGAGCTGCTGTATGTATGTTCGAGCTGGTCGTCCTGCTTTTGCTCGGCCATATGTGTGGGTCCATAGGAGTACATAACTTGTGAGCTCGTCTCTGCTTCTCCAACAGTGTCCTGTGTGTCTGGTTCGTCTAAGTTGGATAGTTTTTGTGATGCGAGGCCGGTGGCCGTATAGTTAGTGCTTTGTGGGGTAATATATAAATAAAAAAAATTTGTGTAGAAACAGTTTTAAAATCTTACAATTGTTATTATTCTGTAGTAACAGATATGAAAGGGGAAGTGCTCGGGCGTAGTGGTTAACGTGCTGGACTGCAACATTGTGGTAAGCGAGTTCAAAATACAGTCGGGCTTTTATGTGCACATGCCTTTGGGAAACGTATGAACACCCGTTAACTCTCAGCAACGGGTCAAATTGTGCTACTGTTGTTTTTCTGCAAGGATGGCGCTGGCATTAAATAATCCACGAAAGTTAACATGAAAAGAAACCGAATCAAACCAATTTAGAAGTTAAAATCGACAGGTTAACGTGTTTTGGTAGGGGGGGTCTGTTTTTTTGTTTTTTTGGGGGGGGTTGTTTGGGGGGGTTGCTTGGAAACGAAACAAGGAAAGAACAGACCTTCACGAAAAAAAAATTTATCGAGCTCAAAACGATTAAACTCAGCGCATGGAAATCTCAATCATTCTAAGTGGATGATAGATAATCCGTGAGATTTTATCAATTGTATAACTTCTATGTCACATTATATCAATAGGATGTTTTGATTGCTGCAGTGTTGCATGACTTGTACTTGTAAAATCCTTTCTTTGATTTGATCAGTTACTTCAATACATTTCCTTCTTTTGTTTTCTTTTTCTTTCTTTTTCTTTTTTAAGTTTAACTGAGATTATTGTAATCAGTTTATTTCGAGTTTAGGCGCTCGATCAATTGGATCATAATCAGTGCAAGTTTGTTCTGTAAGAATCAACTTTTTATTTCCATGGATTTTATTAAACTCGATTCATTCAAGAAAAACATAAAATGATTAACAGAGATTCAGCTGCAAAGAACATAACAAAACATATAATATTTTTGTGCGGAATATTACAATAAAATGAAGGTGCTTTCATTAAGAAAAGAGTCATTTATTTAACCGAAGATACATATGAAGATTACTATTACATATTCAAACAATGAAGGTGTAAATATTTCCTTTGCCGAGAAATAAAGTATTGTAATAAGTTTTTTAAGCCTCTGCCGCCATATAATTCAGCAAAAATGCGGGAGAAAATGTAAGAGAAAATGTTGTTTGTTGATATCTTCTATTTAGTCATTCGGAAACTAATGTTCGAGTTTAGAATAAAATTTTATTACTAAATTAATGAATTTAAACAAAGTTTTAATCGATTAAAATAGGATCCCTGAACATCTATATATAGAGTGTCTCAATATACATGGGGCCCATGTAACTGCTAATAACTCTACTAATAATAATATTTTGTTCTTTTTGTATCAGATTTGAAAATAGTATACTATAACAACAATTAATCCTCGATTACAATGCTTTGGACAAGAGAGGAAAAATATTTTGCATCACTACTTATTTGGAGACAGAATAACTCAAAACTCTCTCAAAATAGATGCAACTCATTAGTATAATAATAACTTATTACAGAAGCTCAAAAAAGATTGTACGTCCCCGACGTTGATATAATAACAATTAAAAAATATTGATTTGATTTCTTTAGCTTAAAGGATGCATTTTTACAAAACGTGTTCCAAATGACCGCCATTGCGCTTGTCTCACTATTAAATCATTTTCATTGCATCAGTTTTGAGACTCCCTGTATTTCTGTCATCGATTGACAAGGTTATTTATGCATATACAATACAAACGTAAAGGTTTTGATGCTGAGAAATTTTCAAATGGAGTTCCTACTTTTCCTTTGAAAGGGGATTTTTGGTGGCGTAAAAAAGTCCTGATGTTTTTTAAAAAGTGATAGCCGGTGGATGATAGATTAGGAGAATATGGTGAATGTGGCAAAGTCTTATACTGCAAGTCAATGAACATGTGCAGTGTCGTCTTGACAACATGTGGCCGAGAATTGTCATGAAGCAAAATTGAACCTCGTGGATTTACCAATGCCAATCGCATTTTGCTTAAGTGAACATGCATTTCTTCCATTTACAAAGTGTAAATTTCTGCAGTGATGCTCTGTTTTGATTGCAGAAAGTTATTACGAACAATGAGAATAACAGACCACAAGACATTCACTATATTCTCCTGTTCACGCGATTTCTATTTTGGAAAGTGTTTCGGTGCCTCGTCACGATAAAGGCAATGAGCCGATTGTTTATGATTATCCTGAAGGATCTATTTTTCGTCAAGAGAAATTGATTATTTGATTTCTTCAGAAACAGCATCGAACATACTTGAAATCGTTGTTCTCTTTGATTTTTACTGAGTTCATTTGAAACATATTTACCTAGTTTCTTCACCTTGTCATTTTTGTTGAGATGATCCGATATTGTTGAAATTTCAAGAGATGATCCGATATTGTTGAAATTTCAAGAGATGATCCGATATTGTTGAAATTTCTAGAGATGATCCGATGTTGCTGAAATGCTGATATTCATTTCTAGAAACTTTGAAGTGGGTTTTGTTCAACAAGTCTTTTTAGATGTTGTCAATTTCGGGTGCACGTTTTCTACCTTCTTGATCTTCAAGAATTGTTTCCCTGAAACTAATGCCGTACTCTCCGATCACAAGTAGATCCTATTGTAATATAATGGCCGAGGGATTTCGTTTTATGCCCTTGGGTTTAGTTAGGCTGAGAACCTTTCGGCTCAGTGCATGGGTTACTTAGGTGCAACATTAACGCAGGTATTCGCGCGAGCGCGCGGAGCGGACGTGTCACTCAGAGATGTCACAATAGAAACCCGAGATGGAAAACGGGGCTAGAGAGTGCGAATGACGTCACGCACCGGAAGTGCGCGAAGGATTTTGGAAGATTTGAAAAAGTCAGTTAGTAGAGTTGAGAACTAGACACCGGACGAGAAAGGTCGACTTTCGGGGCTCGCAGAGGACAGATGAATTTGTGCGCTACGGGCGCCGCACGAGATGGTGGGTGGGGAAGATGAAAAAGCCAGAATAGAAAGAATGTGTATCTCTCTCCTTATGTCGAAGAACCTTTAAACTCAAAGGTAATAAAAAGTTTCGTACCTGAGCTAAGAAGTTGTAAGTGTTTTTCGTGTTTCGAGATTCCTATGTTCTATGTATGTATGTTATGAACATTCTAAGTACATTTCGCATATCTGTTATCTGGCTGTGGTAAACTATACTCCATGATCTGTTGTTATTGAGAGGAATTATGACCAAGTTTGAACTCATACAAATCAAGTAAACGAATCACCTCTTTTTCATATTTATGATTAGGACCATATAATCTTCCAAATCAAATTCTGAAAGAAGAGATATAAAATTAACAAAGAGTACACTTTACTCATTAGGAATACCATTATTATTAGAATGATGTGTTAGCACAGAAATTGAACAGTTTATATCTTAATTCGTGATGGGGGCCATCTGCCTCCCATCACGAAAACTATCCAAATTAGACGAACTAGACATGCAGGACACTGCTAGAGAAGCAGGGATGAGCTCATAAGTGATGTACTCCTATGGACCCCCACATATGGGTGGGCAAAAGCAGGACGACCAGTTCGAACATACATTCAGAAGCTATGTGAGGATAGGGAATGTAGCCCTGAAGACCCGCCAGAGACGATGAACGACAGGGAGAAATGGCGAGAGAGGGTCAGGGATATCCGTGCTAGCGGCACGACATGATGATGATGATATCTAAATTGGACAGTATTTTCTAAACAATGTTGGGTATCATCCACTTTTTTCCACACAATGAACAAGTCCATCTGCCATACATAGCAGTAGCTACTAATACCAGGGCAGACTAGAAGGTGAAGAGCAGCTTCTTATAGGAATAGTATTAGAGCGTTGGAGACTGGAGATCGCACTAGATCACCTTACTTGCTAACGTAATAACGGAAGCCAATACTATCGTTGGACTATATCTTTATTCTGTATTTACTAATCCTATGTTCTTGTCTACTAATAGTCTCTCTATTGTATATACTTTTTCCTGAGAATATATCTCTATTTCCTCTCATATCGTGGTTTGTCCTTTATTTAATATTACAAGCGTTCGCTAACCAGAACGTGACAAACAACCTTATATCTATAGAGACCAACATGACGATTATGAATATGTATAGGCTGGATTTGATATTTTTACATAAACATGATTTCTTTTCCACAGTTATTTTCCTCACAAATTTGTCAAATATCTTAACGCAGAAATCCGTGATTTCCACATAGAAAATCAGTTATCATTCTGCAGTAACAGAACAGTAACATTTCAGCCTTCAGTAAATTCATAAAAAAAGAATTCTTTTCGCTACGTCCCAATGTCATTTTAAGTATTTGCCATGTTTAAATGTGCTATAGATGCAACGAAGAACATTTGAAACTTTGCAAATTTATCATTAATTTCCTGAATTTGGTTCGGATATAGTATTGATCAAGAACCTATCAACCTAAACGATATCTACGTATAGTTGTTCTTCTCTGCATTTGTTAGGATACATATAAAACCATTGATTAAAAAAATGCTTTATCTTTTCAAACTTTCATCATAAAGCGGGAATTGCCAAGTTGGAAAGACAAAATGAAATAATAAAAAACGAGATTTTTTTTTCTGGAAAAGAAAACCAACGACGTTTTTCTTTTGTCCTTAAGTCGCGAATTCAGCGCAGAAAAAAAATTGTAAAATAAAAACAGGAAAACACTAAGACAATTCAACGATGTGTAGAAGGATTTAATGTCTGAATAGAATTATACAAAGTTTCTGAATATTCTTACATGTGTTTTGATATTGATTTTAAAAGTAGTAAACCTTTCTTTTTGCTATTTTTAATTGATAGATAGAGAGATAGGTTTGACTTGATTTGGTTTCTTTGTTTAATGGCATATCAACTTTCGTGGGTTATTAAATGCCAACGCCATCCTGGTAAAACAACAGTGGTGGAACTATATAACCCCCCTTCTGGAGAAAGAAGGAGGTCCATATGTTTCCCTCGGTTATTAGTTCAAAAGTTAGAGCAATCGTGCAACTCACTATGATATCGCAGTACTAACCAGTAAGCTACTGGGATTCAGATAGATAGATAGATAGATAGATAGATAGATATGATCAAAATAGATTCTCTCTATTTGTTGGGGCTGTAGATATGCTGACTCCACTTCTACCCCCACAAAGCCCCTACAACCAGTCTCCTGGATATAATATTAAACCATCAGAGGAAGAGGCTCTAGTCCTATTGTTTTGAGGAATATGCAGTGTCCTTTCATTATCATTTATCTCAGATTTACTCTGAACCGAAGTAGTAGTACTTGTTTGGGTCCCATCTATGAATCAAATATTAATATTCAATCGTTTACTCAACGTGATACCATTTAACTTATTGCAGAGGAATGAGAATGTTACCTACAAGCTATTCGTTAATTATATATATATATATATATATATATATATATATATATATGTGTGTGTGTGTGTGTGTGTGTGTGTGTGTGTGTGTGTGTGTGTGTGTGTGTGTGTGTGTGTGTGTAAAAAGGATTTGCCATTAAATAATCAACAGGTGTTGATGAACCATAAAACCCAACTAACCAACCTGAAATAGCACGTAGGCTAACTTTGTGTGATGTCATCCAAAATGTGAAACTGACCCACGTATTTGCTTTCACTACAGTTTCCTTATGCTCAGTATCGCGCTCGCAGAACTAATCTGACTCACTTTCTCTCGCACTTGGTGTTTAGATACTGAGCCAGCTCGATCACTTTGAAACATTTGAACTTAAATTGAGTTATTGGGGCGGCTATATTTTTTTTTCTCTGGAGCCCACCACTCATTTTCTACGCCAGGCATATACGTGCTCGCTTTGTCACACGGGGTGAGTCATCTCTTCTACACAACCAATCGGAATAGATATCAACAATTTGGTGAAGAAAGAAAGAAAGAAAGAAAAGTGTCTTTGTTTTGTGATTGGATTGCAATCTGAAGTCAACTTCTAAACTCTTTAATCAATAAATAGAAAAATGCTGCGTTTACTATTTTCATCTTCTTTTATTTTCTTATTGTTGAAACCCCATCAACATAAATGACATTGGTGTTCAAAGAAGATTCTTATAGACATTGAAATTATTTTGAGAGCGTTAATGAGGAATAGATTAAGTTTTCATTTTTGGCACCGATTTCTAGTCATTTTCTCTACTTGAAACCACCTGTGTGCAAACAAATGACTTAAATTAAATTATCAATATTACTCAGCAATAGTTGAAACCATTCAACTGTGAGTAAACAAATTACCTCTGGCTTGTTTAGGAGTATTGTTACCTATAAACTATTCATTTATAAATCATGTGCATTATATATATATATATATATATATAGGATTTGGCATTAAATAACCAAAAAGGGTTGATATGCTGTAAAACACAACCAACTCACCAAGATTATTATTTAGTCAAAATAAAAGGAACGATCTATACCTAATCCAGTATTTATAGAATATGATGGGAATCTCTCTCTCTATCTCCCTCTCTTCCGCCCCTCTCTCTCTCTCTATATATATATATATATATATATATATATATGGAGGTGTTACGCGACCTAGTCTCACTAAAATTTAATGAGAAATTCCGTTATTGAGGTAACACGACTTATGCCAACATCTTCAAAGATATAGACAAATGGAAGCGCCGATCCATATGTAAATAATCCCTCCATTTATGACGGGTACTATGATAGTATATATATATAATTTTGTCAATTTGAAATCCTTTCATGATAGGAAGGACAAGGGGCAACTGAAAAAATGATCAACTGCTTTCACAAAGAAAAAATACAAGCATAAAACAGGCCAAATTTATCTAAAAACAACACTGTCAGAAAGAAACTCAAGAAATTAGATAAATTCAATTAGCCTAAAATCTTCTTCATGATGAATTTCAATGCCCAGATTAGATTCTGTCATGTATTCTCTCTAGCCCAGTCGGCTGGAGCTGTAGAATACACCGACTGTGCCCCTGGAGAGGGGTAAGCACCCCCCAACAAATATCTTAGATATGACACTAAACAATTTGTTGGTGAGGTTTTGGGAATCGCGGTGTACCCCTTCATTACCATTTCTCCCCGGTCCACTCTAGCCTGGAGTGGTAGCACCTGAGAGGGTCCTATCTATGGGCCAAATCAAACTAAACTGTCTACTTATACTAAACTGAATTGCTTAAAATAGAACTGTTTTGACATTTAAACTGTTTTCTCGTGCTAAACTGAACTGTTTAAAATAGAACTCTTTTAGCATTTATACTGCGTACTTTTGCTAAACTGAATTCATTGAAATGGAACTGTTTTTGTATGCTAAACTGAACTGTTTTTGAAATTGAAACTGTACTTACGCTAAACTGAATTCTTGAAAATAGAACAGTTTTGACATTTAACTGCGTGTAAACCAAAAACTATACTTATACTAAATTGACTCGTTTGAAATAAAACTGACTAAACTGAATTGCCTGAAGCAGAAATGTTTTTTGACAATCAAACTGTGTACTTATGCTAAACTAAATTGTTTGAAATAGAACAGTTTATATGTATAAAAGTGGATTTGGCATTGAATAACCTACAAATGTTGATGTGCCATAAAACCCAAACAAACGGAGCTGTCGTAATTGTTTTACTATTACAAAAAATATGCTTACAATATGATTGATTTTATTTGTTGATAGAAATCGTATATTCATACTAAAATGAAAGTAGAATATAATTAGTGTTGGGTATCACCCACCTTTTTCCACACAATAAACTAATGAATCTGCCATATATAGCAGTAGCTAATAATACCAGGGCAGATTTGAAGGTGCAGAGCAGCTTCTTATAGGAATAGTATTAGAGCGTTGGAGACTAGAGATCGCACTAGATCACCGTACTTGCTACCGTAATAACGGAAGCCAATACTATCTTTATTCTGTATTCACAAATCCTGTGTTCTTATCTACTAATAGTCTCTCTATTGAATATACTTTTTCCTGCGAATATATCTCTATTTTCTCTCATATCGTGGTTTGTCCTTTATTTAATATTACAAGCGTTCAGGAACCAGAACGCAACAATTAGACTCCTACTACAGAAGTTTAGCCTTCATTTATTGTTCAAAATATTTCTTCAACATCAGGACATTTTACTTGTGTTCACTTTAAAAATCCGTACCAAGAACGGTTGGTTCAAATTTTCTTGAATGAATCTTCAAGATGCGGAACTTTGTGCAGTACCCTTGTTGCATAGTGACCTTTGACAAAACCGGATGTTCCAGCTGTGTAAACAATGTGATTACAGGACGTTCTGGGTAAATAAATGAAAGTACGTCACGTGAGTAACAACCGGAATACTTGTGCGTTATGAAATTATATATACACGTCCCTCAGCAGATACGAGGAGTCTTGCAGGAGTCAGTCTTCAATTTGGAGTCTTGGGTCTAGATATGGTCAGCCACGAAGACTGGTCGCCAGGCGCCCGGTGAGGCAACGTCATTTAGTGAAGCAGAAGAGGCAAAGATGTCAGGGCCTGAAGATAACATAGCATAATATGGTCAAGAGAAGAAGTTATGGGTCAATATGGCCCTTTGTCTTCGTCTCCTTCTATCTTTCTGTCTCTCTCACCCATACGCCAGCTAAGACCTCTTTCGAGAAATAAAGTGTGAGAGTCATATTTTTTATAAAGAAGTGTCATTTATTCATTGTTTTTTCTTTCATTATGGTTTCTTCCTTCATCGGGGGTGTCCTCGTGATGTAATTATTAAAGCAATGTACTGCAGAATCATAGTAAGTGAGTTCGAACTCCAGTCGCGCTATTACGTTCACTTTCGGACAAATACCCTTGAGAAAGGTATGAACTCCCTTATCCTCCCAGCTATGGGTTGAATGGTACCACTGCTGCTTTTCTCGAAGGGTGGCTTTGGCATTGAATTACCAAAGAAGGTTAATATGCTATTAAACTTTCAGACCGTTTACGTTTCACTTCACGTTAATGCCCTTGGAAAAGCATGAATCTATCTCTTCTTCCCGCAGCTTGAGGTAAATCGTTAGACATGTTGAGTTCTTTAGCCTTGGTTGATCTAAGAGAAAGAAAACTCTGAATTGAGATCAACTTTACTCCGCTTAAAATTGACCTTGTGTTATATGCTGTTCCTAAATACATACAACATAAAGATGATATAAAAGACTAAAAATGATAATAAAAATTTCATTAAATTAGTAAAGATGGTGACCGTAGTCGAGAGCGACCCTAAGGCTCCATTTTCAATAGCTACTACACCAAGGTGTAGAGGAGCGCGCTACTCCTTTCCCTGGATTGCTCTACTTTACTCTTGATACGTACATTATAATGCTGAGTGTTAAGCAAGGGGGTATCAAGTATCCTTTTTTGAGTCTTTGGTAAAACTCGACTTTGAATTTAATCCTGGTCTCCTGAACTATTGGCAAATATTTATACCCATTTCGCCCCCATGAAATAGCTTAACAAAAATGATAAAAGCTATAGTAGCCATTATAGAACCAATTAAAAAATGCTATACAGATTTTACCAGTACCACAGAAATAGGTTAATAAAATGAAAAATATGTTAGATTTTGACAATTCAATAAATGAGCTGTATATGGTATTTGGTTGGAATGAATACAATGTCAGATTTTTTTAGTATAGATTATGAATTTAAAAAATTACGCTTTTAGAAAAACGTAATCATTAACATAATCTCCATGGCTTCCTAGACCCTCATTCCATCAGTCAAAAAGATTATAGATGCCACGCTAGTAAAATTCTTTAGGGTTTAATGTAAAATATGACACCAATTCGTGTTCAATCTCTTCTCTTAATGTCAATTTAAGCCCATTCAAATCATTCTATAATCTTCTAAGCAAGTGATAATTAAAAGAAGATCAAGGGAATATAGAAGATGAAGCTCATCTAAGAGATTTGTACTCAATAGATTTGTGTGAGGACGAAATGGAAAATGACTTCCTTTCTGTTGACTTTGGAGGAACGTTGTTTTTGTCTAGAGCTACTTTCAAATGACAAAGTTGATTCCAGTAGAGTTTAGAGATGATTGTTAGATTATTGTCTAACAGTTCATTGAATATCCCACTATGCACTGAATCTGATCTTTGAATGAAGTTTACCACCCGATTTCTGAGTAGGTCTGTTTCCTTGACTGATCTACTGACTACGGTGTTTAACGTTATGATAAAGGATCCACTTTTCATCACCAGTAACAAGTCTTACTAAAAAAAAGTTACCAGCTGGAGTCATGTAAGCGATTACTCACAACAATCAATACGCTGTTGTAGATCCCCTGGGAACATGTCTACTTTATTTTTTAATTGGGATAAACATAGAAGTGAATACCGAAGAAGATTACGAACAATATCCTTATAATTTGAAAGAAAAAGATAAAAATTACTCATTGTATCATTCCTAAAGAATAACAAGAGGCAATACTTTTATGAAAGTTGTCTAAAGCATTCATCTAGAAAATTAGACATTGCATTCGTTCCAACACGTTATATATAACAGTTCGACTCAAAACTGAATCGGTTGGTCAGATACTAAAACTGTTATAAATCGACAACTATCGAAAGGCTCTTAAAACTTCTAATTCTACAGACACCAACCACTCATCATTCTCATTCTTTAATATTATTTTAACTTTTTAAATAATGATAATCAGAAGCAGTTGGGCATCAACAGAAATTTTCCCAAATCTAATTTTTAAAAAATATTTTCGGACACGTTTTATTTGTTGCTTCTTCCTTTAATTTCTTCAAATCATATCTAAAAGCATTTTCAATTTCTCAAACTCATTATTTTATGAAATTAAACTTTTTTTTAAATTCTTTTATTTGTAAATGACGAAAGAAAATTCATACATGCAGCATCAGGATCAAACAATTCATCAACAGATTCCAACATTTCCTCTATGAAGTCATTGGTTAATAAAACCTGAAAGAGAAATATACAATATATTATTGTTAAAGACAGTTGCATGACTCAAATTGGGTTTTTAATTTATTTAAAAAATGAATTTTAGATAAAATTTCATCAAAGCAGAAAATAAAGTAAAAGAGATTTTTCGAAAAACCATCGAAGGTATTTATGGTTTGGTTTGGTTTGGTTTTATGGCATATCAACCTTTGTAGGTTACTTAATGACAAATCCTTTTTATACATATATATTAGATATATATGACATGGTTTGCTTTGGTTTTATGGCATATCAACTATTTTAGGTTATTAAATGATAAATCCTGTTTATACATATATATTAATTATATAGGATTGCAAAAAACATTTTGTTGATAACATTTTTAAACAAGCCTGAGCTCATTTTTGTACAGACAGTTAAATGAGAATTAATTTTTATTTATTGCAGACTTTTTGTCCTCATCTTGGTAGTCTTTGTGTTGTTTCTTCTTTCACTACGTTTCGGCCAAATTTCACCTCTGGCTTTCTTCAGGTGATTTACCGCGACCTCGGATGGGAATGCTGAGTCTTGTAATCGTATCCCCAGTAATTACTGCCTTCCATAGTTGTTGTCTATCGCACCACGTTTTTGACCAAGTAAACCTCTGGCCGGCTTGGGTAGGATTTGAAACAGCTATCTTCTGACAATGCTCACCTGGAACCGTAGAGACTCAACGCCTCTATCCGCTGCGCCACGGGCCCCGAAGGGCGATCAAGGATGGATTTTTTGGTCTTATAAAACGTGGTGCGATAGACAACAACTATGGAAGGCAGTAATTACTGGGGATACGGTTACAAGACTCAGCATTCCTATCCGAGGTCGCGGTAAAATCACCTGAAGAAGGCCAGAGGTGAAATTTGGCCGAAACATAGTGAAAGAAGAAACAACACAAAAACTAGCAAGATGAGGACAAAAAGTCCGCAATAAATAAAAATTAATTCTCAGATTAAGAATCCTCATCTTAAAATGATTCCAATGAAAGACAAAGACAGTTAAATGTTTTCATTTATTACTGTTTAATACTAATAATTCTATTCAACATCATTCATTTGTTTTCAAACAGTGAAGTGGTTACAAGTATTACTATTTAGCACTAATTATTCTATTTGCACACAGTCAAATGGTTCCAAGTATTGCTATGTAATACCAACGATTCAATTAAGGCACACTGTTAAAGAGTTTTAAGTATTGCTATTTAATATTAATAATTCGATTCAAAATTACTCATTCGTTTGCACACAGTTAAATGATTCCAAGTATTGCTATGTATCACTAACATTTCGATTAGATATCAGTCATTTATTTACACACAGTCAAATGGCCAGAGTTCGATTTTTAAATTTCAATTTAACTTACGTCTTTTTGCTTACATACAGTTTAAATGTCAAACAGTTCTAGTTGACCAACTATCATGTGCTACTACTTCAGGCCTGAGGGGACCTGAGAGCAATGACATTGAATAGCTACTTCACATTCCCCAAAGCTCTAGCATTATAGGAGCCTCACTATCAGATCGTTTAGAGTGATAATCAGGAAATCGTTAGGGGGTCTTACCCATCGACAGAGATGCAGGAAGTGTATTCTACAGCTCCTGCGGACTGGGTTGAAAGGCAGTTCTGTTTGGATGGTTAATTTAAGGTTCCTCCGATCTAACTTTATACGCAAGTAAATTATCAAGACCAGCTTGCCAACCATTACACTACAGTAGGCACCCTATTAATCCAGGTGGACGTAGAATAGGTTATAAAACTATAATTATTTATGTAACTATTTGAAAACTATTTTCTTGAAGAAGAATTCTGAGTTATAATTCAACAATGACAATAATTACTAAACATGTTTAAAGTATGTTGACATGTATAATGTGGCAACCGCCAAGGCAGATCTTTTTT
This sequence comes from Sepioteuthis lessoniana, assembly GCA_963585895.1. Taxonomy (NCBI): domain Eukaryota; kingdom Metazoa; phylum Mollusca; class Cephalopoda; order Myopsida; family Loliginidae; genus Sepioteuthis; species Sepioteuthis lessoniana. Next base: position 37,612,469 of record OY757911.1, read on the forward strand.
TGAGTGATAAAGTAATGGCTCTGTTTAGTTGTTTAATCAGATTTTTTTTTAAAAGGAGGAAAAGATCAAAAGAAATACTTCTGATTACCTTAAAAGAATTTCAATACACTCACCTACTGCCTCAGTATTACGGAGGAGCGTGGCAAATGCTTATCATTGTAGTAAATAGATACGATAACCAGAGTTCGATTCCTGGGTCAAGCTGGTTGCATTTCACTTCGCGCTAATGCTCTTGGAGAAGGCATGAGTCCATCAAGTCTTCCTCCAGCTATGCATAAATAGAAGGGAATACTAGGTTCTTTTGCCTTGATACAGCAACAGATCTAAAACCAAGACACTGGGTTCAAAACCAGCAGTACTCTTTGCCTAGTCGGCTGGGGCTGTAGAATACACCAACTGTATCTCTGCAGAGGAGTAAGACCCCTTAACAACATGTGTCCTGGATATGACAGTAAACAATCTGATGGTGGGGTTCCAGTAATGCTGGATCTTTGGAGACTGCGGAGTACCCCTTCATTGCCATTGCTCCCAGGTCCTCTCTGACCCGGACTGGTAGCACCTGAGAGGGTCCTATCTATGGGTCAAATAGAACTTAACTTTAGTTTCGAGAGTTTACTGTTTTTGGATTTAAACTGCGTACTTATGCAAAACTGAATTGCTCGAAATAGAACTGTTTTTGACTGTGAAACTGTAGTTACGCGAAACTGAATTATTTGAATTACAACAGTTTGACCAAACTGAATAGGTTGCTATTAGAAATGTTTTTGACAATTAAATGGTGTACTCATGCTAAACTAAATTGTTTGAAAAAGAACTGATTATTTGTATAAAAATGGATTTGGCGTTAAATAACCGACAAAGGTTGATATGCCATTAAACCTTAACAATCAACAGCGCAGGAGTTGAACAAATACATACCACCCCATCATAGTTATTTTTTAATATTCCTTTAACTTTATATCAAGTTTTCAAAAAACAAGTGTTCTAAACAAATATTTCCTTAGCTTATTTTAATCTAATACAGAGTTGCAATTGTAAGATACAAAGTGAAGATTGAGTTCTCTACCGAAGCAAACGAATAACGCGTCTAATTTACAAACTGTCGCTCTTAGGCAAGCGCCTACAAAGCAAATCTTGATTTCAGATTCTGTGATAATTTCTGGCATTTTGCTAAACATTTCATATCCTCTGACTGTAGATCTTTCTATTGATGTCGGCCGCAAACCATCCATCCGTTTAGTGTTGATCCGCCAACACTTACCAAAATTAAATGTCCTTATTTTCAGGCAATTCCCCGCAGGAGTCTTGTCTGGCATCTTCTGGGAAAATGGTAATAATAACCTTGGCACCAACTTCGTTATAAATCTCTACCATACTAGTAACTATTAATAGAAGGTAAGATATTTTTCTATCAACAGATTGCAAGCAAAGACTCAGTGTTTCTTCCCATGTGGGTTGGCTGCAAAAATCACTTGGTTTTTACCGCAGATATCAGAGTGTATCCCCATCCTATTTGACTTAGTGAAATGGGAAAATGTTGTTTTTTTTATTTAGTACACAGAAAAGTCATTTTTTTGACTTACTACCAAAAATTGCGAGGTTCACTCTTTCAAACATCAAGACATCATATGGTCTGAAGAATCGGTTGGCGTAATTTTTATTGGCGTGAGAGTTCAAATGACGATATCGGCTGTTTGTGTTTCCTTTGAAGAGATGCCGTGGAAAATACTTGAATCATCCTTTCTCTCCCCATGGGTAAAAATAATAGAGAAGGTATGAATCTGTAGAATCTGTAGTCTTGGTGATTCTAGGAGAGTGGGACCTCTTAATTGGAAACCAATTGCGACATATTTAGTCAACAGGCTAACATTGCACAAGACTAAAAAGAAGAAAACAGCAATTTTACCCAACTCGTGTTACTTTCCTATCAGAAGTGGCAAAACGGTTATTCTATTAAGTTATAGAAGAAGAAGTTGAAGAAGAAGAAGGCTGTCCGTCACTAGTTCTGAGACTCCAGATATTTCTATTTTAATCTTTTTCCTCATTGGTCAACTGGAGGAAACCAATAAAGGTGTCGAGCTATTAGAAAAATCAAACAAAAACAAATTTTACAGTTTTTTCTCAAGAAAGGTTTCGGTTTCTTAGCCATCCTTGTAGAAGAACAGTAGTGGTACTATTTAACTTATAGCTGGAGGGATAAGGGGGTTCATGCCTTTCCCAAGATTATTAATCCAAAAGTAAAGATAAGAGTTCGAACTCACTTCGATGTCGCAGAGAAGCACTTTAGTCACACCACCAAGGGAATACCCCACTTCTCACCATAGACAAACCCCTATGCATACATAAAGGAAAGAACATTGGTGAGTCCTAGTCCCATTGAGTGCCTTTTTCATACGGCCTTCCGCCACGTCTAAGCAAAAAGCTAGTAAATTACTTTAGGTTCCTCGGGTGAAGTGATGATTAGCAAACTGGACTAGCAAACCTACACAAGTGAGTTCAGGTCTCATTTGGTGCCCAATTCCTAAGGCCTTGTGCCACATCTAAGCAAAAACTTAATAAATTACAAAAGAAAAGAACATGATCTATTTTACTTTCTTTTTTCAATTATCATAGTTGTTATTTTTATTTTTTTCAAAATCATTTTGGCCAATATACTCTTCGACCTTCAAACTAACTTCCGAAGATTCAGAACAAACTAATTTCGAACGAGACTTGAACCCATATCGAGTATCATATGAGCTTGCAATGACATATAGCAATGCCGGTCTTCTATTGATTCCAAAGCCATGTACTTTCAGATGTGGTTATCATCTGAAATTTCATTGACCTTTTCGAAATACAAAAAAAAAAAAATTAAGTAAATTCGAATAGGAAAACTCAAAAAACATTTCAGGGAACCTGAACTTTCAACCAGCCGAATGGGGGTGTAGTTTACGCCAACAGCAGAGGAGTAAGACACCCACTTCAACGAGTGTCCTGATTTATGACACTAAACCATCTGTAACTTTATAGAGTACCTTTCATTGCGATTACTCCCAGGTCTTCACTTTACCGACGTCGTTGTTGGTTGGTTGGTTGGTTGGTTGGTTGGTTGGTTTTTTGGTTTTTCGTCGTATCAACCATTCTCAGGTCATTCAACGCCGAATTAAGTTATTTTCATAGACATTTCTGTTTTTGGTTTGTTGGCACAGCAACCATTGTAGGTTATTGAATGCCAAATTCATTTTTATCCATATAAACAGTTCTATTTCTAACAATTCGCTCTAGCATAAGCACAAAGTTTAGTTCTATTTGACCCACTGATAAGACTCTATCAGGTGCTATCACTCTGGTACAGAATGGACCTGGGAGTGATGGCATTAAAGAGGTACTTCCCCAAAGCTGCAGCATTACTGGAGCCTCACCATCAGGTTGTTTTATGTCATGATCAATGCACCCGTGTAGTGGGAGTCTTATCCCTCTACAGAGATGCCGTCGTTGCATTCAACATCCCCAGTCATAGTACCTTTCCTATGAGTTAAATAGAACTATTTAATCATTTATACATCGAAAGGTTTAACAGTGCGAAAAGAATAAAAAGCAATACTTGAAAACAAGTGAACTGTAAACAAACAAATGATTAATACTGAATAGAATCATAAGTGTTTGGTAATGATAGTAAAAACCAGTTAACAGTGCAAATAGAACTATTAGTGTTTAATAGAAATGTTTGAAACTATTCAACTGCATGCAAAGAGAACTATATATGTTAGATAGCAATACTTTAATCCATTCAACTATTTTCAAACAAATGAGCTGTCATCATTTTAAAATAGTGTTATCTACAAATTATTCTCTAACATCTCATATATATACACGTATATATATATATATATATATATATATATATATATATATATATATATATATATATATATATAATTTGGCATTAAATGAATCAGAAGCTGTTATCATTTTAAAATAGTGTTGTCTACAAATTATTCTCTAACACACACACACACACACACAAATATATATATATATATATATATATATATATATATATATATATATATATATAGGGTTTGGCATTAGATAAATCACAAGGATTGATATGCTATAAAACGCTATCAAACTAAACCAAAACCAGACAAACTTGTAACCAGTACAACAGCAGCCCCATTAGAATTCAGATTACAAAAGAAACGATCAAAGAATGTTTTAGTCCCTTATTTTATATCCAGTAGTTTAGTTCCTTTTTTTGTTTTTACTCAACACTATTTCTCTTTGTGTCAATACTACTGCATAGATGCACTATTAGGATGCTAACGAGAAAAAGCAAGATGGAAACAACACAAGAATGATACTTGCTGTTTTCAACAACTTCCAGAAGGATAACCCAACTAAACGACCACTGACTTCCCATCTCATAAAACATCCCAATAAAACAAACAAAATACTGCAGGTGAAGTAAAGACTCCCATAAGCAAAGCTCTATAATGGACTCCTACGCCAATGTTTGTCGACCATGAAGGACTTACATACATCAGCTCTGTGCGGACACTAGATGTAATAAAAACTTTCCAAGAGCGAAGAATGATAGGGACGGATAGCAAAAGAAAGTTAGGAAACACCGTGCTATCAAAATTATTATTATTATCATTATTATTATTATTTACTCATAAGAGTCTTTCACTGGAGTTTGAGTGACAGCAAGTTTCCTCAAGTCCCCAGGACCCTTCTCAGTATTTTGGCTGTCTTCAATAATGCTGTCGTTTGGATGGTCTCCACTCGTCCTCCCACTTCCAAGTTCTCCAGTCCCTTTAATAATCCTTTAGTTACTGTGCCAAAAGCACCAATCACGACTGGTATAATTGTCACCTTCATGTTCCATACTTTTTTTCAATTCTCTTGAAAGGTCGAGGTACTAATCCTTCTTTTCACATTCTTTCAGTCTTATTCTCTGGTCAGCCGGGACAGCAAAATCGACAATTTTGCAAATTGTCTCATTATTATTATTATTATTATTATTATTTTAGTAGTAGTAGTAGTAGTAGTAGTAGTAGTAGTAGTAGTAGTAGTATCTTACTCCTTTGAGATTTTTTCACACCAGCGCTTGCAGATGATCTGGCAATGGAGTTTGAGTGACAAGTCTCCTGAAGTGTCTTCAATATTCTGGCCAACTTTAATAATGTTGTAGTTTGGATGTAGTTTCGTCTCCTTATTTCCAAGTCCTTCAGTCCTTGTACCAATCGGTGACTGTACCAAGAGCACCGATTACAATTGATATCACCGTCACTTTCATGTTCTACAGTTTTTTCAATTCCCTAGTAAAGTCCAGGTATTTATCCTTCCTTTCAATTTCCTTAAGTTTCATTCTGTAGTCAGCCAGCCGGGATATCAAAGTCCACAATTTTGCAAGTCCTCTTTTTTCTTTTTTTCTTTTTTTTTTTTTTTTTTTGTTGATCATCATAATGTCTTGTCTTCTGACCAAGATTAGCTGATCCGTTTGTATGTCAAAGTCCTATAGGAATTTATGTGTGTCATTCTCTAGGACAGACGCTAGGTTGTACATATACGTACCATTTGTTCGTATGGTCAAATTTCAATTTCTTGCACAGCTCCCCGTGGATCACCTTGCCCACCCAGCCGTGTCTTGTCTTATACGCCTTCTCTGCTAATTTGCTGCATTCGCTTATTATGTGATTGATGATTTGGTCTCTATCACCACATAAACTACATTTGCTATTTTGTTATTATTATTTCTTTTGACCAGGCAATAACTGATGTTTCTCTGATTCTAGTATTTACATGAAATTAGTTTTAAAAAAAGGCGGCAACAAAAAAAATATGAAGAGACCATTTAAAGCGGGGGGGGGTTCCAGTAGCGTAGTGGCTAAAGTGCTGGACTGAGGTCTCGAAATTGGTTTGAATCCTAATGGTACTCCTGTGTTTACTTTCAGCCTAATACTCTTAAGGAAAATTATGAACCACCTCGCAGCTATGGGTTAAATAGTACTACAACTCATTTTCTACAAAGACAGCTGTAGGATTTAACAACCCACGATTTTTGATATGATATTAAACAAAGAAACCAGACAAAATCAAACAAGTCAAAACATTTTGTAGTCATTGAAATTCAAGAAATATACTGCTTACCAATTAGTAAATCTAACGAATAAGTTCTACACTGGGTGACCGACAATTGTCGTCTTGCTTAAAATAAACTAATGTTCATTACAAATACTAATGAAAAATGTTCAAATAAATATTCTTTTCATTTTCATATCAGCCAGCAGCCATTTTTAATTTTAATTGTTCATTTACAGAAAAAAATATGTTTTAAGAAATGATGTCCGAAAATTTACACAACGTCTACTTCAAAGAAAATCTTTAGTTTCCATCTCTAATATTATTAGATAAGAATTGGGGTTTATTTCGTCAATCCCTCGAATACTAACTTCCAAGGGTTCAGTCAGCTAAATACGCTGACTCTATAACTACAGATGGGTAAAAGGCCCTCTCTCATTGAGTGTCCAGAATATGACACTAAACTGCATCTGCTTTTGAGACTCTAGTCCTAGAACTTTGGGGAATGTAGAGGATCTCTACATTGCCATTACTCCCAGGTTCACTTTGATCAGGAGTAGTAGAACCTGTTAGGGGTCCATCTATGGGTCGAATAAACCCGTTTAACCCTTAAACTGTGTGTAAACTAATGACTGATGTTAACTTGAATTGTAGGTGTTAGATACCAATACTTGAAACCATTTAACTGAATTAGTAATGTTGAATAGAATTATTCGTGTTAGATAGGAATACTTGAAACCATTTAATTGTGAGCAGATAAATGAGCTGTGGTTCGTTTAAAAATGTTACCTAAAATATTCGGTTACAAATTTTATGTACTTGATATGTATAAACAGGAAATGGTAAAAAATAACTTACAAGAGTTGATATACCATAAAAACCAACCAACCAATCAACCCACTAGCGCCCATAATTTTTATGTATGGATGTCAAAAAGAAAAAAAATATTTGTATTTTCTTTTTCATGTCTCAAAAGACCCCAAATGCTTACACAACCAACTAACCAAAATGCTGTGTCTTTGTTGGTTTTTCTTTGGAGGGGGATTTTTTTCTATACCATAAAAATGAAAACCTAATCATTGAGATGAATGATAAACGAAATTAATTTAACAGATCATTAAGCACCGATTACGAAAAATTCGCACTTGTAGGCACAAATGAACAACAAAACAGTAAAGATTTCATTGATCTGGAATTCAACTAAAAATAAATACAAGACTGACCGATCATTTGATTCTCTAAGATAGATTACTTTCAAAAATTGACTCCATATACTGCGAATTGTTTTTCTCGTCTTCAAGGAAAAGATTATATAATTTTTTTAATTCTTTTTATATTCCCATTCTTTCAAATTATGGTCGTTAGCATTTATGTTCAAGAAAACAGCATGATTATATAAATATAATTTGCGTAGATCAACCAATTATTCTTACGAGGTTAAAGTTAAATTATACAGAAAAGAAAGCAATTGATCCCCCAAATGTTGGTGGAGTCAGTAGAAATTATTATATTCAAGAATGAACCGATAGCAACCCATGTGGTTTGATCACGGATCTCCAGCCACCAAACAAAACAGTTGAAATTGATTCTGCTATTGGGGTCACGTGACTAGGAATAGTAACATATATAAACGAGTCGGACAGCGGTCTGACCAATGGCGAGTCGTACTTAGGGTGGGGGCGTCCTCGTGGCGTAATGGTTAAAGCCCTGGACTCTGGAATCGTAGTAAGCGAGTTCGTACTCCAGTCGCGCTATTACGTTCACTTTCGCGCAAATACCCTAGGGAAAGGTATGAACCTCCTTATCCTCCCAGCTATGGGTTAAATAGTACCACGACTGTTCTTTTAGGAGAATGGCTTTGGCATTAAATAACCTTCAAAGGCGAGTTGGACTTTTCCTCGCCTCCACTCAGACCCAAAGGCTGAAGGTCGACATAAGCCGATGGGCGAAACACTGTTTGTCTGCAAGTGCCGAGCGGCCCTTCGTAACCTTCCTGAGTCCAGTGACTTTTCACGGCCTCGGAAAGAACTATATCGGGAGCTAGTGGTAGGTTCCGCTTCGGACCATCTCAATGAGCAGCGCGGCTGGACGGCGGAAGAGATCCGCTCCCACTGAAATTGGCGTCAGGATCGAGCTTCTTGAACAATTCCGAGCTCTCGCTCAATTGACGGCTTGCACGGAACGCGTTCTCGGTTTGGACTTCAGAGCAGTCCTGGCAGACATGCCCGATTGTGCTCACTGCAGCAGTGGTTTAGAAAAACGGCTGAGCACGCCTTCTACTACTGCGAGCGAGTTCGCCCGTTCTAGGATCACGTCGGGGAGTGGACGGCTCGCATCGAACCCAAGCAACTCGTGCTGCTTGACGTTGGTTACGTCGTGAGCAACGTTTTACCTCCGTTTCAGAGTGAGAAGCGTGTGGTGTTTCTCGCGATCCTAACTGTAGCCAGAATAATGATTTGGACGACTCGAAAGAAGGGATTTTATGACGACGCGAACTTTTCTCATCGTGATCTGGTTTTGTATTTTAGGCATCAGTTTAGGATCAAAATCAGATGCGATAAAAACGCTTGGATCGCATAACATTCGACAAAAGGTGGGTGGAGCCTGATCGTACGAAAGGGGGCAATGTTGAAGTTATCCTTCCTACCCATGGCGTCTACAGTACGGGTCCTTCGGGACCCCATCCCGGGTAAGCAGGCAATGTTTTCCCCCTCTTGAAACCTAGTTAGCAGTGTGTTGTGAGTCATAGTCCCCGTCACCTAGTTATTAGTCTCCAAGTTCTTACCCATCCCTATTATTTTTGTACCTCAACCCTTACTCCAGCCTGCTTTTGTTGAAGATCTTGGAATTTCACATGTATAAAATTCATATTATCTGCCATTAACAGCCCATACCGCGCCCAACCCTGTCCTTTTTGCCCATTAGATTAGGAACCCTCTCCAACTTAGGGTAGGTGCGGCTTGTTTTCGGACACCGGAAGACTGTCAGCCTCCATTTCATAGACGGGGAATCGGAGGGCAACCAAATAGGGAATTTTCCCCCTTTTTTATTGGTTTTTCACTTTTTCTTTTCGTGGTTTTTCTCCCATCCCCAACACACATTTTGTCAAATAAATCACACTTTGTAAATAATATCATACACTTCATTTCGGTTTTTTTTTTAAGTAGGTCTTCACGCTGAGCAAGTGAAGTATTTTGGTGAATGTAGCGTGGTTGGTGTTGGATGACAGTATATATATATATATATATATATATATATATATTGTATTGTTGAATTGGTCGGCGAATATGGTTAGCTAGGACCCCCTTAGAAAACATAGAAAAACATGACCACTCCCTTTCCCTCCCGTACAAAACTTTAAGGCTTCATGCCATTCTTGTTTGTAAATAATAAGGAAATAAAGAGACGGGTGAAGTATGGAATGTAACATTCGGCATCGTACGAGAGTGAAGTGATAATAAAGTATCGGCCAAAATTATCCCCTCTCACGGACCATTATAAAAGTGGCGATGAAGAATAGTTTTTTGAACATTACAAAAGAAATGAAAAAAATTCAGGTGAAATAATACCTGAATGCTATCTTGATTATCTCAGTTGAATACCGAAACATGTTTTTGAAATCGAGAGTCTTAAATGATGCACTAAATTGCCTGTACCGTATTTTGTGACATCTTATTTTTAACACCTTATTTTATGATAATTCATTTTGAAAAACCTTATATAATGCATTTAGAGCTGTCTTTTATCGAGAACATTTCTGTAGAAAAACATGTTATTGTAATAATGCATTTAGATCTATCTTGTATAGAAAAGGTTTGCAATATTTATAACATCTTGCGAAATGAATTTAGAGTATTCTTATTGGAACAAAAAATTGTACCAAATAGTTGTAGCAACATGTACATTATATCTAAAGTTTTCTTTCGGATTCAAATTTTGAATTGAAATATTTGTAACACTTCTATATATCCGGCTTGCCAATGGTCCGGGAGACCCGGGTACAATCCCAGGTCGGGTCATACGAAAGACTTTAAAAATGGTACTTAATACCTACTTGCTTAAAACTCAGCATTATAAGGTACGTATCAAGGGTAAAGTGGAGCAATCCAAGGAAAGGAGTAGCTATTGAAAAGGGAGCCTTCGGGTCCTCTCGACTACGGTCATTAACTTTACTTACTTATATATATATTGTGTATGTGTAATGAAATACCGATTACACTTGGCAAACAACAGATTACTTATAAAGAAAAGCTTCAAAATATTTGCAATAACTTGCATATTGCATTTAGAAACTTCTTATATCGAAAATACTGAAATATTTGTAACACCTAATATTGCTTTTTGAGTTTCGTATATCAAAAATTGCAAATAGCTTTAATTGTTTTTATTTATCGAGTAAGATGCGACAGAAATGATAAAATAATAATAAATACCGAAGAAGTAACAAAGTTTGTTTTCACTTTTTTCATTTCGTGTAAAACAACTTGAATTTTTTTTAATGATTTTCTTTCTTTTATTTTTTTTCTTTAAAAAATTAAATTTAGTCATTTTCAGCGAAAAGGTTTATACTGATGATATAAATGAAAGATATTTTGGGAAATTTTTATTAAGCGTAGGAACCTACGCTCATTGGGGGATTCAAAACTTTTTTTTTTTTGTTGCCCAATTGAGGTTATGGCTGGAATTGCTGTAAGTCGACAGAATAAATGCATAATATGCATTAATTTAGATTTTAAGAAATATTCTGTGATAGTTCATTGACAGTTTCCGTTTCTGTTTAAAAATGTCAAGAAATTATAATTCTACATAAGACCTGACAAAAATAATTGGAATATAAGTAGACAATAATTCGAAAAGATCAAATGAAAAATTTGAAGATTCGGTATTGTGAAGTAGCACACTTTTGAAGGCAAATACACTTGCATTATTCTGGGAATAATTTGAGACAGAAAAAAAAAGCTATTTTCTTGGCGTTACAATTTTGTGGTTCCAGGATGCCGAAAAACACACACGCACAGACACAAAAAAGATATATATATATATATATATATGTGTGTGTGTGTGTGTTGACAGACGCAAAAATGATTCCTATATATATATATATATATGTGTGTGTGTGTGTGTGTGTGTGTTGACAGACGCAAAAATGATTCATATATATATATATATGTGTGTGTGTGAGCGTGTGTGTGTGTTTGAGCGTGTGTGTGTGTGTGTGTGTGTGTGTGTTGACAGACGCAAAAATGATTAATATATATATATGTGTGTGTGTGTGTGTGTGTGTGTGTGTGTGTGTTGACAGACGCAGAATTGATTCATATATATATGTGTGTGTGCGTATGTGTGTGTGTGTGTGTGTGTGTTGACAGACGCAAAAATGATTCATATATATGTATATATATATGTGTGTGTGTGTGTGTGTGTGTTGACAGACGCAAAAATGATTCATATATATATATATATATATATATATAGAGAGAGAGAGAGAGAGAGAGAGAGAGAGAGAGAGAGAAAAAGGGTAAGACTGAGGTGGAAATTGTGTGTTGAAGATTAGGCACTACACACAGTGTTAAAGTAACTTGATAAAATCGTTTTTTGATGATGAATATTTGATGAATCAACCAGTAAAAAACGTTGTTTTTTCTTTATAAACGTTGAAATATTAATATAGCATTTTATTAACTTGCCACGAACTGCCAATGAATATTTATGTGTGTCGGGAGTGTATTTTGATATTGCATTTAAGACTTCTAACTTTTTATCTTCGTCTTTATATATGAAGAATTATATGCTCACATCGGATATAAACGTCTCAGTTTTATTGATTGTTTTTAAGGTTGGTTGGTTGGTTGGTTGGTTGGTATATCAAGGTTGGTTGGTTGGTTGGTATGGCATATCAACTCATGAAGCTTATTTGATGTCAAATCCGGCTTATACAAATATAAAATATGGAAGATTTATTAACGAATAGTTTGCCCTGTCGGCTGGGGCAATAGTATACACCGACCGCTTCATTGCAGAAGGGTAAGATTCCCCCCACCACCACCAACGAGTATCCTGTTTATTACACTAAACAATCTGATGGTGAAGCTCCAGTAATATTCGAGCTTTAGAGAACATGGAGTACCTCTTTACTGCTATCGCTCTCAGGTCCACTATGGCCTGGACTGGTAGCACCTGATAGGGTCCTATCTATGGTTCAAATATTACTAAACGGTGTACTTATGCAAAACTGAATTGGTTGAAATAGAACTGCTTTGACATTTAAACTACGTACTAATGCTAACCTGAATCTTTTGAAATAGAACTGTTTTTGACATTGAAACTGTACTTACACTAAACTGAATTGTATGAAATAGAACTGTTTAACTAAACTGAATAGCTTGAAATAGAAAAATTCTTGATAATTAAACTGTACTTATGCTAAACTGAATTGTCTAAAATATAACTGTTTGATTAAATGAAAATGGATTTAGCATTAAGTAGCCAACAAAGGGTGATATGCCATAGAAACCAACCAACCAGGTCCACTCTGGCCTGGTGTGGTAGCACCTGATAGGGTCCTATCTATAGGTTAAATAGAAGTAAACTGTGTACTTGTGCTGAAATAGAATGTTTGAAATAGAATTGTTTATATGTATAAAGATGAATTTGACTTTAACTAGCCTACAAAAGTTGATATGCCATAAAACCCAAACAAATTAACAAATAGTTTTTAGTTAACATTTTAAACAAACTAGAGATCATTTGTTCTCATACAGTTAGATGGTTAAACAAGTCTATTTGACCCATAGATATGACTGCAATAAGTACTATCACAACGTATCAGAGTGGACCTGGAAGTAATGGCCAAGAACTGTTGCTTCACATTCACTAAAACTCCAGAACTGAAACTTCACCATCAGATTTAGTTTACTGTCAGGAAAAGGACACAAGTTCAATTTGACCCTTAGATGGGACCATAACTTGTACTACTACACCGGGTCAGAGTGAACCTGGGAGTAATGGTAATGAAGGGGTACTCTACATTCTCCAAACGTCCAGGACTGAAGCCTGGCCATCAGATACTGTTTAGTGTCATATCTGGACACTCGGTGGGAGAGAGTATTACCCCTCGGCGGAGATGTAGTCGGCATATTCAACAGCCCCAATCGACTGGCCTGATTTTTTTTCTAAGTGTTAAAAAAAATGTGAAACGATGTGCTTTGTGTGTTGATCAACAGGGTGAATAAATAGAAGAATAACGTTTTATTGTTCAAGGCTCTTTTACCATTTTTGATCAAATCAAGAACATTTAAATGGATCACATTATATCCAAGAAAAAATATGGTCAATAATTTTGATAATATCCCAAAATTTTAACAAACCAATAAAATCCTTTAGATTAAGTTTGGTTTGGTTTGGTTTGGATTTATGGCATATCAACCATGGTAGGTTATTTAATGCCAACTCCATTTTATACAAATAAACAGTTCTATTTCAAGCAATTCAGTTTAGCATACAAAAACAGTTCTCTTTCAAACAAATCAGTTTAGCATAAGTACACCGTTTCAATGTCAAAAAATGGTCTGTTTTAAACTCAAACAATTCAGTTTAGCATAAATACGCAGGTTAAATGTCAAAACTGTCTTATTTCAAGCAATTCAGTTTATCATAAGTACACTTTAGTTCTATTTGACCCTATCGGGTGCTACCTCTCCAGGCCAGAGCGGACCAGGGGAACAATGGCAATGAAGGGGTACTCCGCATTCTCCAAAGATCCAGCATTACTGGAGCCTCCCATCAGATTGTTTAGTATCATATCCAGAACACTCTTTAGGGAAATCTTACCCTTCAGCGGAGAAGCAGTCAGTGTATTCTACAGCCCCAGCCTTCTTTAGATTGCTGCTCTATTCTCCTAACTTTTCGGTCGATCCATTCTTTAAATTTTTTCGGGTGTACAATTTTCTGTAGTTTTTGTACATTACAAAAATATACAGTGATTTGAATGACAGAACGCTTCGACATTTTTGCGAATATTTCCTGTAAATTTATTGAGGTTGAAGCAAACTAATCTCGTTGTTTGCGAGCTTACCAAGAATTTTGTTTATATTTAAGAGATTAAATTTGATAACCTCTAGAAAATTTGTGTTGTACAAAAAGAACGTGTTATTATTGTAAGATAAGCCATGTCACGAAAACAAGGCATCTAAAGTCTGAGAATCTTTAGCGAAGTTGTTAAAATTGGACAACAAAAATCCTTTCCGTAAATCCTGCGAACAACTTGTGGCATGTGAATAAACTTACGAGAGAGAGAGAGAGAGAGAGAAAGAATGATAAGCTTTTACCTACAATCTGAAACGTTTTCTACTCGTTACTTTATATGATTAGCTCGAAAAATATTCATGCCTTTTTAGGTATCTCGGAAAAATTGTTTGAAAAAAAAAATTCTATTGTTATTTAACTTGGGTCACGTTAGTCTGGCAACAGAAGATAGTAGTAACATTTTTTTTTTTTTTTTAGATTTTTTAACGAAATTACAAAAACAACAAATATGGATGTTAACATGGAAAGTCTCCGTGGCGTAAGAGCTAAAGTGCTGGCCTGCGGCCTAACAGTAAGCGAGTTCGAACTCCAGTCGTTCTATTACGTTCACTTTCCTACTAATACCGTTGGAAAAGGTACTTGACTCCATTAATTCCCCAACTATGAACTAGTACCATAACTATTCTTTCACAAGAATATCTGTGACATTAAATAACCCAGAAAGATTGATTTGAAAAGGAACGAGGCGCATACGACTGTACATTTTTATCTCTGGGAAGATTTGAATCTATTTAACCCTCTGGTTGGTCAGCGACTCCAGCAGAATTTCCTATCACAGTCATACCTCAATGGATAGATCGATTAATTGCTTTGCTTCAACGACATATTAAACTGTCTCGTTTTGTTCTATGCGACGCAGCAAATAGAATGTAACTTTATCTTTTAAACACAACACAAAACGACTCTGTTTGTTACAAAATACGAAAGTTTATTGCTATTTCTCTTTTTCCAGTAATCACGGAAAAGAGGGAGATAAAGTAGAGGAGTTACTTCAGCCCATTAGTCATGTAGATAGAATATGGCGTGGGAGATTGTTCCTTTCTCCGCTGACCAGTTGCATGTGCACGTGTGCAGCAGCTGCAGTTGGCCCCCACTGTGCCTCTTTTCTCAGTCTGCTTCTGGTCCTTCTCACCTGTCCGGCCCTGCGTCTTTTAATCTTTCTTATATATGTTCTTCTAATTATTCTCTAACTAATGCTTTAATCACACGTAATCATTAAATTTTTTTAGTGACGCGTCATTTCGAAATGTCAGCTGATATCTACCTAATTGTTTATCATTATATATTGCTTACAGTTGATTAAAAAATAAGCATGTTGTGCTTATTTTAACATGATTGACATGTGTATACAAAACAAGGTCTACGCAAGTCCTGACGTTTCCAAATCGAAAACCTGCAACTACAAACTCATTGTACGTTCATATTTACATTTTTATGTAGTTCTTCCTCAAGAGTTTTTTTTTTACACTTGGTTATTTGATATTAAGTATTCTGATCTAACAGTTCTATTTGACCAATTGATGAGACCATAATAGGTATAAATAGTGGAGGTGCCCGTGATGTAATGGTTATCGTCGCAGGAAATGGACACGGTGACACGAGTTCAAATCCTGGACGAGACTGATTGCATTTCACATAGCACTAATAACCTTGGGAAAGGTATGAGTCCAATTATTCTCCCTCCAGCTAAATAGTAGGACAGACTGATTTCTTCAGCCTTGGTAAGGCAACTAGTCTAGGAGAAGGAAAACTCTGAATTGAAACCTGCTTAAAATCGACCTTGTGTCATATCCTGCCCGAGCGGAGGGGTTGGTAAATAGGATAAACAGTGGCTATAAAGGGGTACTCCACACTTACCACAGCTCTATAACTAGAGCCACACCAACAGGTGCAGTTTAGTATCATGCTCAGCACACCCTTTTCTGTAGTAGGGGGTGGTCTTACCCCTTAACAGAGTCAGCGTACTCTCAGACAAATCAACAGATGGTATGTCACAATGGAGGACAGTGAATAATGTGAATTAGGAAGAACTCGAGAAAATCCAAGACAAGGTAGTTTGCGCTTCACTTTTGCGCTAATGCTATTGAGAAAAAACACTGATCCATCTCTTTTCTCTTCAGTTATGGGTAAATAGTTGAGAAGACTAAGCTCATTAGCCTGTGTGGTGACTGGTAGAGGAGAAGAAAAAGTGAATTTAAACCAACTGTACTCCGTTTTTTAAAAAAAATTGTGTCCCATCCGGACAGTTGTGGATACGTTTGGTTGATACAAACTGGTAAAAAGCACTTCCTCATAACTACCTGACCGGTGAGAAGAGTAGAAGAAAAAGGCCAATCATGTCAGCTATACAAACAATTGATATTTCTTCAAATTGCCTACGTCCATTACGAAGATAAACATGAGCAAGAAGATTCGTTGCTTTTGATTTGGTTTAATGACATATCAACCATTGTTGGTTATTTAATGCCAAATCCTCTTTATACATATATACTAAATATATGACTTGTAAAATCATTTTAAATTAACAGTTAAACTATCAAACATCTTATTTCTAACAATTCAATTCAACATGTCAACAAAGTTAAATGGTTCCAAGTATTGCTATGTATCACTAATAATTCAATTAAACATCAGTCAGTAGTTTACACACAGTTAAATGATCAAACAGTTCTACTTCAAACCATTCGATTTAGCATGTAATTTGTTTGCAATCAGTCTAAATGTTAAACAGTTCTATTTGACCCATAGATAGGACCCTTTCAGGTGCTACCACTCCGGACAAAAGTTGACCTGGGAGCGATGGTAATGAAGGGGTACTCCGTTTTCCCCAAAGCTCCAGCATTTCTGAAGCCCCACCATCAGATTGTTTAGTGCCATATCCAAGACACACATTAGGTGAGTCTTGCCCCTCTATAAAGATGCAGTCGTTGTATTCTATAACTCCAACCGACTGAGATGAAGATGTTTCCCCGATCTTTGAAATTAAGAAAGTGCATGTTCGTAAAAATTGACACTCGTATTGCTTCCTTGTTTATTCATTTCACTGCTCTCTCAGCCACGTGACAATGTTCTAATTCCATTATTATATAAATAAACAATTGATCAATTGATTAACTGATTAATCTTAACGGCATGTCAACTCGTCTAGGGTTATTTTAGAACAAGAGAGAATTGCGTTCATTGTGCGTTAGTACTTATAATTTTGTATAGTTTTTGTATGAGTATTTTTTGGCCCACGGTCCAATTGAATACAAATAGTTTTCAAACTAGATGGGATCATAACAGGTATTACCACTCTGGGTCAGAGTGGACCTGAGAGTAATGGTAATGAAGGGATACCCTACACTAACCAGATATCCAAAATTGGAGTCTCACCATCAGATGCAATTTAGTGTCATACTCCGGACACCCCCCTTTATTTTGAGGGGATACTCCACTTTAGGGTATATAGTCAGCTTATTCTAAGCCCCGCTGACAAAGGTGATAAAAATGTGTAGATATTTTTTTAGGCTTTTTTCTGTACTTTTATTTTTTCATATTCTGAAGAAAAATATACCGTCTCTAATCTTTTTCAGATTTGGTGCCGCTATGTGTTCAGCAAGTTAATTGTTATGACTATTGTAAATTTGGTCCTTCTTTGGTTCCTTCTAATTGTGGTCTTGTGATAGACTAAGATTATGGGTATAAATGCCAAGACGCAAATAAGATCAAAATTTCAAAAATGTCTCCTTCCCAAAGAACGTTTATTTTTAATAATCTTAAAACAACGGGAAAATCGAACTCCGATTAGATTCGTTTATCATATTAATTGAAATCAAGGAAGATAAATATCTGATATTTATCATATGACCCATATATGAATTGACATACCAGAAAACCACTTCGTTTTCATCCACAGTCTATCAGCTGAAATGATAACGAAGTAGCCGGGGTACAGAGTGAGAAGGTTTGTTCGTTTTCATTTGGTTGTCGACACAGCTAAGAAAAATCTAAATGAGATTTTTAATGAACATTTCAATAAGCTATTAATACCGTAATGAGTAGCATATTGTTGCTTTTATTAAGTTGGTGAAAAATAATTTGTTTTGTTTTTGCTTTTTTTTTTTTTTGTTATTTAAAACTTCTTAATGTATCCTGTCATAAACTTGTTTGACCACGTTCATGTAATACGTAATTTCAAAGCGTCAGTTTCATTTAACTGATTTATAATAATAGTTTCTTGTTTATTTTATTCAAAGAATTCAAAATGGGACGTAAAGCTGCAAAAACTATTTGCTATATCAACCAAATAGTTGGTCGTAGGACTGTCAACGATCGTATAACTCAAGATTATTTCAAAAATACTGCGTTACTGAGAGGAGTCTTGAAGAAAAAGAAAGTTGGGAATTTCTTTCAGCGATTGACGGGCCCCTGCAAAGCAACTCGACACCCTGATGAAGTGCACGTTAATCATTCAACATCGCACTCAATGGTGGATCAAAAAACCTTGACAAGAATGATTTTTTTTTAAATCTGCATTTCTAAGTCACATTGTGACACGTGACGAAAAATGGATGATGTACAGCAATCGTCGGCGTTCCGTGGCTGGATCGAGATGAAACGCAAAGATACTTGGTTGTCAAACGAAAAATCAATGAAGCACAGCAATGGTCGGTCTTCCGTAGCTGGACCAAGATGATACGCCAAAACACTTTTTTGTCAAACGAAAAAAAAGCAAGCATTAATGATCTACAGATAGAATCATCCACTAGAATTTTGAAATGCTGGCAAAATTATGACAGAAATATTGCTAGAAAGTCGACAAAAATACATCAAAGTTTGCGTCCAACATTAAAAATGACCAATTCTTCTCCATAACAACGATTGACTACATTTCTTGGAAAAAACTGTATATATTTACTCAACTCTTCCACCACAAGTAGGATGTGACACAAGATCAACTT
The DNA here is from genome assembly GCA_963585895.1 of Sepioteuthis lessoniana. Lineage (NCBI taxonomy): Eukaryota > Metazoa > Mollusca > Cephalopoda > Myopsida > Loliginidae > Sepioteuthis > Sepioteuthis lessoniana. Next base: position 37,631,566 of record OY757911.1, read on the forward strand.
TTAATATTAGTGCAGCTGGTTTGAATTCGGTTGGTTGGTTGGTTGGGTTTATAGCATATCAACCTCCAAGAGGTTATTTAATGACAGAGTCTTTTTACACATATATTATATATATGATTTGTAAACGCATATTTTTAGGTTGGTGATGGTTAGGTTTTCTGGCAAATCAACCTCTTAAGGGCCATTGAGTGTCAAATTCTGCTATATATATATATATATATATATATATATATGAATATTAATTGTAAATAAATAGTCCGGAATTAGTGTTTTTAAATAGGTCAAAGCTTTTTGTTTGTATAAACGTGATGGTCGAAGGTGTTGGTAACATAGTCTGTATCTTTAATAGGAGGCCAATTGTTTTTAAGAAGTTGATTGTGTTTTTGTGAGCAAATTTTTAAAATAGTTCCTTCATGCTGTTCGCCTTATAAAACTTTTTCCTGGTGTGGTTGAGTTTTGTGTATTCTATCAAAATATGCTTGATTGAATATTGGTTTCCACATGGACATTTTGGGGGAGGTTCTACTTTAAGAATGAAGGAGTGAATCAGTTGAGTGTGTCCAATGCGTAGTCGAGTAAGGGTAGTTTCTTCTTTTCTGGTATTATTAGGATCCAACTTTCTTTCTTTTAAAATTTGTTATATTTGAAAGAGCTTATTGTGGGGATTTTCATCCCATAATTGTTACCATTTTTTGGTTACTATTTGTTTGATTTTAGGTTTGAGGTCAGTATATGGAGTTTTAATGTTGTTATCGGGAGTCATGTTGATTGCACCTTTAGCTAATGAGTCGGCTTTATCATTGCCCTGAATTCCGATATGGCTTTTAAATCCAGCAAAACATCACCTTTTTGCTATGGGTAAGTGAGTTGAGTTTGTTGAAGATATTGAATTCAGAGTTTTTTTCTTCTCCTAAACAGGTCACAAAGCAAAATTTAAAAAAAAGAAACAATCTGCACTATTATTCACCTCTAACTTGATGGTATAGTATAGATGAATTCATCTCTTTTCAAAAGGCATTAGTGCAAAAAAAAACGCATCAGCCTCTTCCAGGGTTTGAACCCAGGTCACCGATTCCCTTTGTTACGATAAGGGTACCTCCAAAATGACTCTAGAAATTGATAAAACTGGTCTATGAATTATTACAAGGGAGTCCACATGATGTAATGGTTAACATGCTGACGAGTAGTTGCAGTAGAAATAGTATTAAGTGTGTTCGAACCCAAGTCACGCTATTACCTTCACTTGGAAATGTTATGAATCCCCTTATCCCCCAGATATGGATTAACTTATAACATTGCTGTTTTTCTACAAGGATAGAATTGGCATTAAATAACCCACGAAGTTTGATATACCATTAAACAAAGAAACCAATCCGATACTTCTACAACATTATCAGCGAGTGTTCTCATTGAAGAGAAAAAGTATATATATATATATATATATATATATATATATATATTAAAGTTAAAAATGCTATTCCCTCGATTCTACGAAACGGGTAAAAAGTGAGACAGTAAAAAAAGAGAAGAATTATTTTTTCTTGTTTGAGCAAATTTTATTCTAAACCTGAAATGATTGACAGATGTTCACGGTGATAACAGCAAGGTCACTATAGAAGTCAAAGAGATAAACGATGACAGAAAATGATTTAAATATATTAATGTATTTCGTTTTTTTAATAGCATATCAATCATCGTGGGTTATTTAATGACAAAGGAAATCTTATAACAGCAGTGATACTATTGAATCGATAGCTGGGTTGGGGAATAAGTAGATCCATGCCTTTCCCAAGGTTATTAGTCCGAAAGTGAACGCTATAACGCGACTGGGATTCGAACTCACATACTTTGATGCCATTGTCGAACGTGTAAACCCATTACGCCCCCAAAATAATCTAGATTGATGATTGCAGAAAGTGAATTAAATCAGATAATATTGTTACGAATTATATTGTAATATAATTTAATTGGTGGAGGAGTTCTATAAAAGAATTTGGATTGTTGTTATTTTTAGATCAAAAAACAAGAATGACATGAATACTAGGTGAGGTCAAAAGTAGAGGAAATATTTTTGGGACGTGCTAGTTTGTGGTACTTATATCACGTGACCGAAGCAGTTCAAGCCGTGGTGATTACCTGCTGTGGTTGGTAGCCTAGTGGTAATTGATGCGCTAACACGTTATGCATTGGGTCATTCCCTGTAGGATTTGAAAGTCACACTGACGAACGTGCAACGGAATTCGGAAATTAATGATTTACAATTTCGAACTGGGCCATAAAACCGCGGAAGTAAACCAAAATATTTGTCGTGTGACATAGTTTATCACAGTATGATAACTAGAAATTTCAATTGGGTTGCAAAAACCACGGCGATCAAGCAAGGTTAGGTAGACCTAAAACCATAAAAGCCATAGAGGTAAACTCAGCGAGTAGCCCTCGAAGAGGGTCAGACGAATGGAGTATGATCTATTCGATTCTGGAGTCGAGTTGGAGTATAATATTCATTATTGGTTTCGAGATGAAGTATGATCTTATAAGATTTAACGAAGTATTAATTCGTGGATAATACTCCGTTTCTTATAATCCATTAAGTTATCCAAAAGAGAGTAACCTTACACAGAATATTCAGTAGGAAACAGAACAAGTCAATTGATTTCCTTTGTACTGAGACTATAAGTCTTCTCACAACTCGTAAAACCTTTGTAGGCAACCTAGATACGGATTAATGTTATTTCGTCTTCTGGTTGCCTAAGCCCCTTATTTCGCATTCAGATTTCAACTGGGCAAAAGATTTGGCCGGGTCGTCCCTAACATACATTGTACAAGGAGTGATCAGTACCCGAATGGCTTCAGCTGTGTCTTCCATTATAGACGAAAAGGGACAAAAATCTTCTTCTACATTTGGCTAGACGAAAAATGCCAAGCCACAGCTGCTTCCCACTCCCACAATAGACGCTTCCTTGCTGTAAGCTACTCCAGCTAAAACAACATCGAAACGAAAGAAAGACAAAAGAAAAGAGAAAGGAAGAATTTTGTTAGCACCAAACTCAAACACGTGGAAGACAGGTAAACGAGACAGCTATGTTAAAATGTACATTTCCTTCACTGAAATATTCACTGTGTCGAAACGAATGTTCGGACACCTCAGTGGGTGGGCCAGGTAAATTTTGCAAACGCAGCACCCTGCTGACACAAAGCAATTAAATTAAATATATTGCCTCGTTCAGGTCACTATTATAAGATTTAACGTGATAGTAATTCAGCGATAACACCCCGTTTCTAATAATCCATTAGGTTACCCCTAAATAGAGTAACCTAACACAGAATATTTAGTTGAAAATAAAACAAGTTAATTAATATAATAAGACATATAATTGTACACAATACGAGTAGGGAACTCAGTTCCCTCCCCAGGCTATACAAGAGTCACATGCGTTCAAGGAACAAACAGAAAAGTCCATACAACAAAAAAGGTAGATACCACTTACTCTTCTCAGGTCTGGAATATAAATGTGATCACAGTTGAAGAGCAAATCACCACGTCTGCGCTTCTCAAGTCAAGGTGAGCCGGGGAATCCGCCTCTTTCACGAACGGGTCTTTGGTCACGGGACTAAAGTGGATTCGTGATGTAGGAGAGTTCCTTAAACACTGTGACAAAGGAGACCACTCCGTTTAGTCTCCCAACAAGTTCTCCCAAAATTATATTCCATATTGCAAATTATAAGATAATATATATATACATATATATATATATATATATCCCTTCATTACCATAACACCCACGTTCACTCTGACGGGTTGTGATATTACCTGTTATTGTCTCATCAATAGAATAAAGAGATGTTTGAAAACTATTAGTATCAAAAAATGATATTTAAAACCATATAACTGTAAAAATTATTTGTATTAGATAGGAATACTTGAAACCATATTACAGTGTGAAAATTATTTTTATTTGATAGGAATACATGATATCATATAATTGGTCGCAGAAATTATTTGCTTAGTTAAGATAATTTTCGGCATTAGATAACACAAGAAGGATTTACATGCCGTAAAACCTGCCAACTAAACATAACTTCATGTTCCATTGATTCTTCTACAGATTTTTTTCTCAACTCGTTCCCATTCATTACATGACGAAGTGGCTAACGTGCTAAACTATGATGTCATAGTAAGCGAGTTCGAACACCAGTTGGGCAATTAGGTTTATTTTCGGACTAATACATTTGGGGAAAGGTATGAACCGATTATCCCTCCGGCTCTTGATTAAATAGTATCACTAGTGTCCGTCTACAAGAATAGCTTTTGCATTAAATGACCCACGAAGGTTGATATGCCATTAAAATAAAGAGAGCCTTTTTATCGTCTTTTTATTCTTCGTTTCTTTATTTTTTTTTCTCTTCTACTTTATCTTCTCTTGTTTCTTTTCTCGTCTTCCTTTCTTCAATTCTTCGGTTTCCCCGACCTCTTACTTTTTATTTATTTATTTACTTTCCTCATTCCGTTGCAGTTGATGATGATGAGGAGGAGGAGGAGGAGGAGGATTCATCATTATCAGGAAATAATCGTCGGAAATAGAAACCGACAGGCTGGAATTAAATCATGGAAAAATAAAGACTGGAAGTTATAAAATGCGCATGCGTGATCAGAAATATGGTGGCAAAAATGAAGAAAAATAATGAAGATTTAATCGTAACTACACAAAGCAGATAATTTTATATCGAATATTCTAATCTATAATTATTTAAACTTTATACCCGGATGATGGCAGGAAATCGGGTAGCTGTCTGTATAATACGAAATGTTTGACGTTCCCTTCACCGTATCCTGAGATCATCAACAGTAGCTTCAACGATTTTAATGTTTTTATACTTTTAAAACAAGATAAGGAAACAAAAAATCTGTCAATAGAAATTTTATACTCTTCCCTTTTTACTCTCTTGTTGGTGAGGTTTATACCTCTAAAATGAATAGACAAGTTCACATTGCCAGCAAATCTCATCAACTGAAAGTGATGTTTATGTACACCTATCGAGGATGTGAACTGCAATTGACATGTTATTGATCATATAGAAGTCGGATCTACTCAATAGAATAAAACAGGATTTCTTCCAAGTGGATGTTGAGTCAATACTACTGTATGGATGCACTACATGGACTTTAACAAAACGCAGAGAGAAAAGACTAAATGGAAACAACACAAGAATGCTACAAGCTAATTTGAACACATTATGGAAGCAGCACCCCACGACACAGCAGCTATACGGCCACTTACCTCCTATCACAAAAACCAAGACGAACAAGACATGCGGGAAACTGCTGGAGAAGTAAGGATGATGGATACGAATGGTGAGAGAGAGAGAGAGTCAGTGAAATCTGAGCTGTCGGTGTAACTTGATGATGATGATCTCATGCAGACGAGTAAGACTACTCTCCCCAAAAAAGGTACCCTGAATATGAATCCAGACTGATTGCATTTCACATAGCACTAATACCCTTGGGAAAGGTATGAGTCCAATTATTCTCCCTCCAGCTATGAGTAAATAGTAGGGCAGACTAGGTTCTTTAGCCTTGGTGAGGCAACTAGTCTAGAAGGAAAACTCTGAATTCAAACCTATTAAACTGCGCTTAAAAATTGACCTTGTGTCATATCCTGTCCGTGCAGAGGGGTTGGTAAATATTATAACAAATCAAAATGATTTTAGCAAATAAATATTATTATATTGTTAATAACAAATACCCTTCGAAAAAGCCCAGATATTATTTCAAAACGTTAAGTTATTCAACAATCCTGAAAACACAAATTTGTCTATGAAGGTATCTGTGAATTAAATAACAGAATCAAATTTCAGCCTGTTCTCAGCGAACATCTTTTATCAAGATATTAACCAAAAAGACCCATTGAAATGTCTGTTGTACAGGAAGGCTAACGACATTTCTCTGAGGAAGGAAGTTAAAGGTTAGCTAAAACGATATATAAAATTGTCTCAAAGAAACGTGGAACGTGATATTTGAAATAATATCTTGGCTTTTTAGAACTGAATGTAAAACATCAGTCAAGATCGGTTACAGGTAAACTGCGGCCAACGGTACTTTCTGAACGACACCCTAATTAAACGATGAAAATAACGCTCATTAAAATTTTGTTTGCCTCCTTTAGTTACTTGTTTATTTATTTCATATAGTTAAATGAATAAATTAGAAACCAATTTTAGTTCTTTTATTTGTTCGGTCTCTTAGTTTAATATCATATCAACCATGTTGAATAAAAGCAGTAGTACTATTTAACCCATAGATTGGTGGATAAAGGGGTTCAAACCTTTCCCAAGATTAGTAATTCGAAAGTGGACGCTGGTGCCTCCGGTCAACAAGCTAGACTAGCAAACCTTCATGAGTGAGTTTGACTTTCATTGGGTGCCCCATTTATATGGCCTTGTGCCACATCTAATCAACAAAGCTTTGTAAATTACCACTAGTACAAAGATGAACGTAATAGCACAACTGGAATTTGAACTCGCTTACAACAGTGTCAAGGTCCAGCATTTTAGCCACGACTTCTTTTATATACTTTTTAAATGTATTCTTATAACTTTACCTTTTGATTTAAAAGTTACAAAGGAAATGATTTTGTTGTCGGGTTGTTAGATATACACCTATAATTGAAAGAAATAATTTTGATAAAATTTTTATTTATGGATTATGAAAATATTCAGTTTTTTTTTCTTTGATATGGGATACATTGGGTTTTTTTCAAGCATTTGGTATTTTGTCTTTGCTTTTTTTAAGGGGGGTTCTATTTATTCCGTTTAGTATCACGGTAGATGCGCGTGTTAATCACATCGATTTTAGTGACAATACATTAGCAGGACTTCAATTTTTTTTACAAGAGGAGCGAATTCATGTTGTTGTGGTTAACGTGCTGGGCTGCGACATTGTAATTATCGAGTTCGAACTCCAGTCGCACGATTACGTCTACTTTCGGACTAATACCTAAGGGAAATGTATGAACCACCTTTATCCCTTTGCGTTGAATAGCGTCACTACTGGTTTTCTACAAGATTGGATTTGGCGTTAAATCACCCACAAAGGTTGATTTAACATTAAATAACAAAAACATTTTTTATAGAAAAGATCTTTTCACTGAAAAAGAGGAAAATCAACTTTTTCCTATTTCTAAGGCAGATGCTTACGCGCATGTTCTTCCATAGTAAAAATGGTTGCTGTACCTTCGACAAAAATTTACCTTGAATTTTTTTTTTTTTTTTTTTTTTTTAGTAAAGCGGCCTGTTTGATGATGAGCCAAGTCTTATGCTATCCCCTTCACAAAAAAGGTTACTCATACCTGGTCTAGCTCATATGACCAAAACATTAAAAAAAAGAAAATGAAATCATTTTCATAGAAAAATTTTTTACAGACACAAAATGAAGAATTTGTTTATTCTCTCTTTGTTTCAAATAGATTGAAATTTACTAAGCTTTTTGCTTAGATGTGGCACAAGGCCATATGAAAGGGGCACCCAATGAGACTCGAACTCACTCGTGTAGGTTTGCTAGTCGAGCTTCTTTGTTTCAAATAGATTACCAACAGTTTTCATTCTGGTTAAGAATCAAGTGACGCTTTTCATAGAGCCATTAAACAGAAACAAACACTCGTTTGTAAAATATTTTCTGAATAATATTTCATTTGATATGTCCACTTGAATTGCGCCATGAATAGTATTAATGCTTTACAATTGTAGAAGGAAGATTTTTTTTTAAAGAGGCACAAAGCTGGCTTACAAAGATTTATTTCTCTTTAAAGTATATATTTATTATTATTATCAAAATTTAACACTAAAAAAGTTATTATTTCGGAAAATCTTTAAAGTGCTCAACCCACAGAAATACAGAGCAATATCAAAAACAATTACATTTATAAAAAATATCTAAAACGTAAAAGATGTAAATCTGGATAAAAAAAAAATTATGACTCAGAGTATCACAATAACGATTCTCGGGCGAACTTGTATTCCACACGAATGAACTCTCTTTCATATTTAATACATATGATCTCTCTCTCTCTCTCTCTCTCTCTCTCTCTCTCTCTCTCTCTCTATATATATATATATATATATATATATATATATATATATATATATATATATATATTTTTTTTAACGATTAATTAATAAGCTCCGACGAGAAATCCTAGTAGCCCTACTTATAAAAACAAAAGCCCCGTAGAATTAATAAGGGTGTGTCCTCGTGGTGTAATGGTTAAAGCAGTGGACTACAGAATCGTCGTAAGCGAGTTCGAGTCGCTCTATTACGTTCATTTTAGGATAAATACCCTCGGGAGACGTATGGACCCCTTATCCTCCCAGCTGTAAGTTAAACAGTACCACCACCGTTCTTCCAGAAGGATTGACTTATTTAATAATAACCTAAGAAGATTGATATGCCATTACACAAAGAGAATTCACTTTGAAAATAGCGACAATGTTTTGAAATGCCTTTAGACATTTTTTTTTTAAATATTCTCCCTTGATATTATTCTATTTCCGTCGTCAGCATCTCAGTTTAATCGAAGTATATGTTTACATAATTTTTGCATAAAAAAAACTAAAACCTTTTAAAATTAACAGTTTTACCCTCATAAACAACCCCTGATGATGCTCAATGAAAGGTCCGAAAGCGAGCGAGACTTCCTCAACCAACTCCTACCTAAGATATACATATATATATATATATATATATATATATATATATATATATATATATCAGTATGTAAAACTCGTTTTAATTGCTCTCTAGTGCCAATTTCTTTCTTTCCTTTCATTACATTTCCATCATTTCCGTACACATGGATAAGGCCCCAAATAGTCCTTTGCTTTTTTTGTTATTGTTATTTTTTTATTATTGTTATTTTTTGTGCCTTCCAATTTTATTCAAAACAAAAGATACCAGGATTCCATAATTTCTCGAGGGATACTATACATTACAAACGGATATCATTAGGTACTATCAATTATAGCTTCCACACTAAAAGGTATCTCTCTGAAACCAATAGGCAAGTTCACCTACCTAGGAAGTAGTGTCTTATCAACCGAGACAAACATCAATACGTGACTGGCAAAGGCATGGAAAGCTATCAATAGGCTATCGGACATTTGGAAGTCAGATCTGATCGATAAAATCAAACGCTGTTTCTTCCAAGCAGCGGTCGTGTCTATACTGCTGTATGGATGCACTACATGGAAGCTTACTAAACCTATGGAGAAAAAGCTTGACGGCAACAACACAAGAATGCTGCGAGCAATATTATTGAATAAGTCATGGAGGCAACACCCTAAAAAGCTGCCGCTGTACGGCCACCTACCACCCATCACGAAAACGATCAAAGACGAACTAGACATGTGGGACACTGTTGGAGAAGCAAGGACGAGCTCATAAGTGATGTACTCCTGTGGACCCCTTCAGATGGACGAGCAAAGACATGACGACCAGCTCGAACCTACATATAGCAGCTCTGTGCTGATACGGGATGTAGTCCTGACGACCTACCGGAAGCAAAGGACGATAGAGAAGAGTGGCGAGAGAGGGTCAGGGATGCCTGTGCTGATGGCTCGACATGATGATGATAAAACAAATACAAAATCGCAACACTGACACTGAAAATCAAATTGCATATATATTAGAGGTATATTTGGAGGTGCTTGTGATGTAACGGTTATCGTCGTAGGAAATCGAAACGGCGATCCGAGTTCAAGTGTTGTATGAAGCTGTCTGCATTTCCCATAGCGCAAAGACCCTTGGGAAAGGTATGAATCCAATTATTCCCTCTCCAGCTATGGCCAAATATTTGGGTAGACTGGGCTTTTTAACCTTTGTATGGCAATCAGTCTAGGAGAGGGAAGACTCTGAACTCAAACCAGTTGAAAATTACCTTGTGTCATATCCTGCATGTGAGGTCGTGTCGATACTACTGTATGGATGCACTACATGGATGCTTACTAAACCTATGGAGAAAAAGCTTGAGGGCAACAACACGGGAATGCTGCGAGCAATATTATTGAACAAGTCCTGGACGCAACACCCTAAAAAGCTGCAGCTGTACACTACATGTATTTGAGGAAATGTTCTTTTTGGACGGCAAACGTATTCATACTTTCAGTTACAGGGTTTCAATGCCGCAATGATGTCTAAAAAATATCCCGTTTTATAAAGTGCCTTTAAAGATAATAAAAATTCTAGTGTCTTCGGTTTAGAAGAAAATTAACTCTTTGTAAAAAAAATTGATTAGAGTCGAATAATTTATGAGTAATATTGTACTTAGTTTTACTTAGTCCATCAAATTTTATTTGTAACAATGATTGACATTAGTAAAAAGTGTACAAAGTATAAAATTGAATTTTCTATACAGGAAACGTAGTGAGATTGAATTTTAAAAAATCAATAGTTTAATTGGATATTTACTCCACCACATCCGTACGGTGTATAAAATACACACACACACTCACACACACACATATGCACACATATGCACACATATAAACATAAGCGCATACATGCACATAATCAGAGTCGCACATGTAAATTGCACCGTATCCAACAACTATTTCTAACCAGTAGAACATGAGAATTAGATAGATAGATAGATAAATGACAAACGTTTACTAATTAAAAATGTGTGTGTGTGTGTGTGTGTGTGTGTGTGTGTGTGTGTGTGTGTGTGTGTGTGTGTGTGTGAGAGAGAGAGAGAGAGAGAGAGAGACTGGGAAGAACTACAAATAAGAAAGATTTTGCATAAAAAGAGTTCTCGATACGGTTATGGCAGAGGAGGTAAAAATCTATAGATAGTTATATTGTGGGCATCATAATTTCGCAACGTTAATTTTCCTGAGCTTTATACAATCTTCGAACAGAAATTTCTGTCCGAAAATTTTGTATAACGCATTATATACGTATATATATATATATGTAACATATTGACCTCCGACCCGGCCGAGCTGTCAAATAAGAAATGTACCGGTGTAAATAACAAGTGTATCCGGTCGAAGATATCAGGGGGTACCTTGACTGTGGATGGGTTGAATTGAGTGCAGATGCGACGCTCACTGAAGCAGGTGGATGTCAAACAATTATATAACCTGGTGCTACAGGAAGTTCGAGTTAGTTGGAGATCAGAGTTTGGAGTCAGTTGTTGCAGTTCGAGGAGTGAGAACCAGATCCCAGCAGAAGCTAGGTCCTCAGGTCCCCCGGTTGAGCAGCCCAGGAGAACGAGAAAGAAATGCTGTTATAGCCAGAAGAGTCGGGGTCAATATGTTGCAGTCTTTGTTCAGTCTCCAACTCACCTCTCACACATAACCCTTTCGTAAACCTTTCGTAGAATTTCGAATAAAGTGAGAGGTATATTTTTCTAAAGAACTGTGTTTCGTTCGTCATTATTGTGTTGACTGTGTTTCTGCAGGCATATGAGTATGTTATATATATATATATAGACCGACAGACAGTCTATTATAAATGAACTATGAAAGATACGAACCGTAAGATATCAGCAGAATTATACAGATATATAGGAATTCAACTGATTTCCATACAAAAAAGAGTTCATTTTTGTGCAAAGAATAGGCTCGAAAAACTGTAATTTTTGTATCTGTATTTCTTCATTTTATGACCCATCGGCGTGTACGCGCGAGTTTTAATTTTTTTTTTTTTTTTGTGAATTCGCAGACGACATTGTTCAACTGTTTTTTTTTTTTAAGTCTAATTTCGATTCTACCTCAATCTTATGAATAGCGATAAAAGTAATATTTCATCTGAATTATTCTGCGACCTACGCAAAAATACCCAGCCCAGTCGACTGGAGCTGTGGAATCCAACGACTGCATCCCTGTAGAAGGGTAAGAACCCCCACCACCAATGTGTCCTGAGAAAGACGCTAAACAATCTGCTTGTGAGGCACCATTAATGCTGGGGGTTTGGGGAATGCAGAGTACCGCTTCATTGCCATGGCTCCGAGGTTCACTCTGGCCCGGAGTGGTAGAACCTGATAGGGTCCTGTCTATGGGTCAAATAGAACTGACATTTAAACTAAGTGCAAACAAATGACTTATGCTAAATTAAATTGTTAGAAATAGCACTGTTTTATATTTAACTCTGTATAAATAAATGACTGATGTTTAATTGAATTGTTAGTGATACATAACAATACTTGGAACGATTTAACGGTGTACAAAGGAATGAGTAAAGTTGAATTGAATAACTCACGTCAAATTGCAATTCTTGTAACTACTTCACTGTGTTGGATTGTTTGGGGAAGATTTCTATATGCGTCGGCTTTATTTCCGAAATTGTTTTAAAATACAATTTTGGGAGCACAAAGCCCCGAGTTTTTGTGGAGAAGGAGAAGGCGAGTGGCCTTGCTTAACTCTCTCTCTCTCTATATATATATATATATATATATAGGAACAGAATCTGATAGATAGATAGATAGATAGATCATTATACGTGATATCATGGAAAGTAATTTTACTTTTCATAATTTTACATCTATCTAATCTATCTATCTATCTATCTATCTGATTCTGTTCCTACTTTTACTTTTCACAATTTACCTCTAATTCTTTTTCTATCTATCTATCTATCTATCTATCTATCACATTATGTTCCTCTCTCTCTCTCTCTATATATATATATATATAGAGAGAGAGAGAGAGAAAGAGATAGAGAGATAGGCCACGGTTTCTCTTTCTCTCTCAGTCTCTCTCTCAATGTATATATATATAGAGAGAGGTTGACAGAGCGACAGACAGACAGAGAGAGGATCATAATGTGATAGATAGATAGATAGATAGATAGATAGATAGAAAAAGAAGAGGTAAAATTGTGAAAATTAAAATTATATATATATATATATATATATATCCTGTCTCACTATTTTCCTCTATCTAACCTTGTTTCTCTGTTTATCTTTAGCCCTATCTCTCAATCTCTTTCTCTTTCTCTTTCTCTCTCTCTCTTCCCCTCTCTCTCTCTCTCTCTCTTTCTCTTTCACTTTCTCTTGCTCTATATATATATGAAGAGAGAGAGAGAGAGAGAGAGAGAGAGAGAGAGAGGATCATAATGTGATAGATAGATAGATAGATAGATAGATAGATAGAAAAAGAAGAGGTAAAATTGTGAAAATTAAAATTATATATATATATATATATATATATATATATATATATATATATCCTGTCTCACTATTTTCCTCTATCTAACCTTGTTTCTCTGTTTATCTTTAGCCCTATCTCTCAATCTCTTTCTCTTTCTCTTTCTCTCTCTTCCCCTCTCTCTCTCTCTCTCTCTCTCTCTCTTTCTCTTTCACTTTCTCTTGCTCTATATATATATGAAGAGAGAGAGAGAGAGAGAGAGAGAGATAGGAACATGATGTGATAGATAGATAGATATGAAAAGAACTAGTGTAGTAACTGGGAGAAGTAAAAGATTGAAAAGAGCAAATTGAGATAGACATGTAAAAAGTTTGAGAGTCTCACCTAAAAATGTCCTGTAATTACTCTACATTCAACTTAATGCGTGACTTGTGTAAAGTCAAAAGAAATTATTCCATTTATTACGTCAATTTTTTTTTCATCACGCCCTATTGTGAAAAAATGTGTAGGTCAGTAAGTCATAATTTTAATAGACTCAATGATGGACACGTATAAAGTATAAACTGCGTGTATGAGGTGTGTTAGGGGAGAGCCTATGTGCTTCTGTCACCCTCTGCTCTTGGATCTTTTCATTTCGTTTCTCAAATGCATATCTACAGATATAATACCAATTGTGATCCATTGAACACCTTTTCGCAAGCACTAACAATATACTTCCTGATGACTAACTGAACATGCCCAAGACAGCGTTAGTGTCTCAAAGCAACCCGACAAATGCTTCGTAAAATTAGAAAATTATTACTGTTGGCTGAAATTCAGAAACGTAAAAAACACCTCACCACTAAACTAATAACATTTATACGGCTTCAGCACAATTTGCTTGGGTAGTAAAATACACTGACTGTATCTCTGCAGAGGGGTAAAGCCATCCACCCACAAACGAGTGTTTTGGATATGGCATTGAACAATCTGATAATAAGGCCCCAGTAATGCTGGAGCATAAGGGAATGTGGACAACTCCTTCATTGCCATTGCTCCCAGATTCACTCTGGCCCGGAGTGGTAGAACCTGATAGGGTCCTATCTATGGGTCAAATAGAACTGACATTTAAACTGGGTGCAAACAAATGACTTATGCTAAACTGAACTGCTTGAAATAGTAATTTAACTGTGTGTAAACAAATGTTTGATATTTAATTTGATTGTTAGTGATACATAGCAATACTTTGAACAAGTTAACCGCACGCAAAAGAATGAGCTAAGACTCGTTTAAAAATGTGCTTACCAATCATATATATATATATAATAAATATGTATAAAGAGAATTATGTATTAAATAACCTACAGTTGTTGATATGCCATAAACCCAAACCGAAGCAAACCAAACCGTTTCATTATTAATCTTTATATCCTGTGAATTTTCATGTTCACAAAAGATGTCTAATGAAGAATCAGGAGGACTAAATGAAAAAAATGTCTCCTAGGATCTCCAGTATTTGCATTGTCGTGACTTAAACAGTCTCAAGTATTTTTTTAAACTCCTTTTCCTTAAATTTTTACTTGCGTGTTTTTGGAAACATTCCACGTGTTCTATTTATTATGGGCACGACCTTCATGTTCCAAAAGTTCTTGGAAAATATCAAGGTATTTTTCGATTTTCCGCTTTCTTATGTTTTCTCCTTGTGTTCTTCACGTCTACAATCGAACGGAGTACCTTTTTCATCTTCTTCAGCATCTTCATCTTCTTTAGCATTTTCATCATCTTCATCTTCTCCATCATCTTATCATAATTATTTCACAAATAAATCTTTTCTCTTGTATCTCGGGGAAGTCACCGTGGCACAGTGGCTGCGACATTGTTGTAAGTTCTAACTCCAATCACGCTATTGCTTTCATTTTCGGACTAAAACTTTTAGATAAGGGATCAACTCCCTTATCTCTTCATTTTCCCGCCAATTCTTCCTCTTATCTCACGTAGAGTTCTTTTTTTTTTTTTTGCAGAATCCACTCCCCCAAGTTCTTCCTCCTACTCTAGATAAATGCATACGACTTGTCAATGTGTTTGCCATTTCAAATGTTTATTCCTGTGAAAATGGCTCGAGCCTGGTCCGAAGGTATTTGAGAAAAATAGATGGTGCCCTTTTGAATTCATTCCATCCTAATGTTACGCAAATTGTACGAAAACTTGAATGGATCTCAAACTGAATTAACAAATATAAAGCGTCAGTCTTATTCAATCAGACATATTAAACAAGAAAATGCTGCCTGGATATATATATATATATATATATATATATATATATATATATATATATATATATATTAGGTACCCTGATGAGCCGCTTAGGCGAAACTATAGTAGGTTAGTTCCTGACTCACTAAGTAATTATCGATACTATTTTGCTCTACTTAGTATTGAGCATTTTTTGCATTGTAGGTTAGCAGTCCGAATGGTGTTTTTTTTCTTTTGACCAACCAATTGAGTGTCTTTTGATTTTTTTTTTCTATTGGTATGACAAGGTTGGCCTTTTCTTTTCTTTTTCCAATATATATATTTTTTCCCTTGACAGTGATTTATTGTATATTTTCAGCTTCAAATCACTTGCCAGGTTTTTTTACTGTAAGTGCTATTATTTAATATATATATGTGTGTGTGTGTGTGTGTGTGTGTGTGAGTATAAAGTAAATTTCCCAAACTCCCAAGTTCCACAAATTTGACCCTGCGCCTAGCTAAGCTTATTATAAATCGAAGTCAAGAAACCTGCAAATCTCAGATATTGTTCATTGTTCAAATTTAAGAATCGTATTTTCCGATTTATTTGTTTTCGTTTGTTTTCAGAAAATCGAATCTCAATCTCGAATTTAATACTTGAAAAAATTCGATTTCCTTCATTAACCACAATGTTTTTCAAACGCTAATTTCTTTTCAATATTTGTTCGTTCTCTTTTAACTCTTAAGCTAACGAAGGTTATGAAAAATCTTAAATTGAATTCTTCTTAAATTCTGAGATGAAAACCATTAATCTGGGTCAATGATATTCCTCTTATTGTTGTATTTGGTCACATGATCTCAGAGATATTAGATGCGAATTCAAACCAGAAGCTTAGAGGGGGATATTTGGAGGAAGAAGAACGTATCGGCCGATATTTTTTCCAGCTTTTGTTGCATTAATTATCTGTGATACATATCTCATCTATTTGTTGTCTTTTGTGGCTGTTTGTGTCTCTTAAGCCGTAATGTCGTCACTTTCGAAATCCCTCATTGTTTTACCGAGATGAATAACCCTCGGAAGGAATCCCAGTGGTGTAGTAGCTCACGGGCTGGACTGTGATATATATCATTGTAAGTTCAAACTCCAGTTGCGGCGTTACGTTCACTTGTGACAATACCCACTCGATCCCCCCCGAATACATCAACTTCTTTAAACCATTTCAATCTTGGCCGGTGAATCATCTAGTGATTCCGATAGGGGCATCATACATTTCTCAACGGCCACAAGAAATACAATCAAGGGAGTGGGAGAAAAAGAACAAACGAACAATAAGGCTTGGGTCAACTCAAGTGCAAGAAGGTTAAGGTCTGACACTGCATTCCCTGTAGACAAACGCTAGCGTGTATTTCTAGCGAAAATTCTACAAACCGCGAGGAGTGACTCATCTTGACTGGTCTTCCCCTCACTGCTGCTGGACCCTCTCTCATGCCAACTGGTCTCTTCTGCTGTCCGGTGTCGACTGCCCTTCTGCGTCTCCCCGTCGCCAACTTCCGGTCGCGTCGAGATCTCGAGTCCAAAACACTTTGTCTGGTTTCGCGCCAAAGCAGACAAAGAAGTCGTCTGCTACATAGTGTCACACACTCACGGACAAATACCCTTGAGAAAGGTATGAACCACCTTATACCCCCTTGCTATGGGTTAAACAAAACAAAGAAACCAAACCAAACCAAGCCAAACCAAATCAGATCTGAAGTTTAGAGTTATGAATAGAAGTGGGTGGAAAATCTAGTGGTATCCGGTCAGCGCTTTGCAAACAACTAGTTTTATGGTTTTTAGACCTGAAAGGAATTCGTTTGAATATCATCGTTTCAACTACTTTTACTTTAAAGTCATCTGGAATGTCGGTTATCAGAAGAAATTTGATCTTCGGCCGAAAGTGTTTATTTTATTTATACATTTTTTAACATAATGCACCTGCAAAAACGGCTAGACGTCTTCTTCCCTTACAACTTACTTCATATACATACATAAATACACATACACATACACATATATATGCGAGTCTGCAAGTGCGTGTAGGTACCTATATACCGAACTACACTGCGTAGTGATAAAATGCATTTATTTTATTCAATGAATGTTTATTTTTCCCCATAATCTTCTTCGTTGATAGATAATGCCTTTAAGGTGATTATTAATCGTTTGATATATATATATATATATATATATATATATATATATATATATATATATATATATATATATAGTGAGAGAGACTGTATTCCATATTTGCTGCTTTTCACCCTCAAATTAAAAATATGGATTACAGTCTCTCTCTCACTATATATATATATATATATAGAGAGAGAGAGAGAGAGAGATACTGTAAGCCATATTTGCTGTTTTTCACTCTCAAATCAAACGTATCAGACGAAGACTATAATAATATATTTTGTCGAAATAAATCCATAATGACAATTTAACCATATATATATATATATATATATAGAAAGAGAGAGAGAGAGAGAGAGAGAGAGAGAGGATTAGTTTACTGACAATTGAGCAAATGCTTGTACACCTTTGTTTGAAAGAGTCCATAGAAATCAATGATTATTGAAAATTAATAATACAATTTTTTATACGATGGAAAAAATATATTCCTTCATTTGGTTCCAGCAAAAGGAGGATCTAAGCGATACAATTTCCAGAGAAATAATCACGGATTTCATTTTCATAGGGTTACATAAATAGTTGCCTCATAAAATAAATAAGTAGTTGCCTCATGATCTTGCATATAAAACATTAAAGTAAGACCATGAAGCTATCTCTTGTTCGTCATACTTATAATTTTATTTTACTTTTAAAACGCAATTAGGTTATCATATTTATCAAGTTGAAAGTAAAACAAACACATCTGGTTTGTAATATCTATAAGCTGGTTGGTCATGTTTCTTGATATACTAACACTTGAAGGTTATTTTTGCCCAGTCGGATGGGGCTGTAGAATACACCGACTGCTTCTCTGCAGAGGGGTAAAACCCCACGCAACGAGTGTCACTAAACAATCAGATGGTGAGGTTCCAGTAATACTGGAGCTTTGGGGAACGCGGGGTACCCATTTATTCCCAACGCTCCCAGGTCCACTCTGGTCAGGCGTGGTAGCACCTGATAAGGGCCCTATCGATGGGTTAAATAGAACTCACGTCATACTTATGTTAAACTGAATTTTTTTCACTAAATTGAATAGTTTGAAATAGATTTTTTTTTACAATTAAACCGTACTTACATCTAAACTGCGTGATTATGCTAAACTGAATGATATGAAATGGAACTGCTTTTTGACATTGAAACTTTACTTACACTAAACTGAATTCTTTAATATAGAACTGTTTTGACATTTAATTGTGCGTAAAGAAAATCTGTGCATATACTAAACTGAATTAGCTGAATTAGAACTGCTTGCCTAAACGGAATAGCTTGAAATTGAAAAATTTTTCACAATTAAACTGTACCTACATTTAAACTGCTTACTTCTGAATTGTTTGAAATAGAACTACATTCATAAAAATGGATTTGGCGTTAGATGACCTACAAAGGTTGATATGCCATAAAACCAAAACAACCAACCAATTGAATGTTATTTAATACCAAATTTTATTTATATGTAGATATATAATAAGTAAATAAATACTTTGTTCGAAAAGCTAATTTCTTTGTACACTATTAAATAGTTTCAAGTTTGGCTATTCAACACTAATAATTCTTGTCAACGTTACATCAGTTATTTGTTTGTGTATAGTTAAATGTTTTCAAGTATAATTGGCCCAGTCGGTTGAAAACACTAACTGCATCTCTGTTGGGGGGGGTAAGACTCCCCCAACGAGTGTTATGACACTGAATAATCTGATAGTGAGGCGCCAGTAATACTGGAGCTTTGGGGAATGCAGAGTACCCCTTTATTGCTATCGCTCCCAGGTACACTGACCCGGACTGGTAGCAACTGACAGGGCCCTATCTATGTGTCAAATTGAACTAAAACGTGTACTTACACTAAACTGAATAGTTTGAAATTAACTGTTTTTACATTTAACTGAGTGTAAACAAAAACTGTGTACATAAACTAAACTGAATTGTTTGAAATAGAACTGTTTTACACCTAAAAATGTTTGATAGCCCAGTCGGCTGGGGCGTCAGAATACACTGATGGCATCTCTGCAGAGAAGTAAGACTCCTCCAACGAGTGTCCTGGATATGACATTAAACAATTTGATTGTGAGGCTTCAGTAACATTGGAGCTTTGGGGAATGTGGAGTACCCCTTTATTGCCATCGTTCCCAGATCCATTTAGGCCCGGAGTGGTAGCACCTGATAGGGTCCTATCTATGGGTC
>OY757911.1:37656306-37668806 GCA_963585895.1 Sepioteuthis lessoniana
TATATATATCTAGCTACTACAGTGCGCTTAATATGGAAAGCCCCTTGGTGCGATTGCCTAAGAGCTGAACGGCGACATCGTAGTCAGTGAGTTCGAACACCAGTCGTACTATTGCATTTACCTTCTGGCTCGTTAAGGTATGAAACCCTCTTAGTTATGGGTTATATACTACTGCTACTGTTCTATAAGGATAGTCTTGGCATTGAATAACTCACAGAGGTTGTTATGCCATTATGTGAAGAAACCAAACCGCTGTGCTTAATGCGCTGATATAAGGGTTAAGATCTTGACAAAATTAAGGTCTTGTATTGCGTTGTGATATGAAAACCTTTTTTCTTGTAAAATAAAAACTGTTAAGAATAAGGTTTGGTTTCTTTGTTTAATGGTATATCAACTCTTTTTAGGTTATTTAATGCCAAAGCCATTCTCCTAGAAGAACAGTACTATTTAACCCATAGCTGGGAGGATTAGGGGAGTCATACCTTTCCCAAGGGTATTTGCCCGAAAGTGAACATAATAGCACGACTGGAGAACGAACTCGCGTACTACGATTCCGCAATCCATCGCTTTAACCATTACACCACGAGGATAGCCTCCAGTTAAGAATAAGTATTATCGGATTATAAAGACGGGAGGTTTTAGAATTGAGTAAAAATAATTTTAAAATAAGTGTCATTATTTATCTACTTTTATAAACAATTTTATACTAAACTGGCATCATTTGACCCTATATAATAATAATGATAATACCTAGACTTTGCTAAAAAAAAAACTATGAAACATGAGGGTAACGTTGATACAAATTATTGTTGTTGCACTTAGAACAATCCCTGTAAGGATTGATAAAAGGACTGGTAGACTTGGATATAAGAAGACAAGTAGAAACCATCAAGACTCCAGCATTATTAAGATCGGCCAGAATACTGAGAAGAGTCCCAGAGACTTGAGGAAACTTGCTGTCACTCAAACTCCCGTGAAAAACCATCAGCTAACGTTGGTGTGAAAAACTCTCAGGGGAGTAAAATAATAATAATAATAATAACCAGAAATAAATCTCTGCCCAGTCCATCTTGCAAGAAACTTTAGACCCTTCGTAAAAAGGACAAGGGAGAAACTCAGACAGATTGACCTAAGAACAAGAAAGTTGAAGACGATGCTCAAGGCCTTACTAGGAAGAGATGACAGAGACAGACGATATGAGTGAAGAAAAGAAAGAAGAGGAATCGTAAGTATTAAGGATTGCCTAGAAGCAACCATTCAAGGACTCAAGAGATATACAAAAAAAGAACAAAGAAAGTCTTATTACAGCAACCAGTAAAAGAAATATCTACAGAAATAACTTAAGAACAAACAGTAAAGCAAAATCTAAAAAGCAGAAATAAGAAGAAAAACAACTGTATGGATACTTCAAGAGACAAACTAAGAAAATTGCTAACGAGATGACCTCAAAATGGCTCAGAAGAGGAAATTTTAAGAGAGAAAATGAATCTCTTCTAATAACAGTACGAAACAACATCATAAGAACCAATTATGTTAAAGCGAAAACAGATAAGCCGCAACAGAAGAATAATATAGGACCAATTATACCAAAACATGAATCGATACGACGCAATTAAATAACAAATGTAGGTTAATGGTGATAGAGACGAAACCATTAATCACATAATAAGCGAATACAGTAAACTTGTGACAAAAGAGTGTAAGACTAGACATGACTGGTTGGGAAAGGTGATCCATTGGGAATAGTACAAGAAATTTAAATTTAACCCTACTACTAAATAGCACATGCATAAACCAGAATTCATCCTGGAGAATGAGACGCAAAAAACTATCTGGGATTTTGAGATACAAACAAATTACCTAATCCCGGTCAGAAAAGAAGATCTTGCGATTATTAACAAAAAAGACAACTTGCCATATAGTGAACTTTACCGTTTCAGCGAACCATAGAGGGAAAATCAAAGAAAACGAAAAGAGAGACAAGTACTTGTACCTTTCTAGAAGACGAAGAAAGCAATGGAATATGAGGGTGAAATTGATACCAACTGTAATTGGCGCACTTGAAACGTCCCCAGAGGCTTGGAAAGGGGGGCTGGAAGCGTTGGAAATAAGAGAATGAATCGTGATCTTCCAAACTACAGCAAAGATGAGATCGGCCAGAATACTAAGAAAAGTCCTGGAGACCTGAAGAGACTTGCTGTCAATCAGACTCCAGTGAAGACCACCAGCTAACACAGGTGTAAAAAAAATTCACAAGGATTATAATAATTATCATAATAATAGCATTGTTGAGATCTGCCTGAATACTGAGAAGAGTCCTGGAGACTTGAGGAGACCTGAACAGACTTGCTGTCACTTAGACTCCAGTGAAGACCACCAGCTAACACTGGTGTGAAAAACTCAAAATAATAATAATAATAATAATAATAATGTGGCGATGATACCAATTGTAATTGGTGCACTCGGAACAATCCCCAAAGGATTGGTAAAAATATTGGAGGACGTGGAAATAAGAGGATAAGGGGAGGCCATCCAAACTGCAGAATTATTAAGATCGGCCAGAATACTAAGAAGAATACTGGAGACCTTAGAAGACTTGTTGTCACTCAAACTCCAGTGGAAAAACCATCAGTTAATGCTGGTAGCCCAGAAAGAGTATAAGACTAGACATGACTGGGTGGGCAAGGTGATCCACTAGGAGTTGTGCAAGAAATTGAAATTTGAACATACGAACAAATGGTATATGCATAACCCAACATCTGTCCAAGAGAATGACACGCATAAATTCCAATGGAATTTTGACCAACTAACGGATCACCTAATCTCGACCAGAAGACCAGACCTTATAATAATCAACAACAAAAAAAGAGAATTTGCAAAACTGTGGATTTTGCTGTTTTTTTTTTTTTTGCTGTCACTTAAACTACAGTAAAAGACCATCAGCTAAAACTGATGTGAAAAACTCTAATGAGTAAATAATAATAAGAAGAAGACCAAACTTCATAATAATCAACAATAAAAAGAGAATCTGCAAAATTGTCGACTTTGCTGTCCCGGCGGACCACAGAATAAATCAGAAGGAAAGTGAAAAGAAGAATAAGTACCTCAACCTTGCTAGAGAATTAAAAAAAACTGTGGATCATGAAAGTAACGATTGTGCCAATTGTGATTGGTGCCTTAGGCACAATAACAAAAGGATTATTAAAAGGCCTGGAGGACTTGGAAGTTGGCGGACGGGTAGAGACTATCCCGACGACAGCATTGCTAAGGACGGACAGAATACTGAGACGAGTCCTGGAGACTTGAGGAGACTTGCTATCACTCAAACTCCAGTGAAAAACCATCAGCTAATACTGATGTGAAAAACTCTAGAGGAATAAATAAATAAATAAATAATGATGATGATGATGATGATGATGATGATGATAATAATAATAATAATAATAATAATAATAATAATAATAATAATAATAATAATGATGATGATGATGATGATGATGATGAGAACGGCATTATTTCTACTTTTTAAATATCTACAGGAATCGGAAAACCAATTGAATTTTACAAGCATTTTGTCCAAGCAGTACGTTCGAAAAGGAATCTTGGAATATGTGTACATTTCTGATTTGTGTCTCTTAAATGTGGCGCTAATTGGATGATTTTAGCGTTACTTAATACAACAGATAATCATCTTATTCCTTTGCTTTATTCTACGTCCATTATTTTGACCTTATGTTAGACACTTGAAAATAGTTAGCGGATACATCGGTTGAAATGTTATAAATATCCAAACAATGAGATTTACAGAATTGAATCACAGTATAATAGTAATCAAACCGAGTGTTAACAGATCAAACGGAAAGAAAACTGAAGAAGTCAAAAAAGTAAAGGAACTCTCTCGGAATGAATCAATTTATACTAGTAATAAATTCTCGTCTCAGACATTCAGAAAGAAAGCCGGAGAATATAACAGCCAAAATTTTTTTTTTATAAAACATCAATGAGGAGGAAACTGCAAAATTGCTGCTTTCCCTATGCAATCATAAAGCACGGTTTAAGTTTTATTTTGTGCCTTGCATCTAATTGCACATATTTTATTTGGATGACCGTCTACGCATGTGTCAATTTCCCTCTTGCTTTTAATCCTACAATTGTAAAACTCGATTGATTGAATGAGTGAGTGAGTTTTTTAATGAAGTATCAACCTGTCTGGTACCACTTTGTACCGAGGCGTTAAGGAATCGTGTTCACTATAGGTTCATATTTATATTTTATTTTTGTTGTTTCTTCATCCTTCGGTTTTTTGTACACGTTCCTGTCGAATACGAATAATCTTTAAACAAATCTGTTTGATCCATATACGGGTTCCTAATAGGTGCAACCACCCTGGAACAGAGAGGACCTGGGAGTAACGGCAATGAAGGGGTACTCAAAATTTCCCAAATCTCCAGAACAGGAGCTTCATTATCAGATGCAGTTTAATTTCATGCGCAAAACACCTTTGGTGGGGGGGGTCTTTCTGCTTTATAGGGGATACAGTCGGAATATTCTAAGCTCCTACCCGCAGGGTAGTAAAACACTCGGTTTTCCGTGTTTTCTTAGTCGGTTTAATCAATTTTTGACAATTTTCCGGTTGTTTTTAAGTAGACGTGAATTTTAAGAAACGTTTAAAAACCAAAAAATAAAATTATTTTTATTTTCCTCGTCTTTTATTAATCATCCAATGTTTTGTTTTTGTTTGTTTTGTTTTGTTTTGTTTGGCTTATTTTTATAGCTGCAAAAATGTCTCAAAAGAAGAAAAAAATAAATTGATAGGTACTTTTTTTAAAATACATGATGAAGCTTTTCTTATAATTGGAGATTATTTTTATGGCATATTTGATTTACCCCCCCCCCCTACACACACACACAGACACACTCACCGACTGGATTAAAAACTGTGAAAACAGAAATAGAAATAAATTCTTCAAAACTTGCTTGTCATTCTTTTAGTTGGCTTTTTTTTTTCTCGTTGTTTCCTTTTCTTTCTTTTTTTTTTCTTTTTTTTTAACGCAAAATATCTGCTGGAATCGATAGAAAATGTTCACCGGGAATTGAAACTATTCTAGGTGATTATGCTTTGATACTGAAATGTCTGGGCAAAAATTTAATAAATAATAATTTCCTGAATGTTTACTGCCATCTCCAAATTAGGTTTTATCTAGGAAATAGCTTCATATTATCCCCATGTTTTATTGGGGATTTTTTTTTTTTTTTTTGCTTAATTTTTTTTTCCATCTGTGGTCGATCAAAAACGGGAGAAAGTTTTGGAGAGTGCCTATTAGATATGAAATAATATATCCTTAATGATAGCGGAGGAAAAAAAGGAGGCGTTGATAGGGAAAAGAGAGAGAGAGTGTGTGTATGTGCTTCAAAAGATATAGTGAAACACAAATTCAATCTATCAGTGAATAATCAAGCTACGAAAAAGAAAGAAAGAAAGAAAGAAAGAAAGAAAGAACAAGGATTACACTTGAAAAGAGTGAGATATACAGAAAGATATGTGCAGAGTGAGATATATGAAAATGAATACGGTAGATATGAATAGAAAGATAGATATGAACAAACTGGGATAGATAGATAGATAGATAGATAGATAGATAGATAGTAGTAGGAAAAAAAGTAACTTGAAATAGATGTGAACTAAGGCACAAAGAGAGAGAGAGAGAGAGAGAGAGAGAGAGAGAGAGAGAGAGCGAGTTCTAAAATAAGTATTTGGAATAACTAGTTATCTATTAAGCTTCAAAGTCACTCTAACAGCAAATTGGTTTGCCTAAAGTATCTACAACTGATTTTAGTGCTTTTTTGGAAGAGGCAGGGAGAGATGGAAGTTTGGGTGGTTGGGGAGTTGTTACCCAAGACTAAAACAACTCAATCGGGAAGCACTGGTGGGTGACCCATGTCATTCAAGCCATAAAAAAACTAACCTTACGAGCCAGACGGGGCATTTTTTCTTTTCTTTTTTTTTTTTGCATTCAGGTTGGTTTTATTTGATCTCTCTTAGAAGCCGGGCGTGATTTATTTCATAACAAAAAAAAAGTTTTTTAAATCCTCTTTCTCTTGAGGTTTCTAGATTATATTACGAATACTCTAGAGGGATTACCCGTGGTAGAATGGCTAACGTGCTGGACTATGGCGTCGAAGTAAACGAGTTTGAACTCCAGTCGCGCTATTACGTTCACTTTCGGACAAATAGGTGTTTTGGTTTTAGCCACAAGATATGAATGTCGGCTTTCTGATGCACATGTCAAGCTGCCTCAACCGACTGCCACCAAAGCCAAAGTACACTCGACGTTATCTACGTATCGACTAACATAGCCGGCCGAAGTGTGTCCCAGACCAGTGGGCCAGAACTCTGATGGTCGGCACGTAGGAAGGACCAACTGAGTAGACATGGTGCAGTGTCATAGTACACTTTGATCCCAGCTCCTTGGCCACCTAGGTTGATATGCCATTAAACTATGAAACCAAACCAGACCTTTATACTATCAATGTCAACGAGGGACGCCATATTGGCAAAATGTGTCATCAATCACTCTATGATCATAATTGCTTTTACTTTCATTGCTATCAACAAACTCTCTTAAATCAATGTCTCAGTCAGTGTTAGTAAGATGATCTAATATAAAGAAATGTTTCGCGAGATATATCGTCAGCCTTTAGTAACTCTATTTCTGAACATTCCTGAATCATTTAGTCAGGAGATGCCTTTAGTGAACTGGAAAAAAATTAATTATAAAAACAAATGAAGACGAAATCAAAAGTGGGAGGACGCAAAAATATTCAAAATTTAATTATTTTTATGGATCAATTTGATAATCGAATTAAAAAAAAGAAATACTTGGGATTCATCAAATGAAACAAAAATGGATTTCTTTTTGTAATCTGGAATTAACCTAAAATCTACTGTTTAAGTCTTAATTCTACACTAATCATTACAAAGTGAAATTTTATTACGAATTCGAACCCCACCCCCAAAAAAGTCACTGGCAGAAATTATGACACGCTACGCTGCCTATCTATTAATGGTGGATGAAAGTGAGAATTTAATTTGAATCAAAAGAAGCCAAAGTAAATAGCAGAACAAAGATATCATTCGCTTAAAAACGTTGCGAAATAACAAATGATCAATTTAAAAATAATTAGAAGCAAAAAAAAAAAAAAAAAAATGAGAATAGATACGAAGACTTCAAGGGACAAACAAAAAGATTTTGCCGACAGCATCAGTTAGACAAGGTTGCGCTGAGAACCCTTGAAAAAAGAAACATTGAATAGTAACTGTCTAAAACATCATCTTCAAATCATGCAGATAGCGCAAAAAATTCCTTGACTCTCTCTCTCTCTCTCTCTCTCTCTCTCTCTCTCTCTCTCTCCCCGCTCCAATCGACCATCACTGCTGGCAGATCCTCTATGCGGCATTCAGTGTCCGCACAGAATTAATATATGTAACCCATTGCTGATCTCTCATTAAATGGCACATCCATGCGTAGGAATATCAAAGAAAAAGTCGCGCATGAGACAGACATTGATTCTTCAGTAGTGCCCAGTATATTGTGTTTGTCTTACAATTTTAATTACCCGGCCAGCTGGAGCTGTAGAATACATCGACTGCTTCTCTGCAGAGGGGTAAGACCGCCCCCAAACGAGTGTCCGGTATATGACACTAAACAATCTGATGTTGAGGTTCCAGTGATGCTGGAACTTTGGGAAATGCGGAGTATCCCTTCATTACCATCACTCCCAGGTTCACTCTGGCCCGGAGTGGTAGCACCTGATAAGGGTCTTATCTATGGGTTAAATAGAACTAAACCGTGATTTGTGTTTATTGTTTTTTGCATTTAAACTGCATATTTATGCTAAGTTGAATTGTTTAGGATAGAACTGATTTGACATTTAAACTGCGTACTTATGCTAAACTGAATTGCTCGAAATAGGACTGTTTTGATATCTAAAGTGTGTACTTATACTAAACTGTATTATCTGAAATAAAATTCTTTTTTGACAATTAAACTTTACTTACATTTAAACTGCGTGCTTATACCAAACTGAATTGTTTGAAATGAAGCTGCTTTTGACATTGAAACTGTACTTACACTAAACTGATTTGTTTAACATCGAACTGTTTTGACATTTAATTGTGTGTAAACAAAATCTGTACTTATACTAAACTGAATTAGTTGAATTAGAATTGTTTGAATAAACATTCCGTTTATTCAAACAGTTTTAATTCAACTAATTCAGTTTAGTATAAGTACAGATTTTGTTTACACACAAATAGCTTAAAATAGAAATGCATTTAACAATTAAACTGCGTGCTTATGCCAAACTGAATTGTTTGAAATGGAACTGTTTTTAACATTGATACTGTACTTACACTAAACTGAACTATTTAATATAGAATTGTTTTGATATTTAACTGTGCGTAAACAAAATATATACCTATACTAAATTGAATTGGTTGAATTAGAACTGTTTGACTAAACTGATTAGCTTGAAATAGAAATGCATTTGACAATTAAACTGTGTACTCATGCTAAACTAGATTGTTTGAAATAGAACTGATTATTAACATAAAAATGGATTTGGCGTTAAATAACCTACAAAGGTTGATATGCCATAAACCCAACCAACAAACCAACTAACTATTTCCATGTCCTTGTGTTTACTTTATTATTATCATTATGATTATTTTTATAACCCTAGCGAGTTTTTCACACAGCTTTAGCTGATGATCGTTCATCGGAGTCTGAGTGACAACCAGTCTCCTCAGGTCTCCAGGACTCCTCTCAATATTCTAGTCGATCTTAACAATGCTGTAGAATGGATGGTCTCGATTCATCCTCCGAGGCCCTTTCCAAGGATTTGGGGTTCGTTCAAGTGCGTCAGTTATCATTATTATTATTATTATTATTATTATTGACCGGCCCATTAGCCTACTATTCGCTAGTAGCCCGGAAGAGTTATACTAAAAACTCAAAACATGGTACTTGATGCCGCCTAGCCTAATACTAGGCGTTATAAAGCCCGGAACAAGGGTAAAGTCGAGCAATCCAGAGAAAGTTGTTGCGCTCTCCCCTACACCTCGGTGTAGTAGCTGTTGAAAAGGGAGCCTAAGGGTCGTCTTCGACTATGGTCGCCAACTTTACTTTTACCTTATATATGTATTTATTATGTTCATACACTCACATATAGAAAAATTGTTATTATTGTTGTTCCTTGTTTTTTACACTAGCGTTAGCTGATGGTCATTTACAGGAATCCGAGTGACTGCAAGTCTCCTAAAGTCACCTGGATTCTATCTCAGTATTCTGTCAGATCAATATGTTTTTGTTTGAATGTATTCTGGCCGATCTCAATGCTGTTGTTTGAATGGTTTCCGCTCATCCTCCAATTTCCAACTCTTCCAGCTCCTTTCCAGGCCTTAGGGGATTGTTACATGCGCACAAATCACATTTGGTATAAACGTCACCTTCATGTTACACAGCTTTCTTAGTTCTCCAGCAAGGTTTAAGAACTTGACTCTCTTTTCGTTTTCTTTGACTTTCACTTTGCGATCGACCAGGTTGGTCCACTATTCGGCAGATTCTCTTTTTTTTTTTTCCTTTTTTTTTTTTTTTTTTGGTAATGATGGCTAAGACTGGTCTTCTAGTCAAGATTAAGTGATCTGTTTGTATCTCAAAATCCCAGAGAATTTTATTCATCCCATTCTCCAGGATAGATTCTGGTCTATTATTACTATTATTATTTCACTCTTTTGAGAGTTTTTCACTCCAGCGTTAGCTGATGGTTTTCCATTGGAGTTTGAGTGACAGCAAGTCTCCTCAAGTAACCAGGACTCTTCTCAGTACTCTGGCCGATCTTAATAATGAAGTAGCTTGGATAGTCTCCACTCGTACTCTTACTTCCTCCAGTCCCTTTAATAATCCTTCAGTGACGGTACCAAAAGTGCCAATTACAACTGGTCTAAATGCCACTTTCATGTTCCACATTTTTTTCAGTTCTCTAGCAAGATCTAGGTAATTATTATTATCATCATTATTAGTCCTGGAGAGTTTTTCATATCAGCGTTAACTGATGGTCTTTCACTAGAGTTTGAGTGACAGCAAGTCTCCTCAAGAGTCCATGATTCTTCTCAGTATTCTGGCCAATCTCAATAATGCAGTAGTTTGGATGGTCTCTCATCGTCCATTTATTTCCAAGTCCTCCAGTCCTTTTTCAATCTTTTGGTGACTGTACCAAGAGCACCAATTACAGTTGGTATAAACGTCACTTTTATGCTCCACAGTTTTTTCAATCACCTAACATTTCTTTTCTTTCAATTTTACTCTGCAAAATCCTCAATCCTGCAAGTTCCCTCTTTTTCTGTTGATTATTATAAGGTCTAGTAATCTGACCGAGATTAAGTGATCTGTTTGTATGTCAAAACCTCAAAGGAATTAGTGTGTGTCATTCTCAGGTGTTGGGTTGACCATATACCATTTGTTCGTATGGTAAAATTTCAATTTCTTGCACAATTCCCAGTGGATCACTTTGCCCACTCAGTAGTGTCTAGTCTGATACTCTTTCTGTGCTAATTTGCTGCATTCGCTTATAATCAGATTGATGTTTTTTTCTCTCTCTCACCACAAAATCTACATTTGCTGTTTCATTGCGTCTTATCAATTCTTGCATTGTTTTGTGCTGCTATCAGGAGAAATTCAGTTTTTCTCTGAAGGTTTCATTTTCTTAGTCATGTCCATGTTTTCGCGTGTGAGATGTTGCCTATTAATCGCTTAAACCGTCCATAGAGTTGTTTTTCTTTCCATTTTTGCTTTCTGGTTATTGTCGTTCTGTTGGTCATTATAATTTCAGTATTGTTTCTGGTGGCTGTAATCAGCCTTCTTCCATGCTTTTGTATGTAGTCTTCAAGTCGTTGTATTGATGCCTCAACACTGTCTTCAATGCTTGCAAGTCTTCTTCCTCCTTCTTTTCTTGGCACATATAATCTGTCAACATCATCTCTGGAATGCAACGCCTTGTTCATGGTCATTAGTTTTCTTGTTTTTTGGTCCATTCGTTTAAGTTCATCTCTAGTCCACTTCAAAAATGGTCCCGAATATCTAAGGTGTTTATTCTTTTGATAAGGTTTCTGCTACATAGTTTTGTGGTTCTCGACGGCAATTATACAAGAATGCTGCGAGCAATATTGAACAAGTCCTGGAGACAACACCCCACAAAACAGCAACTGTACGGCCACCTACCACCCGTCACGAAAACTATCAAAATTAGACGAGCCAGACATGCGGGACACTGCTGGAGAAGTAGGGACGAGCTCGTAAGTGATGTACTCCTGTGGACCCCTTCACAGGGACGAGCAAAGGCTGGACGTCCAGCTCGAACATACATACAGCAGCACTGTGCAGATTTTGGATGTTGCCCGGAAAACCTGCCATAAGCAGTGGACGATATGGAGGGGTGGCGAGAGAGGGTCAGCAATATCCGTGCTGATAGCACGACATCAGGATGATGATGATGATGATTATTATTTTACTCTTTTGAGAGTTTTGCACACTAGCGTTAGCTGATGGTTTCTCGTTGGAGTTTAAGCAAGTGTCGTCAAAGTCTCCAGGACTCTTCTTAGTATTCTGGCCGATCTTAATAATGAAGTAAATTGAAAGGTCTCTACTTGTCCTCTTTTTTCCAAGTCCTCCCGTTCCTGTATCAATCTTTTTGAAACTGTACCGAGCGCACCAATTACTAATAGTATCACCGTCACTTTCATGTTCCAAAGTTTTTTCAGTTCTCTACCAAGATGCCAGGCACATTCTTTCTTTTCGCTTTCTTTCATTTTTGCTATGTCGTCTGCTGGGATGACAAAGTCCACAATTCGACAGTTTCTATTTTTTTTATTTTACTATCATTAGGTCTGGTCGTCGTTCATTCTCCAGGACAGATTCTAAGTTGTGCGTATACCACTTGTACAATTTCCATTGGATCACCTTCCCCAATAGTCATTTCTAGTCTTATTCTCTTTCTGTGCTAATTTTTTATTCATTTATTATGCGATTGTTCATTTCGACAATATCACCACAAAACGTATACTTCCTATTTTGTTGCGTCTTATCTATTCTTGTTTTGATATAGTTCGTGCTTTATTATTACTATTTTACTCCTTGAAAGTTTTTCATATCAGCGTTAGCTGATGGTCTTTCACTGAAGTTTGGGCGACAGTAAGTCTTCTCAAGTATCCAGGACTCTTCTCAGTATTCTGGCCAATCTAAATAGTGTAGTAGTTTTGATGATCTCCACTCGACGTCTTATTTCCAAATCCTTCAGTCCCTTAAATAATCCTTCGGTGACTGGACCAAGAGTACCGATTATAAACGTCACTTTCATGTTCCATAGGTTTTTTCAATTCCCATGCAAGGTCGAGGTACTTATCCTTCTTTTATCTTTCTTTCAATTTTGCTCTGTGGTCAAAC
>OY757911.1:37673806-37843806 GCA_963585895.1 Sepioteuthis lessoniana
GTAAAATTTTGTTGCATCATATACTAGATAAAACTACATAATATTTTTTAGTATTGTATAATATTCCAACCCAGGAAATGATATAATCCCTATATCATAGCTTTAGAAGAAAATGAAGGTTTCAAAATTGTCACTTTATTGATTCATATATATATATATATATATATATTGACGAATATTAATCACAAAGTTCAAAGCGTCACCCAGAAATAAGAGTGTAGCTGAACTTTTTTCTTGTTGTAACACACCACCACTTCGAAATCAAGAAAAATCTGAATTAGTTTTTCCAGTTTAATTAGTGCTAGTTGCTACAAAAAAGGTTCAGCTATGTTCTTCTTTCTGGGTGAGGCTTAAAACATATTGAACGACCCTTATATATATATATATATATATATATATATATATATATATATATATATATATATATATATATATATATATTTCAATCCCAGTTTGAAGCATCCTGCGTCTCTAGCCATACTGAATACAACGAAACAATTTGTCTGTGGATGACAATATATACGCTCCTCTTCCGGGGGTTGAGATGTCAGGCGAAGGAATTAACAGCTGCGACCCGCTTAATGCAAAGTTCTTCTAATTAATTGAGCATTTTGGTATCGGGTACGGCAAAATGTAAACAAATGAAAGCTAATACACAAAGCTTTATAATTCCCGAGCGGTAGTATGTCTTCTGATTGCTGAGCCATAAGATACTAAGTCTAATGTAAAGTTGGGCCGGTTTCGATCCCGGCTTGAAGCGTCCTACGTCTCTAGCCACACTAAAGAATTGTGATACAACGAAACAGTCTGTTTGTGGATGACAATTTATATATATATATATGTGTGTGTGTGTGTGTGTGTGTGTGTGTGTATATATTTAATGTTACCAGATAAGGTCAAACAAATCTGTTCATACAGTTATATTTCATTTGACCCATAAAAGATTATTCATTCTAAAACATAATTTTCACTTTTTTCCCGATTAGTCTTTTTCCTTTTTTGTTTTTATTTTGCTTTTCGTTTTGTTGTTGTTGTTGTTGTTGTTGTTGTTTTATTTTTTGTTGATTTGTTTTGTTTTGTTTTTTGCTTTTTTTGTTTGTTTTTTCTGTTTATTGTTTTTTGTTTCGTCTTGATTTGTTTTTATTTTTGACACTAAGAAAGTCTATAGTATTTGAACTTTTTCATGGTGGCCGTAATTTGAACGAATAACCAACAATGTAAAGATATTCAAAAGTTTAGAGATGGATGATAAGACTTATCAGATGTCGTCTTTCTCATTTTTTAACAGTGATCTATTTAACCTTCCGTTAAGAGTTTTTTTTATTAAATTCATCAAATTTATTGAGATATGTAAACAGATCTACGTATAAGTTGAAAATTTGTTTAAAAGCTTTTTTTAAAGCAACTCTGCTCGACTCCTCGATTTACTTTGATTTTCACGTGTTATTTCGATCATCAGATGGAAGAAAAAGTGAAATCAGTAACGAGGTTGTTATGATAGATAGATAGATAGATAGATAGATAGATAGATAGATAGATAGATAGATGTGGAAAGACTGAGATAGATAGATAGATAGATAGATGGATGTCGTTGTATATATGTTCACTGATAGGCTTCGTGTCTTGAAGCTACAAATCCAAACCGCTTAGCATAAAAACACATTTTCGAGCCTCAATTTCAGATACTCGATTTTAAAAATACCAAAAAAATCTTGATCCAACGGTAGCACAAGTGAAAAACCTACAATCGAT
Organism: Sepioteuthis lessoniana; assembly: GCA_963585895.1. Taxonomy (NCBI): domain Eukaryota; kingdom Metazoa; phylum Mollusca; class Cephalopoda; order Myopsida; family Loliginidae; genus Sepioteuthis; species Sepioteuthis lessoniana. The sequence goes on from OY757911.1 coordinate 37,675,559, forward strand.
CGATAATATAGTTTTAAATCTAGTTGAAAAAGATCATACAATTTCTCACAACGAAAGATTTAGAACAATTCTCCTTGCGAGCGGCCCTGAGGATATTTTCAAAGGAGAAGACCACATGAATGATGGTGAGACGCCAAACGTTACGGTTCCCAGCTTGGTTGATCGATGTAACGGGCACCAAAGGATTTTTCAAACAGTCCTTGAATCACTTCTTTGATTTCTCCTTTTCACGAGGACCAATGAAGAACCTGCCGAACAGTAGGATCCTGAGCAGACGATGGTTCCCCATCCTGGAGACGTGTCCAGCCCAGAGTAACTGAGACTTCTCTTGCATAGTCTCGAAGCTGGTGATCTTTGCCTTTTCAAGGACTTCAATATTAGTGCCGAAGTCACTCCAGTGGATGTTAAGGATGACGCGGGTGGCAGCACTGGCGGAACCGTGCGATAAGTCGTAGATGGAGCCGATAAGAGACCCACGACATTTTTAAGGATGATGGCTTTTTTACACGCTGATCTTTTTGTCCTTGTCTGTTGTATTTGAATAAATACTTGACATCTGGCCTTTCCATTTTCAATTCATTGTTTATAGTAAGAAATCCAATTTTTTCCTCAAACAATTAAATATTTTCAGTATTCTACAGTCTTACTCAAGCGCACTATATGGAAAGAATTGGCTTTTTAGGTGGGAGGCAGTATAAAGCAAAAGCAATTGTTGCGTAGAAATTGACTGTCCCATTAAATAATGAGACCTTCTGCCGGTAAAAGCATTGAACTACAGAAGTTACTTCTTCGAATAATATAAAAGAGCCCTGTCTTTAGATGTGTCTGGTGGTGTAATGGTTAGCAAGTCTTACTTGCTAACCTTCGCGAATGTTTTCGGGTCTCATTGGGTGCCCTATTCACTCAGTCTTGTGCTTCATCAAAGCAAAACGCTTAGTAAATTATTGCTAAAAGAGTCCAGTGTTTTGGGTGCCTCGGGTGGTGTAATGGTTACCAAGCTAGACAAGCAAACCTTCACAAGTGTGTTCGGGTCTCATTGGGTGCCCAATTCACTCAGTCTTGTGCCACATCTAAGCAAAACGCTGAGTAAATTATTACTAAAAGTGTCCTGTCTTTTGAAGCAGAACTTTATTTTTGATTCGTACGCTTGATACAGAATAAAGTATTTGATTGGTTGGTTGGTTGGTTTGTTGGGTTTTATGACATATCAACCTTTGTAGGTTGTTTAACGCCAAATCCATTTTATGTAAATAATCTGTTCTATTTAAAACAATTCAGTTTAGCATAAGTACACAGTTTAATTGTCAAAAACATTTCCATTTCAAACTAGTCAAGCAGTTATATGTAACAATTCAGTTAAGTGTAAATACAGTTTTAATGTAGAAAACGGTTCTATTTGAAATAATTCAGTTAAGCATAAGCACGCAGTTTAAATGTAAGTACGGTTTAATTGTCAAAAACATTTCTATTTCAAGCTATTCAGTTTAATCATACAATTCAGTTTAGCATAAGTATGCCGTTAGTTCTATTTGACCCATAGATAGGACCCTTATCAGTTGCTACCACTCCGGGCTAGAGTGGACCTGGGAGCGATGGCAATAAAGGGGTACTCCACATTCCCCAAATTTCCAGCACTGCTGCAACCTCACCATCAGATTGTTTAGTGTCATATCCAGGACACTCATTGGGGGCGGGGGGGTCTTACACCTCTACAGAGAAACAGTCGGTGTATTCTACAGCCCCAGCCGACGGGGCAATAAAGTATTTGAGTGTAATCACTGCTACTACTTTATCGTTGCTTCTTCACACCAATAAGAAAGTAGTAGAAAAGTTTTAAATATCTAATAATTCCTGTTGGAAATTATTTAGCGTGAGGCGGGAAAAGCTTTGTTACACTTTCATACAGAATATTGTAAACCTGAGAAAAGTTGTCGAACGATCAGCTGAAAAGTTGTGTTCACAACCTCAATGAATAAAGAAAAGATTGAATTGCCGATATTAAAAAAATGCAGTGTGAGACATGATTCTCAGAATATATAGACAATATACATTTTATAATGACAAATAAAACTTGAACCAAACAAACAACATACATATTACAGTGCCAAAAATCTTGAACCAATCAAACAATATACACTTTAAAATGACGAATAAAGCTTGAACCAATCAAACAACATACATTTTACAGTGCCAAAAATAATTGAACCAATCAAACAATATACATTTTATAATAACGAATAAAACTTAAATCAAACAAACAATATAGATTTTATAGTGACAAAAAATTTTGAACCAATCAAACCATATACATTTTATAATGATAAATAAAACTTACACCAAACAAATAAAACTGACACACATATATCGAAATGAGCAAAAAGAGTGATTTAATCTTTTGTTTACAAAATTGCTATTTCTTTCTTTTTATTATTTCTTAATTTGTTGATTTTTTCTTTAAAGAGGACTTTGCCGTTCTGACTGACCATTGGGTAAAACTAAAAGAAAGCAAAAAGAGAGATAAGTACCTTAACCTGGCTAGAGAACTGAAAAGCGATGGAATGTGAAAGTGACGGTGATACCAATAGTAATTGGTGCGCTTGGTACAGTCACTAAAAGATTAGTAAAGGGACCGGAGGAGTTGGAAATAAGATGAGTGGAGATTATCCAAACGACAACATTATTAAGATCAACCCGATTACTAAGAAGAGTCCTTGAAACTTGCTGTCATTCAAACTCCATTGAGAAACCATCAGTCAACGCTGGTGTGAAAAACTCTCAAATGAGTAAAATAATAAAAACATGTGCAAACAATGTGTTTATTAGTTTGGATTGATTTCTTTGTTTAATGGCATATCATTCTTCGTGGGTTATTAAATACCAAAGCTAAAGTAGTGGTACTAATCGATAAGCGGATTCAGACCTTTCCTAAGGATATTAGTCCGAAAGTGAACGTAACAGCGTGACTAGAATTCGAACGCGCGTACAATGTTAACCATTACGCCACGGGTACATTCTCTCCCGCGGGTTTTATTGATTTCTGGATAAGTAATTGGTACCAATTAATAAAATCACGATTTTAAACAAAATCTTTTTAATTTGATAATTAAAAGAATTAATTATCTTTTTTAAATTTGCAAGCCCACGATGAAATGTTCCGTGAAACATCAGCTAAATGAATACAATGATTTTAGTCAGACAATAGTGACACGCACGCCCCCGGTGATCAATTTCCAATTTAAATTTATCACTTTAGGTTTCTACGTCAAGAAGCAGCTTCGATTTAAGTTACATAGATAGATAGATAGATAGATAGATAGATAGATAATTTGCCAGACAAATCTCAGCGAGGAAAATTTCTCAGATTTAACTAGGAATTTTCAAACTATTCTCATAAATCATTATTGCTCAAATGAATTTCGTCCTCACTTAGCGCCCTTACACTTGGAAGTAAAGTAAAGTCCTGATATTTTTTAAGTAAAAAGAAATATTTCAAATCAAAATCGAACCACGTATGTTGTATAGCTATGTGTTATATGATTAAGGAATGATCTTTTTTATATTAATCATTTTTCGTTAATTATATTTTATTATTCAGTTTGGTTGGGCTTTGAGCTATTCGGGTTAAGAGTGCATAGTCATTGGGTACAGTTTTACGCTCGTACCATTGTCATAATAAATCCCAGACGGTAAATGGGGCTGGAGTGTGGATGACGTCATGCCCGGAAGAGATGGTCCTGAGAATTTGAGGATTTTGGAAAAGAGTCAGAGTTGAGATTGGACCCAGTAGGCAGAGAGTTGAGTTCTCTACCGTTGCGGCCGTGGTTAAGATTTTTTTACCTCTACCGACAGAGATCTTAGACATCAAAGATGCGCCGCGCATCGGGATGGTTAACATAGTAAGAATTTTGTCTCTCTCCTAGTGTCGATGAACTGAAATCAAGAAATTAATAAACGCGTTCGTACCTAAACAACAAAGTCCGCCTGTGTTTTGCATTTGCGTTTGAATATATATGTATTTGCATTTGTATATGTACTGTTGGATTGAATGGCAATACAACATTTGTAAATAGGCTTGATAGCAAAAGGCTCGAAAAGTGTGGGCCCTCAGTAAGTGTTAAACCCAATAGTGATATCTTATATCATACATCTTCATTGATGCATCGGGATGGGTCATCAGTGATGTTTCCTGTGGGTTCTCGGAGGGTTTCGGGTCTTGCAAGATCAGATCCCCACGCTCCAATGACCCAGTTGGGATTGATCTTACTCCAACTCCCATCCCAGTTGCTAAACTGCGCATCCACACAAGAGAAATGACCACAGAAATCGCTCTATCCATGGGTATCACTTTTTATTTGCAAAAGCCTATCAGAGCTAGGCTCTTCTGTTGACTTCTGAAGCTTTCCTTGAAAATTGGGAGGACACTTTGTTCTTGCTTTCCGGCCGCAATGACGTCGTTATTCGGCTATTTGTTCAATCCGCTATGTAGTTTTTTTTCCTTTCCTCCCCGGAAACTTACAAAAAATTTTTTTTTTAAATAGAAAAATTCTGTACATAAATATAAAATTACGATTAAAACAGACTCCGGTTTAAAATTGAAATATACGTTTATTTTTTTATTTTTTTTTGTTTTTTTTTTTTCGAAAAAAGAAAAAATTAAAAGAATATTTCAATTTTAAATCGGGTCTGTTTGTTATGAGTATCTTCAAGATTAATTTACGAACTTCTTCTTTCTGTTTTTCCTGATACTTACTTTTTTGGTCCATGAATTTAGTGTTAGCAATGCCCAAAAATATATGGGCGAAACTACTTGACTCTAAACGAAACGAACAGAGGAACATAGAAGAGATTTGAATATAAACAATCCACTTAATGCCCTCGTACTTCAATGGAATTCGTGACCACAACTTTGATTCATGAAATATATCTATTTACCAATCAATTGGTTTGAATCATAAATTATTTCCGTGTAACTACGTATTTCAAACGTCCTGGGTTTTAAACACAACCAGAAATTACCTAATTAAAAAGTGCCTTCATCAGTCATTATTATATCATTAGTGAAAGAGTGTGCAATTCAATCTATGATCACCCGACTCTAAAATGGAGGAATTAAATGTGCATATTCGACATGTAACGTAGTGGGAATTTACGAATAACAAAAACGCTATAAAAAGCAGCTGAGAAAATTTCAAGTATTTATGACTAAGTCCGAAACTGGTTTTCAAAGTTTTGTTCTGGTGATTCGTCATTAAGTGGTCAATTAATCATATTTACCCAACCCCCTCCGCTCGGGCAGGATATGACACAAGGTCAATTTTTTAAGCGGAGTTTTAACAGGTTTGAATTCAGAGTTTTCCTTCTCCTAGACTAGTTGCCTCACCAAGGCTGAAGAACCTAGTCTGCCCTACTATTTACCCATAGCTGGAGGGAGAATAATTGGATTCATACCTTTCCCAAGGGTATTAGTGCTATGTGAAATGCAATCAGTCCAGGATTTGAACTCGTGTCGCCGTGTCCAATTCCTGCGACGATAACCATTACATCACGGGCACTTCCAGTTCATACCAAGACGCTCATTAGACTTCGATCAAGGTAAGCAGGAATCAGCACGTGACCTCAACACATCCCAATCCACAATCTTCCACCACTTGGAAAAGATTGGAAAAGTGAGCAAGCTGGACATTTGGCTTGCTCATTGTTTTAGTGTCAAGAACAAAGAAGATCATATGTAACGTGGTAGTTTTAAGTTATAAAGAGAATATATGGGGAAGGAGAGAAAGAGAGAAGAAAAATAAGAAGAAAAATCAGACAGAGAGTCAACAGGGCAACCAGCTGACATGAGTGCGTTATGCCTAAGTATTAGTGTGTAGGTCAGCTTGTCCCGGGTGAATAACTACGTTAATTAAAAATGACTAGAAAAAACCGGAGGTCCCAAATCTTTTGCGCTGGTGTAGATCCATCGGAAAAGGATATGTCCTCCCTCCGACATCTGGAGACTACTTAGGTTTGAAAAAGTTAGTTAGAAGACGTGACGAGGTAAAGACAACAGTTGAATACAAGATATGAAGATGTAGAGAGAGACAAAAATTACGGACCCCATTCTGAGGTGAGTTCCGAAAAGAAGTCTCACGCCAGACGCGAACCTGTGAAGACAAAACCAACGAACAAGTACATTAGAACTGCAACAGAAAACCAGAAAGAAAATTCAAGGTCTGCGTTCGCTTTCTTTCTCTCCTCATGATATGTTGTTTCTCTTTATCGAACTAACAGGGTCGATTCAAATTTATACTCGGTTTCTTTCTTGAAAAGTATAGTAGCGAATAAACTTTTTTTTTTAGTGAAATAAGACAGAGTTTCATGTGTTCATCAACTTTTCCAACAGAAGGTTACAACAGGGTCCGACTACCACTTAACACGTAGCAATACATGCATAAACCAGTTCTCCACGTTGTTGTACAAATGATTTTGCGTAGACGTAGTGGTACAAACGTCTTTTTGGTACCGTTATGCTACACTTATATACATGGTGACAAGTCTTTTTTCAAGGCAGAGAAATAATCCGTTTCTCAAAAATATTACAAGTGACGAAAAATTTGTGATTTATGACAATGTTCAACACAAATAGCAGTAGATTGGCAACAGCCTACTTCAAAGGTGCAACTTAATAGAAGAGTTATGCGCCATATATGTTTCGGTTTCCGGGGAGTTATTCATTTTGGGTTTTTAAAGCACATTCAGACATTCAATGCGGACTGATACTCTCAGAAGCTCCAACGTGTGCGTGAAAATGTTCTAAGAAATCGCCCCACACTTATTAATAGGAGAAATGCTATGCTTCTCTATAATAACGCAATACCAAATTCAACCAGAATGTCGCAGAAAAAATATTTGGATTTAAGCTGGTATGTTCCGACTCATCCATCATATTAAGCAGACATTGCACCAAGTGATTTCCATCTGTTTTGGTCTCTACAAAATGCACTGAATAACAAAAACTTTCTCAAGAGGATCTGGCGAAATGTTAGCGTTGTGTGAAATGCAAAAAGACGTGCCCATGATTTAATCTCGTGTTGCCGTGTCTATCATCTACAACGATAGCCATTACACGAGAAACACCTCCTTATATATATATATATATATATATATATATATATGTGTGTGTGTGTGTGTGTGTGTGTGGTGATGGTATTAGTGATGACAGCGGCAGCAGCAAAAATCAAAATGTATGAGCTGCGGTGGGATTCGAACTCTTTCAGTTGCATGACAATATATATATATATATATATATATATATATATATATATATATATATATATATATTGTGCTTTCGTTTACTTTCATGTGGAATGATAAATTCATCTTAATGATGCTGTACCTATAGCAAAAGATATCAGTCTGATTTTCTATACTGTGTTCTTTTTTCTCATAATGTCGAATTTCATTTACTCCAGAAAGATAGATAGGTAGATTCAAATTATCGTCACTAAGACTTTTTTCGTCAAAGTGTACCTACAAATCATTAGTTAGTGGAGCTTCTTCTCCGGTTTTGATTTGAGATTGAAACTCTCCTAAAAATAAAGCCTGCAGTTTGCATAGTCCCCATTTATCTTGCTTGTCACTGGCCAAGAGTTATGTAGATCTAGGAGTGTGGCATAAATGTCGTACAAGCGTATGTCCCCATGATCCACCGACGTACAGATGTCTGGTACCCTCTCATCTTACCCATCATGTATATTCTTCACAATTTCGATTAGTGGTTAATCTGTGTGTTTGAGTTGTAATTTAGTTAGTAAAAAGATTTGCCTATCATATTTACATGTGTGTGTGTGTGTGTGTGTGAGAGAGAGAGAGAGAGTGAGACAGAGACAGAGACAGGGAGAGACAGTGTGTGTGTATGCGTGTTAATGACAGAGAAGGAGAGAAAAAGAGAGAGGATGCAAGAACCGTTTTAACTTCATAGATTATCATATCTACCCAACCCCTCCGCTCGGGCAGGATATGACACAAGGTCAATTTTTAAGCGGAGTTTAACAGGTTTGAATTCAGAGTTTTCCTTCTCCTAGACTAGTTGCCTCACCAAGGCTCAAAAACCTAGTCCGCCCTACTATTTACACATAGCTGGAGGGAGAATAATTGGATCCATACCTTTCCCAAGGGTATTAGCGCTATGTGAAATGCTATCAGTCTCGTCCAGGATTTGAACTCGTGTCGCCGTGTCCAATTCCTACGACGATAACCATGACACCACGGGCATATATTATTTATTATCACGAGAGCTGTGTTCCGAAGAAAATTAATGATGATTGCACGGCTCCCCCTTAATCACCGCACATTTGATATTTTCTGTCATGTAACTTAAAGGGTTCGAATCCTGTCGCAGCTCATACATTTCATTTTTATTTTTGTTGCTGTCACTGCCATCACTAATACCATCACCACTACCATCATCATCTTCTTGTTGTCCTCATCAAATAGAACTACTCATGTTAGAAATAATTGTAATCATTTTACTGTGTACATAAAAATGAGCTCAGGCTTATTTAAAAATGTCGTCTACAAAATGTGTTTACAAATCATATACATTTTATATTTGTGAATAAAGAGAATTTGGCATTAAATAACCTACACGGGTTGATATGCCAGAAAACCTAATCAACCAACTATACGTATGTGCATATGTGATTATTCTAATTTTTTTTATATATTCAATTAAATTTTGAGAGATGCAGTTGCTACATAGTTGTCCTAAGTATGTATTTGCCTCCCCCTTATGAAGATAAATTCGTCACATTGTCAGTTTCATATGTAGGAAAGGATGAAAACTGACCAGTGTCTACAGGGGGGTGCCGTCTACCACTATTCTTCCTTTATAATAAAATGGTTTGGAGTTATCATGTAAGGGTCAACTGGACTAGGCTCGATTAGTTCTTTGCTTTGTCCCACAGAAAACAGAAACACAACGGAGACAAAAATAAGTTTCTCGTGTGATATCTCGTCTCGTGATCTCAATGGATAAAGTGAGTAAAAAAAACAAAAAAAACATCGTGTAAAATCACCTGAGGAGGGCTGAAGAACATATCGGCCGAAACATTGAGATTAAAGAAAAAGAAAAGCAGTTGATGCTCGTCCGAGTAAGTCATGAAATAATTAAAATACTTTAACTCCACTCTTTACACAATTGTTGAAAAGAAAAACAAAACCAAATCTATCATAATACAATGCAAGCAAATTAGATCAATATAGATGAATGAATTAAAAACCTGCTTATTTAGTTTTTATATACTGCGAGGAGGCGTGTCTCAGTGAGTGTGAATTTGGCATCTGTAAATTTAATTATAAACGTCTTTATGATTCAATTTAAGAATATCAGAACAGAACAAAGAACAATATTCTTTTATTCCTCTGTGTACAAATATCAAATGAATTTAGTTGAATATAATTATTTTGCAGACAACGCGGTAACTGAATCATTCATCGGTTGAGAACATTTAAAGTGGGAGCCTCAAATGCTTCTATAGTGAGTTGGCTACATCGTTCTGCCTTTCATATTAGCGGGCAATAGTAGCGTTTACTTTCAACGACCGTCATTTAAAAACATCGCCCGTGATTATGTTGTAGCATCAACGTGACCTTTTACTTATAAAACATGTCATAATTCGACTTAATGTTCTTCACTGATTCTAACTCTGAAGTTGAAAGGGGATAAACGAAAATTTCAGTGCTTTCTTGGTTTTAAGAAGAGGAAAGTGATTGAAACGCAAACAGTACTTGTCTATTTTATGGAGAAGTTTCTGTGTTATAAGCTTTGATTGAAGAAAAAGTCACGTGGATCTTTTTTCTAATGAAATGAAAGCTTAACTAGATGAAGGGAGTCTTCGTGAGGTAGTGGCTAGCTTACTAGGCTAGACATCGTCATAAGCGAGTTCGAACCAAAATTGTGCTAATACGTTCACTTTCGGATAAATCATCATCATCATCATCATCATCTCGTACTGGTAGCACGGATATCCCTGACCCTCTCTCGCCACTTTTCCCTATCGTTCATCGCCTCAGGCAGGTCTTCTGGACAACATCCCGTATCCTCACATAGCTGCTGAATGTATGTTCGTGCTGGTCGTCCTGCTTTTGCACGGCCATGTGTGGGGGTCCATAAGAGTTCAACTCTTATGAGTTCGTCCCTGCTTCTCCAGCAGTGTCCTGCATGTCTGGTTCGTCTAACTTGAATAGTTTTCGTGATAGGAGCCAGGTGGCCGTACAGTTGGAGTCTTGTGGGATGTTGCCGCCAGGACTTGTTCAAGATTGCTCGCAGCAAACTTGTGTAATTGCCGTCTAGTTTCTTCTCCAGCCGTTTTGTTAGAGTCCATGTAGTGCATCCATATAGCAGTATCGATGCAACCGCTGCCTGGAAGAAACTGCGTTTCATTTTATCGGTTAGGTCTGATTTCTATATAATCGATAGCCTATCGATAGCTGTCCATGCTTTCGTTAACCTCGTTTCGATGTCCTTTTCGGTTGATGCTACGCTGCTTCCTAGGTAAGTGAATTTGTCTACTAGTTTAAGAGGGGTTCTGTCTAGAGTGGAGATGTCACCCGTTTGGTTATAGCACGTAGTACCTTTGGGAAAAGTATAAACTCTTATCCCACCCCGCAGCTATTGATGAGACAGCACCACTTTTGTCCATCTACAAAGATTGCTATGCATTTAAACAAAGAAGCTAAAACCTAATTAGATGTGATTTGATTAATGCGTTGTGATACAAGTAATAAAAAAACTGCCGAAGATGACACTATATGCTCTTTTGCGCCTAAGTGCACATATTTAGGTGCCATATTTCTTATGCATGAGGTATTATCCTGTCTATTTGAGTATACATGCATGTAGGTTTAAAGTATACGTATATATAAGTAATAAGGTGTTTCATTAATAAGTCATTGGTCCTCAACCCATTGAGGTGCATTTTCACTCAAGTCCAAAATTACTGTACTCGTCAATTCTTGGTCCAAACTGCCAAAATTCAAAGTCTCATTGTCTGTAAGTTATTCCTTTGCAAATGTCCGAAACATCCACCATCCCGGGTGCTTAGTGTGAGATAGTTGCAATGAAAAAATCTCTTTCTGAAGATCTTTGGTTTGTGCTATGAAAATATAATTTCAAACAAATAAATATCGTAAGACAAAAGGAATCTGATTTTTCCCAATGATGTTTTTCCCTCTTGTTCGTAAATCTTGAATTATTTACTTTAGAATAAAGAATAGAAAAATTGTACCGGAAAAATAAAGGTGCTTTGTAACAAGCTGAGTATATACGATATACACTCAGTCTTCAAAAGGTTCATATGAATGAATTGTACCATAGCCATATACAGGAATATGCGAAATGTACATGGGATGTTCATAACATATATACATAGAACATAGGAATCTAGAAACACGAAAGACACTTACGACTTCTTAGTTCAGGTACGAAACTGTTTATTACCTTTGAGTTTAAAGGTTCTTCGACATAGGAGAGAGAGGCACAATCTTTCTATTCTGGCTTTGTCATCCACCCACCCACCCATCTCGTGCAGCGCCCGTAGCGCGCAAATTCGTCTGGCCTCTGCGAGCCCCGAAAGTCGACCCTTCTCATCCGGTGTCTAGTCTCAACTCAACTAACTTTCTTCAAAATTCCCAAAATCCTCCGCGCGCTTACGGTGCGTGACGTCATTTGCACTTGTTAGCCCCGTTTCCCATCTTGGCTATTGTGACATCTCTGAGTGACATATCCGCTCCGCCCTTGCACGCGCGTGAACACCTGCGTTAATGTTGCAAAGTAACCCATGCATATAGCCGAAAGGTTCTCAGCCTAACTAAACCCAAAGGCATAAAACGAAATCCCTCAGCCATTAATAAGCTAAGATACTATTTATTAAGCTTAGCTTAGTTGTGGCCCGAGGTATGACACCCCGGCTGAGAATCGAACTCACGAACAATGGTGTGCTAACCTAACTTACAAAACAACAATGCGCCCCATGAACAAACACATAAATGAAATAAAGTATGAAGACTGAGAAAAACACCATCAAGTTTTTCTTTAGTTTTAATGGAATATCAAACTTTGTGGGTTATTTAATGCCAAAGCCATCCTTGTAAAAGAGCTGCAGTGGTACAATTTAAACTAAATGTAGTGGAGTAATAATTCCAATGGAATTAGTCCGAAAGTGACTAGAGTTCGAACTCGTTTACTAAGCTGTTGCAGTGGAGCACGTTAGCCACTACGCTATGAAGTCGTTTCTTATATGTTATCATTTATGTGCCTCCTATAAAAATATTTGTTTTAGTATATGCATGCATGCGCGTGTAGGGGTGTGTGTTATGTAAAACCTTGGACTTTGATGTGATCTTTTTGCAAAAGGCTTACAGCGACCTAAATTATCAATATTTCCCGACAAATCTAGTTTGGCAGACTTCCTTTTGCTATTTAGTGTACCGACGGAAATAAAAAAAAAAATGTTCTTGTTAACTTATAAACGCGTCTTCTCGTTATTTCCTGTTTTGATTCGGCACACTAGACAAGATGGCAGGAATTATAAGTCCGATGCAAATTACAAACGACACCTCATCTTACTATTTAGTCGGTCATTTAATTTATAATCCATGTTTGTTTTTTCGTTCTTTTGTTTTTGTTTTGTTTTTGGTTTTTTGTTTTGTTTTGTTTTTGTTTTTTTGGTTTTGATAAGGGGTCATACACTTGGGCATGCATATCATTATCATTCTGTCATTGTATGTTTATAAATCATAATGAATTTTTTTTCATATTACGAAAAGATTTCGCTGCTTATGTCGCGCGAGTGTAAACAATAAAACTGGTAATTAAAAGCGATCTTAGAAGTTGTTCAATTAATATTATTACTTACTCATTAGAGATTTTCACATCAGTTTTAATTGACGGTCTTGCACTGGAGTTTGAGTGACTGTAAGTCTCCTAAAGTCTCCAGGACTTTTCTCAGTATTCTGACCGTTCTCAATAATGCAGTACTTGGGATGGTTTCCACACTTCCTCCAACTTTTAAACCCTCCAGTCCCTTTAATAATCCTTTAGTTACTGTACTAAAGGTCCCAATCACAATTGGTATAATTGTCACCTTTATGTTCCATTGTTCTTTTTATTCCCTAGCAAGGTCGAAGTACTAATCTTTTTTCACATTCTTTCAGTTTTATTCTGTGGTCAGCCGGAACAGCAAAGTCCACAATTTTACAAGATGTCTTTTTTGTTGATTATTATAATGTCTGATTTTCTAGCCGTCTGTATGTCAAAGTCTCATATCAGTTTATGCGTGTCATTCTCTAGGACATATATTGGGTTGTGCAATGACCATTTGTTCATAGGGTCAAATTTAAATTTCTTTCACATCTCCTAGTGGATAATTTTCCCCTCCCACCAGTCGTGTCTAGTCTTATACTCCGTCTGTGCTAATTTGCTGCCTTCGCTTATTATGGTTTTGTCTCTATCACTACATAGCTTACATTTGCTATTTTGTTGTATCTTATCTATTTTCACTGTGATATGATTGGTATTTATGGTGTTGTTTTGGGCTGCTATTAGGAGAGATTCTGTTTCTCTATTAAAGTTTCCTTTTCTTAGACACGTCCAGGTTTTCTCGTGTGAGATGTTGTTTATTAGTCGTTTAAATCGCCCATAGATTGTTTTCTTTCTCATTTTTGTTTCCTAATTATTGTCATTCTGTTTGTCTTCCGTGATGTCAGTATCGTTTCTGATGTCTGTAATCAGTCCTCCTATGTATTTTTCTATGTAGTCCTCGAGTCGTTGTATTGATTCGTCAATGCTGTCTTCAATGCTGGAAAGTCCTCTTCCTCCCTCCTTTCGTGATAAATATAGTCAGTCAACGTCGTCTCTGGGTTGTAATGCTTTATGCATGGTTATTTGTTTTCTTATTCTTCGGTCCATTTGCTTAAATTCTTCTTTTGTCCACTTCAGAAAGGGTCCTGAATATTTAACGAGGGGTACAGCCCAGGTATTTATTCCTTTGATAAGGTTTCTGCAAAACAGTTTTGTCTCGAGTAGCTTTCTTGTTCTGAGATATTATTTTTTAATTTTTTCTTTCATTTCCACTTGTTTCTTGGTGCCAGCCTCCAAGATGCCCAAGTATTCGTAGGTTTCCTTTTCTCCAAGCGTCTAATCTTGTCTTGATTTGGTAATTCCATTCCGTCAGTCAGATGTCGTTTGCCACTTTTCACTACTAGCACTGCACATTTTCTATGCCAAATTCAATTCCTACGTTCTAACTGTATATTATAACTGCGTGTATTAGAGTTTCCAGTTCTTTTTTATTTTTTGCAAATAGTTTGATGTCATCCATGTACATTAGGTGATTGATCTTTTCCTGCGATCTAAGTTTGTATCCGGCTGTGTATTTCCTGAGTATATGGTTAAGTGGCATCATGGCAATTATGAATAGTAACGGTGATAGTGTATCTCCTTGGAAAATACCTCTCGGATCTTTGCTTCAGCTAAACTTCTTTCTCCTGCAGTCAATTCCACTCTCCGGGTTTTCATGGTTTTCTCGATAAACTTTGTTACTTAATCTGATATTTTATACATTTTGAGGTAGTTTCATTAATAAATGAAAACTTTGAATTTCTATTCTGTATCTTCAAATCTTTCTTTTTACAATTTGAAACGTGCGAAAGATAAACCAAATGTAGATATTTCCTGATCTTTGATTAGCTGGCACAGGATCCCAGTAGGTTGGTTATGTTTAAAGGCATACCAACCCTTGTAGGTTATTCAATGCCAAATCTTCTTTATGCATATATATAACATATATATGATTAGTAAACGAATAATTTGTAAGTAACAATTTTGGAATGAGCCAGAGCTCATTTGTTTGCACATAGTTAAATGGTTTCAAGTATGGATATATAACACTAGTTATTCCATTTAACATTATGTATTCGTTTGCACACAGTTAGTTGGTTCAAAGCAGTACTATGTTTGGTTGATTGGTTAGGTTTTATGGCATATCAACCTGTGTAGGTTATTTAACGCCAAATCCATTTTTATGCAAATAAACATTTCTATTTCAAACAGTTTAGTTTAGCATGAGTACACAATTTAATTGTCAGAAACATTTCTATTTCAAGCTATTCAGTTTAGTCAAACAGTTCTAATTCAGCTAATTCAGTTTAGTATAAGTACAGATTTTGTTTACACACAGTGAAATGTCAAAACAGTTCTATATTGAACAATTCAGTTTAGTGTAAGTAGAGTTTCAATGTCAAAAACACTTCCATTTCAAACAATTCAGTTTAGCATAAGCACGCAGTTTAAATGTAAGTACGCAGTTTATTTGTCAAAAACATTTTTATTTCAAGCTATCAAGTTTAGTCAAACAGTTCTAATTCAAACAATTCAGTTTAGCATAAGTATGCAATTAGTTCTATTCAACCCAGTGAGTGGGTTCTATCAGGTGCTACCATTCCGGGCCAGAGTGAACCTGGGAGCAATGGCAATGAAGGGGAGCTCCGCATTCCTCAAAGCTCCAGCATCACTGGAACCCCATCTTCATATCGTTTAGGGTCACATCCAGAATACTCATTGGGTAGGGTTCTTACCCCTCTGCAGAGGTGCAGTCGGTGTATTCTACAGCCCAAGCCGACTAGGCAAAAATTATTACAAAGTAGTACTAATAATTCTATTTAACAGTCATTTTTGGCACACAGTTAAATGGTTTCAACTATAAATGAAAATAATTTGATATTTATGTTTGACGTATAGATGGGACCCTAACAAGTACAACCACTCTGGATCAGGGGAGACCTGGGACTAATTGCAATGGATGTGTACTTCACAATCACAAAGGCTCTAGAAATGGAATCTCACCATCAGTTTAATGTCATATGTAGGACACTTGTTGTCGGGGGATCTAACCTCTATGCAGAGATGTAGCCAGTGTATACCACAGCCCCTAGTTTCAGGAATTAGGAACCTGTGTGATGATGGGAGAGCATCTACCAAAGACCGAATAGGCAAGAAAAACATGAGGTCAGAAAGACCATTTTGCTTACCATCATTCTTCAGTCAACGTTCTTGATAAATATAAGTGTCAGCTGAAAAGTTCACTGGCTGACCAACATAATCATATGAAATGTGACCAAATGAGGTTTATTTTTTGCAACATCATCCCCCTTCCGATTCTTACTGTTGTATAGTGGCTCGTACCACGGGATTTCCGGTATCTCGGAGAATTAAAAGACGTCGTTTTTCTTAAGCACGTCAGTACTGAAAGATCTCGGTCAGTATTAAGACCATCTTCGGACGTAACACGAACAGCGTGAGAATTACATTTGTTTGAACTATGCCACTTCAGTTAATAAATAATTAACTCTATTTTACTGTGTATCTTTTCCTTACCACAATACAACACTTACATTTCTTCCATTGGTGTTCCAGTGCTTGGATCCTATTGCCTTACCACAGTTCCAGTGCTTGGATCCTATTGCCTTACCACAATACAACACTTACATTTCTTCCATTGGTGTTCCAGTGCTTGGATCCCATTGACTTACCACAATACAACACTTACATTTCTTCCATTGGTGTTCCAGTGCTTGGATCCCATTGACTTACCACAATACAACACTTACATTTCTTCCATTGGTGTTCCAGTGCTTGGATCCCATTGCCTTACCACAATACAACACTTACATTTCTTCCATTGGTGTTCCAGTGCTTGGATCCCATTGGTCAAAAAATTATCAACTGCAGATAATATATCATCATCTGAATTTTTCAACCAATGAACTTTTCAGCCCACCCTTGTATACCTATGATAAACAAAATTGCAAGATCCTTAAAGACATTGCCAATTTTAGTGTATGTGCACAAAATCTGAGTACCGTTGATCAGACCCTTTTGCAACCTGTATTAATCTGCATATGCAGCCATCATCATCATCATCATCCTGTTGCGCTGCCAGCACGGATCTCCCTGACCCTCTCTCACCACTCGTCTCTATCGTCCATCGCTTCCCATAGGTCTTCAAGGCTACATCCTGTATCGGCACAGAACTGTTGTATATAGGTTCTAGCTGGTCGTCCAACCTTTGCTCGTCCATATGCAAGGGTCCACTGGAGTATATCGCTTATGAGTTCATCCTTACTTCTCCAAAAGTGTCCCACGTATCTGGTTCGTCTAACTTGATGGTTTTCGTGATGAGAGGTAGGTGGCCACACAGCTGCTGTTTTGTGGGGTGTTGCCTCAAGAACTTGTTCAATGAAGCTCGCAACATTTTTTGTATAATTGCCATCAAGCTTTTTCCCCACAACGTTTAGTTCGCGTCCATGTGGTGCATCCATATAGCAGTATTGACACGACTACTGCTTGGAAAAAATTGTGTTTTATTTTATCGGTATGACTTCCATATGACCGATAACCTATCGATTGCTGTTCATGCCTTTTCTAGTCGCGTAGTGATGTCATTCTCGGTTGATGAGGCACTGATTCCTACGTAGGTGAACTTGTCCACTAGTTTCAAAGGATCACCCTTTAGTGTAGAGATGTCACTCTTTGATTAAAGCACACGTATTCTGTCTTGTCTACGTTGATGTGGAGGCCTCTAGCAGCAACTGCTTGTTCCAGACTATGTAGTGGGTGTATTTGCTAGAAGCGTTATGTCATCAGCTTAGTCCGCGTCAGTAATGGTTTTTGCATATTTATACATATAGTTAGTTAGTTGGCGACCATAGTCGAGGGTAACCCGAAAGTTCCCTTTTCGATAGCTACTACACCAATGTGTAGGGGAGGGCGCTAATCCTTTCCCTAGATTGCTCTATTTTACCCTTGATCCGTACCTTATAATGCTGAGTGTTAAGCAAGGAGGCATCAAGTACCATTTTTTGAGTCTTTGGTATGACTCGACCTGAGATTGAACCCAGGTCTCCCGGGCCATTGGCGAACACGGTTCTGTTTGACCCATAGATAGGACCCAATCAGGTGCTACCACTCCGAGTCAGAGTGGACCTAGGAACGATGGCAATGAAGGGGTACCCCGCATTCTCCAAAGATCCAGCATTACTGGAACTTTACCATCAGAATGTTTAGTGTCATATACAGGACACTCATTGGAGGAGTCCTAACCCTCTAAAAAGATGCAATCGGTGTATTCTACAGCCCCAGCCAACTGGGCCATTATTAGATGGATTTGCTTTTTTAGAACTTTCCCTTTCTGGATTTAATGCTGAACTGTATTGTGTCATTTTTATTGATTCGAAACTTGATACCAATAATTTGTGAATTAACTGAAACTAAAACCCTTTTTCCAAGTTTTTTTCTCTGTATTAACATTTAATGTCACATATTCCAACATAAGAAATTATTAAAAAAAAGGACAAAGCACGCAATTCAAATATAATCCTGGACGGGTTGATATGATCTCATAACCAATCAATCTACCGCTTAAGGAATGGAACAAACTCATATCCGCCAGTCAAATTGAAATACGCTATAAAACATTGAGATTGTAGGGACCAGGGATATCAAATTGGTGTATAGTAATAATAATAATAATAATGATCATTCTGTATCATAGAAAGTTTTATAGAAATTTTCATGTAAAGTTTTTACTTGGCTAAGTCAAAAGTTTTGAAATATTTTAGTTACTTCAAGCACAGTTTGATCTCTTCGAATGCTTTTGCCGTGGTCAAAAAGGTGATGAACCTCACAAAAATGTGAGATGTCGATTTCGCCTAATACTCTCCCAGTGTTATTGCTAAATTTACCTTTGAGCACGGCCTTGGAATCCACGCATTACAGCCAACCGGAATTTGTGTGATCGTTTAGATTCTTGTGTTGCATAGCAGGGGAGAAAGTGATAACAACACATATATAAAAATATACGCTCTCTTGTTTATAACGAAACCGTAGCGAGATTGTTGCGTAAAGGAGAGAGAGAGAGAGAGAGAGAGAGAGAGAGAGAGAGATCTGGATAGACAGGGAACCGCTAAGATACAATATCTTCAGATTTACACCAGGTCCAGATACAAGTCCAGAAAGCCTTGCTTATTCGTACTTCTTTTGCGAAAGACTGACACCGGGCCACTCTCAACTTGGGGCCACCTGCTTCCCACTAGAGCTAGCGGCCAAAACGGCGTGACTACTTACGGCTTGCTGCTGACTCTACTGACTACTGACTGACTGCTCCCCGCTCGAGGTAGCAAACTTCTACCGTCATATATTTTTCGGACGCCTGCGCTATTCTTTCTACGCACTTCACATGGCATTTCTGCTGTCTCTTGTTTACCGTAAGACACAGCTGCAGATCCTGTTTTGAAATCACAAACCAACTGTCAAAGGTCAATATGTAACACTTGTAAATAGAGTGGAATTTCTTGAATAATCTGGTTACTGTTCTGTGATCAACTGCAACTTCATCTTTCGCAAAACAAATGTTTTGGGTTGCCTCCGTGAAGTTATGACCCGGTCCGAACTCGTTAAGCTCGAGTTCCTGAATAAGTGCGGCTTTCAAATCATACTCAGAGTGAAACAATGCACAATGTGCCAACGTGTAACATATTCACCTTCGACCCCGCTGTCAATCAAGGAACAGGTGCACCTGGTCGAAGATATCAGGGTATAACCTTGACTGTGGACGGGTTGAATTGGGTGCAGATGCGATGCTCACAGGAAGCAGGTGGATGTCAAACAATTATATAACCCGGTGCGACAGGAAGTTCAGGAGTTGGAGATAAGATACTGTAGAGAGAACCAGCACCCAGCAGAGGGCTATGGGTTCTCGGGACCCCCAATTGAGCAGCCCAGCAGAACGAGAAAGGAGTGCTGCTAAAGAACTGGGGGTCAATATGTTGCAGTTTGTTCAGTCTCCAACTCACTTCTCACACATAACCCTTTCGTAACCCTTTCGCAACCATTTCGAATAAATTGTGAGAGGTATATTTTTCTAAAGAAGGGCGTTCGTTCGTCGTTAATGTGTTGACAATGTTTCCACATGTATATGTATCATGGTTCTGACTATGCAACAAACGCACCAACTACCACGATACTACCAACAACAAAGGGTTCCTACAAACGGCTTGAATTGCTTCGGTCACGTGATATACGCGCCGCAAACAGGCACGTACTACCAAAACATTGCAAAACATTTGACTCACCCTAGCAGGGGGTGAGCTGGTAGCTAAAAAGAGACCGAAAGAAAATTAAATTAAAAACACTAAATGTCGTTTTCTTTGTCATTTTTTTAACGTTTGGAAAAAATATCCAAGCAGAACAGAAAATTAGAAATTCACAAGAATATTTTAAAACTGAACTGAAAGCATCGTATACACAGCATCATTTTTTAACATAAAGGACACATATATTTTTATTTCTATTTCTGTTTTATTTTAAATCACTGACTCCGGCATTTGTTCTACTCAACGACGGGCGAATGTTGTTTTTCTTTTTCTTTTTGTTTACTAGTTTGTTTATTTGTTTGTTATTTATTCATTTATTTATTTATTTTCATTTTGCATTCTCTCGTTTTAAGCCGAAGTGGAAAAACGTGATTTTTCTCTTGATAAATCAACCCTGACAAAATCCTGATTAATCAGGCCTTCCTTGGTAGAAGACAACTTTTTTACACCTCGTATTTTAGGCGCTTGAATAATTACATCCACCGGTGGAACAGTCATTTGCGTAGCGAATTCTGATCAGCAAAACACCGTTGATTCATTAGAAAGTAACACAGATGAAGGTGTATAAAAGATGGCACGAGAAAAAATAAAATCTCACTCGGAGCAAAAGCAAAGGGAATTATTTCACTTACTAAATCTATAAATTGACAAATAAAAATTTCGCTTCTTAAATTTGCATTCAATTGGATTCTAAAAATTTTCAGTGTTTTAAGATTTCAAAATCTTTAGACCTCTTTAACAAATTTAAACCATCAACAAGGAGATTTGTCCTTGTCATACCAAGTCTGTCGATTCCTATTCACTATAATGTCCAAATTTCCCGGTCTTTGGGGATCTGTCTATGTCATGTTAAGTCAGTCGATCCCTATCGACTATAATGTTCCAGTTTCCGTCTTTGGAGATCTGCCCATGTTATGTAAGGTAGCCGATCCCTATTAACTATAATGTTCCAATTTTCCTGTCTTTGGTTATCTGTCTGTGTCATGTTAAACTAGTCTATTCATATTAACTGTAATGTTCCAATTTCCATGTCTTTGGAGATCTGTCCGTGTTATGTCAAGCCAGTCGATTCCTATCAACTATAAAGTCCTGATTTCCTTGTATTTGGATATCTGTCAGTGTTATGTAAGGTAGTCGAACCCTATCGACTACAATGTTCCAATTTTCCTGTCTTTGGAGAACCGTCCGTGTTATGTAAGGTAGTCGATTCCAATTGACTATAATATTCCAATTTCCCTGTCTTTTGAGATCTGTCCGTGCTATGTCAAGTCAGTCGATTCCTATTGGCATTAATGTTCCGATTTCCCTGTCTTTGGAGATTTGTTCGTGCTATGTCAAGTCAGTCGATTCCTATTGGCAATAATGTTCCAATTTCCCTATCCTTGGAGATCTGTCCGTGTCATGTTAAGGCAGCTGATTTCTATTGACTATGCAGTTCTAATTTCCTCGTCTTTGGAGGTCTGCCAGTGTCATGTCAGACCAGTCGATTCCTATCGACTATAATATACAAATTTCACTAACTTTATGTTCCAATTTCACCGTCTTTGGAGATCTGTCCGTTCTATAACAACACAGTAGATCCCTATCGACTATAATATCCGAACTGCCCATTTCATGTCATGCCAGCCGATCCCTATTGATTATTAAGTTCTAATATCCTGGTCTTTGGAGATCTGTCCGTGTCATGTCGAGTAGGATATGACACAAAGTCAATTTTTAAGCGGAGTTTAACAGCTTTGAATTCTGAGTTTTCTTTCTCCTAGACTAGTTGCCTCACCAAGGCTGAAGAAACCAGTCTGCCCTACTATTTACCCATAGCTGGAGGGAGAATAATTGGATTCATACCTTTCCCAAGGGTATTAGTGCTATGTGAAATGCAATCAGTCTTGTCCAGGATTTGAACTCGTGTCGCTGTGTCCATTTCCTACGACGATAACCATTACACCACAGGCACCACCTGCCATGATTTTCAGCAAAAAAATTCCCATAATGTCAACTTCAAAAAGATATTAAACTATTTTTAGGATCAAGTAAAACTCTTGACATGCATTTTTCTATTACATGTCAAAATGACTATGAGTGAGGAAATAAGGGAAAGAATATTTATTTTCATTTTACAATGCAATCTGAGAACTTAAAAGAGAAGAGAGCTGATCAGATAAATTCATAAAATGTTAACAATCTACAAAGAAAAAGCCAACGAAATTTTCATTTAGCCAATAATGGTATTTTTTAGGATAAATAAATAAAGATTTTTCTTTAAGAAATGTATTGCTTCATATTATATTCACATTTTAGCGTAAAAGGATATCGTGGTGTTTAAGATTTCTCACAGGTACAAGTGTTTCAGGTTTGGATCTGAAAAAAAAAATTGAATCTGAGTTTTTAAAACAGACAAAATTGCATCAATTGAAAAATTAACGCCACACAATCTTCTCATTGATTTGATCTTTCCCCAAAATCACTAAAAACGGCTATCTGAACGATGACCATTGTATGCAATCATCTATACGTGTAGTCAGTTTATTGCCCAGTCGGCTGGGGCTATAGAATACACCGGTTGCTTCTCTGCAGAGAGATAAGACCCCCCCCCCAACGAGTGTCCTGGATATGACTCTAAACAATCTGATGGTGAGGTTCCAGCAGTGCTGGAGCTTTGGAGAATACGGAGTACCCCTTCATTGCCATTGCTCCCAGGTCCACTCTGGCCCGGAGTGGTTGCACCTGATTGGGCCCTATCTATGGGTTAAATAGAACTAACAGCATAAACAGCTAAACTGAATTGTTTGAAATAGAAATGTTTTTGACAATGAAAAACTACTTACATTTAAACTATGTGCTTATGCTTAACTGAATTATTTGAAATAGAACTGTTTTTCGACATTAAAACAGTACTTACACTTAACTGAATTTTTACATATAACTGCTTGAATAGTTTAAAATAGAAATGTTTTTGATCATTAACCTGTGTACTTATGCTAAACTGAATTGTTTTAAAAAGAACAGATTATTTACATAAAAATGGATTTGGCGTTAAATAACCTAAAAGGTTGATATGCCATAAAACCCAATAAACCAACCAACGTAGTCAGTTTATTCGAGCTACTTTGGCACAAGGTTAGGAGCCTAGAATAATTAATCGGCAGCTAGACTAGCTCGCAAATTAATGCATCACGTGAGATGATGATCATACAAATATGACTGTTATGGTTTGGTATTATGGCATATCAACTCTAGTAGGTAATTCAAAGTTAGAGTTCAAACATATATATTGAATATATACGATTTGTAAACATTTTCTTGATAACATTTTAAATCGAACCAGAGTTAAATGGTTTCCAGCATTTCTATCTAATGTAACATGATATGATAGATCCTTTTTATAAAGAGGATGAGAGGCAAATTTCTGGGGAAGGAGAGACAGAAGAAAATAAGAAAAAAGGAAAACATTGTGTCTGCGGGTAATGCTGGAGCTTTAGGGAATGCGGAGTACCCCTTCATTGCTATCGCTCCCAGGTACACTCTTGTCTGGAGTGGTAGCATCTGATATCTATCTATGGGTCAAATAGAACTAAACTGCGTACTTCTGCTAAACTGAACTACTTGAAATAGAACTATTTTGATCAGTAAGCCGCGTACTTATGCAAAACTGAATTGTTTGAAATAGAACTGTTTTGACATTTAACTGATTGTGGGAAAAAAAACTATATTTATACTGAACTGAATTGTTTAAATTAGAACTATTTAACTTAACTGAATATCTTGAAATAGAAAAGTTTTTAAACTGTGTACTTATGCTAAACTTATTTGCTTGAAATTGAACTGATTATGTTTATAAAAATGGATTTGGTATTAAGTAACCTATAAAAGTTGATATGCCATAAAACCCAAACAACCAACCAACCTGATTAAGTATAAAGGGTAAACATATTTACCAACCCCTCCGCTCGGGTAGAATATGACACAAGGTCAATTTTTAAGCGGAGTTTATCAGGTTTGAACTGAGAGTATTCCTTCTCTTAGACTAGTTGCCTCACCAAGGCTGAAGAACCTAGTCTGCCCTACTATTTACCCATAGCTGGAAAAAGAATAATTGGATTCATACCTTTCCCAAGGGTATTAGTGCTATCTGAAATGCAATCAGTCTTGTCCAGGATTTGAACTCGTGTCGCCGTGTCCATTTCCTGCGATGATAACCATTACACCACGGGCATAAAGTATAAAGGGTACAAGAGCCGAAATGTCAAGTTATAAAAACCGATTAGGATACGATATGTCAAGAATTCCAACATAAAAAAAAAATAAATTTTTACGTTTTAGTACTTCCAAAACAGTTTACTGCTTTCTCCTCTTTTTTTTTTTTTTTTTTTTTTTTTTTTTCATATTTCATCGAGGTGATACTCATTTCTGAAATAGGTTAATGCGTTCTATGATCTCTAACAAAGATCTCGCCATATTCTTTAAGATATTTTCAGATGACGTCTTATACGACTGACTGCTTTCATTAAATTCTTTCCTCTTTATTTGGAACCATGATTCTTAGACATCTGTCCACTGAAGCAAAAGGTTATTTCGTAACGCCTGCATCTGTAGAATTAGAGTTCACTTGAATAACTGCACAATATTTTTTTCTTAATTTCAACTCCATCCCCAACCCCATTAAATGCGAATACCATTGATTTTCTGATGTTGATCATAATTTAAAAAGAAACCTCTTAATCCGGCATAAGTTGTCGAAAATATTTTATCTCAATGACTCGTTCAATATTTATCTATTCATGATCACATTGCACTCTTCCTGGGGTCGATTGGTCGATAGAGAAATATCCTCCCACGCTTGTATATAGCTTTTAAACACGGAAGGCTAAAGTTTCTCGTATTCAACTTCCTCTTCATTACTCGTACGATAAAATCCTATGAAATTTCTGTCTTTAAACATGGCTGACGTAAATAATAAGTTACTCAGAATTTTCTTCCATTATCGGCAGGATTTAGAATATGCTGACTGTATTCCCTCCAGTACTTTTACTTTAGTGTTTCTATAGAGAATCGTTATTGCCGCTACGGTTTCTTCGAACTGACGAAGAAAAGAAGCAGAAGATATCCCGCAACAACAATTACCGACGCCGACTACGCCGATGACATAGCGATACTGGCAAATACACCTGACCAAGCCGAAACACTTCTGCATAGCCTGGAACGAGCAGCAGCAAGCATAGGCCTCCATGTTAATGCACACAAAACGGAATATATGTGCTATAACCAAACGGGGGACATCTCCACTCTAGAAGGAACCCCTCTTAAACTAGTAGACAAATTCACGTACCTAGGAAGCAGCGTCGAATCAACCGAAAAGGACATCGAAACGAGGTTAACGAAAGCATGGACAGCTATCAATAGGCTATCGACTATATGGAAATCAGACCTAACCGATAAAATGAAACGCAGTTTCTTCCAGGCAGCGGTCACATCGATACTGCTATATGGATGCACTACATGGACGCTAACAAAACGGCTGGAGAAGAAACTAGATGGCAATTACACAAGAATGCTGCGTGCAATCCTCAACAAGTCCTGGCAGCAACACCCCACAAGACACCAACTGTACGGACACCTGCCCCCTATCACGAAATCTATTCAAGTTAGGCGAACCAGACATGCAGGACATTGCTGGAGAAGCAGAGATGAACTCATAAGAGATGTACTCTTATGGATCCCCACACACGGCCGCGCAAAAGCAGGACGACCAGCACGAACGTACATTCAGCAGCTATGTGAGGATACAGGTTGTTGTCCTGAAGACCTACCTAGGGCGATGAACGATAGGGAGGAGTGGCGAGAGAGGGTCAGGGATATCCGTGCTGCCAGCACGATATGATGATGATGATGATTCCCTCCAGTGTGTTAGGACTGCTCCCCACCCCCCTACCGAATAAAAAGAGGAGTCTTGAGTATGACCCTGCTCTGTATTTAATGGTGAGGTTAGGTTTGGTTCTTTGGGTTTTATGGCATATCAAATTTTGTAGATTATCTAATACCAAATCCATTTTTATACAAATAAACAGTTCTATTTGAAACTATTTAGTTTAGCATAAATTGTTTAAAAACATTTCTATTTCAAGCTGCTCAGTTTATTCAAACTGTTCTTATTCAAGCAACCGGCTCATTGGACTAATGTCGAGAGTGTTCACCAATGGTCCGGGAGACCTGGGTTCAATCCCAGGTCGCGTCATACAAAAACTTTAAAAATGGTACTTGATACCTCCTTGCTTAACACTCAGCAATATTAGGTACGTATTAAGGGTAAAGTGGAGCAATCCAAGGAAAGGAGTAGCGCCTTACCCTACACTTCGATGTTGAAGCTATTGAAAAGGGAGCCTTCTGGTCGCCCTCGACTACAGTCGCCAACTACAACTTTTGTGTACAAATAGTTAAATGACGAAACAGTTCTATTTCCAACAATTCAGTTCAGCATAACTGCAGTTTAAATGTCGAAACAGTTCTATTTAAAACAATTCAGCTTAGCATAAGTACGCAGTTTAATTCTATTTGAACCATAGATAGGACCCTTATCAGGTGCTACCACTTTGGGCCAGAGTGTACCTGGGAGTGATGGCAATGACGGAGTACTCCGCATTCCCTAAAGCTCCTGAATCACTGGAGCCTCACAATCTGATTGTTTAGTACCTTACCCCTCTGCAAAGATGTAGTCGGTGTATTCCACAGTCCCAGCTTACTGGGCAACTGATGGAGAGACTTCAGTTCTGGAGCTATGGGGAGTGTGTAGTACTCCTTCATTATCATTACTCCAGGTTGAATATATCCCCCATGGGGGTTGAGCACTCTGTCGAAGGAATTTACAGCTGCCACTCGCATAATGCAAATTTCTTCGAACGAATTGAGCACTCTGGTACCCGGTCAGGTATATATGTAAACAAACGAACGCTACTACTTAATGTCTTATAATTCCCGCTTGTTGGCTGAGCGGTGTGATACTAAGTCTAACGTGAAGTTAAGCGGGTTTCGATTCCAGCTTCAAGCGTCCTACGTTTCTAGCCACTGAAGAGTTGTGATACAACCAAAGTCTGTGGATGACAATATATACATATATATATAATTATGTGTGTGTGTGCGCGCGCGCACGCGTGTGTCAGTATACCTGCCTATTTATTTGTTTAGCTTTCAATCTACCAATATCTTTAACGATGTATCTTAATGAATATAATTATATCTCGACATCTTAATCTCTCTCTCTCTCTATATATATATATATATATATATATATATCTTTCAATATATATATATATACTGTCTAATAATAAAGCTGTAGTAATGGAACCCTTCTAGGAGGAGTTAACTCCAAAATCAAAACTTGATATGGAAGCTCCAACATGAAATCTCTGCTGCCTTTAAGGAATCTTTTGACGGGAAAAGTTTAAAAGAAGGTACTCTGAAATTAAACCTACATTTCCATAGTAGTCAGTTAACTTCCTATTCTTGTCAGTAAGCTGTATCTATATAAACCTAGAGAAAGAGGCATATGTGTCGTGGATGTCACTATAATCCAACAACGGAAAGAAGACTTACTACCTAATCCTCTTAAGCTTCTTTTATATTTTCACGTTTTGAATTAGTTTAAATTAGGATGTTTGAAATGTAATTTTGGTTGTAAAGACAGCTACGATCTGTTAAAACATTGTAGCCATGATATATATATATATATATATATATATAGAGAGAGAGAGAGAGAGATAAAGAGAGAGAGAGACCATCATAATTATCTGGTAGTGGTGATAGCAAAGAGTTGCCTGGCTTGCTCTAGCTATCCGTCCATATCGTCCATCGCTTTTGGCAAGTTATCTAAACTGCATCAAGTGTCAACACAATACTGATGTATAAGAGTCCTAGCGTGTATGGTTCATCTTACATGGATGCTTTGTGAGATGAGAGGCAAATGGTCGTACAGCTGGTGTTTTGTTTTTGTTTTTTGGTGGGTGTCCAGAATTTGGTCAAAACAACAAATAGCATTTTTGTGTAGTTCCCATAAACCCATTTCTCCATGGGCTTCGTTGGCATCCAGGTTTAGTTTGGCTTGGTTTACTTGTTTAATTGCGTATTAACATTCATGGGTTAATACCAAAACCATTCTTGTAGAAGAGTATTGAAATTGTTATTTAACCCTTAGCAGATAAAAGAATAAAGGGATTCATACCTTTCCTAAGTGTATTAGTCTGAAAGTGAATGCAATAATGCGACTGGGGTAAACCCACTTAGTACGATGTCGCAATCCAGCACTTCAGCTACTAGGACACGGCGAATCCTCCTCTAGGTGGTATTGCTATACAGTAGTACTGACACAGCCACGAATTTGAAGACATCTCGTTTTATTTTCAAGGATATCATATTTCCATATGTTCGATAACTTACCAATCGCAGTCCACGCTTTCACTACACATATGTTGACATCGCTTTCTATAGATGAGATATTGCTGCCCAGGTATAGTAACTGGTTTATTCATTTCAGAGGCTTGCTGACTAACGTTCAAACAAATTCAACAAGACAAAATAATGGGGATTATCGATTTTTTAAATCATCAATATATTCTCTAATGCCTTCGATAAACTTGTTCTATCAGTAAATAATCTTTTATTGACGTTTATAGACAACCTATTGAATTCTAAGTACATTCAAAAGTTTGTGTATTGAAACTCCTAAATAAATGATAATCAGAACGAACAAGATCAATAGTCGAGTTCCACCAAGTGGCCTTTGGTCACTCAAAAGATATTAGAAATTGATATAATTGTAAAAAGAATTCTTTTCTCTTTCTTGTCCAGTTAGCTGAGGCTGTAGAATACACCGACTGCATCTTCGACGAGGGGTAAGACTCCTCCAACGATTTTATTACACTAAACAATCTGATTGTGAGACTCCAGTAATGCTGGAGCTTTGGGAAATGCAGAGTACTGCTTTATTGCCTTCGCTCCCAGGCATACTCTACCCCGGAGTGGTAGCACCTGATAGGGTCCTACCAGTGAGTTGAATAGAACTAAACTGCGTGCTTATGCTAAACTGAATTGTTTTAAATAGAACTGTTTTATGTATAAAAATGGATTTGGCATTAAATAACCTACAACGGTTGATATGTCATACAGCAAAACAAAACAAAACAAAACAAACTTTTCTTTCCCAAAAATGGACTACTTTGAAACGTCATCGTAAAATTTTAGTACAGTTTCAGCTAGAATTGTTTGATAATTGTAATGAGCCAACTCTTTTCCCTTTCCCAATTATTGACTCTTGAAATGGCGTCATAAAACTTCAATATAGCTTCAGCTGTGATTGTTTGATTATTGCTTAACAGCTTAAAATTGACGATCTTTACCATCTACCACCATACTTACGTGGATGCAAGTCTTCAATCAGTTGCTAAGCGGGCCTATAATCACGACTGGCACTTAACATATTTATCATCCTCAGTGACGACTTTATCCAAAAAAGCCGCTTAAATATATTGTTGCTTAGTAATCGACAAGTTCTTCATGATCCTCTTCTGACAGCATTTTCAAAAATTACATTGGTCTTTTCAATTTACTATGGATACTCAAAGGACTAACATCGAAGTGTTCGCTAAGTTCACTAACCATAAAGACAGGATTTTCTACGACAGCTGCTTCCAGTACCTCGGAATTGACCCTACTTGAATGATTTTCTCTTCGCCCATCCTTTAGACAAGAGTGGGCAAACTTTTGGTAGGAGGGCTGCATCACTGGGTCATGAATTATCAAAGGGCTGCATCTTTTAAAAGCAAAAGAATTTAGTCTCGATTAAAGTGCAAGTGTTTAGTTATTTGATTCTTTCTTTGATTTCTTTTGTTTTTAATGGCATATCAACCTTTGTAGGTTATTTAATGCCAAATCTATTCTCCTAGAAGAACAGTAGTGGTACTATGTAACCCATAGCTTTGAGGATAATGGGGTTCATACGTTTCCCAAGGGTATTTGCCCGAAAGTGAACGTAATAGTGAGTACAAACTCGCGTACTACGATTCCGCAGTCTATCGCTTTAACCATTACACCACGAGGACATCCCCTTATTTATTTGAGGCTTCCGCAGGCTGCACGGAGCACCAGGACGCATGTGGCCAGCGGACCGCAGTTTACCCACTCTTGCTTTAGACTGAAATTTCTATTTATGAAATAGGGAAAAATATCTCATACAAATTCTTTTATAGAAAGAAAAAAAACCAAAGACACTTCGAAGGAAATAACATACTCAACGAAGGATATATGTGTAAAACCCAGCACTGTTGCTGGAGGAAAAGGGCATTACCGAAATTATCTTCTTGCGAGCCTTTAACTTCATCTTGCTATAACTGTGATCTATAGTCACTACCATATAACTAGCCTGGACCCTCAGGATTCACACTCACACGTCAATCTGTTGGCCACTCTGTTCTTGTGTTCAATTCTTGCGTGTATATATCGAATCTCACACCTTCGGTCCAGACCATACAGCGCAAAGTACATAAAAACATCCACCCTTTTCTCTTATATGATCATATTTATCCGTATAACTATTCTTATGGCCAACTCGCAACAATATGCATATATACGCACACATTCATCTAACCATATAACCATATTTGAAACCAGATGCATATGTACATATCTGCACTAAACACAAATGTATTCTTTGATTGGATCAAATTTTGGGTCAGTTTGAAAAAAAATGATTTCAATAATGTTCTAATAACCTGAAATGAAATGATGCATTTTAATTACGTTGGCGTAACTAAATATCAAATAACCTAATTAAATCTTGATCAGAATTCTCAGCTCAAAATCAGCCAATTTTCCTACAGCCTGATTATATATATATATATATATATATATATAATCAGGTTGTATACATGTATGTATTGAAATAGGCCATTATTCGAAAACGTGTAAAATAATCATGATTTTGAATCATATGTTCAAAGCAGGCAAGTTCTTTCCCATCAGTACCGTTGGTGGAGGGGGTCCCTTGGCGTAGTGGCTAATGTGCTGAACTTAAACATCGTAATTGTCTTTTTTGGGGAATTCTTTTTTTGAGATGAGGCTTCTTAATCTGAGAATTAATTTTTATTTATTGCGGACTTTTTGTCCTCATCTTGGAAGGGGTTTTTTTTTGTTTTTGTTTTTGTTTTTGTTTTTTTGTTTCTTCTTACTACGTTTCGGCCAAATTTCACCTCTGGCCTTCTTCAGGTGATTAACCGCGACCTTGGATAGGAATGTTGACTCTTGTAACCGTATTCCCGGTAATTACTGCCTTCCATCACCTTCGAGCCCCGTGGCACAGCGGATAGACACGTTGAGTCTCTACGGTTCCAGGTGAGCATTGTCAGAAGATAGCGGTTTCACTTACTACCCAAGCCGGCCTGAGGTTTACTTGGTCAAAAACGTGGTGCGATAGACAACAACTATGGAAGGCAGTAATTACTGGGGATACGGTTACAAGACTCAGCATTCCTACCCGAGATCGCTGTAAAATCACCTGAAGAAGGCCAGACGGGAAATTTGGCCGAAACGTAGTGTTTCATTTTGCTCGGTTGAGGTATAAGGTAAGCTTAATAAACAGTTAAGAGTTAGTTTCATGTCTGATTTTGAAGGGTATTTACAGCAGTTATTGTTCTGATGTAGATAAAAATGTTGTAGGGGGATGTGACACATTTGATATTAATACAAAAAATAAACTTTTGAGAAGGTTTTAGTTTCAGTTAACTCACAAATGATTGGTATCAAGTCCCGAATCAATAAGGATTACCCAATTTAATTCAGCATTAAATCTAGAAAAGGCAAAGTTCCAAATAGACTAATCTAATAAGTAAATCCAACATCGACAAGATGTTCTTCCTCAGCAGGAAATGGCGTATTAAGTAGCCTTCATAAGTCAGCTTTTTTGTTGTAATTAGAAGATTTATTTTTCACTGGATGCAACGTCGGTGGGTGTTAACTTCAGGTATACCGAGAATAATCCAACAAATATCAAGAATTTGAATATTGTTTTTCAAGGAAGCCAAGCCCCTTTCACTTAAAGATTAGAGCAGTATTATCTTTCATCGATCAGGTTTTCACAATTCAAAAAATATTTATTAACAAAAGAACTATAAAATAAAGATATTTATTCACAAAGAACTATAAAAACAATATTCATTAACAAAAGAAGTACGAAATAAATATATTTATTTACAAAAGAACTATGAAATAAAGAGGCACGGTGAAAGAAGGAAAAGTAAATACAATATCACAATTAAGAATAAAGAGAAAACATGGGTTGATCCAAAATAGTTTACATTAGATTTTTGGCAAAGTTTTCTTGCCAGATAAATCCATAGGATCATTATTTGGTCGTCAAATTGGCCAGCCAACTGGGGCTGTAGAATACACCGACTGCTTCTATGACACTAAACAATCTGATGGTGAGGTTTCAGTAATGCTGGAGCTTCCAGGGGAATACGGAGTACTCAGTTACAGCCACTTCTCCTTGGTCCACTCTGGCCTAGAGTAGTGGTACCTGATAGAGTCTTTTCTATGGCTCAAATAAAACTAAACTGTAAACTAAACTGAATTGCTTGAAATAGGACTGTTCTGACATTCAAACTGCGTACTTGTTCTAAGCTGATTTTTTTTAAATAGAACTGTTTTTGACATTGAACCTGTGTACTTATGGTAAACTGAATTCTTTGAAACAGAACTGTTTATATGTATAAAAATGGATTTGGCATTAATAACCTACAATGGCTGATGTATC
Source organism: Sepioteuthis lessoniana (assembly GCA_963585895.1). Taxonomy (NCBI): domain Eukaryota; kingdom Metazoa; phylum Mollusca; class Cephalopoda; order Myopsida; family Loliginidae; genus Sepioteuthis; species Sepioteuthis lessoniana. Next base: position 37,708,545 of record OY757911.1, read on the forward strand.
ATAAAACTGAACAAAACCAAATTAAACAAAACCAAATCAGTCGTCAATGTATTTTTCTGAATTTCTATAACTTGTTGCGATATTTTACCAGAATTGTGTATTCCATCATAAAAGAATGATTTCATATTCGATTCGATTATGAAGTCAATTTTAGAAACTTTTGCTTATTGGAATTGTGAGCTAGAAAAAAGCTGTCTTGCATTCAGTAAAACAAGTCTGAAAGTAATGAATTTGAATAGAACTCTTGTGTAAGTTCCATGATAGTCTACTGTGTGTATTTGCCCAACTGCACCACCACCATGATATATACTAAGAGTGCAATTAGTTGGAAATCAGAGCTTTTATTCGACTATACTAGTTATCTAATCGAGGCTAAAGAACCCAGTCTTCTCTATTATCTTCCTATTGCTCGGGGAAGAACAGATTCATGCCTTCCTCAAGTGTCTTCGTGCGAATTGTGCGGCTAACAACTTCGTTTACGATTTGAATTCTGGTCGCCTGTCGATCTGTATAGACGATAACCGTGATGCTAATAGCGCTTTCTTTTACTGTAGCTTTCAAACCTTTTGAAGTTGTGACCCCTTTCTGTTTAAGGATTTATCTCGTTGACCCCATATAAATAAAAATCAAATCTCGTCGACACTTATATAAATTTCTGTGAAATATCGTGGACACCCATATAAATAAAAATGAAATCTCGTACACATCCACATAAATATAAATGAAAATAATCGAAAATATTTAATAAAAATCACGTCCAATGTTTGCACTGAGTAATGACATTTAGTGTGAGCGATGTGCTAGCTTTTCTTGGGAATCGTTTGCAATATGTTTGACAAAGATACACGCAATTCACGATATACCAAGATCTGTATATGGTCATCATATTTGTAAGTGTGTTGTATAGCCATGACCAACTATACAAATACATATTACATATACATCTACATATGCATGCAAAATCATAACGACGACACAATAAAGACGAGCGGCACAGTTCTTTAGAAAAATATACCTCTCACTTTATTTGAAAGGGTTGTATGTGAGAGGGAGTTGGAGAGCGAACAGAACTGCAACATATTGACCCCCACTCTATTGACCATAACCACGTTTCTTTACCGTTTTCTTGGGCTGCTCAACCGGGGGCCTGGGGACCCAGCCTCTCTAGGACATGTTCCTCAATCCAGCATCTTCTCCCAACTGGTCTGGTCTCCAAACTCGTCTGATCTCCAACTGATTAATCGGGGGCCTGAGGGCTCCCTCTGCTGGGTGCTGGCTTTCTCTACCGCATCTTGTCTCCAACTGATTGAATTTCCTGTGCACTGAGTTATATAATAGTCCACGCCCACTTTCTTCTTGTGGGCGTCACAATTTCGCACTCATTCAACCTGTCCACGGTCAAGGCAATAATATCCTGATATTCCTCGACCGGATTCACCTGTTATTTATACAGGTGCATTTCCTATTTTGACAGCCCGGTCGGGTCGTAGGTCAATATACAACAAATGTTTAAAATGCTGCTTCCCATAAATATGTTGTTACAAAAATTAGCAGCATTTTGACTGCTTTTTGAGACAAAAATAGACACTCAGAAGCCACGCTAAACTAAAATCATGGGATTGGCTGCTATTTAAATTGAATTTTCAGAGATGTCTACTAGTAACTACAAAAATGAATTTGAATTAATCGGATACTATAAATTTTCAAGACACCCTTGCAGGATCTGCAGACCCCTGGTGTTAACGTTGTGGACTCCCTGTGTTCCCAAGAAACAATTTCAAAACTACTTTCTTATATGTCTGATGTGTCGCATTTTCAGCAGGAAGACAGACACTTTTATACAATAAAATCATTTTGACTTCCTTTCTAAGAAATGTATTATTCAAATGAACCAATTGCTCACGTTAGCATTGCACAATAACATTTTGCATTATAAGAACCAGAAATTCATAAGGATTTTCTTTTGAATCACACTAAATACAAAGACTCAATCTAGTTATATTAGTTTTAAGTTTGATAATTTAGGAGTTATTCTGGATTTAGACACGAGATGTTTCTTCCTTTTGAATTCTTGTTATAGATTTACTTTTAATGCTTAAAACTATTCTTGTGGTCTTCTGATAAGACCGTTTGAAGAACAACTCAAACAATGAATGATAGGTAAACGTTATTATATTAGCAGAAAAAGGAAGTCATACAAAGGAAGTACTAGCCGTGCTCGGCTTGCAGTCCGTCTGCCAAATGTCTCGTAAGGAACGAAAAGTTGTCAACACCAAGCGAGTTAAGCTTGGAGAATATGTTTAGGTTGGACGAGTCCATCTTTGAGGTATGGTAGGATATGTCCCCATAACAACTATCTTCCTTTTTTTCAGTGTAATACAATAAGAGAAAGATAAATCTTTAAGTACTGATCGATTTGCATAACTGATTTCTAAATTTTCCTTAATCAATCGAGAGACTGATTTTAACGGCATATCAAACCATCTAGCATTATTTTATGCCTAGAGGTCAGAGAATCGTGTTCATCGCACTTCATATTTACAATTATTTGTGTAATTAACTCTTAAGAATCTTGGTGTGCAGATTAGTTTTTAGGGGGAACACGGTTCTATTGAATACGAATATTTTCAAAACATATTCATTTGATCCGACTGAATAAACGACAAAGATAATTTTAAGTTTTTATAAACATTCTTTAAAAGATGGCGTTAGAAACTTTTGTGTCAACGTAGATTTGGCAAAAAGGACTTGTGAAGTCACACACAAAAATTATACACAAAAATGATTAGCAAAATTGAGAAACAAGGGAAAAAAAGAATTTTAAAACTTTAATTGAGATTCTTTCACGATATTTCCTGATATTTTCCGAAAATCTAAAAATGAAATCAGGAGAAACATTCTTGCACTGAATGAACCAGATAATTCTAGCTTATATATATCTGTAGATTATATATATATATATATATATAGTCCAAAGCAAATCTTTGACTGAGACAGGTGACTACACCAGATCTCTTCAGTCTCACACCCGAAAAAGGAATAATATATAAATGTATATATATATATATATATATATATATGTGTGTGTGTGTGTGTGTGTGTTTTCTTAATCTTTTATTTCTTATTTTTTACATGTTATCGTGAAAAGGAAATTAAAATATTTTAAAATCAATATTCACAAAGGATTTGCATCAAAATATCAAGCGTTCGCCCCAGCGAAATCACATGATTATATTCCATTTCCCCATCAGATGAAAATGACGGAAATAAAAGATGGCTAGAAGATGAGACGTGGCTCTCTTTCTTCCATACTAATCTTAGTCTAGAAAATTAAAAAGTAACCACTGGTAAAATTGGAGAGAATTTTTGTAGTTGGTTGGATGGCTGGTTCGTACGTTCGCTCGATCGTTCGTTCTTTGTTATTAGATATTCTATTCTCCAGCAAGAGAAAAGAAACTAGGTCGCCTTCAAGAATTTAAGAAACTTCAAGTGGGTCATCAAACCAAGCAGATAATTGTAATTAAAAGATTTATATATTCCTTTCCTCCTTCTCTCTTTGCCTCTATCTACTCCCTATCTATCTTTGCTTCCTTTCTCTGTTCCTCTTTATTCTCTCTCTCTCTCTCTCTCTCTCTCTCTCTCTCTGCAACTCCAATTTACATAGATTATGCTTGAATAAACACTTGTGCATGCCCAGCAAAAGCAACTTAAATGTCCTCCCGTATCTTATTACAGAATTAAGGATTTGATTTCAAATATTCTCATAATCAAAATCATCTGCACGCATCTATCTGTTGTCCCCTACTACTGAACAATATTATATTAATACAGTATAAAACCGCGTGATAGGAAAGCAATATTTAGAAGATGATTGTTTTACTTATCCAAGTATAGAAGGCGTGTCTGCCTTTAAAAAATCAACTGTTGATATCCTTTCTTTTACCTGGGTTCGAAAACTTCGGCTTCGGGGTAAAAAGCCACTCTTTCACTGGGTTAGTTCGAAATGGAAACACAAATATGGAGTTTACAATAAGGCATTACATTTTATCAAGCTGCTTAAAATACCCAGGGTCCTGGTGGTATAGTGGCTAATGTGCAAGACTCCGACGTTGTAGTTAGCAAGTTCGAACTCCAGTTGCGCCATTACGTTCACTTTCGGAGTAATCATCATCATCATCATCATCATGTGCAGCTAGCACGGATATTCCTGAACCTCTCTATTCTAAGTTCGTGTTTTTTTCGGTTGATGAGACGCTACTTCCTAGATAGGTGAATTTGTCTACTAGTTTCAGAGAGGCTCCGTCTAGTGTGGTAATGTTGCCTGTTTGGTTGTAACACATATATTCAGTTTTGTGTGCATTGACATGGAGGCCAATGCCTGCTGCGGCTCGTTCCAAACTATGCAGTAGTCTCTCTGTTTGATTAGGCGCCAGTAACGCTAAGTCATCAGCGTAGTCGGCGTCGGTGATTGTTTTTGCGGGGTACCTTTTGCTTCTTTTCTTCGTCAGCTCGAAGCCATTTTCTCTGATTTTGTCGATCGAATTTCTAAGCACGTAGGAAAACCTCCTTACCTTCCAAGCTTTGAAATAAATAGTACCACTACTGTTTTTCTACAAGGATGGTTTTGGTATTAAACAACGCACGAAGGTTGATATTCCATGAAACAAAGAAACCAATCCAAAAAATCATCTTGCTATGTACTGGTCAGGTTCAAATTTGCAATATTTCAATAAAGGGACAGAAATCTAGGTCTTATCTAGTAAATACATGAAAAAGTCCGTAATCTGATGAGCAAAGGCATTCATTTTACACAACTAAAATTTATTTTGGTTTTATTTTCTTTTAAGTTTCTTCGTTTTAATGACATATGAACCTTCGTGGGTTATTTAATGCCAAAATCAGTCTTGTAGAGGAATCCTATTTACCAACCCCTCCGCTCGGGCAGGATATGACACAAGGTCAATTTTTAAGCGGAGTTTAACAGCTTTGAATTCAGAGTTTTCCTTCTCTTAGACTAGGTGCCTAACCAAGGCTAAAGAACCCAGTCTGTCCTACTATTTACCCATAGCTGGAGGGAGAATAATTGGATTCATACCTTTCCCAAGGGTATTAGTGCTATGTGAAATGCAATCAGTCTCGTCCAGGATTTGAACTCGTGTCGCCATGTTCATTTCCTACGACGATAACAATTACACCAAGGACACCTCAGTCTTGTAGAAGAATAGTAGTGGTGCAATTTAACCCATAGAACGGGGGATAAGGAATTTCATGCCTTTCCCAAGGGTATTGGTTTGAAAAAGAACACAATAGCGTGACTGGAGTTCGAACTCGCATATCAAAATATCGCAGACCCGCACGTCAGCCACAATACCACTAGGACTTTCTACTTCTTAAACATAACCATATTCCTTTACAGTGAATTAACTTAATGAATTTGACAGGGGAGTTAGATTATTAATGCAGAGAATTAACAGCAGGAAAATTAAGGTTGTTTGGTTGGTTTTTACGGCATATCAACCCTTGTAGATTACTTAATGCCAAATCCCGCTTGTTTATATATATATATATATATATATATATATATATATACAAGGGCCATTAATTAACTGTGTGCAAATAAAACTACTTGTGTTAGGTAGCCATACTTGAAAGAATTTAGCTATGATGAGCTCATCCTTGTTTAAAAATTCTTAATTACAAACTATACATTTACAATTATATATATATATATACATTTACAAATTATATATATATATATATATATATAATTTATAAATGTATAGTTTGTAATTAAAAATTAAGAATTTTTAAACGAGGCTGAGTTCATCATAGCTAAATTCTTTCAAGTATTGCTACCTAACACAAGTAGTTTTATTTGCACACAGTTATTTAATGGCCCTTATATATATATATATATATATATATATATATATATATATAATTCATGAGCACATAATTTGTCGGTGGTATTTTAAACAAGCTGGAACACATTTGTTTGCAAACTGTTAAATGGTTTCAAGTAGTTCTATCTAGCACTAAAAGTTCTCTTCACACACAGTTAAAGAGTTTAAAATATTGCTTTTTTAATACTAGCACTTCTGTTGAACATAAGTGGTTTTAAGTCAAGTAAATGATTAAACAGTTCTATTTGACCCATAGATGGGACCCTAACAGATTCGAATAAGAGTAGATTTTGGAGTGATGACAATAAAGGGATAATAAACATTCCCCAGAGCTCCACAACAAAAGCTTCACCATCTGATGGTTTAGTTTCATATCCGGAACACACGTTGTGGTGGGGATATCTTACGCCTCTGCAGAAGTGCATTCGGTATATTCTACAGCCGAGTGGGCTGCAGACAAATTTACGATACTAAAAAGTTATAAAGTACTTTTTTAAAACATAGATTCCAAATTAATATACAAATTAACATGTATATCGTAAATTTCTTTTCATCAGCTCAATAACATACATCGCTCATATAGAGACTAAAATAGCGTACTAATTCGTATCTGTATTGTTGGAATGTCTTCTTAGTATAAGCCATAAACCGTTTCCTGTCAAGAATAAATTACCACCGATGTTTCCTTCTGGGGAAAATGAATCTTCTTATTACTATTAAAAAAGACAGCAAATGCAGATTATCTTCATGGTATAAACTATCAACAACTCCCGGTCTGATATATATAGCTATCGATGTGTAATCTGGGTAAAATGAATCTTCTGATTACTATAGAAAATTCCTGACTTATGCTGACCATTTAATACAACGTTTGCCAGCACGTGCAGATAAACTTCTTGATAACTTCCTGTCTGAAATATGTAACCGTCAATGTTGCCTTCTGTGTAAAATGAATCTTCCAATTACTTTTAAAAGCTTAATCCATGTGGGCTATTTGAGTAGATTGGTTTGAGTGTAGGTCATAGTAATCTTTCGATAGCTATTTTTATTCTCATCTATAGAAGCCACCCTTATAGATGAGCAGCAGTAGTTCCCCGATTGAACTATTTGATCCTGGCCGTTGAACCGTAGGATTCATACGCTCAAGGCCTTCTATGGCATTGGGTTGAACCGTCAGAGGGTTTATCCACTCGCCTTTAAATCCACCATGCTGCTTCCCATGGCTTTCAAAAAATATTTCCCCCTCCCACTTACTTCCCTCTTCTGTCAATATTTAGTTTTAACTTTGTTAAAGTCCACAATTACTTTCTTTTTAAATTTCATCAAAGTTTTTATTTTTGGTTCGTTGCATCCTTATAGGTATTCTATTTTACAGTAGCTTAGGTTTTCAGATTCTAATATAGTCCAATAGTATAAGCTTCTTTTGACCAGGTTCAACTGTTACTTGGAATTACAGAAATTTTTTTTGCTTTTAAAGCACTGATAGTATACAGCAGTGATTTTAAAATAAAAAAATAAACTCATTCATGCATATTTAAATGACAATATAGTAAAAGACCATAAATTACGAAGAATTATTTGAACTCTGCCCGACTTGGAATGGATTTGTTTATTATTTTGGAAGTATGTTTAACACAGTCCGTGTCGTCTAGGCTTCTGAATATTTCTTTTATAGAAATATACGTGTTTCTAGTGCTTGTGGGGTAGGGTGTCATTCAGTTATTTGTTTCCCGCTCTTTTTTCTTTTTTTTTCTTTTTCTCTAAATATTTCGTCATTAACACGAAATTCCCCAAATTATTCTAACTTTGGTTTTCAGTTTCTATTAAATTTCAATAGTATTAGCTTCTCTTGACCAGGTTCAACTGAGACGGAATACATGTGCTTTAATCTAAGAGGCAACATCTCCACACTAAACGGTAGTTCTCTGAAACTAGTAGACAAGTTCACCTACCGAGGAAGCAGTGTCTCATCAACCGAGAATGACATCAACACATGACTAGCAAAATCATGGACTGCAATCGATAGGCAATCGGTTATATGAAAGTCATACCTGACCGATAAAATGAAACGCATTTTTTTCCAAGCAGCGGTTGTATCGATACTGTTGTATGGATGCACTACATAGACGCCATCTAAACGCATGGAGAAAAAGTTTGACGGCAACTACATAAGAATACTGCGAGCTATATTGAACAAGTCCTGGAGGCAGCACCCCGCAAAGCAGCAGCTCTAAGGCCACTTACCAACCATCACGAAAACTATCCAAGTTCGACGAACCAGACATACGGGACACTGCTGGAAAAGTAAGGACGAACTTTTAAGCGAAATACTCCAGTGGACCTCTTCACATGGACGAGCAAAGGTAAGACGACCATCTAGAACCTACATACAACAGCTCTGTGCCGATACAGGATGTAGCATTGAAGACCTACCGGTAGCGATGAACGATAGAGAATGGTGGCGGGAGAGGGTCAGGCGCTGGTGGCGCGACATGATCATGATGATTTGAGAAGAGGTTTTCAGTAAATGCCGATTCTGAATTTAATGCTGAACTGATTTGGTAATCTTATTGACTCGAGACACGTGAGTTAAATGGAACTTAAATCTTTTTTGACAAATTTATCATCTATATTGCCATTTAATGTCACACTTTCCAACAAATATGGCGTCTAAGCATCCTTCAAAAACGTTTAAACGAATCCACGGATCGGGGTGTGTTAGATTGTCCTATAACTCTTGCAGTAGTAACGTGGTTGGTTTGTTGATTGTTTGAGTTATTCAATGTCAAAAACTATATATAATTAAATATATATATATATACGTGGTCCCTTCAATAAGTTTCCAGACTTTTTTCGTATGGGCATTTTTATTGATAGTACACACATTAAACTCTAGTCCCCGTCGAAGAAATCTCCTCCGGCTTCGATGCACTTGTACCGTTCCCACACTGACATCAAACAGTGCACTTATTGTCTCTATAGACATATGACGGTCCTTATCCATGAAGTTCTTTATTTAGCCAATCAACTCTGGTGTAATGACTTCCTTACTCCTCCCACACCTCTCATCATCCTTCACAGACTCCCTGCCTTCCTTGAATCTCTTATCCCACTCAAAAACTGATGCTAGATTCATGCAAGATGGACGAAAAGTAGTCTGAAGCATTCCATACGTTTCTGTGTCATTTTTTCAAAGTTTAAAACAGAATATTATTGCGTATCGTTCTTCTAAAGTGCATTTTTGAAATTCTCCAGCTGTGACAATTAGGTTTTAGTAGGGTGTCTTCCAATTCCTACTGTAGCTGTTCATTTGAATCTGAAATCATAAAAAAATGGTCAGTCATCTCATAAGATATATAGCAATGACATAGTCAATTTTCAAGAGTCTACGACAATTTTAATTGCCTGTACAAAAAAAGTCTGGAAACATATTTAATGGCCCTTGTATATATATATATATATGTGTGTGTGTGTGTGTGTGTGTGTGTGTGTGTGTGTGTGTGTGTGTGTGTGTGTGTGTGTGTGTGATATTCATAAACACATAGTTTGTCGGTGGTATTTTAAACAAGCTAGAACACATTTGTTTGCACACAGTTAAATGGTTTCAAGTATTTTAATCAAACGCTAACAATTCAATTTAACATCAACCAATTATTTGCGCACAATTAAACAGTTAAACAGTTCTATTGAACCAATAGGTGAGACTCTAACAGGCACTACCACTCCGAATCAGAGTGAACCTGAGAATAATGGCAATGACGAGGTACTTCACATTTTCTAAAGTTCCATGATTGAAGCTTCACAGTCAGATGATTTAGTATCGTACCCAGGAAACTCGTTGGTGGAGAGTCTTACGCCTCTGCAAAGATGCTATCGGTGTATTCTACCGGCCCAGGCGACTTGGCAGAGTTCTAGCGTTTTCAATCAAACGGAAAAAAAAAGAAAGAAAATAAGATATCTCTGATAAGAGAAGCTATTAAATATCAAGATTGCTAGCAAAAAAAAAGGGAATAGAAAGCGTATGATATGATTTAATGAATGATCGAGCAGTGACAACTAAGATGTGAAGAAACTTTATCAAATTAATTGATAAACACTTCTCAGCAAATAGACAAAATATTTCATCCAAACACCATCAAAATCATTTGAAAATACCGAAAATGTTGAATCTAATAAAAAGAATAATAATGAAATTACCAGAACATCAGCGCTCAACCCCAATTATGCAATTTCAGAGATAAACAGGAATTCATTTTCGATTAAAAGTATACGTTACCAGACAGCATTAAAAAAACTGTGGCTTATCATAAAAGTATATACTGGAGCCACTGAGAGCCCGTGGAAGCTAAGATATTATAATCACAAAAAAAAAATTCCTAAAAAAATATAGAAATAGAACTAAACCTTCCAAATACATATGAGAAAAGAATATGAAAATCGTGTTACTTCCGAGTTAAAAAAGGAAAATTCTATAAAAGGCAACTGTTTGCAATATACGATTCATAAATACTGAAGAGAAGGCATCTGTAAAGGGTTTTTCATGACAAGATGAATTATAAAATAAAAAATTGGAAATTTTGTTCAAATGCCACCACGAATTTAAGTTCCTCTTGTGCATGAGCTGACTGCATGGATTCCCTTGATTCTCCCCCCCTCTCTCTCTCTCTCTCTCTACAATCTCTCTTGGTAAGTATCTCCATATATATATATATATATATAGCATTGTTTGTTACAAATGCACTTACGCAAATAGGACAATGCATATCATCATCATCATCATGTCGTGCAGCCTCTCTCGCCGCCTCTCCCGATCGTTCATCGCCTCCGGCAGGTCTTCAAGGCTACATCCCGTATCCTCACATAGCTGCTGTATGTATGTTCGAGCTGGTCGTTCTGCTTTTGTTTGGCCATATGCGGGGTCCAGAGGAGTACATCACTTATGAACTCGCCCTTGCTCCTCCAGCAGTGTCCTGCATGTCTGGTTCGTCTAGCTTGGATAGTTTTCGTGATGGGAGGTAGGTGGCCGTATAGTTGGTGCCTTGTGGGGTGTTGCTGCCGGAACTTGTTCAGTATTGCTCGCAACATTCTTGTGTAATTGCCGTCATGACCCACACTCAAACCACAATGTATATAATGGCTATATATGTGTGAGACTAGGCGGCACCCAGTGTCAGCATAGAGCTGGTGAATCTGAGTTTGTGCTGGTCGGTCAACACTGTTGTGCCAGTTCGTAGGAATCAATAGGGGAACGTCGCTTATGAGTTCATCTTTACTTCTCCAGCATGTCTTGCTTATCTTCCTTCGATAGATTGATGAGATGGGAGGTAGGATGCTGCTTCTAGGATTTCTTCAAAGCAGGATCCTTTCATAGTTCTTACCTTGTTTTTTTCCTCCAGGCGTTTCGTGAAAATGTAAGGGTTGCAGCCATACAATAGTACTGAAAATTTTTTTCATATAAATTAGGTATAATGGGAGTAACTATTTGAATAAGTTGTACATTGGAGTGAGAAAATGCTTTTAGTCTTTTACTCCGTCAGTTGAAGATCGCTAATATTTTTATGAAACCTTTTAGACGACTGTTCGTATTCTTTGCAAAAATCACCGATTTTACTTTCTATATTGCAGACAAATCTCTCTCTCTCTATATATATATATATATATATATATATCTAAAAACATGTTTTTATCAATGTGATGTATCGATAAAGGCATTCTCACAAATACACGTGTATATACACACACATATAGCCATTATATACATCGCCCACTTCCGTACGTGCATTTTAACCAACATTGGTATATATATATATATATATATATAAAGAGGGAGAGGGAAATCTGTGTGTGGGTGAGCGAGAGAGGGAGAAAGAGAGAGAGAGAGAGAGAACAGTTTTTTGTTGCTACTGGCAAGAAAGACAGAGTAGACATGCGATCTCTGTACTCACTCAATTAAAGCTTTTTTTAATCATCTGATGCTGTAACAAATCTCAGGGAGAAATGGTTTCGGTCCTCTGTCAAAAAGTAGCAGAGCGAAATGAACGCAAACAGGTTCAGTTGCTCTCAGTCGACTGTTTTCGTGTGTTATCCTGATAACTAATGCTCTTCTCTTCATCGCACCTGTCTTCCACGAACTAACTTCTCTTTCTTTCGCCCTCTCTCTCTCTCTCTCTCTCTTTCGTCCTCTCTCTCTCTCTCTCTCTTTATATATATATATATATATATATATATATAACGTAAAAAGTGTACTTATAAACACTAGAAGTCCGTTACTTGAAATTTCATGTGGTGTGCACAGTCATCAGATATTTCTGTCTGGTGATTGTGCACACCACTGGCGTTCATTTAGTATCGGCTGCAACAGCATAGAAAACTTTTTTTTTTATTCAAAGACTTTTCTATTTGCACTTCATTATTATTGTTGTTAATTTTATTTTACTCATTGAGTGTTTTTCACACCAGCGTTAGCTGTGGGTGTTTCATTGGAGTTTAAGTGAGAGCAAGTCTCCTCAAGTCTCGTTGACTCTTCTCAGTATTCTGGGCGATCTTAATAATCTTGTAATCTTGATGGTCTCAACTTGATTTCTAAGTCTTCCAGTCCGTTTACCTATATTTTGGGGGTTGTTACGAGTACTTGTTAATAACATTATCAATATTATTAATACTATTTCTTGGGAGTTCTTTCGCACTAGAGTTAGCTGATGGTTTTCCACTGGAGACTGAGTAAGAGCAAGTCTCCTCAGATGTCCAGGACTCTTCTCAATATTCCGACCGATCTTAACAGTGCCGTAGTTTGGATGGTCTTGATTCGTCCACTGATTTCCAACTCTCCCAGCCTCCTTTCCAAGTCGTTAGGAACCGTTTCAAGCGTGCCAAATAGAATTAGTATCAGCGTTAGTCTCACATTCCACAGCATTTTTACTTCCCTGGCAAGGTTTAAGTACTTCTCCCCATTTTCGTCTTTTTTGATTTTTACTCAACCGTGACTGCAAAATCCACTTTATGGCAGTTTTTTGTTTTTTGTTAACTATCTCTTGATCGGATCTTCTGGTTGGTATTAGACCAGTTTCTATCACAAAATCCCAAAGAACTTTTTGAGTCCCATTCTCCAGGACAGATTCTGGTTTATGTAACAATCATTTTATTGTGCATTGATAAAGATATAGATATATAGTTTCAGGGAATATATATATATATATATATATATATATATATATATATATATATATATATATATATATATAAAGCTTCATATAAATTATTCATAGCAAAGTAACATATGTGTATTTCATGGATCATGTAATTGTGCGTATATATACATAAATCTACAGCCCAGTCGACAGGGACTGTTGAATATACCGACTGGAACTCTACAAAGGGGTAACACGTACGCAATGAGTGTCCTGAATATGACATTAAACAATCTGATAGTGGGGCCCCTGTTTGGAGTTCCAGGGAATGGGGAGTACCTCTTCATTGCTATCACTTCCAGATTTACTCTGATCCTAGGGTCCTATCAATGGGTCAAATAGAACTGCTTGACATTTAAACTGTCTGCAAGCAAATGAGTTGCCCAGTCGGATGGGGCTGTAGAATACACCGACTGCTTCTCTGCAGAGGGGTAAGACCACCACCCACCCACCCACAACGAGTGTCCTAGATATGACATTAAACAATCTGATGCTGAGGTTCCAGTGAAGCTAGAGCTTTGGGGAATGCGGAGTACTCTTTCATTGTCATCGCTCCCAGGTCAACTCTGACCCGGAGTGGTCGCCCCTGATAAAGGTCTTATTTACGGGTTAAATACAACGAACAGCATACTTATGCTAAACTGAATTGTTGGACAAAACTGAATAGCTTGAAATAGAAATGTTATTGACAATTAAACCGTACTTACATTTAAACTGCGTGCTTATGCTAAATTGAATTATTTGAAATGGAACTGATTTTTGACAATGTAACTGTATTTACACTAAACTAGATTGTTTAATATAGAACTGTTTTGACATTTAACTGTAATTAAACAAAATCTGTACTTATACTAAACTTAATTAGCTGAATTAGAACTGCTTGACTAAACTGAATAGCTTGAAATAGAAATGTTTTTTTACGATTAAACTGTACTTACATTTAAACTGCATGCTTATGCTAAACTGAATTGTTTGTAATAGAACTGATTATTAACTTAAAAATGGATTTGACGTTAAATAACAAAAGAAAAACGTAAGAAGGTGCATGTGCCATCGCCTATACAATATGCTTGCATCTTTCATTTGCTTGACATGCCATAAAACCCAACTAACCAACCAAACAAACAAATGCTAAATTGAATTGATAGAAATAGAACTGTTTGATCATTTAACTGTGTTCAAACAAATGAACTATATTTAATTGAATTGTTAGTAATATATAGCAATACTTGGAACCATTTAACTGAGTACAAAGGAACGAGTATTGTTGAATAGAATGATTAGTGTTAAAGAGCCACACTTGAAACTCTTTAACTACGTGACTACATTGAATTATTGGTATTACGTAGCAATACTCGTAACCATTTGACAGTGTGCAAATGAATGAGTAGTGTTCAATAGAATCATTAGTGTAACTACTTCACTGTCAGCAAATAAATGATTAATACTAAATAGAATTACTCGTGTCATACAGAAATGATTGAAACCATTTGACTATGTAAAAAAAAAGCTCAGGCTAATTTTGAAATATTATAAACAAAATGCGTTGACAAATATATATATATATATATGATATATTTATAAACAGGATTTTGCATTAAATAACCAATAATGGTTGATATACAATAAAACTCAACCAAACAACCCATAAATCTATCTATCTAGTGTGTGTGTGTGTGTGTTTGAACGAGCTCACACATACTCATACATACACATTATATATATGTATATAAATATATATATACATATATATATGTATATATATATATTCACATAAATATATGCATGTATATGCATTTTTTTCGTAGTTATATATCTAAATATTTGCATATAATTACATATATAAATAAATGTAATTTATCTACAAGCATATAACCAATATATAGACAAAAACATACACACAGATATATATATGTGTGTGTGTGTGTGTGTGTGTGTGTGTGTGTGCAGGTACTCATGCTAAATTGCTGAAAGCCTTTCTTCTTTGACTCAATTATGTCGAAGTTGTATGTCAAAGAAGCGATTGACCTGTCGACAAAATATCCCGATATGCCATTGAAACTGAAGATCAAAGCCAAAGCGATTGGAGTTAGTTCAATTCACTGTCAAATGACAATTCAGTATTTCTCTTCAAATTGTTTCCTACCAGGCAAAGTTTCAGTGAACATGCCGAACGCCTGGAGAACTAATTGATCGTGTGAAACTTAGTTCATGTCGCTATAGTTTGACTACTTTTTTTTTATCTTCAAGAAAGGGGCGAAATTTCTTCGAAAATATCACGTTAAGCGCCTTAAAGAGTATTTTTAATAACTTGTTAAGGATTGCGTGAGGATCGAATTTGATACTCGATTCTACGTTTCCGAAGAATTTTGAAGTTATTTTTGATAAACCAAAGTATGTTTTGAAAGTTTGTTCAAGTTTTTTAATATATGATCTTTAATTAAAAGTACGGATTGGGAGAAAATGAAGAATAAACCCTTGGTTAGACTCGAATACAAATCTCTTTTGCCATCTTAACGCAGACGCTTCTCTAACGCTTGGGGTTTCAGAAGTAACGTTAACTGGAAGTCAGATCTGGTTATAAAGCAGCTGTTTTTATTGATTTGCAAATTCGTTTTGGAAATTCCAACTTCGAAATGATAAATGTAGACTAGTAACGGGTGATTTCAGCCATCTTTATGGAATTATTTATAAACAAGCGCCCGTGGTGTAATGGTTATCGTCGCAGGAATTGGACACGGCGACACGAGTTCAAATCCTTGACTGATTGCATTTCACATAGCACTAATACCCTTGGGAAAGGTATGAATCCAATTATTCTCCCTCCAGCTATGGGTAAATAGTAGGGAAGACTAGGTTCTTCAGCCTTGTTGAGGCAACTTGTCTAGGAGAAGGAAAACTCTGAATTCAAACCTGTTAAACTCCGCTTAAAAAATTGACCTTGTGTCATATCCTGCCCGAGCGGAGGGGTTGGGTAAATATGATAAACAAGCGCCCAGTTAATGGCGGGGAAGTCTACGTGCCGTGCTGGCTAACGTACTGGACTATGACATCGTAGTGAGTTCGAAATTCAGTCGGGTTATTACGTCCACCTTCGGACTAATACCCTTCGAAAAGGTATGAGATAGGTTAAATAGTTCTACAACTGTTCTTTTACAAGGATGGCTATGTCATTAAATAACCCTCAGAGGTTGATATGCCATTAAACAAAGTAATCGAAACAATTATTCGAAGGAACGAAAACAAAGAATTAATTTAAAAAAGGACATAATCTATAACAAGCAAAGCCTTAAAAAAGGATGTACAAAATTCGAACCCCCAGCTAAGAGTAATATAGTCGAGCTGACTGAGTTATTTTGTTTTGGTTTGGCAACCATTCCAAAAAGAAGGAAAACTAAATTCAAAGTAGCTAAAAAATTAACTTTTGGCCCCTGGCGGAAGAATTAGTTGGTTGGACAGTGTTTTATGGCATATCATTTCTTGTGGGTTATTTAATGCCAAATCCTGTTTTGTATTTATATTATGTGTAAGCGATTAGTTTTTTGGTAACTTTATTTTTAAATGATTTGTAAGAGCTCATTTGTTTGCTCTCAGTGAAATAGTTTCAATTATTCCTACCCAACACTAATAATTCTATTTGATATTAATCATTTGTTCGCGCACAGTTAAATGTTTTCAAGTATTTTTATTTAGCATTAATAATTCTTTTTAATATTAATCTTTTCTTTGGACACATATATAGAAGTATTATGTAGAAGAATGTCCCGATAGCGACCCGTGTCATCTGAACACAGATCTCTAGCTAAGAAACAAGTGTTGAAATAGATTGTGCTTCCGGAGATCACGTGACTAGAAATGCTGGATATATAAATGGGTCAGACTGAAGTCTGACAAATAGAGAATAGTGTGATGAGTAGAGTGTAGTACGTATGCAAAATAGATAGTTTGGGTTTTATGGCACACCAACCTTTGTAGGTTATTTAAAGCCAAATCAATTTTTATGCAAATATTTCTATTTCAATCGATTCAGTTAGCATCAATGCACAGTTTAAATGTCAAAAACATTTCTATTTCAAACTATTCAGTTTATTCAGTTTAACAGTTCTAATTCAGTTAATCCAGTTTAGAATAAGTACAGATTTTGTTTACACACAGTTAAATGTCAAAACACTTCTATATTAAACAATTCAGTTTAGTGTAAGTACAGTTTCAATGTGAAAAACAGTTCCATTTCAAACAATTCAGTTTAGCATAAGTATGCAGTTTAAAAGTAAGTACAGTTTACTTATCAAAAACATTTCTCTTTCAAGCTATTCAGTTTTGTCAAACAGTTCTAATCCAAACAATTCAGTTTAGTATAAGTGTGCAGTTAGTTCTATTCAACCCATAAATAGGGTCCTATCAGATGATACCGCTCCGGGCCAACGTAGACCTGGGAGCAATGGCAATGAAGAAGTACTTCGCACTCCCGAAAACCCCAGCATCACTGGGACCTCACCATCAGATTGTTTGGTGTCATATCTAGGACACTCATTGGGGGCTCTTAACCCTTTGCAGAGAAACAGTCGGTGCATTCTACAGCCCAGCCAATTAGGCAAGTATTCAAAATAGATATGAAATGTTACATTATGAGTTAGTATTGTTTTGCATTCCATACTCATCAGACGAGAATGAAAAGATTCTAAGTATCGCCAAAATTACCTCCTTTACAAAAGTAGCGGCGAGAAATAGTTTCGAACATTATAAAAGAATAGGTTTCAAATATTGCTATTTAACATGAGTAATTCTGTTTAACAAGTTTTTCTGTATAATACAAATAATTTGTACACTGTTATACGTTTTCAAATAACTAATAACAATATACTATGGTAAATGATTAAACAGTTCTGTTAGACCCATAGATAGGACTCTTACAGGTACAACCACTCAGGGTCACTGAAGGGGGATTGCACATTCTCCAAATTCTGGATTGGAATCTCACTATCAGATGCAGTTTAGGACACTCCTTGGCGGGGTTGTCTTAACCCTCAGCAGAGATCCGGTCGGTGTATTCTACAGTCGCAGCCAACAGGAAGAGCGGAGAGACTATGTAAATACATGCAAAATTCGAAGATTAATAACCAATAATCTACTCACTTTGGCTTATAAATTAATAAAATTATTCGGCATAATTTTTTTTTTAAATTACAAATTTCCAGTTACCTTCTGCAGAAAAAAAAACAACCTAACATTTTCCTCCAATATGTTAGACGTTAGATATCATCATCATCATCATCATCATGTCGTGCCGCTAGCACGGATATCCCTGACCCTCTCTCGCCACTTCTCCCTATCATTCATCGCCTCCGGCAGGTCTTCTGGGTTACATCCCGTGTCCTCACATAGCTGCTGTTTGTAAGTTCGGGCTGGTCGTCCTGCTTTTGCTTGGCCATATGTGGGGGTCCATAGGAGTACGTCACTTACGAGCTCGTCCTTGCTTCTCCAGCAGTGTCTGGCGTGTCTGGCTCGTCTAACCTGTATAGTTTTCGTGATGGGAGGCAAGTGGCCGTACAGTTGGCGTCTTGTGGGGTGTTGTCGCCAGGACTTGTTCAGTATTGCTCTCAACATTCTTGTGTAGTTGCCGTTAAGTTTCTTCTCCAGCCGTTTAGTTAGCGTCCATGTAGTGCATCCATATAGCAGTATCGATACAACCGCTGCCTGGAAGAAACTGCGCTTCATTTCATCGGTCAGGTCTGATTTCCATATGATTGAGAGCCTATCTATAGCCGTCCATGCTTTCGTCAGTCGTGTGTCGATGTCGTTAAATGGCTCAATTTTTTTCTTCCGCATGCTTGTCCTATCGTTGTGATCGCCATCTCATCAGATCAGAAATGAGTACGATAAGCAGTCAGATTTCTTCTGTAATACACAATCCGTCCTAAACTTCAAATAAGCATTCCATTTTTCTAGTAGTCATTGTAGGGTCAATATTTCTTACGCTCATTAGCATCCGATCGTTTCGCGTTGAAAATATTATTTCCCTGTCAAATCCAACCTTTTTCTCCTGCAGACCAGTATCGCGATACTTTGAGATAATGTCTCAAACAGCTGCTTTTGTCTCTTCACAAAGCTTACACATAATCTTATATTAATCTCCACTCGTAATAATATCAGTTATCTTCTTTTTATATACCAGAATTGTTTGTTTGTTTATCTGAGTTTCATGGCATATCAACCTTTGTATGTTATTTAATGTCAAATCTATTTTTATACAAATAAACAGTTTTATTTCGAACAATTCAATTTAGCATGAGTACGCAGTTTAATTGTCAAAAACATTTCTATTTCAAGCTATTCAAGCTATTTGTCAAACAGTTCTAATTAAAACAATTCAATTTAGTATAAGCATGGTTTTTGTTTACACACAGTTAAATGTCAAAACGGTTTTATTTCAAATAATTCAGTTTAGCATAAGTACAGTTTCAATATCAAAATAGTTCTATTTCAAACAATCTAGTTTAGCATACAAAAACAATTTCAAACAATTTACTTTAGCTTAAGTACTCAGTTCAAATGTCAAAACAGCTCTATTTCAATCAATTCAGTTTAGCACAGGTAGGCTGTTTAAATTTCAAAACAGTCCCATTTCAAGCAATTTAGTTTTGCATAAGTACACAGTTTAGTTCTATTTGATTCATAGATAGGACCTTATCAGGTGCTACCACTCCGGGTCAGAGTGGACCTGGAAGCGATAGCAAAGAAGGGATACTCCGCATTCCCCAAAGCTCCAGCATTACTGGTATCTCGCCATCAGACTGTTTAATGTCCTTATCAGGACACTCGTTGGTCTTATCCCTTTGCAGATAAGCAGTCGATGTTTTCTACATCGCTGCCGACTGGGCAATATGCCAGAACTATTCTTGTATATTAAACATCTGTCGAGCAGATGAAAGATGTAAGCATATTGCAAAGGCGATGGCACATGCACCTTCTAACGTGTTTTTTTTTTAATGGTTTTTATATTTCAGAGGTGAGATATTTGATTTGGGTTGGGTTATTTTTTTATTTTTTATTTTTTATTTATTTTTTTTTTTTTTGTTAAATAGCATATCCAAGCCACCCTCGGATAAGAACAGCCAAGGTACTTAAGAGGAGGGGCTTGAAGGTATTAGTCCAAAAGTGAACGTAATAGCACGACTGAAGAGATTATTATATAAGCAAAGTTATCTAATTGAGTTGAGTCAGTTGGAGGTAGTTAAAAGTTGAGAGGCAGAGACGGTCGGTTGACTTCAGAAACTTATGGGGCGTGGTGAAGGAATCGAAGTCGAGTGTTTCTGTTCGTCTACCACCCTAGTATCTGATAGCGTTTCTATGTAAGAACTAATAACTTTCACTCTGTTTCTCTCATGTTACAACTACCGACTGCTGGATGAAATGTTAGTCAGCCAAGAAACTCTTTCGCATTTGAAGCAGCGGTTCCGTCTTGCATTTGGGAAGTGTAATGCCTATTGATATTCGAGATGGTGCCGAGTCAATGAGGCAGCGTTACACACTTACTATTTGGTCCCATAATGTAACTCTGGAGCTTTAGAGTAACTTTTTTTTTACCACTGCCCCGAAAAATAAATTCAGCTATCCAGAAAAAATTTCTAAATGTCCCGAAATGTTATTTCTTTTCACTTTATTATTATCCATAATCATTTGTAACAAAATAAAAACAGCATTAAAAAGTTTATGAAATATATGATAACTATTTCTGGTCTTTCTACTCTTAAAACGTTTGGTTGGTTGGTTGGTTGGTTGGTATTTTATGGCAGATTGAACCTTGTAGGTTATTTAATGCCAAATCTTCTTTATCTTCTTTAATCCCAGGTCGAGTCATAACAAAGACTCCAAATACGGTACTTAATGGCCCCATGCTTAACATACAGCATCATCGGGTACAGATCAAGGGTAAGTGGAGCACTCCAGGTAAAGGAGTAGCGCCCTCCCCTAGACCTTAGTGCAGTAGCTATTGAAAGGGAGCCTTCTGGTCACCCTCAACTGCTTCCGACCAACTTACTTACCTATATATATATATATATATATGATTCGTAAATGAATATTTTGTAGGTAACATTTTAAACAAGCCAGAGAAAATTTGTTTGCATACAGTCAAACGATTTCAAGTATTGCTATTAAACAATTCATATATATATATATATGATTTCTAAGCGAATAGTTTGTAGATAACATTATTTTTAAACAAGTTGTAATTCCTCATTTATTTGCACTCTGTTAAATGGTTTCAAGTTTTGCTATTTGAATTGTAAGTTATACATCGTAACACTTGGAAGCATTTAACATTGTGCAAAAGAATAAGCTTAGTTTCGTCTAAAAATGTTATCAACAAAATGTGTTTAAAAATTGTATATATTTAATATTTGTATAGAGAGGATTTAGCATTAAATAACCTTAAATGGTTGATATGACATAGAACCAAAAAAATAAATGGTTGATATGACCAAACCAAAAAAATACAAGACATAAAAAAAATCAAATGAAGAATGATTTTTATGATTTTATACTAGTTTGTGTAAAAGTTGAACAACAGTCCCAACCAAAATAAGATTTGCTTTTCAAGTCCAAGCCAGACGAAGAATAAAAATACAAAATAAACGATTCGGCCTCTGTTCCTTATCCTTGTGAAAAAAAAAGTATTTTTTTCCATGGATTTGAACGAATTTTTTAAAAAAATAAAACTGAGCAAAATTTTTCAAAAATTTTTCAATAGTCTGTTATACTCACTTTAATATTTTTATTTTCTGTCCCGTGGGATGTCTTCAACGAGAAGGCTTGATATACTCGAAACAATGATACACAGTTAATCTTGAACCCTGCTAAAGAATCCATGGAGATAGTTATTACATGAAGAAACCTTAAACCCCAAAAAGACTTACCATCAAATCGACATAGACCCACCACCACCAAAAAAAACAACATTTTAATCCTTAACAAATGTTGTATATCCACATACATATACAAATATATGCGGAACATAATCAAACATAATATACGAACTTCAGTGAATGAATGAATACACTTCTTTATAAAAAATATATCTCTCACACTTTATTCTTGAAAGGGTGATGTTGGCTGTGTGTGAGAGATGAGTTGGAGACGGGGACAGGCTGCTATATTGACCTAGTTCTTCTGACCATTGCAGCACTTCTTTCGCCTCATACTGGCTGGGGTTGCTCAACCATGGGTCACCGACGGCCCAAAGCCCTCTGTCTGCCGCTGGCTCTCACTTCAGCAACTGAATCGAACCGCCCCAGGCACCTGGTTATATCATTGTCTCACGTACACCTGCTTCCGCTGTTCTTCCACTTATTTACACAGGTGCATCTCTTGATTGACGGCTTGGTCGAGGGTCAATATATAACACAAATACCCATACCAAAACTGAATAATTAGAATAAGATATTTTATGTAGACTTTTTTTTTATACTTATCTTCGATAAGATATAGTTGATGATTTTCCAACTAGAAAATGTTTTAACTAAGATCATCATCAAGATATTTTTTATACTTATCTTCGATAAGATATAGTTGATGATTTTCCAACTAGAAAATGTTTTAACTAAGATCATCGAAGGAAATATTGTTAAAACTTTAGAATTTCTGCTTTCTTAAAATATGTTCGTAAGCAGGATTGCGCAAACAGTCATAAAATATATTCTAAAAGTTGGCCAGAATTGGTTTGAAAGATTGATTAAATTTACTTCCGACATTTTTGTGTCAAATTTTCGTTCACTCACATACACACACACATACATATATATATATATAGTAAAAGTAAAGTTGGCGACCATAGTCGAGGGTGACCCGAAGGCTCCCTCTTCAATAGCTACTACACTGAGGTATAAGGGAGGGTTTCTACTCCTTTCCCTGGATTGCTCAACTTTACCCTTGATATGTACCTTATATTGCTGAGTGTTAAGCTAGGAGGTATCAAGTACCATTTTTAAAGTCTTTGGTATTACTCGACCCGGGATTGAACCCCGGTCTCCCGGACCATTGACGAACACTCTACCCACTTGGCCAAACACTAGAATTCCATTACTTAAAGTTTCATGGGATGTACACTAGCAGCAGACGTAATTATAATCACAGTGAAATCACGTGCTCAAATGAAAATTTACGAGACATTCACATGCAGAAAAATACATATAGGTTTAAAGCAATCCATGTAGAGAACGAATATGGAATTAGTCAGGTAGTAAATGTCACAGGAAACAAAACTTAATATGAGTATACCTTAATATCAATTCCCTTTTTTAGTACGGCAATTTGTTTTCACCATGTTCTAGGATGTGTAAAGTAAAGGAATTCTTATGTTCATTTATTTAAGCTTTTTTAGATTTTTACCAGTTCTTCAACAATAGCATCGAGCAATTTTTCTTGCCAACTTTTGTCATTTGCTAATATATATATATATATATATATATATGATGATGATGATGACTGCCACATCTTAAAAGATGATAGCCGTCTTTACTAACTAAACTGCAACACAAACAGCTTGATTAATAACTATTTCAACAAAGTATATAAGATACGAAAGATAATAAGGTAGTAAGAAATCTGAACGTCGTTCGATTGGAGTGATATACACATGTAAGATATTTATGCCACTCTCTACAAAGCTACAACCAAGTGACGAGGAAAACAAAAAGACTGGTGACTGAAACTGAAGATTTTATTTCAGACTACCTTCTCTGAGACTTTTCTGTCAAAGGATACTAAAAAATGAGAAGAAATTTGCTGGTGGAGTTTCTTTCTCCAGTTTTGGTTTTGTAGTTAACTTAAATGGTTGTCTCTAACATTGCTTTGTCAAAAAAGGAGCCCCTTCTATACCTCATATATATATATATATATATATATATATCAATAAAAAAAACGATATTCGGTCACATTAGGATGATAAATTTATTTCCATTCTATTAAGAGCATTCATATAAATCAAAGAATCTAGACTAATTTTTTACAGGACTTCATCAGATCCAATAGGAAAATAAAATAAATTACAACCAGATAGGATGGATAGTCAAAAAATGGAAATAGAGGGAGAAACGAAATCCATTTCAGCTATGTATAGCCTTTACCCTTCTCGTCTCAGATTTAGACAACTACAAATCCAATGAAATTAACACTCTAGCAATTACAGTTATAAATATCCACATTTCATCCATTTCTGAGAAAAATTATCAATTTTAATTCTTGTATGTCACCATTTTGTCTTTAAATGGCACAAATACTCCAGCCATTAATGGTAAGACTTCTTTAACCATGTTAGAATATTTATATTAATTTAATAAGCTAGAGTTAAATTTTTGATTCCGGATGTGTGTGTGTGTGTGTGCGTGTGTGTGGTAGGCTGTTGTAATAAATAGTGCTCAATATCAGTGATAGAGCTTAAAGATGTACGCTTGGATTGTATAGACATAGATTCAATGGTGCTTAGTGACTGTCTATTCTTTGCCTATTCGATTATCCTTGATCATTTTGCATAAGTGAGAAACTGATTGTCTCCAAGCACCGTTGACTACATTTATACGCTATCCAGGCTCTCATAGATAGATAGATAGATAGATAGATAGATCATAAGGTCCATTAACTTTGCTTGATTATGCACGATCATATCTCGAATGTCATGCGAGATATAAACATCTGAGGAATTCAAATATTTTGCTTTGCAGGTAGCAATGCTATCACCAATATCAAATTGGCATATTCTAAATCTGAGAAAAATTTATGCTCATCCCATTTATGTATATCATTTTCTTTTAATAATTTCAGTCGCATTGTATTTCAAATGAAGCTGACAAATTTAATACATATTTGATGCTTTGAAACTGCCAAAAATCTGAGAAAAGGCTTCTTTTTTCCTCGCGTTAGAAAACAAATACAAGAAATTTAAACCATACAAATAAAAAATTTATGCTAGTAAAACTGGATGCTTTCCATTACAAATACTTCTGTAATTATATCACAAAAAATTGAGCAATTTTGGTTAATACAATCGATGGCGTCAAAAGTATGAGTTAGTGAATATTTCATTCTTGAAATTTCTCGAGAGACACGACTTGCAATTTAAAAAAAAATCAATGTTCGCTTCATTTTATTTGCAAACCTTTATTTTTTTTTAGGGATGAATATTCTTATGTGCCTAAAGATGGATTATTTGAACTGCAAAATATGACGATCTGCGAGAACGATATGTCAAAAATGGCTGGATAATAGATATCTTTCCAATCGAGATCAGATACCTAAGTTTTATCAACAAATTAGCCTACGCATACCCGACAAATCTTTGATTTCCCCATCGGAAAAGAGGACCTTGCCCAGTCAGCTGGGACTGTAGAATACACCGACTGTACCTCTGCGGAGGGGTAAGAACCCCCGCCAACGAGTGTCCTGGATATGGCACTAAATCATCTGATGATGAGGTTCCAGTGATGCTGGAGCTTTGGAGAATGCAGAGCACCTCTTCATTGCCATTGCTCCTAGCTCCACTCAGGCCTGGAATGGTAGCGCCTGATAGGGCCCTATCTATAGGTTAAATAGAAATAACTATCTACTTATGCTAAACTGAATGGTTTGAATTAGAACTGTTTAACTAAACTGAATAGTTTGAAATAGAAATATTTTTCACAAATAAACGGTGTACTTATATTTAAACTGCGTGCTTATGCTAAACTGAATTGTTTGAAATGGAACTGTTTTTCACATTGAAACTCAAGTAACAATAAACTGAATTATTTAATATAGAAGTGTTTTGACATTTAACTGTGTGTAAACAAAATCTGTACTTATACTAAACTGAATTAGCTGAATTAGAATTGTTTGAATAAACTAAATAGCTAGAAATAGAAATGTTTTTGACAATTAAACTCTGTACCCATGCTAAACTGAATCGTTTGAAATTGAACTGATTGTTTATGCAAATATGGATTTGGCGTTAAATAATCTACAAATTAATATGCCATAAAACCTAACCAACCAACCAACCAACTGAGGGTCGACCATTTTCGGTTACCACACACGTAATGCAAAGCTCTTCTAATGAATTGACCACTCCGGTAGTCGTTAAGCACATATGTAAACAACGAGAAAATAATACATATGCGTTAAATTCCCTCGCTTACACTGACGCTGCTGATAACTTTGCGGCAAGATATCTGACTGGCGTTGTGTTAGTCGGTTTTTGATCCCAAGCTTGTAGCATCTCATGTGTCTATCCACATTGATGAGTTGTAATATAACGAAACTGTATGATTGTGAATGACATTATATATATATATATATATATATATAGTTTACCGAAAGTCCACTAACCTAAAATTCCACTTTGACATATTTTGTTAGTGGGCAGTTCAGTAGTTCATGAGTTGGAAAAATGGCACGTCGAAGACATTGATCATGTCTTACAATTTTATTCTATTTGTTGTGTTCCTCAGTCTTTTCGATTTGCACCAATGATCCGTCAGCTACCTCGTTGTGTAACCACTGAATTTCTTGTATCGTTAGATATATCCTTTCTGTTTACTAATAACCCTTTGGATGGGACCATTAGTATTTGTGCCGATTATTTATATCGGAACCACTTAAAAGCTCTACTGTTTCAAGAATAATTATTTATATATATATATATATTAGGGACCAGAATAACACCATAATTGCATCAGCGAGGATATGGCACCCCCAATGAGTGATGGGACCAGACAGTATAACTTATTTTAAGCCTCATATAACAAGCAGAGGTGGCACCAGATAATGTAAATTGTTTTAAGCCTCATATAACAAGCAGAGGTGGCACCAGACAATATAAATTGTTTTAAGTCTCATATAACGAGCAGAGATGGCACCACACAATATAAATTGTATACATATATGAATATGCTACTCCAAAGACTAGAAAGGCGAGTCAAAGGTTTTACAATATTTTAGTTTGAGCTAGTTTACGATGCGTATATTCCGTGACCAAAGCATTTCAAGCCGTTTGGTTTGGTTTCTTTGTTTAATGGCATATCAACACTTTTTAGGTTATTCAATGCCAAAGCCATTCTCCTAGAATAACAGTAGTGGTACTATTTAACCCATAGCTGGATGGATAAGGGGGTTCATATCTTTCCCAAGGGTATTTGCCCGAAAGTGAACGTAATAGCGCGACTGGAGTACGAACTCGCGTACTATGATTCCGCAGTCCATCGCTTTAACCATTACACCACGAGGACACCCCCTATTTCAAGCCGTGTTACGTAACTGCTGTTGTGCGTAGTATCGTGGTATTTAGTGCGCTGATGCATTGTGTATTGCTTTATACCAGTGTTATTTGAAAGCTGTACAGAGAGACGTGCAACGTAGTCTAATTCGATGCTTTACAAGATCTAACTCAGCCATAAAGCCGAGGAAACTACCAAAAACATTTGTTGTGTGAAAGTTGAAGCTGCAGTTCATCACATTACAGAACCAATCGATACAAGAAATTTCGCTCGAGTTTCAAGAATCTCAACGCTCAGGAAAGTTCAGGTTGTCCGAAAACTGTGGATTTTGAAATCATAAAAGCACATCCAGTGAGTGTAATATAATGGCCGAGGGATTTCGTTTTATATATCTTGCCTTTCGGTTTAGTTAGGCTGAGAACCTTTCGCTTAGTGCATGGGTTAGTTAGGTGCAACATGAGCGCAGGTGTTCACGCGCGCGTGGGGAGGATGCGTCATTCACAGATGTCAAAATAAAACCCCAGATAGTAAATGGGACCAGGAGGTGTGAATGACGTCATATCCGGAAGTGTAAGATGAGGATTTTAAGATTTGGAAAAAGTCAGTGAGTCGAGTTTTAGTGTCCGAAGAAGACGGTTGACTTTCGGGGCTCGCCGAGGCCTAGCGGCGGGTGCCGCACGTGATGGGGGGCAGATGGAAAAGTCGTCATAGAAAGATTGTGTATCTGTCTCCTTATGTCAAAAAAAGTTTTAACGCAAAGGTAATAAAAAGTTTCGTACCTGAACTAAGAAGTCGTGTTTTTGTGTTTCGGGATTCCTATGTGCGTTATGAACATTCTATGTACATATTACATATTCATGTCGGGCTATGTTACATGAGTAGCACTTGTACAGTATATATGGATTCATTCTTATTGTAGATTTTAATAGCGTTATGTTGATCCTAGCAACCTTGCCATAAGATCTTTTTCTTCAAGACCCCTCACCATTGCATTTAAAGAGAATACTTCACGAATTCTTTTGGGATTATCCAAATAACCAGCATCGTTAACATTTTGAACGGATCTGTCGACTGGGCTAAGGAATACACCCACTGCTTCTCTACAGAGGGGTAAGACCCCCTCAAACTAGTTCCTGGATATAGAACTAAACCATTGATGGTGAGGCTCCAGTTCTGGAGATTTGGGGAATGCGGAGTACCCCATCACTGCTATCAGTTCCAGGTCTACTCTGGCCTCAGAGTGATAGTATATGTTAGAATCCCATCTATGGGTAAAAAAAACTGCTTAACCACTTAACTGTGTGCAAACAAAGTCTAATGTTGAATTTTTAGAGTTGCATTTTTAGACTTGATACCATTTAACTGTGCGCAAATAAAACTATTGGTGTAGATAGCAATACCAGAAGTCATTTAAGTGCGATCAAACAAATGATTAATACTAAATAGAATTATTCGTGTTATATATTTTTGAAATCATTTGACTGTTTGCAAAAATCGAATTATTCGTGTTAAATAGCCATGCTTGGAATCATTTAACTGTTTGCAAGTCAATGAATTTTGTTGAATAGAATTATAAGTATTATATAGCAATTCCTGAAACTATTTAACTGTGTGCAAAGATATAAGCTCTGGAGGTGCCCGTGGTGTAATGGTTATCAACGTAGGAAATGGACACGACGACACGAGTTCAAATCCTGGACGAGACTGATTGCATTTCACATACTTGGAGAAAGGTATGAATCCAATTATTCTCCCTGCAGCTATGGTTAAATAGTAGAGCAGACTGAGTTCTTCAGCCTTGGAGAGGCAACTAGTCTAGGAGAAGGAAAACTCTGATTTCAAACCTGTTAAACTCTGCTTAAAAATTGACCTTGTGTCATATCCTGCCTGAGCGGAGGGGTTGGTAAATATGGATATCAGCTCTGGCCCGTTTAAAAATGTTACCCTCAAGCTACTTTTTTTTACAAAAATCATTTATATTTAATCAATGTATAAACAGGAGTTGGCATTAAATAACCGACTTGGGTTGACACGCCATAAAATCCAACCAACCAACCTAACAATTGGAAATGATTAACTTGAAATTGTAAATTCTTTATTTCTTTTGTTTAAGAAGGAAAGTCTACAAGACACTCCTTTTAAGCTAATTTTAGCATTGCATGACATAATGGAGTGTTCACTTAAGATTTGACACGGCGCGAAATTGTTTGAATGAATTCTTACCTAACTATGACTCTATGACATTTGTCTTAAGCCGTTTTTAATCTGGCACAAGGAGACAATGACTGAACACTCGATCAGATGATACAACCCGAACATGTTCATCTGTAATACGAGTTTACTAGCCATCAAAAAAAAGCTAGACTATGTTAAAATTTCTGAACCAAGTCTGGCACAAGGCTGCAGTATTAGATACTTCCTAGTAGTTCTTCCAAATACTAACTTTTAAAGCTACGTATTACAGTCGGCTATCTATTTCAGTTTGTTGATATCTATCTACCTCAAGCTGTTAATATGTATCTATCCATCTATCTACCCATATATATATATATATATATATATATATATATATATATATATATGTGTGTGTGTGTGTGTGTGTGTGTGTGTGTGTGTGTGTTATTATTATTAAACAGGTTTTATTAGATAAAACCGAAAGCTTGTTGTTTTGAATTTTTATTTTCTTTGAAGAGTCCTTATGTTGTTGGGGGGTTTTTTGTTGTTTTTTGTTTTTTTTGTTTTGTTTTTTTGTGTTACAATCATGAAATTTGTTGATGGTTTCCCTAAAGGAACTAGTGATAATATTCTAAAATGTTTAAAATAGATAGAACAATCCATATTACAAAAGATGGAACAAATTTTATTTTACTTTACGTAATAGAAATATTTAAAAATAGACTGCCACAACCGCTTAGCATCACTTTAGTGATAAAAACAAGCCTCACTTTTGTGATAAAAATAAAAATGAAATAATAATTTAGTTTAAATACTAACAAGTTTATTTTACAAATAAACATACACATTACCTTGATAACGGTTCTTACAAGAACTGAAATTACTTGGTATTACACAAATAGCTCCTTTGGAAAAATCATCAACAAATTTCAAGATTGTAACATAAGAAACATTTGGACTCTTGAATTAAAAAAATGAAAAAAAAAAACACTTCAAAACACAAGGATTGGGTTTTATTTAATCAAATCTGTTTAAATGAATAGATGCTGCCAAAATACACTTTTTTAAAATATACATATATGTCTACCTATTTATCTTTCTTAGTTTGTTAATATCAATCAGTAATTAGCTTTCTAAGTCAATCTGTTCATATTTATCTCTCTATTTCAAAATATCAATATTGTTCGATCAAATTGTTTCTTTTTAGCTATCAATCTATCTCAGTTTATTCTTCTCTCTCTCTCTATATATATATATATATCAGTCTGTTCATGTCAAAAACAGGCTGTTAATATCTCTCTATTGCAATCTCCTGGCCCAGTCGGCTGGGGCTATAGAATACACCGACTGCTTCTCTGCAGAGGGGTAAGACCCCCCCAACGAGTGTCCTGGATATGACACTAAACAATCTGATGGTGAGGTTCCAGCAATACTGGAGCTTTGGGGAATGCGGGGTACCCCTTCATTGCCATCGCTCCCAGGTCCACTCTTGCCCGGAGTGGTAGCACCTGATAGGGCCCTATCTATGGGTTAAATAGAACTAACAGCATACTTATGCTAAAATGAATTGAGTAAACTGAATAGCTTAAAATAGAAACGTTTTTGACAATTAAACCGTACTTACACTTAAACTGCGGGCTTGTGCTTAACTGAATTTTTTCAAATAGAAATGTTTTTCGACATTAAAACTGTATTTACACTTAACTGAATTGTTACATATAACTGCTTGAATAGTTTGAAATGGAAATGTTTTTGACAATTAAAATGTACTTATGCTAAACTGAACTGTTTTCAATAGAACGGATTATTTACATATTTGGCGTTAAATAACCTATAAAGGTTGATATGCCATAAAACCAAACAAACCAATCTCTCTCAATGTCTATTTATTTTTAATGGGTCCAACTTAATTTTCTACATTGAGAAGTGCTTCATAGAAAATAATTCATGCAAATATTCATTTATTTTGTCGAGCATTATCTTTTCTCAATTATATGTCAATTAGATTCTTTGAATATTTTTTTCAATAATTCCAAAGTTTGCTTTTTTTATTTTTCTTCCATACGTTTATGTTATATTAAACGTTTTCTCTTCATTTTTAGTATTTCTTAACCCACACTAAAGAAATTTATAGCCTAATTCTGAACCTTTCAACATATTGATTAATAATACATCTCAGTGACAAAGATATTGGGTGGGAAGTGATTTCCTTCTGTCAAAACAGCATTCTGTGTTTAAAAAGTGGCTTTTAGAACTCGGAAGAAATATATAACTATCTTGACCACAAATGGCTTGAGTTTAAACAACTAAAGGATAGTATCAGGGAGGCGTCCCCGTGGGATAATGGTTAAAGCCATGGACTGCGGAATCGTAGTAAGCGAGTTTGCACTCCAGTCACGATATTACGTTCACTTTCGGGCAAATACCCTTGGGTAAAGTATGAACCCGCTTTATCTCCCAGCTCTGGGTTAAATAGTTCTATTACTGTTCTTCTCGGAAAATAGCTTTAACATTAAATAACCTACAAAGGTTGATATGCCATTAAACAAAGAAACCGAAACCGATAGTATCAGTTATAAGCCAATCCATGCACTACGTAGCCTTTTAAGTTAGTAACGAATGAAGATTTCAACAGAACAGGTCTTTAAAAAATAGAACTTGACTTAACTAAGATAAAACTTAGTAAATTTAAAACCGGGTTTTTTATGACCCGCTTAAGTATAAGAGTACAAGGTCACATCTGACATAGGACCATTGATAATAATCAATGGGTGGGTCTGGTTTAGCAACAATATAGTACAATGATAAATGACTTATCCAAATTGAATAGAACGTGGGACCCTGGCAACAGATCTCTGTCATGATCGGCAAGTGTTACCGTGATAGGTAACATGGTGGGGGGAGGCAGTAGCATCCTGCGAATGTTTGCTGCTCTTATTTCAGATACACACACGACGACCAAGGCAACTACTCAACTCAGAGAAACCAAGTCAACTGGGGCTTTTGAATATACCGACTGCATAGGAGTAAGACTTCCCTTATCGAATGTCCTGTTATGACACTGAACAATCTGATAGTAAGGTTCCAGTAATGCCAGAGCTTTGAGGAATACGGGGTACCTCTTCTTTGCTATCGTTCCCAGATCTACTCTGGTCAGAAGTGATAGCACCTGATATGGTCCTATCTATGGGTCAAATAGAACTGTTTAACATTTAAACTGTCTGCAAATAAACGACTTATGCTAAACTGAATTGTTTGAAATAGCACTGTTTAATCATTCAACTGTGCATAAACAAATGATTGATGTTTAATTGATTTGTTTGTGATACATAACAATACTTGGAACCATTTTACTGTGCGCGAACGAATAAATAATGTTGAATAGAATAATTAGTGCTAGATAGCAATACTTGTAACCACTTCGGGGTGTGCAAAAAATCAGCTTAGGCTCGGTGAAATGAGTTTTCAACAAAATTGGTTTACAAATCATATATATAAGATATACATGTATAAAGCAGATTTGGCATTAAATAACCTACAAGGGTTGATATGCTATAAAGCCAGACCAGCCAATCAACTCAGAAACGTTAAGGGAAGAAATGGGCCAAAGAAGACAAAAAAATTTACTTCACTGTTATTTAAAGGACGATCCTAATACTAAACTTAATCAAGTACAAAAGACGATTAGTTGAAAGCAATTAGATTTAGTAAGATAATATTGCGCCAAATACCGATATGAAATCTTTACCTACCTGAATTGAAAATGAGCAGTCAAAATTATCTTTTTTTTTAAACTGGAATTAATAAAAGCATTCTTGACAAAATAAGTCTATTTTTGTTCCATGTAAATGCATTGCCAGTTACTTAAAGAATGTTTTAAAAATCATGACGAAGCGAATTGTCTGTGGTCAGGAAAAAATGTAAACATGACTGAAAAATATTTGTAATCATCTTTATCATTATTATCGGTTGTGTATTATCAGTTATTAATTCAAATTTCGATTCCAAACATTTCATATTATAAACTTGATTTTTAGTCTTAAATTAATGTATATAGATTTTATATATTCTATATACAAATTACTTGTCGTTTTAGTTTTAAACAGTAAAGGTAGTTATATTAGAATGGTTGAAAAGTTATTTTGTTGCAAGTGAACAGACTTGAAACAAAGAAATTCTATTCTATCGATTATCAGCGTCTTGAATGGTTCACTCATTAAAAATCAATAATCTTAAAAGCTTTCGGAATCGTTTTACGCAAAAACCGAAAACAAATCAATAATTATTCGAACAGGACTTATTTTCTCGATTCGATGTTGATTTTTAAAAAATCCCCTGCAAACGGTTGAATTGCCGGTAATAAAAACTAATGGAGTGTTTCCGTTGAAAGAATTACCTTCCTTTCAACCCTGCAAACGTTTCGGCTAATGATCAGCCTTATTACAAAGAAACGAATTTCAATTCAAGAATACTTTCCGGTTGGGCTTAATGGTAAGAGCCGAAACTGGGTGAAGATTAATTCCTAATTTCAAGTAACCAAATACAACAATGTGACAGAATTATTTCGAACCAAAGCATTTTTCAAAAAAGATGGGTTTTTTAAAACTAAGACACGCGCATGCACACACACATACACAAATAGACACATTTTTTTAAAGATTTTAATCTAGAACCTTAGGAGGACACAACTTAGCTAGGAGAACATCAGAAGCATACAAATAATGTTTGGCTAATGCATATCCCAGCATAATTTTTTGACTACCGCATTTGTCGTCATATCAGGTGCACTTTTTTTTTTACTAAAATATCTTTTAAAATTCCCCTGCGTCTTTTATTTTATATGTAGGTTAAAATTCGCGTGGTGGTGTAATAGTTAGCGAGCTTGATTAGCATGAGTGAGTTCGAGTCTCATTGGGTGCCCCATTTATTTGGCCTTGTGCCAAATCGAAGCAAAGAGCTTCGTATATTACTACCTGGCAACTCCTATTAGTTTAGACTTTAGAGTAACTTTCATATAAATATTGTCATTTTTTAAAAGACTATTATGCAAATTAAAACTCATATCATTGATATAATAATCATTATATCAATTTCATCACGTTTAATATTAGCATTTTGTTTGTTTTTTTTTTCTTGATTAGCCCTGCTGAAATTGGGGTGCGTCTTGTATGTCGTCAAATACGGTCAATATTGCATTTATATTTAATAGCATTGTCATTTAGTGTTTAAGGAATTTTCAAAAAACTTACTTCATCGCATGTAACGGTAATCCTATTTGAAAATGAACACGGCAATCTGGGGGTGTCCTCGTGGTGTAGTGGTTAAAGCGATGGACTGCGGAATCGTAGTAAGAGAGTTCGAACTCCAGTCGCGCTATTACGTTCACTTTCGGACAAATACCCTTGAGAAAATTATGAACCTCCTTATCCTCCCAGCTATGGGTTAAATAGTACTTCTTCAAGAATTTGGACACATGCTGTTTGCATTTCACATAGTGCTAATGCCCTTGGAAAATGCAAATATCCCCCGAAAGCAATGGTTAAATAGTTGTACCGACTGAGCTCTTTAGTCTTGACAAGGCAACCAGTCTAGAAGAAGGAAAATTCTGAAAGCGAACTGACTGTACTCCAAAAAAAAAAATCAACTCTGTCTCGCATCCTGCTCGCTGTGAATTGGCAGGAAAAAAATATACGTTACCTTCCAGCAAAATTGTGTAATCCATCATCAAAGAATAATTCTGCTTTTGATTCGATTAAGTCTCCATGGAATATTTTTGGTATGAAGAAATTGTTGGAGCTCTCGACCAGACTTGGTGAGTCGCATGGAACAAAACAATAGATTGACTAAAGAATGAGCCAAATGTAGAAGAACATTCCCTACCAACTCCACGATTGTTTAATAGCAAACTAACCTTCATGGCTTATTCAAAGCCTAATTGCCCAGTCGGATGGGGCTGTAGAATACACTGACTGAACCTCTGCAGAGAGGTAAGACCCCCAACGAGTGTCCGGATAATGACATTAAATATTTTGATGCTGAGGTTCCAGTGATCCTGGGGTTTTGGGAAATGCGGAGCACCCCTTTATTGCCATTGTTCCCAGGTCCACTCAGGCCCGGAGTGGTAGCACCTGATAGGGCCCTATCTATGAGTTAAGTTGAACTAACGGCATACTTATGCAAAACTGAATTGTCTGACTAAACTGATTAGCTTAAAATAGAAATGCTTTTGACAATTAAACCGTACTTACATTTAAACTGCGTGCTTATGCTAAACTGAATTATTTGAAATTGAACTGTTTTCGACATTAAAACTTTACTTACACTAAATTGAATTGTTTAATATGTTTTGACATTTAACTGTGAATAAACAAAATCTGTACTTATGCTAAACTGAATTAGCTGAATTAGACTTACTTGACTAAACTGAATAGCTTGAAATAGAAATGTCTTTCACAATTAAACTGTACTAACATTTAAACTGCGTACTTATGCTAAACTGAATTATTTGAAATAGAACTATTTTCATAAGAATTGATTTGGCGTTAAATAATCTACAAAGGTTGATAAGCCATAAAACCCAAACATCCTACCATCAAAGCCAAAGCTACCCTTGTAGAAGAAAAGTAATGGTACTGTTTAATGCTAAGTTGGTGGGGGGGGATTGTGACTCATACATTTCCTAAGGATATTAGTCTGAAAGTGAACGTAAAAACGCGACTGAAACTCGAACTCTTTACCAAACCTTATATTTCCCCTTAAATACTGTGTGGCACTCGAAGACCACATGCTTCAACATACGCCCAATGAATGCTGCAGAGTATACCAGTAGAATATTGATAAAAGAACTTCGAAATACTAGAGCGAATAATTCTTGAGGTATTGATATACATCAACACTAGCTATACCTTATTTGAATGCCCTGCTATTTAAAAAATATTCCAGCTAGGCAATACATTTACGGCTTCTAGGGGAAGATATGTAGCAGATAAAAATTCAACAGTCAAAACATCGGGTAATGAGAAATAGAAAGACAGTGTTCAGGTACATTACTAAATGGGTACTTCTTGCCTTGAAAATCAGCTCTCAGCATCCTGACGGTTTGCCTCCACACGAACACGGACCCCCTTTTCAGCTACGGGAGAGTATCTGTTGTTATTTACTTAGTTTGGATTTACTTTTGTTTCTTTGTTTAATAGTATATCAAACTTCGGACAATTCTCTTGAACCTAACAGTCTCAGTTTTAGATACAAACAAAGCTTGACTTAGTATGGAAAATGTCACAGAAATGGGAGTTTGAAGATTGCGTTGTGCAACTCAGTTAAATTAGAGAAAACTGCCTGCCTTAAAAATCAGTATTACTCTTCATAATCTTAGATTTTTACCGGGTCCCAAATACTAATCATTGTCAAAGACGTAAATATCTCAACCGCGAAGCAGACCCAATTCTTGTCTTCACTGTTATCAAGCCGTGCCGTAAGAAAACTACTGACGGGTTTATTTTCGCATAACTCTCGACACAGACTATAAAAGGTGGGTAGCGTCGTCTGCTAATCTAAGTATGGCTGACAACAGAAGACACCCTAACTTCGTCGGAACGTGTGGCATCTTCTCAGTGAAGGTAAAAATTTTTTGCCGCACTCCTTTCTTGTAATGATTTCTCATGTTCCTCTTTTGTTCTTTCCTTCTCCTTGATCTTTCTGTCTCTATTTCCTCTAACCCGTTCTCATCAACGCGATCACTATCTCTGCAAACATCTATCTATCTATCTATCTATCTATCTATCTATCTATCTCAGTTTGTACATATTTCATTCTGGATGTTCATATATACCTATCTATCTATCGATCACTCGATATCAGTCAAGTCATATCTATCTATTTATCTATCTATCTCAGTTTGTACACTTCTCTTACAGGCTATTCATATCTATCTATCTATCTATCTA
Source organism: Sepioteuthis lessoniana (assembly GCA_963585895.1). Classification (NCBI taxonomy): domain Eukaryota; kingdom Metazoa; phylum Mollusca; class Cephalopoda; order Myopsida; family Loliginidae; genus Sepioteuthis; species Sepioteuthis lessoniana. Next base: position 37,746,002 of record OY757911.1, read on the forward strand.
TCTATCTATCTATCTATCTATCTATCTATCTATCTCGGCCTGTTCATATCTATCAATCTATCTATCTCTGTTTGTAAATGCTTTTTTTGGCTGTTCATATCTATCTATCTATCTATCTATCTATCTATCTATCTATCTATCTCAATGTATTCTAGTCTGTCTCAGTGTGTTCACTCTATCTTAGTGCATTCATGTCTATCTCAATGAGTTCATATCTATCTATCTATCTATATATATATATATATATATATATATATATATATATATCGATCGATCGATCGATCTATCTATCTATATCAATGTATTCTAGTCTGTCTCAGTGTGTTCATTCTTTCTATCACTCTATCTTAGTGTATTCTTGTCTATCTCAATGAGTTCATATCTATCTATCAATATATCTATCTATCGATTGATCGATCGATCGTTCGATCGATCTATCTATCTCAGTCCGTGCATATCTTTTTCTAGCTGTTCATATCAATCAATCTGTCTATCAATCGATCTACTTCAGTCTGTGCATATCTATTCCAGTTGTTTATATATATATATATATATATATATATATATATATATATATATATCAGTCTGTGCATATCTTTTTCCTGCTATTCATATCTATCTCTCTATCTATCTATCTATCTATCTATCTATCTCTGTTTATTCACGTCTTTTTTCTGGTTGTTCATGTCAATCTGTATATCTACCTACCAACGCAGATACATTAATAAGTTAGAAGCTTGATTATAAAAATCGCGTTTCTTTTACAGAACAAATATCTATTTTTTGATATAATTTTCTTGCTTGTCAATGCACTTAATTCAATTCCGAATCTTAAGCCCATAATTCAATTAGCATTTTTAAAGAAAACATGCATTAATATCTCGCTCTCACGTTCACCTTCGGATTAATGCCCTTGGGAAATGTATGAACCCCTACCCCACTAACTATGGGTTGAATAGTACCACTGCTGTTCTTCTATGAGGATGGCTTTGACTTTAGATTACCCACAAAGGTTGATATGCCATTAAACGTAGAAACCATACCTTCCTAATGCATCTTGCTGAATTTTCGTTTGCTTTTCCTTTTTCTCTTCACCGTTGCTCCTCCCCATTTCACCAACTTCTTAGTTGCCCCTTTCCTTTTCTAGTTTTCTCTCCTCTTACATTTTCTAGATTATATTTCAATTTCCATTTGTCTCTACTTCGTTCCCTTTCTTTCTTTCGTAACATTCTTCTTTTTCTTCTTCATCTTCTTCCTTTTCTACCAGATTTCTACTTTTTCCCCCCTCTTTTATTTTTCCTATCCTTCTTAACAATCGTCATCTCATCGTTGTTTTGTATCTTTTCTTTTCTTTTCTTTTCTTTTCTCACCCACCAAACCGACGAAAATAAAAAGCGCTTCCATAACAATTCCTTGTTAAACGTCAGTTGTCTCTCTAACCTGTCGACCGCACCTGTTATCCACATAAGTGGACTGAACAAGCCCGTTCTTTGAACACCACCTTGCATCGTCAAGTGAGCGAATCATCCATTCAAGTTATATCAAACTTTATATACTGACGCGACTCTGTCTTTTCCTATAAACACTCTTGGGATCTCAGCTTGGCTGGTTTCCTTTTTTTTTATTCCATTTGCCGACTTCCAGGTTTTATTTTTCCATTATAATTCATAAACTTCGTATTCTTCGTGAAAGCAACATCACAGACACTCCTACTAATTTGACAGACTGGACGCGACACAATGAAGTGACTGTCAAGGTTTACCATAGGTGCCACAGATTTTTCTTTCTTTTTTTTTTTTCGTACAACTGCCTGGGCAGCTACTGCTGTCATGGGAGAGTAATTTGTTTAAGTGCTAACACACCCCCTTTTTTTCTTTGATTCACGTCTTTATAGTAATAACAGAAAGTTCACAATGAATACAGCAAAAATGTGGCGAGGCGTTCCCCTGGCATAGTTGGTTGGTTGGTTGATTGGGTTTTATGGCATATCAACCATTGTAGGTTATTTAACGCCAAATCCACTTTCAAACAATTCAGTTTAGCATGAACACACAGTTTAATCGTCAAAAACATTTCTATTTCAAGCCATTCAGTTTAGTCAAGCAGTTCTAATTCAGCTAATTCAACTAATTCAGTTTAGTATAGTTTTTTTTTTACACACAGTTAAATGTCAAAACAGTTCTATATTAAACAATTCACACGGCGACACGAGTTCAAATCCTGGACGAGACTGATTGCATTTCACATGGCACTAATACCCTTGGGAAAGGTATGAATCCAATTATTCTCCCTCCAGCTATGGGTAAATAGTAGGACAGACTGGGTTCTTCGGCCTTGGTTAGGCAACTAGTCTAGGAGAAGGAAAACTCTGAATTCAAACCTGTTAAACTCCGCTTAAAAAATTGACCTTGTGTCATATCCTGCCCGAGCGGAGAGGTTGGTAAATAGTATATATTAAACAATTCAGTTTAGTGTAAGTGCAGTTTCAATGTGAAAAACAGTTCCATTTCAAACAATTCAGTTTAGCATAAACACGCTGTTTAAGTGTAAGTACATAATTTAATTGTCAAAAACATTTCTATTTCAAGCTATTAAGTTTAGTCAAACAGTCCTTATCCAAACGATTCAGTTTAGCATAAGTATATAGTTAGTTCTATTTAACACATAGGTAGGACCCTTACAGTGCTACCATTCCGGGCCAGAGAGGACCTGAGAGCAGTGACAATGAAGGGGTACTCAGCATTCCACAATATACAGTCAAAGCCGAAACAGTTTTATTTCAGATGATCCAGTACGCAGTTTAGATGTCAAAACAGTTCTATTTTAAACAATTCAGTTCGGCATCATCATCATCAAGTCGCGCCGCCAGCGCGGATATCCCTGACCCTCTCTCGCCATTTCTTCCCATCATTCATCGCCTCCGGCAGGTCTTCAGGGTTACATCCTGTGTCCTCACATAGTTGCTGTATGTAAGTTCGTGCTGGTCGTCCTACTTTTGCACATCCATATGTGGGGGTCCACAGGAGTACATTGCTTATGAGCTCGTCCTTGCTTCTCCAGCAGTGTCCCGCGTGTCTGGTTCGTCTGACTTGTATAGTTTTCGTGATGGGGGGCAAGTGTCCGTATAGTTGGAGTCTCGTGGGGTGTTGTCGCCAGGACTTGTTTAATACTGCTCTCAACATTCTTGTGTAATTTCCGTCTAGTTTCCTCTCCAGCCGCTTCGTTAGCGTCCATGTGGTGCATCCATATAGCAGTATCGACACAACCGCTGCCTGAAAGAAACTGCGTTTCATTTTATCAGTTAGGTCCGACTTCCATATGATCGAGAGCCTATCGATAGCTGTCCATGCCTTCGAGTAAACTCAAACCACGGTTTAGTTCTATTTAATTCATAGATAGTACCCTTATCAGGTTCTACCACTCTGAGCCAGATTGGACCTGGGAGCGATAGCAATGAAGGAGCACTCCGCATTCCACAAAGCTCCAGCATTATTGGAACCTCACCATCAGATTGTTTTGTGTCATATCAGGACACTCATTGGTGGGAGGTCTTACCCCTCTGCCGAGGTGCAGTCGATGTATTCTACAGCCCCAGCCGACTGGTCAAGTGGCATAGTTGCTAATGTTTTGTACAGCAACATGATAGCAAGCGATTCGAACTTCAGTCATGCTATTATGTTCACTTTCGGAATAATATCCTTGGGAAAGATGTAAACTCCCTTATCCCCACCAGCAATGGGTTAAATAGTTTCCTTACTGTTCTTCTACAAGATCTTTAGTATTAAATAACCTACAAAAGTTGATATGCCATTAAACGAAGAAACCAAACCTATTAAAAGTAATTACTCATCATCATCATTTCATTCTGATAGCAAATATTCACTTGATTCTCTCTCTCTCTCTCTCTCTCTCTCTCTCTCTCTCTATCACACACACACACACACTCTCACACACACACATACTCTCTCTCTCTCTCTCACACACACACACACTCAATCTCTCTCTCTCTCTCACTCTCTCTCTCTCTCGTTAGTCATCAATCTCTCTGGATTCTCAAGATGACATCCAGTGTCCGTGCAGAACTGATGACTAAAATTTTTTTCTCGTCTGGTGTGTCTATGTGCAGAAATCCACCGGAGAATGTTACTTATGAGTTCGTCCCTGCTTCTCTAGCAGTGCTCAATATGTCGTATTCGTCTTATGTGGATGTTTTGTGAGATAGGAGGCAAGTGGCCGTACAACTTCTGTTTTTTAGAGTGATGCTTACAAGATTTATTCAGTACAGTACACAGTGTCTTTGTACATTTTCCATCTAGCTTTTTCTCCAAAAACTTCGACAAAGTTAAAGTGGTGCCCCTATACAATAGTACTCACATGGAATCGGGCAAAATTATAGCTTAAAGTGTTTGTTCAAATACAATGGCCCAAGCGGGTGTGTGAATGATAATTCTTTAGGCCTACAAATGCAATATATGATCCAAGGTTTTATGTGGATAGTTGCCAAAAATACCTGGTTTGCCAAGATATTTATTGCAGACATCAGGGCGTATATCTGACTCTGCCCTTCTTCTGGGAATTGCAATAAAAAGCAACAGAAATAAGACATAAAGAAATACTAGTCAAAAATAAATGTAATAAACTAATCTATTTCATTTTCCTCTTTCAGCAAAACGTACAGGAATTTGATAGATGTTTACTGTTACTAAACGTTCTATACTACACAAGTAAACTGGTTTTGTCGTCGAATACTTCCGAAAAATACCTGAATTTACGTGTCGGGCATCTCATGTTAGAAATCTCTCTGTGGAGTAACTGTTTTCAAATTTGCATAAGCCAATCAACATTGACACGTTGAGCAATTGTTGACAAGCTTAAATAACAAAGCAACCAACCAGGGCACCTCATCATGGAGTTGTTGGTAGCAACTGTGAAATTTGGTAGACTATTACTACTATGGTGAGATCAATCATCACTTGGTGTCACAAAATAATTGACTTTTGCCAGATTAAGTTTAGTTTTGTAAATAAAAAATTAAAAAATGCATTGATAACAGGTACTCGCCCTACCCCTCCGCCACGGATATCATGTGACAAAAGGTCAATTTTGAAGTGGTGTTCAGTTGGTTTTATTTCAGGGTTTTTATCTCTCCTAAAAGAGTCCTAGACCCGGACAAAAAGAAATAGTTCGCCCTACTATTTAGCCGTTGCTGATGAGAAGGAGTGATGGACTCATTCCTTTCCCAAAGACATTAGCGCGAAAGACTAAGAGCCTCCCCCTGGATTTGAACACGGGTCAACGATTCCATTCATTACTTACGATGTTAACCATTGAACTAAGCGCACCTAGATGCATTCATAGTATCAGGGTGAAAGCTTTGGTCCTTTAAACTTCGGTAAAACAAGCAAGTCTGACATGAGGGCATAGAAGACGCCACTTTTATAACATATACCACTATGCCATTGATCAAGAATCTAGTGAAAATTATAAAGTTAATAAAACCAAATTTCTTTCATAGCTGCATGGGTTGGTTGATACATGATATTCAAGATCAAGAGAAAATCAGATAGGAAGATTGTGTTACCTACTGTCTAAATGAGAAAACTTTGTTCGCAACGTTCAAAATCAGCGTTCAAAATCCTTACCTTTTCTAGGGATCGATCACATGCTTTCTGGTAATGGATACTATCTCAGCTAGTTAGCAATCATATTTACTAAGCATATCACTTGACTATGATAGTTGGATATACAATAAGTATTGAACTAATTATACTAACAAATCGATGAATGAGACGAACTTGGTAAAAATAGTACAAAAACAAACGCCTTAAAATTTACTAACCTTAAGTTAAACTGACAAAAGACCACCGTAGTGAGGTAGATAATCGATGGCAAATAAAATAAATAAGTGAGTTCGTCAACGAGACAATATTACTTACAATTGCGCCATGGAAAGTATCATTTTACGCCTTGCAAATTTTTCATATCAGCTTTAGTCAGTGATCTTTCAGTGACAGCAAATTTCCCCTGGTCTCTGGGACTTTTCTTAGTATTCAAGCAATTCTTCGTAATGCTGTAATCTGGATGGTCTCAATTATTCCGCTGATTTTCATTTCCGCCAGTCTTTTTTCCAAGCCTTTGAGGACCGTTCCAAGTGCACCAACTGCAATTGGTATCACCGTCACCTTCATGTTCCACAGTTTTTTGGGGTTTTTTTTTAGTTCCATGTAAAGGTGCAAGTATTTATCTATATTTTTCCTTTTTTTGATTTTCACCATCTTGTTCACAAGAACGGCAAAATCCACCAGATAAGTTCTTTTTTGTGTGTTAACTCCCAGAGATTTGTTGGCGTCTCTTAGACAGATTCTGGTTTGTGAATGTAACATTTAGTTGTATTGTCAAATTTTGATCTCTTGCGCGAAGTGGATCACCTTTCCCACCCAGTCGCGCATAGTCTTGTGGTCATTTTGCGCTAGTTTGCTGCATTCGGTTATTATTTGATTAACCCTCTTATCTCTGCTTCCACATAATCTACATTTGCTTTTCTCTTATGTTTGATCAATTTCCCTTTGATATAATTGGTTCTTATGAAATTGTTTTCTACAACAATTAAAAGAAATTCAGTTTCTTGGAGTTTTCTTTTCTGAGTGATGTCCCTGTTTTCTTGTGTGCAGTCTCGCTAGGTTGTTGCTTGAAGTATCCGTAGTTTTGTTTTCCTTTCTATTTCTATTTTCTAGTTTTTATTGTTTTTCTGTTTCTTTTTATTTTGCTATTGCTGTTACTGGCTATTCTAATTGGTTTTTCTTTGCTCATTTTAATATATTCCTCGAGTCTTTGTTTATTTGTTGCTGCCTCCCACCAGACAGGACTTGACACAAGGTCAAAAGCCCGAAGGCCGATTAAAGTGGGGATAAAGGGGAGGGGAAGGTCGGGAACGAGCCGAGACTTGAACCCTGCTGGTCTAGGCTGCTCATCGGCTCACTTGGTGCAATGTGAGCCTGATAAGGCAAGCAGTTTCACGAACCCAAATGTGGGTCCGGGCACATATATATGCCTTATTCCTCGAGTCTTTGTATTGATGCATATACACAATCTTCAATGGTGTTAAGTCCTCTTTTCTTGACACATCTAATCTGTCCACAGGAGTAAGGCCTTGTACATAGTCATCAATTTCCTTGCGTTATATAATTAAGGAATGATTTTTTTATATAAATCATTTTTCCTTAATTATATTTTATCATTCAGTTTGATTGGGCTTTGAACTATTCGGCTCTTAGTTCAGGTGCACAGTCATTGGATACAGTTTTACGCTCTCACGCAAAGGATATGACCACCACAATTGTCATAATAAACCCCAGACAGGAAATAGGGCTGGAGTGTTGATGACGTCATGCCCGGCAGAGATGGTCCTGAGAATTTGAGGTTTTTGAAAAAGAGTCAGTTGAAGGTTGACATTGGACCATGCAGGCAGGAAGTTGAGTTCCTGCCATTGAGTTGGAAGTTGAGAATTGAATTTTGACCATTGAAGATGTAGTTGGGTTTTTCGGATCTCTACCGACAGAGATCTTAAACATCATGGGATGCGCAGTGCATTTGTGGGGTCAAATAGTATGGTCAGCATAGTAAGAATTGTGTCTCTCTCCTTGTGTCGAAGAACCGAAGTCAGACGTTAATAAAACCGTTCGTACCTGAACGACAGAGTCCGCCTGTATCTGCATTTGTATTTGACTGTATATGAATTTGTATATGTACCATTGGATTGATATCATTATGGTTGTGAGTATACAACACTTGTCCTTTGATCTATTTATCTAAGTTCTTCCATTTTCCATTTTAAGAATGATCTTATAAGAGAGACTGCCAAGAGGTTTATTCCTTTGATGAGAATTCTTCGGCAGAAATTGGTTTCGAGAGGTTTCCTCGTTTGTCTGAGATTCTCTTTTTTCATTCTATTTCTTCATTTCTGTTCAGTTGATGGTACCCACTTCTGATATTCTCAAGTACTTATAATTTTCCTTCTCTTCAGATGCTTTCCTGATTTGGCAATAAAGTTATCATTCAAACAGGAATTATAATTATCGTTTATAATAGAAAACGACTAAAATACAATAGGAATGAAACAAATAACAGAAAATAAAGATAGAAATCCAGTTTCCTTTTCGTCCCTCATATCCAGAAGATGGAATTATGGGACATAAAATGTTTTTGAAAAACATTCAAGAAAAAAGTATTTTGTTTGTTTGTTTGCTTTTTTTTTTTTTTTTTTTTCGTTCATCATTGCAAGATGGTGAACCTGTCCCTTTTTATTAAGCTTAATTTACACAAATAGAGACGTGGGTTAGAAAATTATATTCTACAATTCATTCAAGAAGACAGAACATGACTGCCTTGAAAATTAGCAAAACTTGGCTTTATACTCCGGTGCGAACTCAAACCCACCGCAACAACTATGCATCTATCTCAGTTACCAGGTAAATCGCAACATGTATGCTATGTGTAAAGCGTTAGAAAATACAGTGGGAGAAATTTAGGGTTTGTCTGCTTTTAAAATCAATTATCAAAACATCCGAAGCGATGTATTTGGCACAATATTAGGTTAATCTTAGAAATATGTTTATTAGAAGTTTATTCCAAGAACATTCGGAGAACTATTGTAAATCATAAGTAAACTTTAGGGAAAAAGGGCCCAAATAAAATTACCGAAGCACTAGTCATCATTTAAAAACGTATCTTTCATCCTCATTCTCAAATGTTTTGACAAAGAAAAATGAAATTCCTGTTGGTTGGTTGGTTGGTTGATTGGGATTCATGGTATATCAGATGCTATTGGTTATTTAATGCCAAATCTTGTTTATACGTATGATTTTCAAGGGAATAGTTTGTAAGTAACAATTTTTAAAAAAGCCTGAACTCATTTGTTTGCACACAGTTAAATGGTTTCAAGTATTATTATTGTTTAGACACAGTTAAATGGTTTTAAGCATTGTTAATAATAATAATAATAATAATAATAATAATAGAGGACGAGTAGCAACTATCCAAACTACTGCACTATTGAGATCGGCCAGAATTCTGTGAAAAGTCCTGGAGACTTGATGGATTTTGCTGTCATTTAAACTTCAGTGAAAGACCATCAGCTAACGCTGATGTGAAAAACTCTCAAGGAGTTGTTAATAATAATAATAATAATTGGCACGGTAACTAAAGGATTATTAAAGGGCCTGGAAGATTTGGAAGTTGGTCTCCATCCAAACAACAGCATTATTGAAAACGGCCAGAATACTGAGAAGAGTCCTGGAGACTTGAGGAGACTTGCTGTCACTCAATCTCCAGTGAAAGACCATCAGCTTACGCTGAAGTGAAAAACTCTAATGAGTAATAATATTAATAATAATAGTACAATTTAACACGAAATATTTGTTTGTAAACAGTTAAATGGTTTCAAGAACAAGTTGGTTGGTCATGTTTTACGTAATATAAACCTTTGTAGCTTATTTTATGTTAAATCTTGTTTATACATGTATATCTAATATATATGTTTGTAAACGAACAGTTGGAAGGTAACTATTTCAAACGAGCCAGAGCTCATTTGCTTGGATACAGTTAATGGTTTCAAATATAGGAAATGATTAGATATTTTTATTTGAGCTATAGATGGAAGTCTAATAGGTACTACCACTGCGGGCCCGGGTTGACCTTGGACTAATAATAGTGAATGGGTACTCCACATTCGTCAGAGATCCTGGACTGGATCCTCCCCATCAAATGTTTTGGTGTCATATACAGAACATTCTTTGGAGAGGGTCTTTCTCTTCTGCAGTGATGTAGCCAGCACATTCTACAGCCTGAGCCAACTGGGCCTTATATCTTGGACGTGATAGTCGCTTACATGGGGAAAAAATGGATTTTGATAGGAATCCAAATGTGTTTAAATCTTGATCAAACTTTCAACATTTTAACTTCAACGGAAAGTCGTGAAAATAACACATATCTATGTTATGTCGGAATTAAAAGTACTTCCTTATGAGGAATAGCAAGAACTAAGACAAAATAACAATGTGTAACAATTGGCTTTTTTAGCCGAGATACTGAAAGAAAATGAGTTCATAGTGTAGTGGTTATCGTCATAGAAAATCGACCCAGTAACCCGGGTTCAATCCTGGACGAAGTTGATAGCATTTAACACGGCACAAATACCCTTGAGAAAGATATATATCTATTCTACCTCCAGCTATGGAGGGAGAATCGTGGTATGGTAATCGTGGTATGGTAATCGGTCTTTAACCGTGGTATGGTAATCGGTCTCCTAGAAGGAAACCTGTTAGACTCCGTTTAGTAACTCGACCTCGTGTTATATCCTGATGATCCTAAGAGGTTGGTATATACATACTGGAAAAGAAAAAATCCTTTTTCTGGACAAAAAGTCAACGACCATTTCCTCTTGCACGTTGCAAATACGACACAACATACCCTTAAGGAACAAGTACGAGAATTTCTTTGTCACTTTTAACTCCATGTAAAACTCTACTTGTTTGGTCTGCTGTTCCGAAAAACTGAATATGTCGAAAGAATTTCTTGAATAACTTATATCATCAAACTGGAATCAAACAAAATATACTATTTAGATAAAAGGAAACCTACGATGATAAAAATCATCGTAATATTTGATTGCTGAATAACGACGCAACGAATTAATATAACAAAAAAAGAATTGGCAAAAACTGCTGAAGATATTTGCATAAGCCTTACATACAAGAGAGACAGAATTCAACGTACAACTGAGATTGAGGAATGTCGGTGAACATATCTGTCGAAATATTACCTAAGTAGCAAGTATAAAAATAATAGTCCGAATGTTTACTGGAATAATACTAGCAATACTTGATCTCGGAACTCTATTAAAGACTGAATTGAATAGTCTTGAAATCATATTCACCAGAGTTTAGTGATTTAAGCAACAATACAGATATGAGTTCGAATAAAACATCTAGTAAGAACATCAGCTGGCCTCGCTTATGTAGACGAGGATCATTAAATAGGTTTCCAGACTTTTTTCGTATGGGCACATTTATTGATAGTACACACATGAAACTCTAGTCCCATTCGAAGTAATCTCCTCCGGCTGCAATGTACTTGTTGTACTGTTCCAACAACTTCTGAAAGACCCATGGAAGTTCTCTTGTGTGAGCGTATCAATGACCTTCGTCACAGCCTCTTTCATCTCCTTAATTGTCTCATAACAACAGCCTCTGGGCTTAGAGAATAACCAAAAATCGCAGGAAGCAAGGTCTTGGACTATAGGGACGGGGAGGAACTATCTTGATGCCCATGTTGGTCAAATAGTCTGTGACAAGGATGGAGTTGTGGACTGGTGCATTGTCCTGATGGAAACGTCACTGACCCGATTTGAAGAGTGCTGGCCTCTTCTGACGGAATCTCTTGCTGAACTCCCTTAAAAGCTCGACATAGTAACCCTAACCCTAACCCTTTGACCAATCAACTCTGGTCTATTGACTTCCTTACTCCTTCCACACCTCTCATCATCCCTCACAAACTCCCTGCCTTCCTTGAATCTCTTATGCCTTTAAAAAACTGATGCTCGATTCATGCAAGATGCTCCAAAGCAGTCTGAAGCATACGTTTCTGTGGCATTTTTTCCAAGTTTAAAACAGAATTTTATTGCATATCGTTCTTCTAAAGTGTCCTCAGATTGCATTTTTGAAATTCACCAGCTGTTACAATCAGGTTTTAGTAGGGTGTATTCCTATCGCTGCTGTAGCTGTTGACTTGAACCTGAAATCATAAAAATTGGTCAGTCATCTGATAAGATGTATAGCAATAAGATACTGAATTTTCTAGAGATTACGTCAATTTTAAATGCCTGTACAAAAAAGTCTGGAAACTTATTGAAGGCACTACGTATATATATATATATATATATATATATATATATATATATATATATATATATATATATATATATATATATATAATTTTAATCTTTATCTCAAATCTATAATTTTGTTGGTGTGAAGAAAAACAGATTATACAATTTGCAAATTCTACAAACTGAAATCTGGGGAAAAAATCAGTAAAAAAAAAAAGAAAAGACGAAAAACATGCGTGCTACTTAAAAATAATCAAGCGGCACGTATACCTACTCACAAGAAAAAAATACACCGTACGATCCTGAAGAGCCGTTTGGTAAAATCTAGGTAGACTTGCTCTTGGCCATGTATAAATTATTTTCATAATTATATATATATATATATATATATATATGATTGCTTGTGAGAAAGAAAGACGAGGAGCCATGAATGGGAGAGAGAGAGAGAGAGAGAGAAATGTCTGAGAAATGGGATAGAGATTCTCTCTTCACCTTGAGACATGCAGTAACAGCGATAAGAAACGAAAAACGTCCCCCGAGAAAGCAACCAATATAGAACCAAAAAGGAGGGCCGAATGCTTGAAACGTTGCGTAATTTCATTCCATTATAATTATTTTTCGATATCTGCACGAATAAAAAAATGTCCTTTTATTTTTTTATTTATTTTTTTTTTTTGTTTGAAAGATAATATTTTATACTTTCTAAACGACTCTTTTAAGAAAGCCAAACAGTATGTTACTACCAAGAAGCATCTGAGTAACAGTGAGCTTGTAGACTACTCATAGTCATCGAATTAAAATGTATTCGCAAAGAACAATACATTTTCTGGATCTCTGAGGTAAATACCAATTTCTAGACAATTTTGACAGCACTACTTTTCATATTTTATCTCCTGCATTAGTCGATAATTTCCATCGACTAGTAATCCGATATTTGTCTTTGCCTCCCATCAGACAGGGTTTGATGCAAGGTCAATGACCCGAAGGTCGATTATAGTCGGGATTTAGGGGAGGGGAAGTTTGGGCATGAGCCGAGGCTCGAGCCCTGCTTGACTATGCTGGTCATCGACCCACTTAGTGAAATGTGGGCCTGATGAGCCTAGCTGAACATGAACCCAAATCTGGGTCCAGGCACGTATACCTGATTATAGCATAAACTAGACCACGGGGTCCAGTGCTATACAAATATACCAAAGGTGTTGATGATGCAGCTCACCCACCCGAAAGTGTCCCAGCCGAAGCCGGGGGCCTCTCGGCTTCAAGTCTGACATGAAGCATCCAGTCCGCTGAACAGTCGGCGAAAAAAACCCATTGACTCGTAACCTGATTAAACTCTTTATAAACTAACAAAATCATACCACATTAAACGGAAGAATAATCCAGTGATTAAGAGAAATCGTTGACTCTATATTCGATGATGTCTACACTCACTCACTCACCTTTTCTATCCAACTGCTCTTAAATTATTTACCTTTACCATTATTCTTTCTTTCACATATTAGTCACGATTTCCTTAAATATACTCACCTTGTTGGCTGGGACAGTGGAATATACCGACTGCACCTCGGCAGATTGGTTAAACCCATCCCGCAATGGGGTTGCCAGTTGACCATGGGTGGCGACGCGTAATGCCTCAGGACGGGATCCTGATAGCTGATTTGATTTAGGTTGGGTTTTGTTGGTTTTTCTTCCTTTTGCTTTTTTTTTTGTTTGTTTAATGACATAGCAGCCTTCGGGGGCTATTTAATTCTGAAGTGATCCTTATAAAAGAATAATAGTGATTCTATTTAATCCATTGCTAGGAGGTTTATACCTTTCCCAAGGGTATTCGTCCGAAAGTGAACGTAATAGCGCGACTGGAGTTCGAACTTGCTTACTACGATTCTATATTCCAGCTTGAGGAATAAGAGGGTTCGTGCCTTTTCTTAGGGTATTAGTTCGAAAGTTAACGGAAAAGCAAGACCAGAGTTCGAACTCGCTTATTTCTAGGTCGCTGTTCTGTACTTTAGCCAGTATGTCATGAGGTCTCCCCATTGGTGACTAAATAGTCAACGACCCCGGCACTAAGGAATAGCGCGACCTACAACACTCGACTTCGACCATTGGGTGAAACGGACGGTCGGAGAGGTCCAATCCGAACAGTTGACTGGTCAAGCCTAAGTACCTATATTATCAAATTTCGACAGCATTCTGCAAGTTGTTATTGTGTGAAATAAACAACCAAACCTTTTTTTTTATCTTATCGATGACTTAAGGTCAACCTTGTCGAGAGAAAGAGTTAATGAAATGTATTTCTTGCAATTCATCAATACATATAAAGTCAATGAAATTCTGGACACGCATATATATATATATATATACGATTATTTATGAGAAAGAAAGACAGGAAACGGATAATGGGAGAGAGAGAGAGAGAGAGAGAGAGAGAGAGAGAGAGAAATGTCTGAGTAATGCCATTTGACAAAATAACTAATCAACTTTAAATAGATGATTCTTAAAATTCATCTTTTTTTCAGATCTCACACTGTCAAAGGCATACATTGAAATCACCAATAGTTTTTGAGACGCGTTTAGCGTAACGGTTATCGCCGTAAAAAATGGAAACGGTGATCCAAAAGATTCTCCTTTCCCCCTTGAGACATGCAGTAACAGCGATTCTTACAACCTCTGCTAAGATGCCGAGGGGTAAGACTCCCCCAACGAGTGCCCTACCAATACATCAATACACGTGAAATCATACATACAAAAAAAATGATGTGGCATTAAATAGCCCACAAAAACAAAATAACTAACCAACTTTAAATAGATAATTCTTTATTGTACCCTTAAAATTCTTCTTTTTTTTTTCAGATCCCACATTGATCAAAGGCATACATATCCCTCAAATAGTTTGAGATCACCAATAGTTTTTTTGACGCGCTTAGCGTAACGCTTATCATCGTAAAAAAAATGGAAACGGTGATCCAAGTTCAAATCCTGGACGAAGTTGTTCACGTTTCGCTTCGTGATAATACCCTCGGAAATAGCATGAATATATCTGTTCCTCGCCCAGCTGAACAGACTGTGTTCTTTTGTTTCGGTTAAACAACCAGTCTTGGAGGAAAACTATGATATCAAACACATTGTGCTCCGCATAAAGATTAAGCTAGTGTCACATTATGCCAATGGTGAAGAGGTTGGATAAAGGCATATCAATTATTACACCGTGATGACGTACCTAAGTTTGGTACAAGGCTAGATAGGTTTTCGACAGGCTAAATCTTGTTACTGAAACAAAGCAGTGACCCACTAGATAAGGTCGTTAAACACTGTATGCGCGTTATTCTATTGACACACCCGACCCCTACAACAGAAACATATGACGAATAGTTTTTTATAAAAGAATTTTAACTCCAAGTTAAAATGCTAAGAATTCTCTGTTCTCACAGCTCTTGTGATCATCCTGCTACTTTTATTCTTCAAGCTTTACAAAAACCGCGAATTTCTAGCTTCAGTCCGTCATTACTACTAACTCTGCTAAATTAAAACGGCTTCGTTTTCTTTTGTCAGCATTGAAGAGAATAGCGAGTAAACGAGTAAATGGAACAAGATAATCATTAATGGAAACATCTCATCGAGTGAAGCATTCATCCTGTCTCATAAATCAACATCAACAGAGTCATTTCTCACTTGGGACGCTATGGATATGGTTTAACGTTGTGACTTTAGCTGTGGGCGGCCGGTTGTTTGTGTTTATTTCCTTGCTGTACAGTTTAGAAATTAAAAGAAAACGCAGGCTGTAGTATAATCGGGTTTCGACAAATGGTTACTAGCAGTGCATTTCTCATTCATGAAGTTGTTTCGATATCTATTTCTAAATTAGAAATAAAAAAGAAAAGAAAATACAACACAAGATTAAAAGATAATCCCTGCAGGGAAGAAAAGCGCCATTTTTATCCCTAAGGAATTCCAACTTAGCTTGTCATATTCAGTGACACTCATGAAACATCATTTCATTTACCTAAACATCATAGGTATCCTCACTCTACAATCACCTTGACTTTTGTGGAAATCCCTATGGTATAGTGTTTATCGTGCAGGAGGGTGCGATCGTAGTAAGCGAGTTCGAACTCTAGTCGGGCTATCAAGTTCACTTTTCGACAAATACTCATGGGAAAAGTATGAACGCTCTTTTACTCCGAGATATGTGTCAAACAGTACCCCTATTATTCTTCTAGAAGGGTGGCTTTGGCATTGAATAACCCACAAAGATTGATACGTCATTAAAAAACCAAATCAAACTTTAATATCATAGCGTCTCAATGAAATTACATTATTTTTTAATTATTTTCTTGACTTATATATATTGTTTACAGTTTGGTTTAGTTTCTTTTAGACTACTAAATTTTTACCAACTAAGCACAAGGCAGAATCGTTATGCTTACCTTCGGTGATCTGGCAGGAAAGAGTTGGTTTTAGTGTGACTTGGCTCTTGCTCTCGCCCGGTCTTTCATTTGCAATTTTTGTTTAATTCAAACTTTCCGTGATCAATTAATTTCGACGACATAACAACCAGTCTAGGGTTATTCTAAGCCTTGAGTTTCATTGTACATTCATATTTTTGTGATGTTAGTTCAAGACAGTTGTTTTTTTGCAAACACTTAAATGATACCAAGTATTCTTATCTATTACAAATGATTAGAACACCGTTATATATTTTCAAGTATGCCTATCTTAAACTAATAATTATGTGGCTTCAAGCAAATTTTTTTTTAATAATTGTCATTTTTTACACAGTTATATGGTTGGTTGGTTGGGTTTTATGGCATATCAACCTTTGTTGGTTATTTAACGCCAAATCCATTTTTATGTGAATAACCAGTTCCATTTCAAGCAATTCGGTTTAGCATGAGTACACAGTTTCATTGTCTAAACATTTCTATTTTGAGCTATTCAGTTTATTCAAACAGTTCTAATTCAACCAATTCAGTTGAGTATAAGTATAGATTTTGTTTAAACGCGGTTGAATGTCAAAACAGTTCTATATTAAACAATTCAGTTTAGTGTAAGTACAGTTTCAATGTCAAAAATAGTTCCACTTCAAACAATTCATCTACAATTAAATAACGCAGGAAGGTTGATGTGCCAAGAAACCAAAAGCTGATTACCAGCATAGAAAAGTAAATGAAACCAGTTCGATAGCTCAGTCTAGTTTAGTTTAATTGCATATAGACTTCTGTGGGGTATTCAGTGCCATAGCCATCCTTGTAGAGGGACAGCAGTGGTACTAACACAGCATTAAGTTCCGGGCAAAACTAATAAGGAAACAACCTTTAGGCAAAATTCGATTTTATTCATCAACATAGTCTCCTTCTAGAGTGATACATTGATTCCAACGCTTCTCTAACAATTCAACGCTTTTTTTGTAAAATGATTTGTCTTTAGCCTCAAAGTATGTCTCAGTTTCCGATATCACTTCTTCATTGGAGCCAAATTTCTTTCCCTGGAGCATTCCTTTGAGGTCTGCTAACAGTCAGTTGTAGCTGGGAGCCAGATCTGGAGAATAGTGTTGGTTCATCGCAAACGCGTTATTTTTTAACACAGCTTCATCCATATTTACCCAACCCCTCCGCTCGGGAAGGATACGACAATAGGTCAATTTTTAAGCGGAGTTTAACAGGTTTGAATTCAGAGTTTTCCTTCTCCTAGACTAGTTGCCTCACCATGGCTGAAGAATCCAGTCTGTCCTACTATTTACATATAGCTGGAGGGAGAATAATTGGATTCATACCTTTCCCAAGGGTATTAGAGCAATGTGAAATGCAATCAGTCTCGTCCAGGATTTGAACTCGTGACGCCGTGTCCATTTCCTACGACGATAACCATTACACCAAGGGCACAGCTTTATCATTGACAAATGTTCATGCAGGATGGTGAATACATTGCCTTCTGATATCTTCAATTCCTCTGCTATCTCATGCGACTTCTATTTACGATAGGCCAAAAGGAGTTTGTGGAGGTTTTTGGTGTTTTCCGGGACAACTGCCGAATTTGGGCGACCTGAGTGTTCAGCAACATTTGTGTCTGTACAGCCGCGTTTAAACTCTTTAATTTGCATTAATATGGGGTTTGGTTTGGTTTGGTTTGGTTTGGTTTCATGGCATACGACGAATAAGAACAGAAACATAAAGCGTTTCCCTTATCCATCAGTGATGGAACTATGTTTTCGTTCATTGTGGTCAGCTGAGTCGGCAGGGGCAACAGATTACGCCGAACACATCTCCGCTGAGGGATAAGACCTTCCCCATAACGAGAGTCCTGATTATGACACTGAACTGCGTTTAATATTGAGGCTCCAGTTCTGGAGCTTTAGAGAAGGGGATTACCCTTTCATTATCATTAATCCCAGGTCTACTCTGACCCGGATAGGTAGTACCTGTTTGAGTTCCGTTTAAGGCTCAAATAGAGCTTTTTAATCATTTAACAGATTTCAAACAAATGAGCAATGTTCACTTGAATTGTTACTTTTTCAAAGCAATAATTCAACAGTGAAGAAACGAATGAGTAATGTTAAATAGAATTATTAGCGTTCAATAGCAATATTTTAAACCATTTAAATGTGCACAAATGAAACAGTTAATGTTAAATAGTAATGAAATTATTTAGATGAGTGCAAGCAAATGACAAATGCTAACAGAATTATTCTTGTTTGATTGGAATACTTGAAACAATTTGTGTGCAAACAAATGATTAATATTAAATAGAATTATTTGCGTTAATTAACAGTGCTTGAAACCATTTAACTGAGAGCAAACAAATGACCTCTGGCTTGTTTAAAATTTTATATACAAACTATTCGTTTACTAATCATATATATATATATATGTATATAAATTAAATCGCGAGTCGGGACTATCCTACTACAGTTTCACCTAAACCGGCTCCTTAGGGTACCTAGCACCGACTCTAGTCGAAGAGCCGTTTTAGGTGAAAATGTAATAGGATAGTCCCGACTCGCGATTTAATTTTTGTAATTGGCTCTATTTAGTATTGAGCACTTTTTGTAATTGTAGCATTGCAGCATTTTGTGGTGGGTTTTTGTTCTTTTGACTAACTGATTGCATATCTCTAGATTTTTTTCAACTGGTGTGACAAAGTTGGCCTTTTCTTTTTTTTTTTTTTTTCTCCCGATAATCTTTTTTTCTCCAGGCAGTGATTCAAGATTTGTTATCTCTGAATTCTGGCGAGTTTTTTTTCTTTTTCTTTTTCTTTGTCACCGTGAATGCTGGTAGATAGTAAATTAGTAAGCATATATATATATATATATAGAGAGAGAGAGAGAGGATTTGGCATTAAATTGATATGCCATGAAACCCAACCAATCTACCATCTTTATTGTGTTAATACTCGAGCATCGTGTAAAACATTAGTAAAGTTTCCAAACGGTATTGCAATCTTACAATAAAAGTAAGCGAGTTGTAGGTTTTTCAGCAAATCTACCAATCCCACCACGAGAGATATTCGTTCCTGAAGTACGAACTGAATTAACGACATTAAAAGCGGCACCAAATTGTGTAGATATTCACTGTAGGGGCAATCGTTTCAAAGTCTTTGGTTGACATTTTCCTTAACCGGCGCCTCGACCTTTTCTTGTACTTAACGACCATCATTCTTCAAACGGAATTTGTTTCTCAACTTGATGCTAAGTTTTTTGCACAACCCGTCAGTTCGAATAAAGGACTTCGCGAAAGGAAAAACCCATCCACGCGTTCAATCATAATCCAACCGTTGTTTCAAAGTTATTCTTTCAACTGTTACTGTCTTGTGCATTCTAGTTTCTCTGGTCTCCTCCTTCACCTTAGCATTCCTTGTTCATAGCAAGGCGTTATCGTCCATAAAAGCGATATTCTTAACCATGAAGGTAGCTTGAGCTAATATTTATACCGCATAAGACTGAATCTGCACTTACCCAGCGCAACAACACCAAATATAGGGCAGGGACAAAAACGAACAACTTTGACGAATGGACCAAACCAAAATAAAGTGTTCAGAATTTGTCTTTATCTTAACTAAGGCTTTGGGAATGCACATAAAAGACAATCCCGGATTTGTGACAGATCGACTAGAATCAGACAAATTATACTCGAGGAATCAATGATCCACAATATCGATTTCCTTTTACTGGTCTAAAAGGTACGTCGCGAATTCTTTTGTCATCTTTTTCTTCCTTTAGGAATATGAAAAGCAAGAGTAAGATCTTAAATAGTCCAACCTCTCAGAGCACAAGTTTATTCGAGTCCCGCTAAAATTTCCTAGTCTGCAATCAGTAGAGCTGCATCTTTGGAAAAACCTTGAATTATGTTTGTCAGAGTATCGGCCAAGAAAGTGATTATGCTAAAGCCGCGATGCTTATACGTTAGCAGCCATTTTAACACACTTGTGGTAAATCACCCCCGAACAAATGAATCGCAATAAACAAGCAGAGGAACAAAACGCTTCAAGAATAATTCGTAAGTATACGTCTCAGGCTTTAAAAATGGCACATGATACCTCCTTGCTTAACACTCAGCAATATAAGGTACGTATAAAGGGTAAAGCGGAGCAATCCAGGGAAAGGAGTAGCGGCTTCTCCTACACCTCGGTGTAGTAGCTATTAAAAAGAGAACCTTTTGGTCGTCCTCGACTACGGTCGCCAACTTTACAACTATATCATACAAAAATCTTTCTAAAACTACCCACCTTTCGATACAGGAAAAAAATCCTGACGAGTATCCTGGATATGACATTAAACAATCTGACGGTGACTCGCCAGTAATGCTGGAGCTTTGGGGAATGCGGAGTACCACTTCATTGCCATTGCTCCCAGACCCACTCTAGCCCCGAGTGGTAGCACCTAATAGGGTCCTATCCATGGGTCAATAGAACTAAACTGCGTACTTATGCTAAACTGAATTACTTGAAATAGAACTTTGCCCAGTCGGTTGGGACTGTAGAATACGCAGAGGGATTAGATCCCTCAAACGAATGTCCTGATATGACACTAGACAATCTGATGGTGAGGTTCCAGTAATGCTGGAACTTTGGGGGATGCGGGGTACCCCTTCATTGATAGGGCCCTATCTATGGGTTAAATAGAACTAAACTATTCACTTATCGTAAACTGAACTGCTTGAAATAGAACTGTTTTGACATCGACACTGCGTACTTAAGCTGAACAGAATTGCTTAAAATAGAACGGTTGGTTGGTTGGTTGGTTGGTTGGCTGGATTTTATGGCATATCTAGGCGTTATTTAACGCCAAATCCATTTTTATATAAAAAATCAGTTCTATTTCAAACAATTCAGTTTAGCATGAGTACACAGTTTAATTGACAAAAACATTTCTATTTAAAACTATTCAAGCAGTTATATATAACAATTCAGTTTAGTGTAAGTACAGTTTCAATGTCAAAAACAGTTCAATTTCAAACAATTCAGTTTAGCATAAGTACGCAGTTTAAATGTAAGTACAGTTTAATTGTGAAAAATATTTCTATTTCAAGCTATTAAGTTTAGTCAAGCAGTTCTAATTCAGCTACTTCAGTTTAGTATAAGTACAGGTTTTGTTCACACACAGTTAATTGTCAAAACAGTTCTATGTTAAACAATTCAGTTTAGTAGGTTTGGTTTGGTTTGGTTTGTTGGGTTTTATGGTATATCAACCTTTGTAGGTTATTTAACGCCAAATCCATTTTTATGTGAATAACCAGTTCCATTTCAAACAATTCAATTTAGCATGAGTACACACTTTAATTGTCAAAAACATTTCTATTTCAAACTATTCAAGCAGTTATATGTAACAATTCAGTTTAGTGAAAGTACAGTTTTAATGACAAAACAGTTCAATTTCAAATAATTCAGTTAAGCATAAGCACGCAGTTTAAATGTAAGTTTAATTGTGAAAAACATTTCTATTTCGAGCTATTCAGTTCTTATTCAGCTAATTCAATTTTGTCATATTTTGTTTACACACAGTTACATGTCAAAACAGTTCCATGTCAAACAATTCAGTTTAGTGTAAATACAGTTTCAATGTAAAAAAACAGATCTATTTGAAATTATTCAGTTTAATATAAGCACGGAGTTTAAATGTAAGTACGGTTTAACTGTCAAAAACATTTCTATTTCAAGCTATTCAGTTTAATTGAACAATTCAGTTTAGCATAAGTATGCAGTTAGTTCTATTTAACCCATAGATAGGACCCATATCAGGTGCTACTACTGCTGGCCAGATTGGACCTGGGAGCAATGGCAACAAAGGGTTTCCCCGAACTCCCGAAAGCTCCAGCACCGCTGGAACCTAACCATCAGATTGTCCAGTGTCACTTTCAGGACACCCGTTGAGGGGGCCCTACCCCTCTGTTGTGGTGCAGTCGGTGCACTCCACAGCCCCAGCAGACTGGGCAAAGAACTGTTTGACTAAACTGAATTGCTTGAAATAGAAATGCTTTTGACAATTAATCTGAGTATTCATGTTAAATGTTTATGTTTATGTTAATTGTTTGAAATTGAACTGAACATTTGCATGAAAATGGATTTGGCGTTAAATAACCAACAAAGTTTGATATGCCATAAAACCCAATCAACCAACCAACCAGCTAACTGGAAATAGAACTGTTTTGACATTTAACTGTATGTAAACAAAAAATACACTTATATTAAACTAAATTTTTTGAATTAGTACTGTTTGACTAAACTGAATTGCTTGAAATAGTAATGTTTTAGACAATTAAACTGTATTTATACTAAACTGGATTATTTAAAATAGAACTGTTTATTTGTATAAAAATGGATTTGGCATTATGGATTTGGCATTAAATAACCTACAAAGGTTGATATACCATTAAACCCAAATAACCAAAAAATCTTAAACGCATTAGCGCGAAGTGAAACGTAAAGAGCCTCGTCCAGAATTTGAACTTGAATCGCTAATTCCATTTGCTCTAGCAATAACCGTAACACCAGACACGACTCTATTTAATTTTATGGTAACACCCACATCGTGCAGCTTGCTTCTGAGCACAAAAGGGCACATAGTTTACAAATATGTTTTAACACTTAAATCTTGTGAGTTTGGGTTTTTTTAAAGTTCTAACACGGCAATATTTATTGAACTATCACTGAAATTACATAGATCATTTGCCAGTCTTAGATGAAATAAATTCTAACTTCTTTAAGGACCTTCTTCAGAATATACACGCACATATATTTTTTTCAGATCTGAGTAAACAGTTGGGCAAATTGGGTTCTTTAGTCTTTGTTCGACAATCAGTCTATGAAAAGGAAAACTCTAAATTCAAACCAGCTTTACTCCATTTAAAAATTGACCTTGTATCACATCTTGTTCGTGGTAGGAACGGTTCGGTAAGAACAGGCATTAATTTTTATACTTAATATTATTGTGAAGTTGTTACTCTAGATGGGGTGTGTAACTACTTTCAAAAGGAATTACAACATCGACTTTTCTGCGCTTGCAAAAATAGATTCATAGTAAAGCAGAGAGGATGCAAGGTGGAGGATATTCATTAATTAGTTGCTTGTTTGTATTGAACGTTGGTGCGCTTCAAGAGACAAAATTCTGACAACGAATTTTTAAAGACCCTAAGCTTTATGGAGAAGAGCAAAGAATTTGAAAGGTAGGTAAGGGATGATCTTTAACATATATCCAGTGAACATTGTTTTCTGTCTTGAAGGCAGTGTAAATAACACTACTAGTTTAAACAATTTGTGTTCAGGTTGTACCCGACCTTCGGTGAAACATTCACATGGCAGAATACAACAGAGGTGAAGCAAATACCAGAAAGAAAAATAGTCGTACATGATTTGTCTTGATCAAATTACACGATTGTTGTGTTGGAGTTGTTAACACAAACAAGGGTGTCGGTGTGAAATGGTGTGATGGATATCTACAAAATGAATTTCGAATTCCGGCTGAGAACGCTTAGATGTAATAAGAAAGGCAGGTATTATTTTCCCCTGTGATCAGTCCCTTAACCATATATCTGGACAAAGTCTCCCATCACTCGGATACTGGGATGATTGGTGGAATAAATTAAATAAATAAATTAAATCAAACAACTTTCTGATAACAACGCTATCTGAGAGATAATACCAACAGATAGATAATACGTTAACATATAATACACGGGTTTACACTGGTGTAACAGTAAGCTCATCTCGCCTACATATACATAAGTATAAAATAGAATGTAATGCCGAAGTGAATTCTGGTCGTTGATTAACATTCGATTGAAAAAACAGTTTAGACTATTCTGTTCATGTTTCGATAATAGTACGAAAAACAATGAAATATAACCATTACATATAGTTCTATATGTGTTTTTAGAGCCCTTGGGTTACACAGTTGCCCAGTCAGCTGGGGCTGTAGAATACACCAACTGCTTCTCTGCAGAGAAGTAACCCCACCACCACCAACGAGTGTTCTGTTTATGACACTAAACAGTCTAAAGGTGAGGTTCCAATAATGCTGGAGCTTTGGGTAATGCGGATTACCCCTTCATTGACATCACTCCCTGACCCACTCTACCCTGGAGTGGTAATGCCTAATAGGGTCCTATCCATGGATCAAATAGAATTAAATATAAAAAAATAGAACTGATATCAAAAGCATTTAATCATGTTTTGACATTTAAACTGCATACTTATGCTGAACTGAATTGTTTGAAATAAAACTGTTTTTGAGATTGAAACTGTACTTACGATAAACTGAATAGTTTGAAATAAAACAATTTTGACATTTAATTGTATGTAAAAAGAATATACTTATTCTAAACTGAATTGTTTGAGAAAGAAATGTTTTTAACAATTATACTGTGTACTTATGTTAAACAGAATTGTTTGAAATAGATTGGTTTCTTTGTATAAAAATGGATTTGGCATTAAATAAGCTACAAAGGTTGATATGCCATATAACCCAAACAAGAAAACAAACAATTGGGTAACACAGAACACACCCTGCCTTTTGCTATTTCATCATGTGAAAATACACACAGACACACAGACACATAAACATATATATCTATATATATCTATATATATATACATAGAGAGAGAGAGAGAGAGAGAGAGAGAGAGAGAGAGGTGAGGGAGAGATATTTCGAGGGTGTGATAGATAGATAGATAGATAGATAGATAGATAGATAATTTACCAACTCCTTCACACAAGCAGGATGTAACACTTGGTCAATTTTTTGGCAGAGTTTAACAGATTTGAATTCAGAGTTTTCCTTCCCCTTGACCAGTTGTCATATCAAGGTTAAAGAGTCCAGTCTTTTCTACTATTCGGGCATAGCTGGAAGGAGAACAGTTAAATGCATACCTTTCTCAAGAGTATTAACGCTACGTTAGGTGCAAACAGCATCGTCTAGTATTTGAATTCGGGTCACTGAATCCGTTTCTAACGACGATTACCATTACACAACGAGCACGATAGATAGATAGATAGATAGATAGATAGATAGATAGATACTATTTACCCAACCCCTCCGCTCGGGCAGGATATGACACAAGGTCAATTTTTAAGCGGAGTTTAACAGGTTTGAATTCAGAGTTTTCCTTCTCCCAGACTAGTTGCCTAACCAAGGCTGAAGAACCTAGTCTGTCTTACTATTTACCCATAGCTGGAGGGAGAATAATTGGATTCATACCTTTCCCAAGGGTATTAGTGCTATGTGAAATGCAATCAGTATCGTCCAGGATTTGAACTCGTATCGCCGTGTTCATTTCCTACGGCGACCTCCAAAATAGATAGATAGATAGATAGATAGATAGATACTATTTACCCGACCCCTCCGCTCGGGCAGGATATGACACAAGGTCAATTTTTAAGCGGAGTTTAACAGGTTTGAATTCAGAGTTTTCCTTCTCCCAGACTAGTTGCCTAACCAAGGCTGAAGAACCTAGTCTGTCCTACTATTTACCCATTGCTGGAGGGAGAATAATTGGATTCATACCTTTCCCAAGGGTATTAGTGCTATGTGAAATGCAATCAGTATCGTGTTCATTTCCTACGGCGATAACGACTACATCACGGGCACCTCCAAAATCGATAGATAGATAGATATTCTGCATATTTTTGAAAGTACACTGATCCGAATGTAAATATTACTTATTGCATGTGAGATTTCACCTCAAGGTACACACCTGAAGTCATTCTACACCGGGGATTAACTTGCCTAAATAACTGAAAGCTTAATTAGATTACAAATGTTTCATCGGCGTCTTCTTTTCATTGTCTATTTATATTAAAGGTTACTATAGGAAATGTTTATGCAATAAGATATAGATTTCCTACCCCGTAATGACTAAAGCAAAAGACTTGGTAACTCTTATTAACATTAGCATAAATTATAAGTAAAAAGACACGCAATAAAAGATGTATTTATGCAATAATTAATGTGAATTTTTTTTATTTATCTCAAATAACGCTTCGTTTAATTATGATTAATAAGTAAAGTTGGCGACCGTGGTCGAGGGTGACCAAATGACTCCCTTTTCAACAGCTTCAACACCGAGGTGTAGGGGAGGGCGCTACACCTGTCCCTGGATTGCTCCACTTTACCCCTGATACGTACCTAATATTGCTGAGTGTTAAGCAAGAAAGTATCAAGTACCATTTTTAAAGTCTTTGGTATGACGTGACCTGGGATTGAACCCATGTCTCCCGGACCTTTGGCAAATACTCTACCCACTATGATTTGTTTGTTGTTTGTTTGTTTTTTTTTACCTAGAAGACACTGTTAATTTTCTAATATCAAAAGCACACTATGTTGTTGTGATCGATTTTTTTAAAATCGAATTCAGTTTAGTGTGATAACCAGGACACATTTTAGAGGAGGGGTCTTACCCTCTGTAGAAAGGCAGTCAGTGTATCATGTTGACTATTACTTCGTATTGGAATAAATCAAAGTTTTTTTGCGTTAGCAGACAAGGCGGCTATTTCCAAGACACTTGAAACAAAACAAAATTACACTGGATTTGAAATAAGTAAGATTCGTAAAAACTTATTCGTATTTAGTCATATTTTACGTTAGACACAAATCTAATTTCATAGCATAAATTAATAAAATTTGGAACGTTTTTTGTTTTGACATTTGAAAGATTCAAAATTAATTTGACATTTCGCTCATAAGTAGTTTTATTTTTCTAATATTCTCAAATTTCAAAATTTTTCAAAATCCTTATCTGATGAAGCACAAAAGTGAGTGAAACGTTATATTAATTAGATAAATAGATCACTAATTCTTGGCTTTTAATACATTATTTCTTTTTTTTTTTTTTTTTGACATTTTATCCAATATACAAGAGTCGGCCAAAAATTTGTAAGTCTCACTCAGAAAGAAACTAGGAAAAATAGTAAACTCAATAAGGTACGTCAGTCGATTTGAATTCGACGCCATTAAAAGTAAAAGAACATTTCATTTTTTCGCTTCATTTCTTTCATTTGAAAATATTATTCGGATGAAACATTTAACATCTGCTACGTATACCCAAATAATGGTTTATTGAAAACGAAACAAAAACGAAACGTGGAATTGGCACATTAAGTTATGTAAAAGCTAACAACGTCAGAATTTTTTTTTTTTTTTCATATTTTTTAAATTTTCATATCGTCTGATTTATTTCCAGGGAAGTCCGTGTGGTATAGTGGTTAAAGTGCTGAACTACAACATCAGAGTAAGCGAGTTCGAATTCCAGTAACGCTATTCCGCTTACTCTCGGACTAATACCCATGGGAAAGGTAATAACGCCCCTTACTCCCAACTCTGGGTTAAATAGTACCACAACTGTTCAAATATAAAAATAGTTTTGGCGCTAACTAACCCACAAAGGCTGATATACAATTAAACCAGAAACTAAACATTCCAAATGACAATGTTAATTCGCCTTTTCAATCTCCGTAATATTTTCTGATCAAGTTTTTGAAGGAGGGAAAAAATTGTATTTAATAATGACATTGAATAATCCACGAAAGTTGTTATGCCATTAAACAAAGAAACCAAAACCCAACCAAACATCTATTTCTCTTTTTCTCTAATATATATATATATATATATATATATATATATATATATATATATATATATATATTGACTAAATATGTTATAATAAAAAAGATAACACAAAGCGAAGTTACAATTTAAAACGCATGGAATAAATGCAGATCATTTCTTATTGTGTCGATCTTTCAGACAATTAAAACAGAACCCATGAATCATGTTTCTAAAACTCACTAATTAGAGGCTTCAGCTAAACTTTTCAAAAACCTCTACCTGGTGCAGCTGGTTGAAACGTAATGTGTTTTCTGTCTTGACGATAAACTCAAACTAAACGTTCTTCATCAACGCATCCATATTCCTTTCTGTTGTATTGATTCAATACTAGCAAGATCATCGGCTGATACTTGCAATCATTGATCAATCCTACTTTGCAACCACTACTATGAGAACACTGGTTCTAATTCACAGATTTACTCATATATATGTATATGTACAATTTTGTCCAAATTATTCGTCCCAACTAAAAACTTATATACAAGGAGATTCAAAAATATGTTAACATTCTTATAGAGCACATTTACTATATAATTTCAAACAGCCACCACATGTCCACCCTATCAACACATTCTTAGAATTTACCACAATTAATAACAAATGTTGATATTTCTATAGAATGAAATGAATCCATCATTTCTCCTTTAGTTACAAGGGCACACTGAACTGTTATATCTTAGTATGAGCAAAATGTCAAGAAGATAAACTGTAGGCAGAGGCAGTAGAATAGCCCGACTGAATCTCTGCCGAGTAGTAACATTCCCTCCATTACCATCAACGAATGTCCTATATATTGCATCGTAGTTTTACATTGAATTGTCTTTCTCCAAACCTCTGGCTCAGAAAACTTTCTCGGATGAGCGAAAACAGCTATTCAAGTTGGGATACACACATATCGTCCTGAATATGCTACTTATAATTTACTCTACGCGAGGATAAACCCGCTCTTTGATAGGTCTTTTTCATTCCATTGGGAGACTAGCTACCTTTCTCACCAGTCTAACCTGATAAGGAAAACAGTTTAGAAATCGATAACCTGACTGTGCGACAAATAGTGCTGGGTTACAAAATGCCAGCAACACACATCAAGATACCTTATTATATATATAATTTTTCTCTTTTTTGTTGTAGGTCCAAAGAGAGAACAAAGTGAATATTTTCAAATGAATAGATCCACTAAAAGATTTGTATTTTTAAGAATTATTCATTTCGTTCTTACATATGTGTATGTTTCCAGCTTGTTGCTTTCCTCATAGAATATTTGTGGCACAAGACCAAATGAATGAGACACTCTATGAGATTTTAACTCACTTGTATCGGTTTGTTAGTCGTATAAGCTTGTTAGACCCAGAGTCAATGAGGCTTATGAAATGTTACTTTCTCGACTCAGCAGTTACCAGACCAATTTGTCTCCCCCATATGGAGACAACTATAAACATATATCAGAGTAACAGGAGGTTCCTGCAAACGGAGAAGCTACATACACAAAATATAATTCAGCAATTAAAAAAAATGTACAATGTAAACACATTTGGGACCTCGAAAATCAAACCAAAAATTACCTGAAAAGTAAAAAAGAATCACAAGCTTACAACAGCACAAAAACATTGTAATCTTTACATTGATAAATGAAAGACCAATAGTCACCTTCCCCAAACAACCTTCGAAATAAAGCACAAACTCCTCTGGGGTTTTCTCGACCAGACGACCAGATCATATAATAATCAACGAAAAAAGAGAATTTGCGGAATTGTGGGCTTTGTTGTTTCGGCAGATCACAGAGTGAAATTGAAAGAATGTGGAGAGAGGGATAAGTACCTCGACCTTTCTAGGGATTTGAAAAACCTGTGGAACATGAAAGTGCCGATAATACCAATTGTAATTGGTGCTCTTGGTAAAGTCACCAACAGATTGATAAAAGGAGTTGGAAATAACTGGACGTGTAGAGACCATCCAAACTACAGCATTATTGAGATCAGCCAGAATACTGAGAAGAGTCCTGGGGATCTGTTGTCTCTTAAACTCCAGAGAGAAACCATCAGCTAACGCTGGTGTGAAAAACTCTTAAAAGAGAACAAATAATGGCTTTAAAAGGAATTGCATTCCTACTGCTATAAACAAAAGAAACAAAAAACAGAAAATAACAAGCGACTAATCATATGACTTCCGATGACATATAGAATAATAACATCAATTCTGAAAGATAGAGAAGTCAAATTCTCAGAATGTAAGGACATCTCTTTAGAACAAAAGCGATACAAAATAAACAGAATTATATAGCAGCAAAGATTAGCTTCTCATAATAAAGATGAGTGTGGTCAGTTGTCGACCCAAATAGAAAAATCGAAGTATCGCTTAGATTGACTATAAAAAAAGCTTTTGATACCCATGAATGAATTCTAAAAGTTTTAACCATTTTAATGATATTCACAGTCATGATAATATTCGTAAAATATAGAAAGGCGGCAAACTAACTTCAGATTAAACCTCCATGAAAAAGGTATGCTCGAAACTAATAATTTGAAAATTAACAATATATTCTTCCAAAAAGATTCACGTTCTCCTTTTTTTATATAGATTTAATAACTCTCTCTATAGAACTTAAAAACAAAGGAGTAATGGCTAAAACGCTCGATTGCAGCCTCGAAGTAAGCAAGTTCGATTTCCAGTTGCGCTATTTCGTTCCCTTTCGGACTAATACACAAAGAGAAAGGTATTGAAACCCATTATCCTCTCAGTTATGGATTAAATAACACCACAACTGCTTTTCTATAAGAATTGCTTTGTCATTAAATAACCCATAAAGGTTGATATGCAATTAAACAAAGAAATCAAACTTTAAAACACAGACAACGGATATAAAGCTACAACTAAAAAATAAACCAACTATTCTATATGGACGATTGAAAGTTATATGCAAAAAAAAATGATGACGATTTAGAAAGTTTGATCAGCACTGTAAAGATTCAGTTACGATATGGGGGTGTAATTTGATCAGAAAAAGTGAATGAAGGTTACATTTAAGAAAGGTTCGCTAATAAAGTTTAAAAACATCATTCTAGAAACACGAAAATTACAGCGTTAAACACTATAAAACCTACACCTATTTAGGGAGGAAGTAAGTGAATGATATAAATCATACTATAATAAAAGAAAAATAAGAAAATACTTCCATTGGGTAATAAGAGAATATGAAGTGAATGCAAAAAGTTAAAATTATAGCAATTAACATCATAGTAATACTGTAACATATTGACCTTCGACCCAGCCGTCAATCGAGAAACAGGTGCATCCGGTCGAAGATATCAGTGTATAACCTTGACTGTGGATGGGTTGAATTGGGTGCAGATGTGACGTCCACAAGAAGCAGGTGAGTGTCAAACAGTTATATAACCTGGTGCGACAGATAGGTTCAGTTGGAGTCAGTCGAGTTAGAGATAAGATGCTGTAGCGAGAACCAACACCTAGCAGAGGGCTATGGGCCCTCAGGATCCCCGATTGAGC
The DNA here is from genome assembly GCA_963585895.1 of Sepioteuthis lessoniana. Lineage (NCBI taxonomy): Eukaryota > Metazoa > Mollusca > Cephalopoda > Myopsida > Loliginidae > Sepioteuthis > Sepioteuthis lessoniana. Next base: position 37,777,481 of record OY757911.1, read on the forward strand.
AGTCCAGCAGAACGAGAAAGAAGTGCTGCTAAAGACAAAGGAACTGGGGATCAATATGTTGCAGTTTGTTCAATCTCCAACTCACCTCTCACACATAAAGCTTTCTCAACCCTTTCGAATAAAGTGTGAGAGGTATATTTTTTTAAAGAACTGTGTTCGTTCGTCATTATTGTTGTTTATGTTTTCCACACGTATATGTGTATAGTTGCATATGTATATGTATGTGGCTATACATCAATGCCAGTAGCGACATCCAATTTTATTATTTAAAAAAAAATGAACATAAGCTGAAATAAAAATGATGGATGCTAAAGTTAGGAAACTAATACCCTGCCACATAACGCATCACCTAAGAGTAGATATAAATCGTCCCTACGTCAACTGAGAAAATAACGGAAGCGGATTAATCCAACTTAAATAGACCAAGAAAACAACCACTATAGGATTAAAGAAATACTTTGACACTACAAAAGATTAGATGTTACAACTAGTAAACACATACGAAAAGCAAAAGAAAAATATCATATTAGAAAAGAAGGTAATAAATTTGTCAATCAACTCGACCTCACACCGAAAGAAATAGACAAAAGATAAAGAAACAGAGGCAACAAAAAACATTTTTTTAAATCAAAAGCACAAGTAATAAATCTATTGCAAAATGCTTCGGAATTAAAAAAAAATCTACATGGACGATACGCACAAAGAATTAGAAATGCAGGTATAGATATTATCATCATCATCATCACGTCGTGCTGCTAGCGTGGATCTGCCTGACGCTCTCTCGCTACCCGTCTCTATCGTCCATCACTCCTGGGAGCTTCTCCAGGCTACATCCTGCATCGGCACAGAGCTGTTATATATAGGTTCTAGCTGGTTGTCTATGTGAAGGTCGATTTTGAGTTCGTCCTTACTTCTCCAGAAGTGTCCCACATGTCTGGTCCGTCTAACTTGAATAGTTTTCGTGATCAGTGTTAGGTGGCTAACGTGGATCTGCCTGACACTCTCTCACCACCCGTCTCTTTCGTCCATGGCTCTTGGGAGATCCTCCAGGCTACATCCTGTATCGGCACAGAGCTGTTGTATATAGGTTTTAGCTGGTCGTCTCTGTGAAGGTCGATTATGAGTTCGTCCTTACTTCTCCAGAAGTGTTCCACATGTCTGGTTCGTCTAACTTGAATAGTTTTCGTGATCAGTGGTAGGTGGCTGTACAGCCGCTATTTTGTAGGGTGTTGCTACAACGACTTGTTCAATACAGCAAGTATAGATTAATCGATGGTTGAAGGCGTAACAGAGGGGTTAATCATATCTTGGTCTTTCATCAAATCTAATATGAGGCCAAGGATTTTAATTTGTTGTTGCTTTAACTTTCTTATCCTATCTATGTAGTGTAGGATTGAAGGAAATGGATTCCAGTATTCGCTTTCTCAACTGTCACAAGAAGCAACTGCAAAAACCGGGTCTGCCCTCTTCACCTTCTTCTTCACTCGCTGCGTCAATTCACTCGTTCGCTCTGTCCGACTGTCAAACTAGCATTCCGCAAAAACTGCTACGGTATTTGTAGTACGCCCCACCAAACGAGCGAGAACGGCACAAACATTTTTACGGTGGGTCCGGGTGCAGGACTGTAGCCCAAACACGCCCACAATTCTCCAAAATGCCTCGTGCCTCGTCGGCATTCTCCTAAAAATGGCACCTCGGGTACAAGATGATAAACCTAACCCCTTCGAGGAGGGTTAGAGCTTGGGAGACGGTCCCCTGAGGTTCAAGACGTGTATCAGTCTCGGCTGCGTGACGCGAATGCTAGGCCTCCCCGGCACCCACGCCAGGCAACATCGGTCGATTATCGTATCACATCTGTGCCGCTGATATCACAGCCAGTCGAACTGTGCCCCATCTACTGGATTGGTACAATTGTGCAAAACTGTAATAACCCTCTGCAACTGACATTCCTCCTTTTATGTTACTTTTGGCCGGCCAAAATTTCCATATATTACAAATCTCGTCTCGCTAGAAACGGCATTGTTTCTTACAGTTGACATCCGTCGCACAAAACTTGTCACACTAACTTCGAATATTATGGTAGGTCATTTCTCTCGCTACACAAGTATATGTGCAAACAACTCGCCTTCTTTTGCTTCGACGAGATATTTCCCCATCATATCATAACAGCACAGGACCAGGGCCTTACCAATAAGAAACTATCGAGCAAATAATATAAAAAACAAATCAAAGCCAATATGTTGTAATAAGTATTAATCCTAAGTTCTATTTGACCTATAGATAGGACCCTAATGGGTACTACGATTCCTAGTCAAAGTGGACCTGGAAGTAATTGCAATTAAGAAGTACTCCGCATTCCCCAAAGTTCCAGAACTGGAGCCTCACCATCGGATACAGTTTAGTGTCATTCCCAGGACACCTTTTTGTGAGTGACTTACCCCTCTGCAGAGGTGCAGTTCGAGCCGACATGGTAGACTACATTATATATGTGAGTGTGTAAGTATGTGTGTAAACAATACATGTATGTATGTAAGTATGTGTGTAAACATGTATGTGTGTAAGTATGTGTGTAAACATACATGTATGTATGTAAGTATGTGTGTAAACATGTATGTGTGTATGTATGTGTGTAAACAATACATGTGCTAACGTGTGTAGATATTTAACGTATTCCTTCGTCCTTCCATTCGTTATTTTAATTGGATTAATGTATACGTTTTCCTTGATATTTAAATCTTGGAGCGGAATAAAAGTTGTGTATAAGCTCCATATGTTTTCTTATGACAACTATATTGTTTTGATAACGGCCATTTTAATTCGTTTAGCGAGAAAATTTTTTTTGATGAATGTCAAATTTAATGGCTTCAGCACGACATCCACTTAATGACAGCAAATCTCTGAATGCAACTCGTGCCAACGAGAGCATATCATCAATTAACCGAATATCAAATAAGCTAAATATGCAAGCAAATGGAGAAAGATAAAAGGCTCTCGAAAAATGTATACCCTATTCGATTGTTTTAGAATCATCCAAATATTGACACTAGATTGTTTGTTGATGTAACGAAGTTAGCAATAATGTGACCGAGTCAATTTTCTGTTGACAATATCGTAAAAAATAATTTTCTTCACAGCTGTCTGTATTGTGTTAATTTGAAAAACCAGATTTTTATTGGTTTCTCAGAGAACAGGTTAATTGTTGAAAAGACCGGGTGTAATTCCGTTTAGCAAGAGGTCAAACTGTGTTATGGATAACAGCCAACTATAGGCTGACAATATTGGAATATCATTTTGGGTTAAGAAATGACCCTTGAACTTAATTTGAACGAAGGCTGGTTTGGGATGTATTTTCAGCGCAGTAATACATTTGGATTATGAAGATATATGCAGATAATATAATGTTATTTTACATCAGGAGTTAGTTGAGAGTTAGATTGCGGAGAGAACGGATTGACTCGTACTGAAAGAAGTAGAACACTCAATTTCGATTGGAGTCGACCAAGAGAAAAATCCAACTCACATAATTACTCACTTATCAGTGAATGACTCCAGCATTTCACTAAGTTGTTAAAGTTAACTTAAGACCAACACACATATAGCCAGTCTATACATTGTATTCTGTTTTGTTTAACCATAAATGTTATTCGATAGTCAACTGTATTTCACTTTGTATACAGTTATTAAACTGTTCATATTTAATCAAGTGGCATTATTGTTCTCCAAAAAGGGACCGACTTATCTAGTTCAGAACATTCGTCTCCATAGAAGATTGCTATGGCTTATGGGTTTAGGAAACACTCATTTCCTTAACCTATAAGAATCACAACACATTTTGAATATCAAGCTAGATAATCGACAAATGAAACTGTGCCTTACGAACAGGTCTGATGCAAGGCGTTACACAGAAAACAACGGAATTCGAAATGTTGAAAATCACTCAAATTGAATTATTAATTTATCAAATTTCGAATCAAAAAATTATACAATTTTATTTGCTGTTGGATTCTTTTTCTTATTCAGTGTCATTATGAAGTGGTAATGACTCACTTTTATATCGGCCTTTGGATATGAACAGACTTAGATAGACATATATAAATTGAAATAGATATGAACAGATTTGGATAGATAGATAGATAGATAGATCTATTCATAACTATTACACCGAGCGAGAGAGACAGAGAGACACACACACAGAGAAATAATGATCAGAAAATTTAAACCCAGTAACTATTAAGGATTCATCTCAGGATTTCAAAATAGGTATATAATTCAACCACTGAAAAAAAATTTGAAACTGGTACATATTTATCCAATCCCTCCGAACAAGCTGGATGTGACACAATGTAATTTTTTAAATGGAGTTTAACAAATCAGAATTCCGTATTTCCCTTCACCATGACCGGTTGCCATACTAGGGTTAAAGTCTGCTCAACTTTTTATCCATAGCTGTAGGGGAATATTTAGATTCATACCTTTTCCAAGAGAATTAATACCATGTGAAACTACAAACAGCATCGACATTTGAACTCGTTTCGCCAACCATTACACAATGTGTGCCTGGTTATGAAACCAGTAACACGGGGAATATTATTCCTAAAAATTGTCAAATAGGAGTCAATCTCAGAATTTCAGACAATATTTATTGAATCTGTTCAAGACAGTAAGGTAAGAATAAGCGTGGTGTAGTGGCTGACGTACTAAACTGCGACATTGAAGTAAGCTAGTTCGAGCTCCAGTCACGCTATGTTCATTTTCGGATTAATACTCTTGGGAATTTAAAGAATCCCTTATCTCCCCCAGCTTTGTGTTGATTAGTACCACTAAAGTACTTCTATAAGAATGGCTTTGGCATTTAATTACCCGCGAAGCTTTATATGCCATTAAACTAAGAAATCAAACTAACGAACAGACTTTAAGTTATAAAAAGAAAGAGATTACAAGAGTGAGGTTCTTATAAGTTTGCCTCGTTTATCAACATTTCTTGAAGACACCAGTAAAAATTCTTATGGTACCCAGATAGTGTCTGAGCTATAAGAAAGATATTCATCTGAATAATTTATAAATGAACTTATCTGGTGAACATTAGTAAATAGATAGATAGATAGATTTAATCATATTTGCCAAACCCCTCAGCTCGGGTAGGATATGACACAAGGTCAATTTCTAAGCGGAGTTTAACAGGTTTGAATTCAGAGTTTTCCTTCTCTAGTTGCCTCACCAAGGCTGAAGAACCCAATCTGTCCTACTATTTACCCATAGCTGGAGGGAGAACAATTGGATTAATACCTTTCCTAAGGGTATTAGTGCTATGTGAAATGCAATCATTCTCGTCTAGGATTTGAACTCGAGGCTTCGTGTCCATTACCTACGACGATAACCATTACACCACGGGCACCTCCTTTAACAAATCATATATAGATGGATAGATTTAATGGGTATCAAGAATTTCGTACCAGCAAATAAGACAGAAGAAAATTCGCAGAAAATGTAATTAATTTAAGTCTATTTTCATTCCTAATTGTTACAAGAGTTTTCTTAAATTCCAGTTGCAATTATTGCATCAAAGCAAGAGACAAACATTTCTCTCTAAAGAAAATGACGAAATGACTTTCCATAATCTTCTATGATAATCCGTCAATAATGTGAATTAAAGCAAAACATGTACAGAAACAAATATTCATCTGCTTCCCCAGCGACTTGAAGTTCTTAGAACTCTTAGAATGGCAGATATCAGCCGAGGGCTCCTTTCAATGGAAAGACAGACCATTAGATGGAACTCTTTTTCCTTTCCTTTCACATCAATTTGATTGGTTCTTCGTTTTTAATTATAATATTCGTACTCTTCAGTAAGACACTTGACAATAATTTCGTTTGATTTTAAGCTTTGATACGAATGGGGAAATGTTTGACGAAATCCGAATGTAATATTTTTAGACGATATGATTAAATCTATTGTTAGTATCGAAGTATAAAGTGGTGAATATTTATTTTGTTACTTATTTCTTTAGCGGGAATAAAACTGCGTCTATATTTCGATTGCAGTCTTATCTTTATTCAGTTTGTTTCAATTTGTCACTGTTAACATCATCAAGGGGAAAATGATTGCGAATTGACTTATTCAGTTCAAAACAAATCGATAAACATTTTAAAAGTATGTGTATGTGTGTGTATGTGTGTTAATATAGTACATTCTAAAAAACTATTAAATAAACCATTGGATCAATGCGTTTAATGAAATCAATCTAGCTCAGTCGTTAGATACATTGACAGACTTACCGATGTACAAATGCAAGGCAGGAAGTCCCAGTGGTATAGTGGCTAGCGTGCTGGACTGTGACATCGTAGGGATCAAGCTCGAACCTCAGTCGCACTATTACGTTCACTGGAAAGTTATAAACCCCTTTTCCCTCTGGCAATTGAGTTAAATTTTACCACTGCTGTTCGTCTATGTGGATGGCTTTGTTTAATGGCATATCAATCTTCTCGGGTTATTTCAGGCCAAATCAACCCTTCTAGGACAGTAGTGGTACTTTTTAACCCATAGCTAGGAGGATAAGGGGGTTCATACATTTCCCAAGGGTATTTGTCGGAAAGTGAACGTAATAGCACGACTGGAGTTCGAACTCGCTTACTACGATTCTGCACTTCAGCGATTTAACCATTACATCACGAGGACACACCCGTGGATGGCTTTAGCATTAAATAATAACCCACGACATTTGATAAACAACCAAACCAAACAAATGCAAGCGAGTTATTGTCTCACTTGATTTTTTCCGGGTGATGCTGTTTACTCATTGTCATAGACTCACGGTTGGAATAAGTTGATTGTGTGTGGAAGGTTAGTTTTATAACAAATTACACATAAATGCAAAATACATATACAGTGATACTTTAATAAAAAAAAAAAAAAAAGGATTCAACCATAAGTTTTTAATTTTCCTTCCACATACAACTAAAACAACTTTACAAGATATTACTTACCAAATATCAGGCAAAATGGCGAACATAAACAAGAGTTATAACAGAAAATGACATGTATCCAATACTTATGCGTGTCACTGTAAATATATACATATACAACTTTATCTATCGATCAATCCAGGTGATGTTCTCCATGTCACGAGTTACTACAACGGCGTATATACTGTGGGCAATACTATAAATGTTTGTTGCATGGCATCAGGCCCTAAAGGAAACTGTGATGGATTGCCGGTGCTGTAGACGAATGTGTGTTGAATGGTCAGAGGAATATGTATGGCACCGAACTGCTGCACGGAGAGTGGAGAGCGAAGCACACAAGATACAACTCGGTTCTTCACCTGTACTTTCTGTAAAGAGTCGTCGAATTCTCGTTCGTTCCTAGTTTTACTGAAAAGCAAGTTCCCGACTTCTTTCTGATTAAAATGTCTCTCGCTTGTCAAATTAAAACAAACGGATATAAACGTTTTACAGTTATTTTTCATCCTTTGTCCATGAAAACTCAGTCAAAATACAAATGACTTTAAATCGAGAGAGAGACAAAGAGACAGAGAGTGAGCAACGTGGACAGTTAGGTCTTTTTCGTCGATCACTTCTGATACAAACTACACTCTTCAATTTTGGAGATTAAAACTTTCTTATTGTCGACTTCGACGGTCAAATACCCTCGATGACTTTGGTCACTTACTATCTGATGGTCGATAATTATCTATGACGATCAGTATTCGCTACTTGACGGTCACCTACCCTCTTAGTATATCGGGACGCGTCCCTGTATGTATACACAAAAAAGTAATTAAAAACTTATTTATCATAAGTATTCATTCTTCTTTTTTTTTCGTTTGTGTTTGCATATCCCATTTCTAATTTGACACCGACTAGTATTTTTTTAAGATCTTAAAATTATTTTTAAATTTTGATTACTAAAAATCCTTGAATTTAATTAACCATACCCTCTTCGTGACCTCAAACGATGTCTTTGACTGATTGCTGCCAAGTAATCTGGGATTTTAGTCATTTACCATATTTACCAACCCCTCTACTCGGGAAGGATATGACACAAGGTCAATTTTTTGGCGAAGTTTAACAGGTTTGAATTCAGAGTTTTCCTTCTCCTAAACTAGTTGCCTCACCATAGCTGAAGAACCTAGTCAGCTACACTATTTACCTATAGCTGGAGGGAGAATAATTGGATTCATGCCTTTCCCAAGGGTATTAGTACTATGTGAAATGCAATCAGTCTAGTCCAGTATTTGAACTCGTGTCGCTGTGTCCATTTCCTACGACGATAACCATTACACCACGGGCACATCCACTTAGTCATTTACTCTTTACAAGTTAAATGGCCAATGATTTAATTGATTTATGTATTTATTGTTTAATGGCATATCAACCTTCTCGGGCTATTTCCTGTCAACTCTATCGTTCTAGAAGATTAGTAGTGATACTATAAAACCCATCGCTAGAAGGATAAGAGGGTTCATACCTTTTCCAAGGGTATTTGTCAAAAAGTGAACGTAATAGCGTGACTGAAGTTCGAACTCGCTTACTACGATTCAGCATTCCAACGTTTTAACCACAAGGACACGTACTCGTTATTTATTTGTCGAGCTGCATTTTCCTTCGTTTGGCTGACCGGGTCATTCTTTTATTTACTTCATCATCTCAAACAATCCTTGCCCGGTTGGCTGGGACAGTAGAATACTCAGACTGCACCTCTGCAGAGAAGTAAACCCGCCCCTGCAACGAGTGTCTTGGATAAGACACTAAACAATCTGATGGAGAGGTTCCACTAATGCTTGGGCTTTGGGGAATGCAGAGCACCCCTTTATTGCCATTGCTCCCAGGTCAACTCTAGCCCGGGTTGGTAGCACCAGATAGAACCCTATCAATGCATTAAATAAAACTAAACTGCGTACGTATGCAAAACTGAATTGTTTGAATTTGAACTGTTTGACTAAAATGATTAGTTTGAAATAGAAATGCTTTGGATAATTGAACTGTGTATTTACATTTATACTACGTACTTATGCTAAACTGAATTGTTTGAAATGGAAGTGTTTTTGATATTGAACCTGTACATACGCTAAACTGAATTGTTTAATATAGAACTGTTTTGACATTTAACTGTGTGTAAACAAAATCTATACTTATACTTAACTGAATTAGCTGAATTAGAACCGTTTGACTAAACTGAATACCTTAAAATAGAAATGATTTTGACAATTAAACTGTGTACTCATGCTAAACAGAATTGTTTGAAAATGAACTGTTTTGATATTGAAACTGTACTTACGCTAAACTGAATTGTTTAATATAGAACCGATTTGAATAAAAATGGATTTGGCTTTAGATTACCTAAAAAGGTTGAGATTCCATGAAACCCAACCAACCAGTCAAACAATCCTGGTACTCCTATCGTTATTCTGATTTTCACGTGTTACAATGATGTTAATAAATTGCCAAAAAAATAAGATGAAAGAAAAACTAATTAAAAATAATAATGATTTACAATGCTTTATCTAATAATAATTTCAAGTCAATATTGGTTAAATTATTCATAAACTGAATCCTATAAGAGAAATCAGCGGAATGAAATCGATGGAAAGAATTTTTTAAAAGAAAACTGTTCTAATAACATGTATGTATTTACTCAACCACTTCAGATAGGATATGACACCAGGTCAATTTTAAAAGAAGTAAAGTTCGTTTAAATTCTGTTTTCCTTCTCCTAGACTAGTTGCCTAACCAATGCTAAAGAACCCAGTCTGCCTTAAAATTTACTCATAGTTGAGGAGAGAGCAGATGGATTCGAGCCTTTCCGAAGGTAATTAGTGGAACACCAACAGCTATGTCAAGGATTTGAACTCAGGGTGCCCATCCCATTTTTACGACAATAACGGTTACGCTAAGTGCGCCTCCTATTATCACTTATATTAACATGTATTCAAATAAAGTTGGTGATATGAGTCGAGGTGGGGCGACCCGAAGGCTCCTTTTTTAATAGCTACTACACCGAGGTGTAGGGGGGCGCTACTCCATTCACTGAATTGATCCACTTCACCCTTGATCCTTACCTTATAGTGCTGAGTGCTAAGCAAGGCGGCATCAAGTAGCATTTTTGAGTCTTCGGTATGACTCAACCTGGAATTGAACCCCGGTCTCCCGGACCATTGTCGAAACAGTCAATCTCCAGAAGAACCTATTGAGAGACGTGCCCTCTCTCTTCATTTGCTATGATTTAAATAGTTCTTTACTAAGTTTAGCTTAGATATGGCATAAAGACAGACGGATAGGGCACCCCGTGGGGATCGAACTGACAAACAGGTCAACGAATCTAGTTTACTAATCATTTCAACACTGACATAGTCAGCTGGGACTGCAGAATACACCGACTGCATCTCTACTGACGCCCCGATTAGTGTCCTGGATATGACACTTAACTATCTGATGGTTAGGCTCCAGTAATGCTGGAGCTTTGGGTAATGCGGTGTATCCTTTTATTACCACTGCTCCCTGTCTACTCTGTGTTGCATATTGACCGCCGACCCGACCGAGCTGTCAAGATAAGAAATGCACCTGTGTAAATAACTGGTACATCCGGTCGAAGATATCAGATCAGGGGTGACCTTGACTGTCGAGGGATTGAATTAAGTGCGAATTGTGACGCTCACATTATATAACCCCGCGACAGGAAGTTCAGATCAGTTCGAGAGAACCATGTCCCAGCAGAGGCTGGGCCCCCAGGCCCCCGTTTGAGCAACCCAGGAGAACGGGAAATAAACGCTGTTATGACCAGAAGAGTGGGGATCAATATGTTACTGTTCTGTTCAGTCTCCAACGCACCTCTCTCACAATAATACCCTTCGTGACCCTTTCGAACCTTGCATCTGCATATGAGTATGCAACACTCTGGCCCAGAGTAATAAGAGTAATAAGACCAGATAATCCAATCTATGGGTTAAATAGACCTAAACTGAGTAATTCTACTAAGCTGAATTATTTGAAAAAGAACTGTTTCTACATCTAACTGTGTGTAAACAAAAAACTGAGTACTTATGCTAAATTGAATTGTTTGAAAGAGAACTGTTAGATCATTTAGCTGTAGGTTAAAAAATGACTGATGTTTAACTGAATTATTAGTGATACATAGCAATAATTTGAACCATTTCAGTTTGTTGACATGCTAAACTGAATTGTTTGAAATAAAATTGTTTGATAATTTAACTGTGAGTAAAAAAACTGCATTTAAACCAATGACTGTGTGTAAATAAAACAAGTAAAAGTAGTAGTAATAGCTACCACACTGAAGTGTAGGGGATGGCGTTACTTCATTCCCTGGATTGCTCCACTTTACCCTTGATCCATACCTTATAATGCTGAGTGTTAAGGAGACATCAAGTACCATTTTTGAGTCTTTGATATGACTCGACCTGGGATTGAACCCCGGTGTCCCAGACCATTGGCGAACACTCTGCTCATTAGGCTAACTGTGAGCAAAAAAAATCAAGCTCAGGGTTGTTTAAAAATGTTCTCTTCAATATACAAAAACTGTACTTGTTTGAAATATAACTTTTCTTGACATTTAAACTGTGTACTTATGCAAAACTGAATTGCTTGAAATAAAACTGTTTATATGTATAAAAATGGATTTGACAATAAGTAACCTACAATGGTTGATATGCCCGAAAACCAAACATGGATGTTAGCAAATCACCCGGAGAAAAAGATAGATGAGAACTACACGAGCTATTTTAAACAAATCCAGGAAACAAGACCCCTCAAAATAGCAGATGTACAGCCACCTATCACCCATCTCTCAAATTTTCCAAGTAAGTCGCGCAAAACATGTGGTGCATAACTGGAGAAGCAAGAATGAACTCATAAGCAATGTTCTTCTATGGACCCTTCCACATGGACGCGCCAGTGTTAGCCGGCCAGCAAAGACTCTGTGCAGCCTCTGAATGTGGTTTGGAAGACCTGTCAGGAGCGATAGATAATAGGGAGAGTCAGTGAACTCCGTGCTATTAGTGCAACTATGATATATATATATATATATATATATATATATATATATATATATATATATATATAGGTCCAGTTAAACCGGGGTTGTTTTTATGGTGTTTTTGATTTATATCAAAAACCCATAACAGGATGGAAATAAGTTTATAATCCTAATATGACCAGTTTTTGTTTTTTCTTAAAGATATATATATATATATATATATATAGTGCCACCGCTGCTTGTTACATGAGCCTAAAAATTTATATTGTTTGGTGCCATCTCATATATATATATATATATATATATATATATACATATATATTGTGATAAACAAGATCTGCTTTCTTACTTTTGATAGTTTCATACTACTATTTGGAATGTACAGAGTGTAGTTAACAATGTTATCACGTGATCACTAGTGCGTTACTGATTGTATTATCGTTCCTTGGCAACAGTCTTTTTTGGCTTTCATGCAAAATATTTTAAAGTTGAATCAAATTCAAGTTGAAGGCAAATAGAATGTGTTCCATATCAAGAAACCAGATTGATGGCTGACACCGATGAAGATTTTCTCTCCATAGTGTTCCAGCCCAATTAAAAGCCTTAAATTCGAAGGCTGATTTTCAAAGCAGTAATACTCTCCTCTCTTAAAAGAAACACATTCTTTCTCCAATTCTTCTCATAATTAACCAACCCAAGCAGTTGACCTGTAGAATACTTCGGCTGCATCTTTGCAGAGATATAAGAATCCACCAAAAGATGTCTTGAATATGAAATTAAACCAACTGATTGTGAGGCTTAAGTCCCGCAATGCTACCATTACTCCGAGGTTCACTCTGACTCAGAATGGTAGTACCTGTTATGGTCCCATCTATGGGTCAATATGACTATTAAATACTTTACTCTACTTGAAACCATTTAAATGTGTACAAACAAATAAGCTCTGGCTCGTTTAAAAAATGTTGCATACAAACTACTGACTAAAAAATCATATTGCCCCGTCGGGGCCGTAGAATACACCGACTGTATATCTGCTGAGGAGTAAGACTCCCCCAACGAGTGTCCCGGATAGGACAATCTGATGGTGAGGTTCCAATAATGCTGGAGCTTTGGGGAATGCGGATTGGCCCTTCGTTTCCATTGCTTCCAAGCCCACTCTGGCCCGGAGTGGTAACACCTAATACGGTCCCATCTAGGGGTCAAATAGGACTAAACTATGTACTAATGCCTAACTGAATTGCTTGAACTCAAACTGTTTTGAGATTTAAATTACATACATGTTAAACTGATATTTTTTTAATAGAGCTGTTTTTGACATTGAAACTGTACTTACGTTAAATTGAATAGTTTGAAATAGAACTGTTTTGATATTTAACTGTGTGTAAACAAAAACTATACGTATACTAAACTGAGTTGTTTGAATTAGAACTGTTTGACTAAATTGAATAGTTTGAAATATAAATATTTTTACAATTAAGTACTTAGGCTAACCTGAATTGTTTGAAATAGAACTGTTAATTAAAAATGGATTTGGCATTAAATAACGTACAAAGGTCTATATGCCATCAAACCAAAACAAACAAACTAAAAATAGAAATCATACGTATTAACAAGATTTCGTATTAAATAACCCACAATGGTAGATTTGCCATAAAACACAACCAACCCAGCAATTATATTTAATTTTCCGATAACCAAGTTTAGAAAATTTCATATCGTGAAGTGCACGCGCTGATTTCTGAAAATAATGTTAAGTTTAATTTAGCATAGTTCATAAGATTATAAATGAAAAAGGGAGATAATGAATGCAAGAAGATTGTAATGAGTCGACCTTCTAGAAGGATGAGCACCAATTGGATATTGACTTGAAGATTCCTTTGACATATGCGGATTCCTTTGGCAGATGCGGAAGTCGGAAACTGGGGACAAAAATAGCAGGAAATGCACTTGGCACCTTAAGTAAAAAGGACGCAGGTGATCCCCTTTGAAATGCCGTGTAAATTGCGTGGGTGGCCCGTTAGAAAGAAGTGGGATCAAGTGTAGGCGGCATGCCAAAAGAGAGGCATATCCACGTGCAACGTGTAAGAAGCAGGTTGGAGGAGATGTGATCACGATAATTTCCGCGGGTGTCCGGAATATTTTATGACCACGGAGATTTCGACTCGAATTGCAGAAAACCAGAGAGGTTTCACAGATGATCCTTCTGTATGCGCAAGCTCAGCCGTATTAGTCTCTCTCTCTCTCTCTCTCTCTAACACACACACACACACACACACATACACACACACATGCACAAAATAATAAAAGTTATAAAAGTAATATAAAGAAAAGATAAAAGATTATTATATTTTCAGACATCAGTGCTGTTGTCTTTCTCGCCTCTGTAACACACCAATTTTATTGTCTTTAAAATTACCGGCTACTGATACACAGAATTGGATAAACAGGTCCCACATGCATTAATGTCTGTGTCTGTGTTCGTATTTGATTCTTTTTTCTTTTCTTTCTTTTTTTTTCTCCAGATTCCAATAATACGTGTGTTGCCAAACCAACCGCTTATTCCAGCTTTTTAGCTAATACCAAGTCAGGTTATTAGATAGAGCCACGCGACTGTGCATTCATATACAGTTGAGTGCAAAGTTAAAAATTTCCTGGTCTTCCTCGGCGTTCTCCCCTTGAGAGATGCCTCAGGCATCAGGTAATTAAACTGACTCTTGCCTTTTTAGATGAATGGGCAGGGGATGCTAGGAAAGATTGCTACCTATTGCCAAACTCTTCAACGCGTGTCTTAGCAGGAACGCGATTTATCTGACATCCCACCGTGTCAGAATATGGCACAAGGCCGTTTTATGGTGAGGGCCATGCACAAATCAAGACTCATGCGCGGCAGATGCAGAAATTCTTGAACTCGTCGGCATTTCCTTTTGGGGCGTCTCTGGCTCAAAGCAATTAACTTTGTCCTGCAAGCAGGCAACGACCTTGGAGGACGGCCTCCTCATGCCAATGTATCATAGTACGCAAATAACCACCCGGCACGAATGCCAGGTGCTCTACCCAAAGGCCAGGTGCAAACTTCCATATAAAGGGTAAAGAAGCGATTTATTCCTAAAGGAGTCAGCTAATTTGCATTTTTTAAATCACTTATTTCGGGTAGTCGGTTGGTTGGTTGGTTGGTTGGTTATTTAAAACACTTCAGTTTAGCATAAGTACGCAGTTTACATGTCAAAATAAATGTCAAAACAGTTCTATTTCGAACAATTCAGTTTAGTAGAGTACAGTTTCAATTTCAAGAACATTTCTATTCCAAACAATTCAATTTAGGATAAGTACGCAGTTTAAATATCAAAACAGTTTATTTCAAGTAATTAAGTTTACCATAAGTACGCAGTTTAGTTCCGTTTGATTCATAGATAGAACCCTATCAGGTGCTACCACTCCAGGCTCGAGTGGACCTGGGAGCGATGGCAATGAAGGCGTACTCCGCATTTCCTCCAGCTCCAGGATTACTAGAGCATAACCATCAGATTGGTTAGTGTCATATCCATGGGGGTCTTACCCTCTTCAGAGATGCAGTCAGCCGACTGACCAAAGACGTGCAGTAGATGTATTCGGTAGGGGCTACCGATAGAGTTGCTTTTTGAAGAAAAATCAGGAGTTTAGAAAAAATAAGATGGAAAAATAAATAACTCTATCTATATTTTCAATCTTATCTTTTTATAATTTAATCTATTTTTTTAAAATAATTTTTGTTGTGCTTTCTTTTGATATGCGACTGTTTTGTTGTTTGCTTTTAAAAATGTTCTCTATTGCGAAAAGGATAAATCTTTTACTTCTTGCAATCCAGCAACTTAGATACACACACACATGTTGTGTTCACTTCATCTAGTCGGTAGTTTAAGCAAAGATGTTAGCAGTATGTGAAAACCACTGGTTTAAAAGGAACACTATAATAGTCGGTTAGAATAGGTCATTAAGCATTACCTCACAGTGAGATATCTCTTACGTTTAAGAGAAAAAGAGAGAAAAAGACTAAGTATAAATACCGTTTGTTAAGAAAGAAAAAAGAAAGAAAGAAAGAATGTGAACCTGAATTAAAGAAAAAAAGAAATTGAACCTAAATTGAAGAAAGAAAGAAAGAAAGAAAGAAATTGAACCTAAATTGAAGAAAGAAAGAAAGAAAGAAAGAAAGAAAGAAAGAAAGAAAGAATGTGAACCTAAATTAAAGAAAAAAAGAAAGTGAACCTAAATTGAAGAAAGAAAAAAAGAAAGAAAGAAAGATTGTGAACCTAAATTGAAGAAAGAAAGAATGAAAGCCAGAACGAAAGAACGTGAACCAAAATTGAAGGAAGAAAGAAATAAAGAATGAAAGAAAGAAAGAATGTGAACCTAAATTAAAGAAAGAAAGAAAGAAAGAATGTGAACCTAAATTAAAGAAAGAAAGAAAGAAAGAAAGAAAGAATGTGAACCTAAATTAAAGAAAGAAAGAAAGAAAGAATGTGAACATAAATTAAAGAAAGAAAGAAAGAAAGAAAGAAAGAAAGAATGTGAACCTAAATTAAAGAAAGAAAGAAAGAAAGAAAGAAGTGAAAAGAGTTATAAAAAACAACAGAACAGAAAAAAAGAAAGAAAAAAAGCATGGTAAAGAATCTAGAAACACAAAGACAAAAAAAAGAACAAATGAAAATCAACGAACAAAGAAGAAGAAAAATCATACAGACAAAGGAAAAGAGATATAGATTTTTAAGATGAAATAAGATGATGAGAAAAAAAAAATACAAATGCCAGAAGAAACTAATGTTGATCTGATTCTTGAATATCGAAAAAGAATATCTTATTATCAGTCAGCACCTCTCTTTCCCCTTAGGAAAAAAAAACCCTGAATATTATACCGAATTACACTCAGGTCGATTGTAATTCCCTATGTCTTTCTTATAACGCCCTCAGGTCGAGGTTTAATGATTTCGCTCTGTAAGGAAAGATGAATTGCCTGCTTTTCATCTTCATTGTCTTCGCACCACTTAAAAAGCCGATAGCGTTACAGAACTGATGCTTAGACCAGATCCCTTCTGGTGTTTACCTCATCTTTCTTCACACTTATCTTCAATTCTTCTGGAGGTGCTGATGGTGTAATGGTTATCGTCGTAGGAAATGGACATAGCGACACGAGTTCAAATCCTGGACGAGGCTGATCACATTTCACATAGTACTAATACCCTTGGGAAATGTATGAATCCAATTATTCTCCCTCCAGCTATAGGTAAATAGTAGGACAGACTGGGTTCTTCAGCCTTGGTGAGGCAGCTAGTCTAGGAGAAGGAAAACTCTGTTAAATTCCGCTTAGAAATTGACCTTGTGTCATATCCTGCTCGAGCGGAGGGGTTGGTAAATAGGATCTTCAATTCTTCAGACATACTCAACCAAGGACAATAATCCTTTATATTTACTGAAGTATCTTCATACTTGTAAAATTTCCCCATTTGAAATGTGCATTATTTAGTTAGTAAATATTAATTCAACTAATCTAATGATAGAATTATGCAGTGAGGAAAAACACATCGTTTGTTCATGAATTTATACCTTGAAATGATATAAATTCGTAAATTATGTGTTTTTTCCTCTCTACATACGTCGTCTTATCCTTAGATTAGTCGGATTAATGCTTACTAAGTAAATAATGCTCAGGAATAAACCCAGATTACACCAGTGTTCGCCAATGGTCCGGGAGACCGGAGTTCAATCCCAGGTCGCGTCATATCAAAGACTTTAAAAATGGTACTTGATACCTCCTTGCTTAACACTCAGCAATATAAGGTACGTATCAAGGGTAAAGTGAGGCAATCCAGGGAAAGGAGTAGCGCTCTCCCCTACACCTCGATGTAGTAGCTATTGAAAAGGGAGCCTTCTGATCGCTCTCAACTACGGTGGCCGACTTTACTTACTTTCCACCATTTGTTGTATAGCTGAGAAAGACAACGACGCTGATGTATAAAAATGTAATCATCTTTTTTTTCCTTTTATTACCCAAAATATACAGATGAGAGGCTCGTGTAAGAAAGGATCGAATACAGCTGAGATGCAACACAGGGACAGACGGTACGGATCTTCTGTGAAACCGTTCTGTTTTTCTGCTCTTTGGGTCGAAATATCAGTGGTTATATGATATTCCGTACACCCACGCAAATCCTCATGGTCACATCTCCAACCTGCTTCTTACACGTTACACGTGGACACGCCTCCTTCTTGCATACTACCTGCACAATGCACTTAATCATCATTCCTTCTAGCATGCCACCCACCCAATATACGTGGCATGTCAAAGGAGTTCTTCAAGTCAATATCCAACACAGGTACGCACTTAAAAAAGCTAGGTAAATTTTTTTAGAATTCAGTATTTTTATAAAAGAATTTGTTTAAAATATAATTGTTTTTAGATGTTTTCTTTCGTGATGATATGATTATATGCATCGTTAACAACGCCGAAAAGTTCGATCCTCCTTGTGTTTCAGGCCCTCGGGAACACTTTAACTATCCGACCCGATCTTTCAGCCTACTTCTAGCATATTATTTTCTATTCCTGGTGTCACCAGATGACTAACTGAACTTTACCCTGCTTAAAAAATCAACCTTGTGTCACGTTCTGGCCTTTGGCGGTGGGGTTAGATAAATACGTTCATTATACGGCTGCTGTAAGGGTTTTTTCTTCTTCTTGCGTACAATATTATTTAAGTTCACATATGACCTATGTGTTTCCGTATGTGTGTGGGTCTCTGAGTGTATGTATGTGTGGGCGAGTGGATGCATTCTTGAATGCTTATCGAGATCCTTAAAAAACATATAGTCTGATTTATAATCAGACGATTTGTTTTCTAAGGATCTTTTTCAGTCAGAACCAGATTGTTCACCCATTTGAATAAACTGTATGTTTTGAACGGGTCATATGTGAACGATACATGACTAATGGCATTCTGCTCGGTATACAATATCTGACAACTTGTCTACGTGATCGAACGCCCGTAATGTAATGGTTATCATCGTTAGAAATGGACACGGCAACCTGAGTTCAAATCCGGGACGAGGCTGATAGGATTTCACATTGCAGTTATACTTTCGGGAAAGGTATGAATCCAACTATTCCCCCTCCAGCTTTGTGCAAATAGTAGCACAGACATCTCGTTTACCTTGGTATGGCATCTGGTCTTGGAGAAAGAAAACTCTCAATTCAAACCTGTTAAACTCGTCTTTAAAATTGACCTTGTGTCATATCCTGCTCGTCCTGAGGAGTTGGTAAATTCACACATGATCAAGTGATATTTGTTCACCTGTTATAAAGGGATTTATAAATGCAAATGAGTAAATAAAAGCATAGGGATGTATAGTGGATCTGAACTATACATCCCTATGCTTTTATTTACTCTGCCAAAGTTTTCTCGTTCCCAAGGATCAATATAGATTATTTTCAAAACTTATATCAACGGCTAGCGAGCCGAGCTAGTTGACTTTTGTTAGTGAATTCGATTCTTACTTGAAGACTCTCACTTTTGGATTTGAGGCAAATGTATTTAAGCTTTGTAAATTATAACTATGTTCTCATCAAAATAGAAACTTTGGTTCTACATGAAGGAAAACCTGGGGCCTTTAGTTTTTAAAACAAATCTCAGGAGATAGAATGAAGCCATAAGATGCATAAATACACATTAATGGTTAGTGGCGGAAAATCAAATTACAACATCTTGAATATACGTATCACTTTACTCAAGACTCGTACAAATATCTGGATTACAGTAAAAGATTATACATACAGAACAATGCTTGCGTTGGTTTCAAAATAAAGTGTGTATAAAAAAAATTGGACTACGAACCTGCTGTGGCCAAATCAAAACCAACAGTGTGTTTCTAGGACACTTAGCAACTATCAGTTTCCCACCAAAAGTCTTATATATATATATATATATATATATATATATATATATATATGAAATTTGTATCCTTCAAAATAACACACATACACACACATGTCACTACTCACATGAATATATATATATATATATATATGAATATATATATATGAATATACATATATATGAATATATATATATATATGAATATATATATATTCATATTTATATATATATTCATATATATATATATATATATATATATATTCATGTCAGTAGTGACATGTGTGTGTATGTGTGTTATTTTGAAGGATACAAATTTCATATATATATATATATATATATAAGACTTTAGGTATGTGTGTTATTTTGAAGGATACAAATTTCATTAAATTATAGCCAAGGAGAGAAATTCGTGTTTTTTTTTTTAAAGTTCCGTTAACCATAACTTTTTAGTGAAATCATCTGGAGGCAGCAGGTTCGATTCTGACAACAGGTCACAATAACAAGGAATGCTTACTATAGTTTAACATTTGTACTTAGTTATTGCCCAGCGGTTAGAGTGTTCGCCAATGGCCCGGGAGACCTGGGTTCAATCCCAGGTCGAGTCATACCAAAGACTTTAAAAATGGAACTTGATACCACCTTGCTTAACACTCAGCATTATAAGGTACGGTTCAAGGGTAAAGTGGAGCAATCCTGGGAATGGAGTAGCGCCCTCCCCTACACCTTGGTGTAGTAGCTATCGAAAAGGGAGCCTTCGAGTCACCCTCGACTATGGTCGCTAACTTTACTTTACTTTACTTAGTTATGTTAAATGGAATTAGAACAATCTACCCCTTGGATTAAATAAAGGGTTCAGCTCGAAGTTCCGTGTAAACTCTCAATTTCGACAGGAAACATCTGAAGAAAGCTGAAGGATGCATCAGCCGAAACGTTGGGAAAATCACAATAAAGATGAAGGCTACTTCAAATGATCAAAAAGGATTATTCATTTTTCTTAAATGCGTTTTACGAGATTTCTAAGGGTACGGATGCTATAATTCTAACTCAGATTTTATTACCGAGGAGCGACACTTTGATGTACGGTACAGAGGCTACTCTCTCATTCCAGATAGGAGTACTAGGAAGCCGCACTTCGCCTCTAGGCAGGATGCACAGATGCTACACTCTCATTCCAGACAGGAGTGCTGGTAGTGACACTTTGTCTATAAGCAGAGTGCACAGATACTCCACTCTCTTCTTTGACAGAAGTTACGGAGAAACAAATTGAAAACTTCACACTGCTCATTATATAGATACGTATTTCGGCTATCGATTGAATTTTTTTTTCTTCTGTCAAATGACTCATTAGTTTTACTTGATACAATCGATGAACCTTCAATTTTTTCCTGTTCAATCAACAACCTGCCAATTTGTTTATCGCCACATTATTTTTCTTTCCTCGATCTGCCTGGTTGATTTACGCACCGTTTCTTTAGCTTTCATGTCAGCGTCAAATATTTGCCTTAATTACCACATCGGTGTAATTCCTTCTCTCAAAACAAACACCCACCAACGCGTTCCAACGAGCAGAAACAAAACTAAGAAACAAATCATTTTGCTGCAATCTGATTAATTCAAAATATTCGCTTTCACATTTTTCTGATTACGCGCGTATCGTCGCCTTCTCCATCCGGGTGATGAGAGCAAAATCATTAACTGAATACTCAAGGCCTTGTACCAAACGGTATGAAATAAAAATCGCAGCATTTAAAACTTAAAATTCTTGATGCTAAATGATCTTGGTGGTAAGTATAACTTTCTGTAGATATTAAAAATCCAGCAACACTATCTTCTAAAAAACAGTAATACTTACATACCGCACCGAATAGGAGGGGCTTGGAATACGCTGACTGTAAAAATCCCTCTCCAACAAAGAATGTCCCGTGTATGACTCTAAAATGTATCTGGTGGTGAGGCTCCAATTCTGAAAATCTGGAGTACACTTTCATTTCTATTACTCCCAGGTCCACCTAGTACCAATTAGTTCCCCTCAATGAGTTAAATTGATGTTTGAAAATTATTCATATTCGAAAAGAACACAATTCCCTCGAAGCATAAAATAACCTCTTTCGGGTTGATGTGTCATTAAAATCAATTAATCAATCAATCAACTTCTGTCCTGCATGTAAACAGATGAAATAATTAACCATTGGTGTTACTAAAATTTAAGACGCCGAAAATGTAGACGAATCATATCAACCAATATTCACAGCTTTGCCGTTTCAATCACTTTATTTTGGCATATGTCTTACTCATTACACTTGCAAAGACACGTCCGGTAGTGTAATGATTTCCAAACTTGTCTAGCAAACGTGCAAGAGTGAGTTTGGGTCACATTGGGTGCTCCATTCATTCGGCCTTGTGTCACATTTTAGCAAAAAAAGCTTTGTAAATTACTACTCATTATATATGCAAAGATAGAAATGGCTAGCTTATGTCCTGGATATGAAATTGAACTCTATCTGAGGGTGAGGCTCCAATCTTATACTTTGAGAAATACAGAGTATCCTTTTATTACCATTACTTCCAGGTCCACTCTGACCCAGAATGATTGTAACAGTTTGAGTCCCATGTAAAGGTGAAATAGAACTGTTCAATCTTTTACTAGGGATTATTATTACTATAAAATAGAACTATTTGTGTTTAATAGCAATACTTGAAACAAATTAACTGTGTGTAAGTAGAACTATTAGTGTTAGATAGTTAAATTGTTTCAAGTATTACTATGTGCAAACAATAAATAGCAACACTTGAAACCATTTGATTGTTTGTTAACAAATTAGTTCTAGCCGATTTAAAAAATAATGTAACTTACAAAATATTCACTTACAAATAATATATATTCCCAGTAACAGCGAGTCTGTATAGCTCTCCAGGACTTTGCTAAGTATTCAAACTGATTTTGGCAGAAACATTCCTGTTTTATTGAGCTTTTTAAAAGTATTTATACGTCTTGATATGCATACGCACATGCAAACAGACATGCATTTGCAAACTGATTAATTGAATGATAGGGAGTTAGAACCAGATAGATAGATAGATAGATTGATAGATAGATATTAATAGCAGATGAGATTACGAGACCACTAGCTGGAAATTACTCAGTGTAAATACAAATGCCGATTCGATTAAAATAAAAGCTGCTATTTGTCCAACATAATAGAGAATCCATCCCCCTTTTTCCTACTTCCTTATAAAAATCAAAGCAAAGCCTTTCTCTGAATATTTTCATTCCTCTTAAAATTATCGAAATCAGAATAATAATTGTGAAATAATTTTCCCTTACGGCTATCTGCGGGCTCTAATCTAGTATTTCATAAATGGTTTCCATATTGTAAGATGATGTTATTCCCAACCTTCGCTTGAAGCCATTTCGTACAAACAATTAATTAATGTTGGTAATATACCTGAATACTGCTTTCTTAACATATATGAATTATCTTCATTCGATAAAATATGTCCATCTTTAATCTGAATCAGCCATAATGCATCTTTTAAAAAGTGTTGGAAAAAATAAAACAAGAAAAGAAAATGGTGGGAATAATTCATTTGTTGACAGGGGAATAAATTCTGTATCGGGACAACATTCGGTCATATGTTTCGTGCTGGTTCGTCGATTGACTGAGTGTTATTTTATAGCAAGAAGTTAGGGAATCATGTTCAATGTACGCTCGTATTTACATTTGTGTTTTTGCTTCTTAAGAAATTTTAAGGACAAGCTTCAATCAAATGCGAACAATTTCTAAACATATTTTTGACCCATTGATAGGACATTATCAAGTACTACCACTCCGGGCCGAAGTGGACCTGGGAGTAATGACAGTAAAAGGGTACTTTACACTCTTCACGTCTTCAGAACTAGAGCCTCATTATCAATTGTAGTTTTGTGTCATACCCAGGACACCTTTTTTGCGGGGGGAAGTCTTATTCTTTTGAAAGGGATTCAGTCAGCGAATTTTATGCCCCGAGTAATGAACAAAAAATCCAATGACTTAAAACAAAGTCACGCTATTAGCGCCAGTTCTCGCGAGATTATTGAAGTAAGTTAAGCAGCTATGAGTGTGCTTCGTAAAGCGGTGACTATCTAGCAATTGTTAATATTGTTAGTAAACTGAGCCATGTATACCAGACTAAACAAAGCTTAGTAAATAACAAAAACAGAAAAACACACACACACACATATATACATACATACATACATATCATGTGAGGATTAATATAATTCTAGTTACAGTTAATAAAACGGAACGGTAAATATTTATAGTAAGTATTTTGAACAGATGTCTATCTCATGGAATAGAGATGGGACAGAAGACAGATTGAAAGAAAGAAGCTACGCTTTGATGTAATGCTAACAAGCAGACCGTCATTACTAAAACAGAGTTTGCTCCTCACTGAGTACCTTAAAATATGTAGTGATAGATTATCAATAATCATTTATCTCTTTAGAACACGTTTCAGAATACATAACATTATTCTAATCTTTAAAAAAATAATCTGTGCATTTAAACCATTTTTATCATGAGCAGGAAGAATTATTTTATATAATTAGAAAATGGAAGGGATTTGGGGGGGGGCTAGAGACATTATTCGTCATTGGACTTCGAAGTTCATTGCATTTCAAATACAATTAAGTAATGAATTGATTAGAAAATAGACGTTTCTATTTAAGGTTTCAGTTTGGTTTCTTTGTTTAATGGCATATCAACCTTTGTAGGTTATTTAATGCCAAAGCCATACTCCTAGAAGACCACTTGAGGTACTATTTAACCTATAGCTGGAAGGATAAAAGGGTTCATACATTCTCCAGGGGTATTTGTCCGAAAGTGAAAGTAATAGCGCGACTGGAGTTCGAACTCGCTTACTACAATTCTGCAGTCCATCGCTTTAACCATTAAACTACGAGGACACCCCCATTTAATCTATTTAATCTTTGTAGTAACATTTCCTCTTGATTCCAATGATCGCGAAGGCGAGAAACTGGCAGTCAACAAGCGTCGTTGACTCTGAGCCTACGCTATTCGAACTTACAAATATCAACGATATTGATCACGCTTTATTTATAAATATAGCAAAATATAAATATATATACTTCATATATACCATTTATCTATATTTAGGAACGGACTATAGTTTAAGGAAAAGAAAAATGAAATAGAAAAAAGTTTATATTAGGATTTTGTCGGTCAGATGGAAGTTGGGATATGATAACCATGTCCAGTTTTTCTCACACGAACATTTGAAAAATCAAACAGCTTTATCCAAACATTTTTGGAAGATGAAAATAGAGGCTTAACTCCAAAGATACAAAGGAAATTTTTGAAAAGATCAATAACTGCTAGCTGCTTTGATAGAAGATGTAATTTATACTTGGAGGAAAAGATACAAATTATGTTGTACATTGATCCTGTTAACCTATTGAATCAGTGATGTGATTTTATTGCTGGATGTAGGTATAGAAATAAATTTAGACTGTTTTGAAAAATAATGCAATGAATAAATAATAAACAAGTAACTATGATATTTAATTGATAAATAAATAAAATTTGAATTAGTATAAGGAAATGTTAGCTCGGATATTGTAATGGTAAATTACTTATATAAATTTTGTAAATTACATATATATATATATATATATATATATATATATATATATATATAAGGAAGGGGAATTACAATTATTCAAATGACTAAAATTTGATGTACTAGAATATTATATGTCTGAATAATATTCTTTATATTTCTTATATAATTTTCGATAGTAAGTCCTTTGTACTTTTGCAGCTGTAAATTTTCCTCTGTTAAATTTGAAGTGTGATGGAACCGATGTTATTCTATACATGCCAAAATAAATTGATGCATAAGGCTACTAGGTTTGTATTGGGTTAGGATTGTGTAGGCGAAATAAAGGGGGGTTTGGGGGAGGTTCTAGTCTGGTAGTGAATTAGAAAACAGTTATTTTCATCCATTTTTTTTATTGATCTGAAGAAGACCAGTTAATTTTTAAAATATTGATAAATATCAATGCTTTTTAACTGGGTGGAAATAAATCTATCATCTTAACGTGACCGATTGTTGCTTTTTTGTTTTTGTTTTTTTGTAAATTGAGTTACCATGACCAGAAAATACGGCGAACACTTACGCAGGACATACGGAAACACTGGACGGCGGTTTCGACCTTATGCGGTCTCATCAGCAGTGTATACCATGGTTTCCACCACTGGATATCGAACAAGCGACCATAGATTGCAGTGCCGAAACTCTACAACTGTGCCAGCCATCCACAATGGACGCAAATGACGCCAAATTAACTAGTCATGGTAATTGCGCGGCCAATTAATCTGAATTTTTCTTGTAAGTTACATCCGTACTCTTTACAGAGGACACGGTCACCTCCAGGGTAACGTCTTCCCAAGAGGATTAGAATCTCAAGGGCAAGGATATAGATGTACATTTTCTTTTTTAAGTAGAAGAATTATATTGTGAATTGAATTACCATGACCAGAAAATCCGGCGAACACCTAAACACTGGACAGCTGTTTCGACCTTATTAGGTCTTATCAGCAGTGTATACCGTGATCTCCACCACAGTGTTTCCGTATGTCGTGCATATGTGTTCGCCATATTTTCTGGTCATAGTAATTCAATTCACAATATAATTCCTCCGCTTAAAAAAGAATTGGGTTTTGATTTTGAAAAAAAAATAGATATATGACCAACTATATATATATATATATATAGTTATTTATATTTTTAAATGAATGTGAAAATATATATATATATATATATATATACGTCAGCGTGTGTATGTGTGTAAATTTTGATCACTAATTACGTCTTTTACGTTTTTGAAAATAAATCGCTACTTTTGGAAATAGACTGCTGAAAGCATTTTTTCCTTTCATTTTAAAATTAAACATAATCCTGGATACATATTAACAAACCTGACGATGATTTAATGTGAAAAAAGATTCATTTAACATTGGCAAATAATTCGAATAAAGTCATCTTTGAATACTTTGTTTTTCATTCAAATATATATATATATATATATATATATATATAGAATGAAAATAATTCCAATGCGACCCTGAAAAGCCGTTTGGTGAAACCTAGGTAGACTCGATCTTGGCGATGTAGGAATTATTTTCATAATATTAGCTCTCTCTCTCTCATATATTGCATACTTTATTATGTTTTAGCTCAGTCATTGTTTGTTTTTTTTTTTTTATTTTGACTAGACATAAGTGCTGCTTGATTATTTTTAAATAGCACGTGTTTTTAATCTTTTCTTTTTTACTGAATTTTTTTCCAAGATATCAGTTTATAGAATTTGCAGATCGTACAATTTTTCACACCAACAGAATTATAGATTAGATATAAAGATTAATATATATATATATGTGTGTGTGTGTGTGTGTGTGTGTGTGCGCGCGCGCGCTTATATACATATATACATACATATATATCATGTGAGGATTAATATAATTCTAGTTACAGTTAATAAAACGGAACGGTAAATATTTATAGTAAGTATTTTGAACAGATTTCTAACTCATGGAATAGAGACGAGGCAGAAGACATATTGAAACAAAGAAGCTACGCTCTGATGTAATTACTAAACAGAGTTCGCTCCTCACTGAGTACCTTAAAATATGTAAGTGATAGACTATCAATAATCATTTCTTTTAACTAAAATATTTAAGAATATAGCATTGATTAAAAAAGGCTTTAATAAAAGGGTATAATATATATAATCGGAGAGCAAGAATAATTCATCGACTTAAGGTTGGTTGGTTGTTTTTTAGGACGTGTCAACCCTTTTATTTCTTTTATGCTAAATCCTGTTTACATTAGCAAATATGTAAATATGATTTGTAAACAAATAGTTTGTGGTTAAAAATTTTTAAACGAGAGAGAGCTCGTTTGTTTTCACACAATAAAACTGTTAGTGTTTTCACACTGTTAGTGTTTTCACACTGTTAGTGTTTTCACACAATAAAACTGTTGTGTTTTCACACAATAAAACTGTTAGTGTTAGCAATACTTGGACCATTTGACAATGGTCAAAGTATTGCTAACACTAACAGTTTTATTTGCATATAGTTAAACGATTTCAGCAATTACAATCGAACACTAATACTTGCATTCAATATTATTCATTTGTGTGCAAACAGTTGAATGGTTTCATGTGTAGAAAATGATTAGATATTTTTACTTCACTCACAGAGGGGGCCCTAACAGATACTACTACTCTAGGTTAGAGTGGATCTGGGAGTAATGGCAATGAAGGGGTACTCCACATTCTCGAAATCTCCAGAACTGGAGCCTCACCATCTGATACAGTTAAGTGTCATATCTAAGAAAATCATTGAAGAGGAGGAGGGTCTTACCTCTCAGCAGAGATGTAGTTGGTGTATTCTACTGTCCCCACCGAGTGGGCTATAATCGAATTAATGTGGTGAGTATCAAATTTTCAAGTTGATTTTAGACGATAAAACATAAAACGAGATAAAATGGCCGGAAAAAAATGAAACAGTTTACAATGTGGTCGTTTTATTTGGTTAGCAACAAAGAGATAAATAGAAAAGATATGACGTGAAAGAAAAAATACGAAATCATGATAAACCAAAAAATACGGAATTGTGATTCGGTAAACAAGTCACACTGAGAATTGGTTTAAGATAGAAAAAAATTTTTCGGCCTGAATTTGGTTTATGTCAAAATCAGATTGGTATCGTACAGAATACGATAGAAATACTTCCCACATGTTCATCTGTTACCTGCGTGGTACAAGCGAAGTTAGGCAAGTGGTAATACTAGCTCCATCTAGCTAATCAGCAACACCTTTTTTTTCAGACACGATCAGTTACGATGATAGCTTAGACAGGTGAACGCCACGCGTTTGCTGTTAAAACATTTTTTAAGACTTGTGAATCTGTAATTACTAAACAGAAAGCTTCTTGTACTCATTTTAATATTACGTCAGAATGATACTGTTCCGGATAGAAAATCGATGCTGCTATGGGTTGAACATTTCCACGGGTTAATTGATTAAAAGTAATCACCTCGAAATGCTCAAACCCCAGAAAATGGCTAGACTGTGGAACAGTCTGTTGAGTAATTTCCAACATGTTCAGCCCGGAAACATGTTTCTGATTTGAAATTGTCTGATTGAACAAAAAATAAGATAATATTAGCTTGATTGAGCTATCATTATCACTTACACATTATCACTTTCACATTATCATTGCACTACACAGGCGACAGTTGAAAATGTGGTAGGTATTTCTGCCGCAAATTGTATATTGAAGGAATCAACTTCCTCATGGATGACCGTGAAGATAATAGCTTGTATAGGTATAGAGGTAGTTATGGAGAGGTGGAAGACAAACATCTATTTCTTCCTATTATTTTTCAGTCAATTATAACTGTATTGCAGTAAGGACATACCTTTCAAGATAACTGACAGGCGAAAAGTATTCGTGTCTTTCCACATGGCTTGACAACATGATACACATAAACAGCTTCAAGCAGTTTGCCAATTCAGTTGTCCAAGCAGGTAACCCCGTTATAAACCTCCCATATATATATATATATATATATATATATATATATATATATTCGACGTCTAAAAAAACTTATACACACACACACATACATACACACACACATATATACATATATATATATATAGCTATCATACAATGATTTTTATACATAAGCATTGCTTCCGACAAAGCCTTCCTCAGATGATGACTCTGGGTTCAGCCAAGGTTTCGGGGCCGAAGCATCATTACCACTAACCCAGAACGCTCCACCAGTAACTCACGATACCACCAGACTTTGTTGGATTGACGTCACAATGTGGGATTGCCCTATCCTCTCTGATGCAGTAAGAGCCTTATCTTGGATATTTTTTTAATGTATTTCCTCTTGTCTGATGGAGAAAGTTCAAAATTAGTCAAGAATACGGAGGTTTAGGTGGTAAGGAAACTTGGGCATCCGACATCGATGAGAAATATATTGGTTATCCAGCCATTTCTGACACATTGTTCTCGCAAATCTTCATATTTTTCCAACTTATGCTGATGTGCCCAGTTAAAATTTTCTTCAAAAGGGACTGTTAACTCAATGACGAAAACTTTTTTAATTCAACGGGCCAAATGGCAATATCTGGACTCTGGGTCGTTATCGCGATTTCTGTTGGAAATAAGAAATGATGTTCTATATCAGTTGCAACTAGCCAGTCCGTGCAGCCATCGAGCAATGATGATCTGTGCTTATTTTTACGCGAAATGTGTCCTTCTTTGACGAAATGAATCACTCTATTGGTGATATTAGTTAAAGCTTTATTGACAGTCTCAAAGTTGTCTTTAAAGCCTCGGTAAAAATCTCAAGAACTTCGTTATGTCTCCCCGTGTAGCTTCTTAGAGCCTAGTCGCTTCCAGTGAAAATATGTTTGAGGCTGGCAGTTTTCCCACATGCCCTGTATTGGTCGGATGTAGTTAACCCCTAAGCATGAAGGTTGACATATACTTGCACTGGCCATGATAATTAAGGAAATAATCCAAAATAAATGCACTAAACCTTATCTTTATTCAGGAGGTTACATCTATCAATAGAGCGTAATCCATCTTTTTGCAGTTTGCTTAGGTCCTGGCAACGATGTCGATCAGTAAGTGGTAGGGAGTAGTAGCTACCGAGACTCTTAACGCTTTTTTCGCGGATTGTGGGAATTTTGTTCCCGTCAACGGAAAACTTTATCTCTGCAGTTTCCTTTAATTATTTATAAACTACGGTATTTTGAAGGCTTTATTTTCATCACAGACTATTTGAAGAGATGCTGTAAGCGGGTCACCAGTTATTCCGTGTGTGATCTGGATTCTACGACTAGAGTAATATCATCCATAAAAGCCTTCATAGATGGACCAGTTATTTCATTGGTGTTGACTTCAGCACTACGCAATATTATCTCCATTAAATTTTGATCTGAAATATTCACGGTATATTATTTTATTTATATAATGGATAAAGAAACGTAGGCATCGAATAAAATCAATAACACTTCCCAGCCTAGGAGTCCCAACTAGCATCCAGTCAGCAGACAAAAATAAAACAGGCTATGACCCAATACAGTTCCAGCAACAATACTAAATTGCAGTTGGTATTTATAGAGACATACCTCCACTCATAGACCAGCAACCAATCACAACCCAAAGAACGAACTTGACCACATGCACATGATAGGACGCTTCAGTGAACCATAAATTACTCTCCTTTTTCTGGGATTCAGTTTCAAACCCAACTCAATTCGTTACACGACTAAGCAAGGATTCTGATAGTTTGTCAAACTCTATGGTAGGTTAAATTATTGACAAGGAAAAAGATTATTTTTAGAAATAAATGATTGTTTTATAAAATAACTGTATAAATCTCAGCACGAATTTATTGATTCATCATGGTAAATATGTTTGTATAGAAGTTGAAATACTCTCATAGTATTTTTGTAAGTCTCTTTGTTCGAACCCAAGTTAAAATGGATTGCTTTCGTACAACAAATTTGAAAGAAATCAATCTTTCTCCATTTAAACATTTGACGCAGTACAGTCTTCCTATATTAATGAAGACGTCATATCGTTATTGTATTTGTTGAATATGCACTATCTCTATTTGATAGTTTGTGGACCAAAATGACCGTCGGGATTGCTTTATTTTGATATTCTTCTTTAGCTTTAAATGTCATACAGATATATGGTTGTGTACGTAGGTGTATGTGCACAAGCTCACGCGTGTGTGTATGTGTGTGTTAGTGTGGGTATGTTTGTTGGTGTGTGTGTGTGTGTGTCCTCAGTATGCCACACCGACAGATTCCTTCAAATAAAGACATTAATTTCCTCTAATGAGCTTATCACTAATTAATATTGGTTCATTAGTCAATTTCTGTCTTCGCATAAGATTTTGTTTGTTTGTTTTTTATTTTCAAAAATCAGCGAAAAATAGAATATCCAAATATAGATGTTACAAAAATAACAAAAACAAAAGCACCACTACTAACAACAACAACAACAACAACAATAATAATAATAATAATAATAACTGGAAGACTTGGAAATAAGAGGACAATTGGAGACCATCGAAACTACAGCATTATTAGGATCGGCCAGAATACAGAGAAGAGTCCTGGAGACTTGAAGAAGCTTGCTGTCACTCAAATTCCAGTATGAAATCATTAGCTAACGCTCGTGTGAAAAACATTCAAAGGAGTAATAATAATAAGATTTTTTTTTAAATCGGCTAAAATACTGAGAAGAGTCATGGAGACTTGAGATTTGTTGTCACTCAAACTCAAACGTAAGACCACCAACTAACGCCGATGGGAAAAAACTCTCCGAGGAGTAAAATAATAATCCAAGAAAAGAGAATGGAGAACTAGAAATTCGAAGAAGAATTGAGAAGGTAACGACAATAGAATACTGGCCAGAATCCTTGGAAGAGTCCGAGGGAGTCGAAAAAAATTGTTACTCGGACTAAAGGAAAAAACCTCAAGTTACAATAATGTGAAAAACTTACAAGCGGTAAAAAGTAATTAGGATAGGCATAATAAGGGTCGGAACGATGATTCACAAAGAACTGTACAATCATCTTGAATTTCACCATTCAAAGTAGCGGTATATTCCTCAACCTGTTCATAAAAAACAGCATTTATGACAGAAAAAATAAAATTCTTTGGTTTTTTCAAAATCGAGCCAATGAACAAACCAAACCAAAATACCAGACCGATCCATCGTAAACAAAATGATTACCTGTCAAATAATAAATGTTGTTTTCGAGCAATGAAAATAAAGGAAAGGGAATATTTTAGGGTGACTGACGTTCCTTTATTTTGGTCACGTGATGATTGACGCCTGTCTTTGAACAGTGGAGAGCAAGTGCGTTTCGCAGTCTGTTATAATTAATCTGTGTTCTATCCCTTGGGAGCGCTTCATATATGTGTGTATGAATACACACGTCTCTTTGAACATTAATGTGTGTGTGTGTGTATACAAGGCCAGTCCGAAAAGTATTCAACCATATTACATTAATTATTGAATGACCTAAAGAATGTATTTACCGAATTCTTTCTTCAGTGGTACGATGTGACACAAGGTTAGTTAAGGTGATTTGAATTCGGTGTTTTCCGTCTCATAGACTGGTTGCCTAATCAAGACTAAAGAATTCAGTCTACCCGACTATTCCCACATAGCTGCGAGGAGAGCTGATGGATTCGTGTTTTTCTAAGGCCATTTCGCAAAATGAAACGCAAAAAGCCTCGTCCAGATTGAACCCGAGACGTCGATTCTAATTCTTATCTTCCTTTTGGTGTCAGTTTTCATAATTTTGCCAAATTCTGTAAGGAAAGCTAAAATTAGCAGGAAACCAAATCTGTATTGTAATTTAAAGATGTACGGTAAGGTGAATATGCCTGGGAGGGGTGCGCTTATGCCATTGCAATGAGTTGAGTAACCCCATTGAATGATGCCTGTTACTGCGTAAGCGGTTATTTCATGTCTCATTTATTTCGAAGTTGCGTCGAGGCTAAAGAAACGGTTCTCAAGATATTCAAAATCGTTGGTTACTTTCTATATAGACCTTTTAAGTGCATGGATAACAAGCGAAAGAAAGAAAAAAAGAAAGAAAGAAAGAAAGAAAGAAAGATAGATAGAAAGAAAGAAAGAAAGAGAAATGAACAGATCGAGATAGATAGATAGATACATACATACATACATACTTTGCGATCTGTTCACTGGATTCAAGTTAAACCGATTGAGTAGATTAGTCAGCCCCCGTCCCATTTTCTGAATGAACCCCTGATTCTTTAATTTAACTCTTTTCCTTTTTTTTTTTTTTTTTCATCATTTGTCGCTCTTATGCTTTATATCGGCTGAGACGTTTTCTCACAATAATCAATTTGATACTTGGATTTCTATCCTATGAAAATAATATCATAAATAAAAACAGATTTTATATCCCTTTTTAATTGAAGTCTATCGTCATTTCCTATATTGTAGTTTTTATATGATAGGAAACTTTTAACAAACAAGAGACTCGTTATCTACTAGTAGAGTTAATACGGCTAAGAAAGTCCAATATCGTTAGGTTTAATCTTTTCCAGTAACAATTCAAATCTCCGTTCTCTTTCACGAGATCTGTGCGTGTTATATTATAACATTAGACAAAAGGTGGTCAGTCGGGTCAGCACTTGAAGAAATCATTTCCTGACGATTACCTGTGATGTGTACAAGAAGACAACGGGGTTGCTAACTCAATCCTTTGAGCACCTACGACAAAGGATTCTATTCTGATCTCAAAGATGATTTGATCATGGTACGATGATGTTCCTTGCAAAAACGGACTAGAAGAATTGCAAAGGATTATTTTCCGTCAAAGAAATTCATCCTGAAGAATTGCCAGAGATTTGGATGGTTGGTAGGTTGGTTTTTAATTGCTTATCAACACTTGTGGGTTATTTAATACCAACTCCTATTTTTTAATAAATATATATATATATATATATAAAAAATTCTCCATATGTATATATTTTCCCCATATATATATATATATATATATATATATGCGTGTGCGTGTGAAGAAAATTAAAAAACAAAGTAATCCAAAATTGATGAATTTAGAACGAAGGATAGTCGATATTAAAACGTTTCGGTTCAAATGAACCATTAAGAGGACATCAAGATGGCGAAAAAAGTATTGATAGAACAAAGATGGATGTTTCAATTTTCCCCATTCTGTCGGATTACTTTCCCTTATATATATAAGAGGTTTATGGTTCTTACAAGCTCACTTGGTTAGTTAACGGAGGACACTGTCTGACGATCGCTGCTCACATGAAACCCAGACTGTACCATTAATATATATATATAAAGTCATCTGTTTCGTTCTATCAGAACTCATCAGCGAGGCTAAACGTACTAGCTTCCCGTAGCTGGGATCGAAACCCAGTTGGCTCAAACGCCAATCCCAGCTTCTACCACTTCGGCCACGAGGAAACAGCAGCAACGAAGTAAAGTTTAAACGGTTATGAATCACAATTACTATTGTTTACATACATCCGTTTAACGGCTACCGAGAGCTCAATTCATATTTGAAGAGCCTTGCAACAAACTAATATATATATATATATATATATATATATATATATATATATATATTCTAAAATAGGTAGGTCCACGAAGAGATTTGTTCTTTTTAACATGAGTGAGTTCAAGTCTCATTGAGTATCCCATTAACAAAGCCTTGTGTCATATATGTTCTCGGACGAAAGCAAAAGGCCGGAAACATACACATACATAACACGTATGTAAGAACAAAATAAATAGATTCAAAAAATACAAATCTCTTCGTGGACCTCCCTATTTTAAAATGTATTTTTATTTCTTCTTTGGGCCTGAAACAAACATATATATATATATATATATATATATATATATACGTATACAAGGCTCATTAAATAAGTTTCCAAACTTTTTTCGTATGGGCACTTTTATTGATAGTACACACATGAAACTCTAATCCCATTCGATGTAATCTCCTCCGGCTTCAATGCACTTCTACCGTTCCAACAACTTCTGAAAGGCCCCATAGAAATCCTCTTGTGTAAGCGTGTCAATGACCTTCGTCACAGCCTCTTTCATCTCCTCAATTCTCTCAAAACGACAGCCTGTAAGTTTTTCCTTGAACCTAGGGAATAACCACAAGTCATAGGGAGCAAGGTCTGGACTATAGGGAGTTTGAGGAATTGTCTTGATGCCCATCTTGCTCAAATAGTCTGTGACGATGTAGAGTTGTAGACTGGTACATTGTCCTGGTGGAAATGCCACTGACCCGATTTGAAGAGTGCTGGCCTCTTCCGACGGAATCTCTTCTGAACTCCCTTAAAACCTCAACATAGTATTCCTTGTTGACTGTATGTCCAGTGGGAACCCAGTGCATGTAGATCATGCCAGTGCTGTCAAAAAAGGGATCATAAAAAGTTTGTGGGTGGATTTGCTCTGTCTGGCCTTCTTGGGTCTGGAAGAGCCAGCATGCTTCCACTGGGAACTCTGTCTCTTGGTCTCTGGGTCATAGCAGTAGATCCAGCTTTCATCGCAGGTCACTAGAGCATCAAGAACTGCGGGATCTGAATTGATCAACTGGACCATCTCACTGCTGTCATGACAACGTCTTTCTGGCTGATCTTCTCTGAGCACCCTTGGGACAAACTTCACGCAAATCTTCTGCATCTTCAGTTCCTGGCGAATAATTGTGTGTACCGTTCCCACACTGACATCAAACTGTGCCCTTATTGTCTCTATAGACACATGACGATCCTTATCCATGAAATTCTTTATTTGGCGAATCAATTCTGGTGTTCTGACTTCCTTACTCCTCCCACATCTCTCATCATCCCTCACAGACTCCCTACTTTCATTGAATCTCTTATGCCATTCAAAAACTGACGCTCGATTCATGCAAGATGGTCGAAAAGCAGTCTGAAGCATTCCATACGTTTCTGCGGCATTTTTTCCAAGATTAAAACAATTTTATTGCATATCGTTCTTCTAAAGTATCTTCACATCCAGATTGCATTTTTGAAATTCACAAGCTGTGACAATCTGGCTTTAGTAGGGTGTATTCCAATTGGTGCTGTAGGTGTGCATTTGAACCTGAAATCATAAAAATTGGTCAGTCATCTCATATGATGTATAGCAATAAGATAGTGAATTTTCAAGAGTCTACGACAATTTTAAATGCCTGAACAAAAAAAAGGCTGGAAACTTATTGAAGGCACCTCGTATATATATATATATATATATATATATATATATATATATATATACCAATACTGTAACCTGGGTTGATCATTGGGGGCGCTACGCATGTAGCGGTACCTACTAAAAATAGCCCTGCGGAATCCATCAATCCACAAGTATACAACTGGTTTAAATTCAGGGTTTTCCTTCTAGAGTGGTTGCCATACCAAGTTAAAGAACCATGTTACTCCAACTAATCATCGATAGCTGAGAGGAGAATAGTTAGATTTATATTTTCTTCATAAGTTTGAACTCTCAGTTACTCATGCTATCATCATGTTTCAGTGAAATAATGGCGTTTACTTGTGTTTATCTATTTATAAGATGAATCAAGACTTGGCCTGACGATCGCTAAGGCGAGGAAGTGACCGTCATCAAACTCTATCCAAACTATATCATCTGTTACCGATATTGAGCACTCTTTATTGATAAAGATAGCATCATCAATCTGTCTTTAGTTTTAAAGACATATCAACCTTTGTGCGTTATTTAATGCCTAAGCTATATAAACCTTGAGGAGACAAAGGAGTTCATACTTTACCCAAGAGCATTACTTCGAAAGTGAACGTAAAAGCGCGACGAGATCGAACCCGCATCCTACTGACTTAGCCAGCAAGGGCTGCAGAATACACCGACTGCTTCTCTGCAGAGGGGTAAAACTCCCCAAACGAGTGTCCTGGTTATGACAATAAAAAAAATCTGAGGGTGAGTTTCCAGTAATACGAGAGTTCTGATGAATGTGTAGTAGGCTTTTATTGCTATCGCTCCCAGCTCCCGGAGAGGTAGCACCTGATAGGCTCTTTTGTATGGGTCAAATAAAACTAAACTGCGTCCTTATTCTAAACTGAACTGTTTGAAATAGAACTGTTTTTGACATTTGAACTGTGTACTTATGTTTAAACTGAATCGTTTGAAATAGAACTGTTTCGACATTTAGAATATACTTATGTTAAATTGAATTGTTTGAAATAGATCTGTTTATATGTGTAAAAATGGATTTGGCATTAAATAGCCTACATTGGTTGATATGCCATAAACTAAACGAAACCAAACCAAATTGCTTCCTATGATGATACAGTCTCGCACTTTAGCCGCTAAACCATGGGGACGACCGATGCATATATATATATATATATATATATATATATATATATATATAATGTATAGGCAGTTATATATATATATGTATATATATATATAACTGCCTATATATATATATGCATTGGTCGTCCCCATGGTTTTGCGGCTAAAGTGCTTGACTGTCCCTATATATATAATGTATAGGCAGTTATATATATATATATATATATATATATATATATATATATATAATTGCCTATACATTATATATATATATATATATATATATATATATATATTTAGGCAGTTATATATATATATATATATATATATATATTCTACTGAGAGAAAAAAGGCTAAGAGATGAATTCATACATATATACATACGGGTAAGCGAGTGTGGTTATCGTTATTGACATATAAACAATCTCCTTAAAGAGCAATTCGACACACTTAACGAGGAATGAGTTGATCTTATGAACATTTCCACTTAATCTCTTGTCGGAATTTAACCTAAATCTGACCAAAATGATGTTTGCTTATGGCGGGAAAACTCTACTCGCCGTATGGGTTGGCCAAATGACAGCTGGTAATGTTTTCTTCATCTCAAGTGACAAAGAACAGATGCGTCGTTGCCAAAAACATTTAAGAGCTACGAAATACTTAGCTCTTTTTTTTTTTTTTTTTTTTTTTTTTAGTTTATTTCTTACTGGCAAACCACAATCAAAGAAAATGTTATCAATGTACAAATCTCTTTCTGGCTTCGCCTCAAATCTTACGAACTTCATTTATATCCGGTCTGATCTATCTATCTATCAATCCTCTAATTTTATATTTTGTACACGTATAAGGAAGGATATATATATATATATATATATATATATAGGATGATTCATTAATGATTTCTCTTTTCGTAAAATGCCATTCATTCACGAATAATTCAACAATGAATTAGTTTCAATCAATAGTATATTCGCCATAATTTTCAGTCACTTCTTGCCATTTATTAAGTAGCTTGTTGAATCCTCCCGAATAAAATACAGCTAATTCAAGCTCAAGACGTTTTCCACAAAGGTTTTCATCTGATCTTCTTGACAAAATCTTTTTGTCATTCAAAGCATTTTGCAGAGAACTAAAAATATGGAAATCTCTTGCTGCAAGGTCTGGTGAATATGGCTGATGAAGTAGAACAAACCAACTTCAATCCAATACTTTTTTCTGAATGATTCCTGATAAACGTGGCATTGTGAGGTGTTTTCTTAGATTTTCATGCACACGTATGTATCTATTGAGAATATTAATCTGCATTGAGTAACTGGATTTAAAAACACAAAATTAATACTAGCACGGCCATCTCCCCTTACATACACCGTAGCTTTTCTCCCATTAGTTATACCATTAAGATAGGCAGAGGAGATTCATTTTTGTCAATCCACTGCCTTTTGCGTTGAACATTGTCATTCTCCGTCAGTTGTAATATTCTTGAGAAACAAGTCATTGTTATATCTTAAAAGAAGACTTGTCGCTATGTTAACTGATATGAGATCGGCCAGAATACTCTTTAGAGTTCCGGAGACCTGAGGATACTTGCTATCATTCAGACTTCATCGATCAACTAACAACCAACGGTATGTTAGAGGCTCTGAGGAATAATAATAATAATAATAATAATAATAATAATAATAATAATAATAATAATAACGGCCAGAATCCTGAGCCGAGTCCTGGTGACTTGAGGAGACTTGCTGTCACTCAAACTCCAGGGAAAAACCATCAGCTAACACTGATGTGAAAAACTCTAAAGGAGTAAATAATAATAATAATAAATGTGAAGCGAACGCAGCAAATTAGTACAGAAGGAGTATAAAGCGAGACACGATTGGGTCGGCAAGGTGATCCACAGGGAAATGTGCAAGAAATTTAAATTTGACCATACTAACAAAGGGTATATGCACAACGCAGCACCTGTCCTAGAAAATGACACGCATAAACTCCTATGGGACTATAATATACAAACGGATCACCTAATCTCGGCCAGAAGACCAGACCTTATAATAATCAACAACAAAAAAGAGAATTTGCAAAATTGTCGACTTTGCTGTACCAGCGGACCACAGAATAAATCTAAAGGAAAGTGAAAAGAAGGATAAGTACCTCGACCTTGCTAGAGAATTGAAAAAGCTGTGGGACATAGTAACGATTGTGCCAATTGTGATTGGTGCTTTAGACACAATAACAAAAGGATTATTAAAAGCCCTGGAGGACTTGGAAGTTGGCGGACGAGTAGAGACTATCCAAACGACAGCATTGCTAAGAACTGCCAGAATCCTGAGACGAGTCCTGGAGACTTGAGGAGACTTGCTGTCACTCAGACTCCAGAGAAAAACTCTAATGAGTTAAATAATAAATGTGAAAAGAAGAATAAGTACCTCAACCTTGCGAGGGAATTGAAAAAACTATGGAACATGAAGGTAACAATTATACCAATTGTGATTGGTGCTTTCGGTACAGTAACTAAAGAACTATTTAAAAGGTCAGGAGGAGTTGGGAGTTGGAGGACGAGTGGAGACCATCCAAGCTACTACATTATTGAGTACGGCCAGAATACTGCGAAGAGTCCCGGAGACTTGAGGAGACTTGCCACTCAAACTTCAGTGAAATACCATCAGCTGAAACTGGTGTGAAAAACTCGAATGAATAAATAATCCCTTGCGTATCTAAGGATTAAGTGGGCTTTGAAAGAAATCCTCCTGGAATGAATTACTGATATTTTATATAAACAATTAAAAAATATTTAGATAGATAGATTTAAAAACCACACACGCATTCACACATACATACACACGTATATATATATATATATATATATATATATATATATAAGGAAAGAAAGAAAGAAAGTTGACGAGACTAATATTAATTATTATAAATAAATTAAAAAGTAATCCCAGAAACCATTATACCACCCTGTTAGCAGAACACAGACTAAGTTGACGGTCGGACCCCACACCAAAAAACATAGTTATCTTGGGTAAGACACTAAACCGAGTCTGATGATGAAGATCATGTTCTGGATATTTGCGGAATGTGGATTACCCGTTCATTGCCATTACTCCCAGGTTCACTCTGATCCGGAGTGGTAGTACCTTTTAGGGTCCAGTCTATGGCTCAAATAGAACTATTTAACCGTTTAACTGAGTGCAAACAAATGAATAATGTTGAATAAAATTGTTCGTGTTAGATAAGAATACTTGAAACCACTTAACTGTGTGAAAACAAATGAGTTCTGGGTTGTTTAAAATGTTAACTACCAACTATTCGTTTACAGATCACTCTCACACACACACACACACACACATACACACACACACACACACACACACACACATATATATATATATATATATAAACAAAATTTGGCATTAAATAACCTACAAGTGTTGATATGCCATAAAAACCAACCAACCAACCAACCTGTACTGCTTACTAAGAATGAGTATTATTATTGATCACATGAAACCATATAATTGTAGGCAAACAAATGACTATTTTTAAATAGAAATAATGACTTGATGTCATTGAAAGTGTGCGCAAGTTATTTGTATAACATAGGAATATTTGATGTCAAATAACAATGAAAAAACTCTTCAGAAACATAGCCTAGTCGGCTGGGGCTGTAGAATGCTCTGACTGCATTTCTGCAGAGGGATAAGACCTGGATATGACAATAAAACCACATGATGATGACGCACCAGTCCTAGAGTTTTGGGGAATGTGGAGTACCCTTTCATTGCCTTTGCTCACAGGCCCACTCTGACCTGAAGTGGTAGCACCTAATAGGGTCCTATCTGTGGGTCAAATAGAATTGTTTGACATTTAACTGTTTGCAAACAAAATACTTTTGCTGAATTGAATTGTTAGAAATAGAATAGTTTGATGATTTAACTGTGTGTAAACAAATGATTTATGTGTAATTGAATTATAAATGATACATACCAACATTAAGAACCGTTTAACTACGCGCAAATGAATGTGTTTTATTGAACAGAATAATTAGTCTTAAATAGCAATACTTGTAACAACTTCACCGTGTTCAAATAATTTATTAATATTGAATAGAATTATAAGTGTTAGCAATAATTGAAACCATTTAACTGTGTAGAAACAATAGCCATACAAACGTGGAAGCAAATTAGTTTTAGCTTATTTAAAAATGAAATTATCTACAAACTATTTACTACAAATCATTTATGTACATCCATTTAAATGTGCGCAAATAAATGATTAATTGTTATTTGAATTATTCGTGTTAGATAGAAATGCTTGAACATTTTAACTGTGTGCAAATAAAACAATGAGCTCAAGATCATTTTAAAATATTTTTGACAAAATGTGTTTACAAATTATATATTTAATACATATGTATCAGGAGGATTTGGCATTAAATAAGCTACTATAGTTGATATGCCATAAAACCTAACTCAACCATCTTCAGAAACAACTGAATAGATAATGTAAATATTAATGTACAATTAACGTAATTACGCATGAAATAACTCGAGGCTGGTTGACATGCCGTAAGAAAACTTATAAGTTTAAAACTATATTTCTTTTTTTTTATGTCTGGTGTTGAGTTGTAAACATCAACGAATTTCGCGCAGTCAAAATCGTCTGAAAATAATAAATATTAATATAACAGCCGTAAAACCTGCAGACGTTTTAGAGCAAAGGAAATATCTTAGTGATCAATTATTAGAGCTTCATTATTTATTTTTAGAATTTAAACCTTTTAATCCTACAATATCATAAAATCAAAACGCAATTTACATTTTTATTCCTGTTTTTGGGAAATTAATTTAGCGGAAGTGAAGCGAAAACCGGATGTTAGCATTCAGATGGTAAAAGTGGCTTGATATCTAATTCGATAAAACTCTGACTGCAAATAGCTCATTGAAAATTAAATCAAATTTATGAGGCTGTTCAACACGAAATTATCGATTTTGTCTTTACCTTGACATTTTGCTGAATTTCTTTTTTTTTTTCTTCTTTTTTTTATATTTATTTGATATTGTGTTTTAAAAGAATATTCTATTGAGGCAAAAGTTTCCGGCGGTATATGATCTTAGCCGTTATTATACCTAGAGTTGAGGTAATTGGATTCATATAAAATTAACGATCCTTATTTTATAATTAAAAACATCCGCATTTTGAATAGTTTGAAATAGAAATGTTTTTGGCAATTAAACTGTGTACTCATGCTAAACTGAATCGTTTTAAATAGAACTGATTATTTACATAAAAATGGATTTGGCGTTAAATAACCTACAAAGGTTGATATGCCATAAAACCCAACAAAGCAAACCAAAAACATCCTCTGTAAACCTGATGGAAGCTGTAAGGATAGGCATGTCGAGACGTTGTGTTGATAATGAGAATAATGAGGTCCATACTAAAAGTAACTCTTAGAACCCTAAGAGGTACTTCAAACAGGGCTGGGATATTCACACACACATGCATACACGGACAGGATGTGACATAAGATCAATTTTTAAGCGGAATAAAGCTAGTTTAAATTTGAGTTTTCATTCGAAAAAACTCGTTTCCAAATCAGCCTGTCCTACAATTTACCCATAGCGAATGTGAAAAGAACATGTGGATTCATACCTTTTTCGATTGGTTGAATAGAATTTGAACTTGGATATTCGATTTCATTCGCCTCGATGTTAAACGTCGCGTTGTAAAGTTGTATGTAAAACAAACGATTTTGGAAAAATTATCCTAGATTCGAATTATTCATTAATGAGATCGCTTACAAAAAAGATTTGAACCAATCTAGCCTGCGATTTACCCATAGCTGAATGTAGAACAGATGGGTTCATGCCTTTTTCAATGAGATTAGCAGAAAGTGAAACCCATACAGCCTAGCCCAGGACTTGAACTCAGGCCTCCAATTCCATTTCTTACGACGAGAATCGTTACGCTAAGCGCTCCTCCATTTTATTATTTATCATTTTAGAAGTATCTTACTTAACTCTTGTACTCGCATAGTCATTAAGAAATATGTGCAAAGAAGTGATAACTTTACTTAATTTTGAGGAAAATTATGGCTTAAATCATTATCATCATCATCAACACACGCTGAGAGCACAGAGTTCCGGGAATCTCTCTCGCCATCCATCCCTATTCCATGACAGAATGTCGCTAATAAATTCGTCCTTTATTCTCCTGCATGTCTTGTTCGTCTCAATTGTCTGTGAGATGGTGTTATATATTGATCCTCAACCGAGCCGTCAATCAAGAGATGCACCTGTGTAAATAAGCAGAAGAACAGCGGAATCAGGTGGACGTTAGACAATAATATAACCAGGTGCCAAGACGGTTCGAGGCAGTTGGAGACAGGATGCCGAAGTGAGGATCAGCTCTAGACAGAGGGCTTTGGGCTCATAGTGACCCACGGTTGAGCAAGATGAGAAAGAAGTGCTGCTATAGTCGAGGAAGAACTTGGGGTCAATATAGCAGTCTGTCCAAGTCTCCATTCATTTCTCGCACACAACTAACATCACCCTTTCGAAAATAAAGTGTGAGAGATTTATATTTTTATAAAGAAGTATATTCGTTCGTTATTGAAGTCGTCATTACCGGTTAATGATGTTTCCGCATGTAAGTGTATATTTATATATATGTACACGTGCAGTTGTATGTGGCTATACAACAATGGGAGGCAAGTGGCCGTAATATTTCATTCTTTATGATTAAACCCGAGTCAATGAAGTTTATAGTAATGATGAAGTAGTTGCAAATTTGTCTTAGAAAAGACTTTCAACGATTTAAAATGATATTTTGAGTTCAATCGAATTTCCCTATTTGAATCTGTTTCTATCAATCTATCGATCGATCTATCTATCACACAACAGTCTTATTCAGTCTGTCAAATCAATCTGCCTCTTTTTAAAAGATCACAGAAGAGTAACTGTTATCATTTTCTACTATCTCCCTTCCTTCCTTTTTATTTCTTTCGTTCTCATACCTGTCGAATACGGAGGGGGGTGGTCCAACCCCACCAATGAATTTCCTGGA
This sequence comes from Sepioteuthis lessoniana, assembly GCA_963585895.1. Taxonomy (NCBI): domain Eukaryota; kingdom Metazoa; phylum Mollusca; class Cephalopoda; order Myopsida; family Loliginidae; genus Sepioteuthis; species Sepioteuthis lessoniana. Next base: position 37,822,417 of record OY757911.1, read on the forward strand.
TATGACACTGAACTGCAAGGGGTAAGGTCTCCTCAAAAGAAAAAAGAAATAGTTATTTTGGAAATGACATTAACTGCAAGAAGTAAGGTTCCCTACAAAAAAAAAAAAAAAGAAATAGTTATCCTGGATATTTCTATAAACTGTATCTGATGATGAGGTCCCAGTCCTAAAGCTTTGGTGAATATACAGTACCCCTTCATTGCCATTACTCCCAGGTCCACTCTGACCCAGAATGGTAGCACCTGTTAGAGTCCCATCTATAAGTCAAATAGAAATCTTCAATCATTTATTCTACTGGGTGTCTCAAAATAGATGCAACCTATTAATATGATAAGGATTTATTACTGAGACAATTGCAGTCATTTGGAACACGTCCTTTTAGCAAGAGACATCAAATCAATGTTGTTTTTTTAATTATTATTATATCACCTTCTAGGACATGCAGTATTTTTTTAGTTTCTTGTCTCTGTAATAAATTATTATCGTATTAGTGGGTTGCATCTATTTTAGGGCAGTTTTCAATGATTTTATCTCCAAGTAGAGAGGCAAAATATTTTCCCTCAATTATCCAAGGCATTGTGATCAGAGATTAATACTTTTATAGTAAAATATTTTCAAATCTGAAACAAAAAAAAACACAACATTATTATTAGTAGAATTGTTAGCAGTTACATCGGTTCCATCTATATTGAGACACCCAATACTTGAAACCATTTGACTCTGTACAAACAAATGAGTGACGTTAAATTGAATTATTTGTGTTAAATAGCAATACTTGAAAACATTTAGTTGTGGACAAGTGAAACTAATAGTGTTTAATATCAATACTTGAAATAATTAAAGTGTTACCTACAAACGATTCGTTTACAAATATGTCTAATATGTATAAACAGAATTTGGCATTAAATAACCTGCAAAGATTGATATGCCATAAAATATGACCAACCAACCAACCAACCACAAACCCATTCTTTCGTTCTTTTTTTTATCCGTCAAATGGCAAATTACAACCCAGCATTTCATCTTCATCATCTACCCATCCCCTCTCTCTCTCTCTCTCTCTCTCTCTCTTAAAATCATCTTATTTTCTTTTTTCCTACCCCATACCTCATGCCATCTATTCACTTTGACTAAAAAGTCAAGGATGACACCAGTAATACTGTATCTCTCTTACGTGATTGCGAACAGACACCAGAGGCATTTTTAACTGACAGACACACTGTGACCGGTCTCTATTCAACCTTCAAGGAAATAAACCGTCAGACACTCAGAAAACGAATATGAATGTAAGTATGTTCAACAGAAAAGAACGCTCTGAACACGTGAATTTGCCTAAATATTAATGACACATTGGAAAAGAAAAGACATTTTTAGGCGAAAGAATTAGTCGTGATATGGCTAGTCATCCTTTTGTAAATCAAATGGTGTAAAAACATGAAATATTTTCCAGATCTATCATCTTAAGCCTATTACTTGTTATCATACATGCAATATTTCTTTACTGGTCAGATGTTCTAACAATCAGGAGATATGGAAACATTCCTCGATGAATCTATCGAAATAAAACTGATATTAATCTGTTTGGATGAAATTCACAGTTTACTTTAAAGATGATGTAAAATGATAGAAAATCAAAGAAAATAATTTATTATTAAATAATGATGATGTTATCAATTAATATGGAAGATTTTGTTTTAAAAAAACTCATACCGAAAACTTTTGCGTCGACTTTGTAAATTTTTTTTATTATTCCTCATAAATTTCATTTACTTAGTTTTTACATTTTTAAATAAAAATCTACTGTTCATTTTCACGTTTTATCTTTGTATGAAATTGTTGTCCTCTAAACTGCATCTGATGGTGAGACTCCAGTCCTGGAACTTTAGAGAGTGTTGAGTACCTATTCATTGCCATTACTCCCACGTCTACTCTGAGTCAGAGTACCTGCTAGGGTTCCATCTATGAGTTAAATAGAACCAGTGTCCTCGGTATGACACTAAACTGCATCTGATAGTGAGACTCCAGGTCTGGAGACTACTCCTTACTAATTCATTGCCATTACTCCCCGGTCCACTGAGTCTCGGGGTAGTTCTGCCTGTCTGGCACAATAATGTACATTCGTGTATATATATATATATATATATATACACGGGTGGATGCGTTGTAAGAGGCCGCCAGAGTCAGGAATTTTATCTTCTGCATCTTTGAGCTGCATCAAATTGTCTGTGATATATTCCTTTGTCTATTTTGACGCGAAGGCCACACAAAAAGCTGGGCCTGCGTAAACCAGCGAGACCGGAAATAAGGGGCGAATCGAACGAAGGGCATTGGTCTGATAGGAGTGGGAATGTCGGACAGTTGGACAGTCGGAACGGAGACGTAGGCAGAGAAGGGTCTCATGGGGTCAGAAGGCAACACAGGGTCAATGAAGACAATGGCGGGTCAGAAACAAGACGGAGAGCAGTGAAAACGATGATCAAAGATGGTGTAGTCGTTATCGTCGTAGGAAATGGACACGGCGACACGAGTTCAAATCTTGGACGAGACTGATTGCATTTCACATAGCACTAATACCCTTGGGAAAAGTATGAATCCAATAATTCTCCCTCCAGCTATGGGTAAATAGTAGGGCAGACTAGGTTCTTCAGCCTTGGTGAGGCAACTAGTCTAGGAGAAGGAAAACTCTGAATTCAAACCTGTTAAACTCCGCTTAAAAATTGACCTTGTGTCATATCATGCAGTCAGTGTTGCAGCCCCGGCCCACTGGGTTGGCAAATACTTGATACCGTATTGCAGTAAATTATTTATATTAAAATAGTTACTTGAAGCTCTCATTGTGTACTAAGGTTTATTATTTTGATCATAATTATTTACTCATTTAGAGTTTTTCACATCAGTGTTAGCTGATGGTTTTTCACTGGAGTCTGAGTGACAGCAAGTCTCCTCAAGTCTCCAGGACTCGTCTCAGGATTCTGGCCGTTCTTCGCGATGCTGTCGTTTGGATAGTCTCTACTCGTCCGCCAACTTCCAAGTCCTCCAGGGCTTTTAATAATCCTTTAGTTATTGTGTCTAAAGCACCTATCACAATTGGCGCAATCGTTACTTTCATGTTTCACAGCTTTTTCAATTCTCTAGCAAGGTCGAGGTACTTATCCTTCTTTTCACTTTCCTTCAGATTTATTCTGTGGTCCACTGGGACAGCAAAGTCGACAATTTTGCAAATTCTCTTTTTTTGTTGTTGTTGTTGATTATTACAAGGTGTGATCTTCTGGCCGGGATTAGTTGATCCGTTTGTATGTTAAAGTCCCATAGGAGTATATGCGTGTCATTTTCTAGGACAGGTGCTGGGTTGTGAATATACCATTTGTTTGTATGGTAAAATTTAAATTTCCTGCACATTGCCCTGTGGATTACCTTGCCGACCCAGTCGTGTCTCTCTTTATACTCCTTCTGTGCTAATTTGCAGCATTTGCTTATCATGGGATTGATCGTTTCGTCTCTGTCACTGCATAGCCTACATTTAGTGTTTTGTTGCGTCTTATCTATTCTCGCTTTGATATGATTAGTTCTTATGGTGTTGTCCTGTGCTGCTATTAGGAGGGATTCCGTTTCTCTCTTAAGGTTTCCTTTTCTTAGCCAAGTCCAGGCTTCCTGGTGTGAGATGTTGTTTATTAGATGTTTAAAGTGACCATTTTTGTTTCCTAGTTGTTGTCATTCTTTTGTCTATCGTGTTGTCCGTATCGTTTCTGATGTTTGTAATTAGTCCTCGTTCGTGTTTTTCTATGTAGTCTTCGAGCCGTTGTATCGATGCGTCAACGGTGTCTTCGATGCTGGCAAGTCCTCTTCCTTACTCTTTTCTAGATACATATAGTCTGTCAACGTCGTCTCTGGAATGTAATGCCTTATGCATGGTCATTAGTTTTCTTGTTCTTTGGTCCATTTGTTTAAGTTCCTCTCTGGTCCACTTGAGAAAGGGTTCCGAATATCTGACTAAGGGCACAGCCTAAGTATTTATTCCTTTGATGAGGTTTCTGTAGAAGAGTTTTGTCTCGAGTAGTTTTCTCGTTCTCCTGAGATATTCTTTTCGGGTCGTGTCTTTCATTTGCACTTGTTTGACAGTGTCAGCCTCCAAGGTACCCAAGTATTTGTAGGTTTCATTTTCTTCGAGCGTTCTAATTTTGTCGTGATTTGGTAGTTCCATTCCGTCAGTCATATATCGTTTGCCACTTTTCATGACGAGCATGGCACATTTTTCTATGCCAAATTCCATTCCTATACCCTGACTGTATATTTTAACGGCGTGTATGAGAGTTTCCAGTTCTTTTTCATTTTTTGCAAATAATTTAATGTCATCCATGTACATTAGGTGGTTGATCTTCTCTTGCGATCTGCTGAGTTTGTATCCGGCTGTGCATTTTCTGAGTATGTGGTTAAGTGGCATCATGGCTATTATGAATCGTAAGGGTGATAGTGCATCTCCTTGGAAAATGCCTTTTTGGATCTTTGTTTCTGCTATGCTTCTTCCTCCTGCTGTCAGCTCTACTCTCCAGGTTTTCATGGTCTGTTCGATGAAGTTTATGGTTTCATGTGATATTTTGTATATTTTGAGACAGTGTAGTATCCAGCTTTGTGGGACCATATCATATGCCTTTTTGTAGTCAATCCAGGCCATAACTAGATTTTTCCGTCTTGTCTTGCTCTCATTTAGGGTGTGTTGATCTATGTAGAGTAATTCTGCTGTGCCTCTGGATCCTTTGCGGCATCCTTTCTGTTCGTCAGGGAACAATCTGCGGTTTGTTGGCGAGTAGTACATCTTTTCCCTTATTTGTGCTGTTAGTATTTTCCACATCATTGGTAGGTAGGTTATGGGTCTGTAATTGTTTGGAGAAGTTCCTTTGCTAGGGTCCTTTTGGATTAATGTAGTCTTTCCTTTGGTCATCCATCCAGGTACTTGCGCGTCTTGTAAGCATCTGTTCATTTCAAGTGCTAGTCTGCCGTGAATGGAGGTGAATTTCTTGAACGAGAAACCATGTATTCCATCATGGCCTGGCGTTTTCCAGTTTGATATTCTTTTTAGTGTTGTTTTGAGTAAGTCGATATGTATTTCCATTTTGGAGCCTTTTATTATTATTAATAATTACTTGAAACTCTATAACTGTCGTATACAAATGGTTATTTCAAAATAGAAATGATTATTTGAAAATATATATCTGTCTATAAATTATTTGTATTAGATAGGAATTCTTGAACCCATGCAACTATATCCAAATTATTTGTATTAGATAGGAATATTTGATTCATAAATGTGTACAAATAACTACTTTGATGTAAATATAAACGTACAATGCAACCTCTAAGCTTAAATAACCCTAGACGGGTTAATCAGTTATAGTATGAAACTAAACTCGGCCATATTGGAGCTGAATGAAATATAACATCTACATTTTAGGAAAATTCTTTCTTGTTGAAGCACTTGAAAATATTAGATTCAAAATGTGCAAGTTGTGATTCCAGTTGAAAAGAGCCAAAAAGCAGTTTAAACTGTCAATAATAGTTGCAAAGTTTTGGCCTAGAATTATCTTCACTCCCTGAGCAAACTTCACTGAATCGATTAGAACTAAGTGAAAACATTTTTAAATGATTTTCCAAAATAGATACTTCTAAATGGAGTTTGTATTTAAATGAGGAATAGATTTTAGGAAGTCTATAATAATCGCAGTCACTGATCATGGAAGTGTCTCCATCTGGTGAGCGAACTTCAGCGGTCGTGTCCATACTATTATATGGATGCACAACATGGATGCTGACTAAGCGCATAGAAAAAAGTTTGACAGCAATTTCACAAGAATGCTACGAGCTATATTAAACAAATCTTGGAAGCAACATCCCACAAAACAGCGTCTGTATGGTCATCTACCTCCCATCTATAAAACTATTCCAATCAGACGAAAAAGACATGTGGGACACTGCTGAAGAAATAAGGGCGAGCTCATAAGCGACGTCCTCTTATGGACCCCTTCACACGGACGAGCAAGTGTTGGACGTCCAGCAGTTCTGAACGGACACAGGATGTAGTCTGGAGGACTTGCTGAATGCGATGCAGACGTGTAACATACACATGATACGGATATGTGAGATATACATAGAATGTTCATAACATATATAGATAACACAAGAATTCCGAAACACGAAAAACACTTACGACTTCTTAGTTCAGGTACGAAACTTTTTATTACCTTTGAGTTAAAAGGTTTTTCGACATAAGGAGAGAGATACACAATCTTTCTATGCTGACTTTTCCATCTCCCCTCCCCCACCGCGTGTGCCCCCCCCCCTGCAAGGCCTCGACGAGCTCCGAAAGTCAACCTTTTTCTTCGGAGGCAAAAACTCAACTCACTGACTTTTCTTAAATTTCAGAATCCTCAGCTCACGCTTCCAGTTCAGGACGTCATTCACACCTCCTGGTCTCATTTACTCCCTGGGTTTTTATTTTGACATCTCTGAATGACACATCCTCCCTGCGTGCGCGTAAACACCTGCGCACATGTCGCATCTAACAAACCCATCCGCTAAGCGAAAGGTTCTCAGCCTAACTAAACTGAAAGGCAAGATATATAAATCGAAATCCCTCCGCCATTATATTACAGACGAATGAAGAGGGAAAGTCAAGGAAATCCGTCAAGGAAATGATGACCATGATCATTATCATCATTAATAATAGAAATAAACTTTTTTCCTTTTTTTTTCATTTGTTTTCAGCAGTATAGTATTTTTCATCAGCCGAAACATCAACTAAAACATAAATTTTTATCAAGATCATAGCGTGTATTGATGGAACAAAATTAGTTTCATACACCATAATTTCCACCAAAACAAAGCACATGGATATGCACGTCAGTTTGAAATAAATCAATAAAAATGACAGAAGTCATTTTGATTGAGTATATCACGTGTTTCATGAACATAAAGTCTTTATTGCATCCTATTGACTTCACCCGATTGATTTCTCTCCTCTGGATCTCTATTTTTCAAAAGACCATTTTATTTCTGTTACTTTGTATTTCATTTTTCAACCGAACCATTTTCGGACTTGTAAATTTAAATCTTATTAATTCTAAATTTATGTGAAATTAAAATCTATGTTCCCTATTCGAGAAATTAAAACAATAACTTAGTTTAAATGTATGAAGAATTACCTCCCTTAAAATGTCATTCTATAAAGTCCTAAATAGATTAAAATTTTCATTTAAATCGTGAAGATTAAAATTGCCCAACAATCATTTTATTAATCAACATTTAGGACCGGCGTTACCATTTTTCTTTGTAATGAATTTCATCAATAGATCAGTAGAAATTAAATGTCAATCGTTTTGTCTTTTAATGAATAATTTTTCCAATTTCTATTAATTGTGATGAAATTGTCGAGTGTCGGATTCGATCAAACAGTGGAACAGCGGACTATTAGAGAGAGAGAGAGAGAGAGAGAGAGAGGGAGAAAAGAGAGAGAGAGAGAAAGTGAGAGGAGGGAGAATTATAAATCAACTTTTCTTTCGCCCAGTTTGAGACCAATGGAACCAGTAATAGACCGACAGATTCATGCTGAGATTTTCTTGCGAGAAACAACGAGACGAAGAGAGAAAAAGTGGGAGAACTTTATCTACAGACGACCATCACTTTTAACTCTTCATAAACACACACGCATGCGCGCAGATAGTGAGAAGGAAAACCAAAAAAAGAAAAAGAAAAAGATAATTGTTACAAAAACAACGACGTTTTCACCCGATTCTGTTGAGAATCAGCACGTAGATCTCAATGGTTAAACATAAAAATACAGGGCAGCAAATCACAGGTTTTTGTGCTGGTGACAGTACAGTGATAAGATGTACGTAAATGGTCATTTCCTGAAAGCTTATCTGAGGCTTTGATTCAAGCTTAAACTTAATTCAAACCTACATAATCTGCTATTCACATTAAAATTATCCAGCACAATTAGAAGTACGCTTAAGTTTCCAAAGATTTTTTAAAAATATTGACCTCAATATTTTTATCATTGCCACTACGTTTCGACTGATCCATTCTTTCACCTTCATCAGCTGTACAATTGATGTTTACTACCATAAAAATTATTTACTGATCTTAAATGCACCGTTTTTAAAAAAAAATTAATCATCTTTCTTTAGTTTAATAATCTGTATCTCAAGGACTCAAAAGAGCCATTACGTCCTTGGTAAGAGGCACAGCGAACCATAAGTAAAATGAGAGAGGTATGATTTCTATTATCTATGTAAAGACGGTTGATCAGTAGTTTTGGATATTTGTTCCATCAAAACGAATAAGCATATAATTATAAGTGGAATATGTGGATTGATACAAAATATAGGGGAACAAATTTTCTTTTTCAAATTTTACTTAATTTCGTTTTTATTTTATTAATTCAATTCTTTTTATTTTTCTCATAGGTTACAATAAATCTTGCTATGTATAACATTAAAACAGAGAAAACAAAAGCCAAAAGAAAAAAGTTTTATCACATTTAAAGAAATAGCAGATTTAATTTCTATTTATCAACTTGCATACGTTTTCTATAATCGTCTATTCGTATATCATATGTGTCGTCTCAGATTCATCCTAATATGAGTCAACATGTATATTTCTTCTGACCTTGTGAAACAAAATAAAATTCCTCATGCTCCGTGATGTAAGCTAATTTTCTATGATCTCAGTCACTCTTCAACCACAATAGATTTTTGAAACAAATTAATTGTATTAGAAAGGAATACTTGAAATTATATAAAGTTGTTCAAATTATTTGCATTAAGTGTATCTAATTGAAGCTATAATTTTTTATTATTATACTGCTAGCAATTTTTTTTTACACCAGCGTTAGCTAATGGTCTTTCATTGTAGTCTATGTGACAGTAAGTCTCCTCTAGTCTTCAGGACTCTTCTCGGTATTCTGGCTGATCCTAACAATCCAGTAGTTTGAGTGGTCTCGACTCGTCCTCTGATTTTCAACTCTTCCAACCTCCTTACAAAGACTTTGGGAACCGTTCCAAACCCACCAATTACAACTGGTACCGCCGCTACCTTATTATTCTACAGCTTTTTAGCTGTCGGTCTAAATACTTGTCTGTCTTTTCAATTTTTTTTATTTTCTCTCTATTATCTGCTGGAACGGCAAAATCTGTTATACAGCAAGTTCTCTTTTCTCTTTTTTTTTTTTTTTTTTTGTTAATTTTCCCAACGTGTGGTCTTCTGGATTTGAAGATCTCTTTGTATCTCAAAATCCCAGAGAATTCTTATGGCTTCATCCTTTCAGACGAATTCTGGTATACGCATAAATCATTTAGTAGTATTGTCTAATTTCATTTTCTTGCACAATTCACAGTAGATCACCTTCCTCGCCCAATCGAGCAGAGAACTATACTCCTTTTGTGCCATTTCGGTTTATTCGCCTATGATGTGATTAATCGTTTCGTCTTTGTCACTATATAACCTACAGTTGCGTATTATCAATTTTAGCTTTAATATAATTGGTCCTTATGGTGTTGTTTTGAGATGCTGATAAAAATATTATTATTCCTTGTGAGTTTTTTGCACCAGTCTTAGCCGATAGTCTTTCACTGGAGTTTGAGTGACAGCAAGACTTCTCAGGACTCAGTATTTTGACCGGTCCTAACAAAGATGTAGTTTGGATAATTTCGGCTTGTCCTTCGATTTCCAACTCAGCCAGCCTCCTTACCAAGCCTTTGAGAATAGTTTCAAGCGCACCAATTACTGTTGTTATTACCGTCACCTCTATGTTCCATAGCTTTTTTAGTACTTTGGCAAGGTGCAAGTATTGCCTCTTTTCGTTTTCTTTGATTTTCACACTGTGGTCAGCAGGAATGACAAAGTTCACTATTCGACAGGTACACTCTTTTTCTTTTTTGATTATAATTCAGTTTGGTCTTCTGGTCGGGATTAGGTTATCTGTTTGTATCCAAGAGAAATCTGTGAGGAGGATTCTGAGTGGTGCATATACAACTTGTTTGTATGGTCAAATGTCAGTTTCTTGCACAATTCCTAGTGGATCATCTTCCCTACCCAGTTGCGTCGAATTCATTGCATTCGATTACTATGTGATTAATCGTTTCGTCTCTTTCACCACATACGAACACTTGTTCTTCTTTTGCTTATTATCAATTTTTGCTTTAACATAGTTGGCCCTCGTGGCATTATTTTTTGCTATTGTTTGAAAAGATTCAGTTTCTCTCTCTTAAAGTTTCCCTTTCTTAGCCCTTTCCAGGTCTTCTCGTGGTAAATTTCGTCAGTTTGTCCCATTTCTGTTTCCTAATTATTATTGCACTGTTTATCTTTATGTTATCAGTGCTGTTTCTGGTCATTCTAATTAGTCTTTCTTTACTCTTTTTAAAATTCTCTCATTGACGCGTCCACGTTACCTTCAATGCTGACGAGTCCTTTTCCTTCTTCTTGACACATATTTATGACTACTTTTGGATGTAAAACCTTGTGCATCGTCATCAGCTTTCTTGTGCTCTGTTCCATTTGTCTAAGTTCTTCCCTTGTCCATTTCAAGAATGGTCATGAGTATCTGACAAGGAAGGCAGCCAAGATGAGATAAGATTCCTGCTGCAGAGATTGATTTTGAGAAGATTTCTCGCTCTTCTGAGATACTCTTTTTTCCCGGTTCCTATATTTCCAAGTACTTCTGATTTTCATTTTCTCCGAGCGTTTTGATTCTTTCTTTGATTTGACATTTCTATTTCTTCCGTTATTTGTCTTTTTCTACTTCTCATTATATGCATGACACATTTTTGTATGCAGAATTCCATCCCTATATCCTGACAGTGTTTTGTTATTGTTTGTTTTTGAGTTTCCAGTTATTTTTCATTTTTTGCCAACAATATGATACCGTCCATATGATTATCATTTTTATTATCATTTACTCATTAGATTTTTTCACATTAGCATTTCACATCAGCTGATGGTTTTTCCCTGGAGTTTAAGTCTCCTCAAGTCTCCAGGACTCTTCTCAGTATTCTGGCCGTTCTCAATAATGCTGATGGTCTCCACTCGTCCCCCAACTTCCAAGTCCTCCAGTCCTTTAATAATCCTTTATTTACTGTACCAAAAGCACCAATCACAATTAGTATAATTGTCACCTTCATGTTCCATAGTTTTTTCAATTCCCTAGCAAGGTCGAGGTACTTATCCTTCTTTTCGCATTCTTTCAGTTTTATTCTGTGGTCAGCCAGGACAGCAAAGTCGACAATCTTGCAAATTCTCTTTTTATCTTTTTGTTGATTATCATTAGGTCTGGTCTTCTGGTCGAAAGTAGGTGATCCGTAAGTATTATTATTATTAATATTATTATTATTATTCCTTTGAGAGCTTTTCACATCACCGTTAACAGATGGTTTTCCACTAGAGTTTTGTTAGTTGGTTGGTTGGTTGGTTGGTTTGGTTTTATGGCATATCAACCATTGTAGATTATTTAACGCCAAATTGATTTAATGCAAAAACAATTCAGTTTAATAGTCAAAAACATTTCTATTCAAGCTATTCGATTTGGTCAAACAGTTCTAATTCAAACAAATCAGTTCAGCATAAGTACGCAGTTTCGATGTCAAAACAGTTTTATTTCAAGCAGTTCAGTCTAGCATAAGTACACAGTTTAATCGTCAAAAATATTTTTGCGACCAATGGCAATAGAGGACTACACCACATTCCCCAAAGCTCCACCATTACCGAAAACTCACCATCAGATTGTTTAGTATCATATCCAGACTCTTCTCAGTATTTTGGCCGATCGGACGGGATATGACACAAGGTCAATTTTTAAGCGGAGTTTAGCAGGTTTGAATTCAGAGTTTTCCTTCTCCTAGACTAGTTGACTCACCAAGGCTGAAAAACCTAGTCTGCCCTACTATTATCCATAGCTGGAGGGAGAATAATTGGATTCATACCTTTCCCAGGGGTATTAGTGCTATGTGAAATGATTTGAACTCGTGTCGCCGTGTCCAGTTCCTGCGACGATAACCATTGCACCACGGGCACCATTACACCACGATCATAATAATGCTGGATTTTGGATGATATTATTATTTTACCCTGTTTTGCAGTTTTTTACACTAGCTTCATCTGATGGTCTTTCATTGGAGGTTGAGAGACAGTAAGTCTTCTCAAGTCTCCAAGACTCTTTTCAGTATTCTTAATCTTAACAATGCTGTCATTTGGATGGTCTCCACTCGTATTTTTATTTCCAATTCTTCTTGTCCTTTTACCAATCATTGGGTGACTGTACCGGGCGCACCGATTACAATTGGTATCACCGTCATTTTCATGTTCCATAGCTTTTTCAGTTCCCTAGCAAGGTCGAGGTATTTGTCTCTCTTTTCGCCTTCCTTCAATTTCACTCTGTTGTCTGCCTGGACGGCAAAATCCATAATTCAGTAAGTTCTCTGTTTTTTATTGACCATCCCTAGGTGTAGTCATCTGGCCGAGAATAGATGATCCGTTTAAATATCAAAATCCCAGAGAATTTTGTGCGTCTCCTTCTCCAGGACGCATTCCGGGTTGTGCATATACCACTTGTTCACATGGTCAAATTTAAATTTCTTGCACAGTTCCCAGTCGATCACCTTGCCCATCCAGACGTGTCTTCTCTTATACCCTCTTTACTCTTACTTGCTGCATTCGCTTATGATTGTGATTGATCATTACATCTCTATCACCATACAACCTTCATTTGCTATTTTTTTGTGTCTTATGTATTCTTGCCTTGATATAGTTTTGGTCCTTATGGCGTTGTTCTGTGCTGCTATCAGAAGAGATTCAGTTTCTCTCTTAAGATTTCCCTTTCTTAGCCATGTCGAAATTTTCTCATTCGAGATTTCGTTTGTTTGTCCCTTGAATTATCCATGGAGTTGTTTTTCCTTCCCATTTTTGTATTCTTCTTATTTCTATTCTGTTGATGCTTGCGTTGTCTGTATTGTTTCTGATGGCCGTAATTAGTCTTCCTCCTTGCTTGTTTTTGTAATCCTTAAATCTTTGTATCGATACATCGACACTATCTTGAATGCTGGCAAGTGCTCTTTTGACACAATATAACTGTGCGCAAACAAATTATTATTATTATTATTTGATAGGATTACTTAAAAACATATATTTGTGGGGAAACGAATGATTATTATTATGATTGTCGAATAGTTACTTGAACCTATATAAGTAAGTGAAGATGGCGACCTTAGTCGAGGGTGACCCGAAGGCTCCCTTTCAATAGCTACAACACCGAGGAGTAGGGAAGGGTGCTACTCCTTTCCCTGGATTGCTCCACTTTACCTTTGATCCGTACCTTATAATGCTGAGTGTTACACAAGGTGGTATCAATTACCATTTCTGAGTCTTTGGTTTGACTCGACCTGGGATGGAACCCCGGTCTCCCAGACCATTGGCGTGACTCATGAGGCCAATGAAACCCTAAAACTTTGTGCAAACAAATGACTACAATTTTGATCAAATGAATAAAGTGTAATTAAACCAAATAATTGCAATGAAACTTTAAAAATAAATTCTTCCCATCCTATTTATATATACTAAATATTATTCTGAGTAATAAATACATGGCCCTTTGTAATACTAAGCTAAGATTTATTGGTATACGGACACTTGCCTACCGATCACTCTATAATAATAATCAAACATTTACAAATGAATCAAATTTCGGCTCTAAATATCCCAGAAGGTGTTGATATATTTTTGGACTCTAAATATCCCAGAAGGAATTGGTACGCTGTTGAACAAATATACTAAACTAATCTATGGGGTAAACAGATCATTTTGAGATGATAATTAATTTGGTGATTGAATTGGTTGTTTAGATACTGGATAGGAACAAAACCAGTGCAGCTATCTTGTGAAAATGACAGCCACTCGCATAAAATAACGTTATAATCTATCGACAAGTTTCATGGGTTCCTGTTTAGACATACTATTATTTCATTTATTTATTTAGTGCTTGGAATTTTGCCAATACGAAATGGCACTTATAATTACACTTATACTCTAAAATAATGCTCAAAATAGATGTACAGCTATTAATAAAACCGACTTAGCACTAAGAGCATCAACCCGTATTAACCAAGTGGGGATATTATTCACTCACTCTGCTTCAATCAAACGTGGGCCGAATAAACGAAAATACGGTTACAAATATACTTCATTGATTTTCAAAAGTTTGACTCTCTGGATACGTTAAATACCCGGCGACCAAATTATCCAGAATCTATTAGTAATATATCCATGACCTTTTGTCATACTAAGCAAAAATTTATTGGTCTTCTGACACTTCGTTACTGATCACTCATTGACATGTTACTTTCTCATAACGTTATGGTTGTCACGAATTTAATCATTACTGGGTGCCCTACGCGTATAGAATTTTACCAGCCTTATTTGAATTTGCAGCACAATTATCAGGGAATGTATCTATTTAGGAAAAACTCATTACACCCATCATTGCCAAAGCATTATTAAATTGAACCGGTGATCGTATCAGACAGTGTTCACGCAACGAATACTGTTCGGTTAAATTCAATGAAGCCAATTGACCTGACTACAAAGTCCAGATCAATTGCTTCAAGCAAATTAAAGTACACTAGCAATATCGTTTATTGCGATGTCGCAAGTGGGGGATCTGATGTGAAACCAACAATCAACTCTTTCACTGACATTTCAACTCAAAATTGTCCCATTCTTCAAGTCATTAACTATAAATTCCATATCAATATATATATATATATATATATATATATATATATATATATATATATATATATATATATATATTATCTACATATATCACATATAGAGAAAATAGAAAAACAAAGCAATCCAAAAGTGATGCATTTATTATGAAGAAAATTCAACGTTAGAATGTTTCGTTTTAAGTGAACCTTCATCACCATTAAGATGGTGAACCAATGTTGATAGATTAATAATGTTTGCCTTAAAACATTAAAACATCCATCGTTCATAAAATCATTACTTTTGGATACTTTGTTTTTTATTTTCTCTATACTGTCAGATTCACTTTCATTATTTACTTCCATATAAATATATAAGAATGCTGCGAGCAATATTGAACAAGTCCTGGCGGCAACACCCCACAAGGCACCAACTATACGGCCACCTGCCTCCTATCACGAAAACTATTCAAGTTAGACGAACCAGACATACAGGACACTGTAGAGAAGCAGGGACGTGCTCATAAGTGATGTACTCCTATGTACCCCCACATATGACCGGGCAAAAGCAGGACGACCAGCTCGAACATACATTCAGCAGCTATGTGGGGATACGGGATGTAGCCCTGAGGACCTGCTAGTGGCGATGAACGATAGGGAGAAGTAGCGAGAGAGGATCAGGGATATCCGTGCCTGCAGCACGACATGATGATGATGATGATATATATATATATATATATAAATATACGAGGTTATTTTAGAATGAGTCGACCATTTGAATAACATAAGAATACTTGATAGAATTATTAATATTAAATTGCAATATTCGAAAGTTTTTGACGGTGTAAAAAACAAATATTAAATTAAGAATTATTAGTGTTAGATAGTTTGGTTTAGTTTGGTTTGATTTGATAACATATCAACCATTGTGGGTTATTTAATACCCAACCCATCCTTGTAAAAAAACAGTTGTACAATTTAATTTATAGCTGGAGGGATGAGGAGGTTCATACTTTTTCCTATTAGTCCGAAAGTGAACGCAATAGCGCGACTTGAGTTCGAACTCCCTTACCTCGAGGTTACAGTCCAGCCCGTTAGCCACTATTTCACAAGGACTCATGACTAGAGTTTGATAGTAACAGGGTTTCAAGTATTTTTGCGTGCAAATAAATGAGCGCTATCCACTTGTTAAAAAATGAACTTACCAACTAACTATTCACTCGTATTTATTAAAAAAAAAGAAAAAGTTTAGCATTAAATGACCTGCAAGGGTTGATATGCTTTTAAAAACCAAACAATCAATTAGAATGAAAGGAAAATCGAGGAGGTTTTACCAAAATCTAGAAACCTACATATGTACAAAAATTAATGTAAATTTTGTGTAAACCCTACCACAAAAAATATTTTCTGTAAACCCTACAACAAAAAAAGTTACGGGAAGAGTTGAACCGAATCGGGTGCTATATCTAAAAATCAAGGACATTCATGGGGTAATGATAACCGTCGTAACAAATGGACACGGGAATACGAGTTCAAATCCTCGACGAGACTGTTTGCATTTCACATAATGCTAATACACTTGGGAAAGGAATGAATCCAATTATTTTCCCTCCTGCGACGGGTAAATAGTACGGCAAACTGGGCTCTTTAGCCTTGGTATGGCAACCAATCTCGGAGAAGGAAAACTAAAGTCAAACCTGTTAAACTCTGCTTAAAAAATTGTGTCACATCTTACACGAACAGAGAGGTAGGTAAATATATATTTTTAAAAATATGTTGCGTTTATTTTGAAATCCAAGTACATTCTTAAACATTACGTTTTCAACCTTTTTTTTCAAGGCAAAAATTATATTTACTATCACTGTTAGAATATGCATTTGATTGTTTAACTATTAACCATTTTCCTTGCAGGGATGTGCCCTTTTTATCCTAAGATACTGAAGATATTTCGACCGTGAAATACTGGTTTCATAATTAATTGCTTAATGGAGGGGCCCGTGGTGTAATGGTTATCGTCGTAGGAAATGGACACGACGACACGAGTTCAAATCCTGGACGAGACTGATTGCATTTTACATAGATTAATACCCTTGGGAAAGGTATGAATCCAATTATTCTCCCTCCAGCTATGGATAAATAGTAGGACAGACTGATTTCTTCAGCCTTGGTGAGGCAACTAGTCTAGGAGAAGGAATACTCTCAATTCAAACCAGTTAAACTCCACTTAAAAATTGACCCTGTGCCATATCCTGCTCGAGCGGAGGGGTTGGTAAATAGGAAAATCAATTGCTTAGGTTCATTTTTTAGATGTACCATCTTTTTTTTAAAGTTATTTTGGCTAGAACTAAAATAAATTTTCTTCCCCATTAGTGTGGATAGAGGCTTTGTAAGCCACGTTGTCAGTATAGAAAGCCTTATTTGAAAAGCATGTCTCCTTGATACAGCAATTATATGCGGATTTACTGTTTTCATACACTCTGAGAATTGCATTGTGGAATACAGTAACGTTATGCATATTTTTAGTTCATGGTTTAATCTGGTTTCTTCTGTTCTTTAGTTTTATGTGGTTTATTATGGGTTATTTAAAGCCAAAAGCGATTCTTATAGAAGAACAGTAATAGTATTATTTAACCCATAGCCAGGAGAATAAGGAGTTTCATATCTTTCCCAAGGGTATATGTCCGAAATTGAACATAACAGCCTAATTGGAAGTCGAACTCGCATACGACGATACAGCAGTCCAGCAGGTAAGCCACAAGGCCATGGGGATTCCTCTTTTAGTGTATTTCCAAAGAAAGTCATAAAACTGCATTGGATAGTAAGGTTCAATTCTTGGAGTTTGGGAATGTGGAGTGCACCTTCATTACCACAACTCTTTGATCCACTTTCACCCCCAAGTGGTAGTACCTGTTAGGGTCCCTTCTCTAAATAAAAAATAACAGTTCAATCTTTCACAGAGGATTATTATTGATATTATTAAATCGAATTGCTAACGCTAGATAACAATACTTGAAATCATTTTGCCCAGTCAGCTGGGGCTATAGGATTGACTGCACCTCTGAAGAGGGGTAAGAGCACCCCCACTAACGAGTGTCCTGGATATGACACTAAACAATCTCATGGTGAGGTTCCAGCAGTGCTGGAGCTTTGGGGAATGCGGAGTACCCCTTCATTGCCATTGCTCCCAGGTCCACTCTGGCCCGGAGTGGTAGCACCTGATAGGGCCCTATCTATGGGTTAAATAGAACTAAGAGCATACTTATGCTAAAATGAATTGTTTGAATAAACTGAATAGCTTGAAATAGAAATGTTCTTGACAATTAAACCGTACTTACATTTAGACTGAGTGCTTATGCTCAACTGAATTATTTGAAATAGAACTGTTTATCGACATTAAAACTGTATTTACATTTAATTGAATTGTTACATATAACTGCTTGAATACTTTGAAATAGAAATGTTTTTGACAATTAAACTGTGTACTTATGCTAAACTGAATTGTTTTAAATAGAACAGATTATTTACATAAAAATGGATTTGGCGTTAAATAACCTACAAAGGTTGATATGCCATAAAACCAAACAAACCAAAGCAAACCTTGAAACCATTTAATACTTGAAACGATTTAATACAAAAAGCAATTTAACTGTGTGCAAACAAATAGGCTCTGGCTCGTTTTGAAATAATGTTACCAACAAAATATTCATTTACAAGCTCTCTCTCTCTCTCTCTCTCTATATATATATATATATATATATATATATATATCCCTCTCTCTCTCTCTCTCTGTCTCTCTCTCTCTCTCTCTCTCTGATATATATATATATATATAAACAGGATTTGGCATTAAATAACCTCCAAGAGTTGATGGGCCATAAAACCCAACCAAGCAACCAACCAAATTTTTAGTACATGACCAACTAACTTTCAAAGAATTTCTTTTAAAAAGTTTCTTTCCGAGACTAAGTCTATGGGAGTGCTAATCAATTAATTTTGGAAATACCGGCTGTCACGTTAGCTTTGATATTTTGCTTTGAACCAAATAACAACAATAATTCTTTTATTCTATTTTATTGTTTTTGTTTAGAGGGTTATTGCTATTCAAAATAATTATTCGGGTTTAATTAATTTCGAAGTAAAAACTTCATCATCAGAAACTTTTTTAATATGAACTCGGTGTTGTATGTATGTTCACATTTTTGGACGTTTTAAACATTGTGTCACGTGGAGTGTTGGAACGCTATGTTGGGTGTTGTAACCATGGTGCCACAAGGGGTGTTTAAACGCCAGGCGGAAGAGACATGACTTCCGTTGTGTTAATTTCATTTTTTTTTTATTTAAATATACCATGTATACAAAGTCCAGAAAAAAAGTTGATATTAAAAACGTTTCTGATGATGAAGTTTTTACTTCGAAATTAATTAAACCCGAATAATTATTTTGCATTACAATAGACCTCTAAACAAATACTATGCAATAAGGTAAAATAATCTGTGCAATGCTTCAAGCAAACTATTAAGTACTGTCTGCAGATGACAATATATATGCTCACCTTCCCGGAGAGTTGAGCACTCTGGTGAAGGAATTAACGGCTGCCACTCGCGTAATGCAAATCACTTCGAATGAAGTATCCGGTAAGGCAAAATGTAAACAAACGAAAGCTACTACATAATGCCTTATAATTCCCGAGCTGACATACGTCGCAGGCTGGCTCAGCGTTATAATACTAAGTCTAATGTAAAGTTGGACGGATTTCGATCCGAGCTTCAAGCGTCCTTCGTGTCTAGCCACACTGAAGAGTAACGATACAACGATACAATCTGTCAGTAGATGACTATATATATATATATCATCATAATCATCATCATGTCGTGCCACTAGCACGGATATCCCTGACCCTCTCTCGCCACTTCTCCCTATCATTCATCGCTTTTGGCAGGTCTTCAGGGCTACATCCCGTATCCTCAGATAACTGCTGTATGTATGTTCGAGCTGGTTGTCCTGCTTTTGCTTGGCCATATGCGGGGGTCCATAGGAGTACATCACTTTTGAGCTCGTCCTTGCTTCTCCAGCAGTGTTCTGCGTGTCTGGCTCGTCTAACTTTGATAGTTTTCGTGATGGGAGGCAAGTGGCCGTACAGCTGGTGTCTTGTGGGGTGTTGCCGCGAGGACTTGTTCAATATTGCTCTCAACAATCTTGTGTAATTGCCGTCTAGCTTCTTTTTCAGCCGCTTAGTTAGCGTCCAAGTAGTGCATCCATATAGCAATATCGATAAGACCGCTGCCTGGAAGAAACTGCGTTACATTTTATCGGTCAGGTCTGATTTCCATATGATCGAGAGCCTATTGATAGCTGTCCATGCTTTCGTTAGTCGCGTGTCGATGTCTTTTTCGTTTGATGAGACGCTGCTTCCTCATTTTACCTTTTTTTCCTGCTAAAAAATTGCACAATTTCGAAGGACGTTATGGTATTCAGGTTTAGCATTGTTTAAAACAGCGACATTGCAAGAATTTGTTAAGAATCAGTACGAGGGACACTACATCAATTTTTATGCAGAGTAAAGCTGATTTAAATTCAGAGTTTCCATTCTCTTGAAATGGTTGCTCTAATAAGGCCAAAACAACCCAGCCTGCCCAACGATTTACCCATAGATTAGGGAGAACATGAATTCATGCCTTTCCCAAGGGATTTAGAGCAAAGCGAAAGTCAAGCGACCTCATTTAGGATTCCAACTGAGGTCATCAATTCCATTTCCTTCAACGATAACCATTACATTAAAAGCGACTTCTTCACCAGGTTGATGTAACACAAATCAATTTCTAAGCGGAGAACAGCTGGCTTAAATTCATATTTTCTTTCTCCTAGAATGGTTGCCTTATAAGACTAAAGAAAATATGGGTACTAGTCATTATTGTTAAAGCCTGCTTTTTGTTGATCCTATTAATGTGATCGGCTAAATTGATGTTCGTAGCAATTATGCTGGCCGCTTTAGTAATACGCGCGCGCGCGCGTGTGTGTGTGTGTGTGTGAGTGAAAAAGAAGGAGAGGGCGAGATAGCATGAGATACGAAATACGTCAATATATTTGCCTATATATATCACCAACGAAAGCAGTTCACAGTATTGTCTGTTGCACTATCTTGCTCCCCCATATCCCTACACTGATGTTTTCAAACCTCTAGAGATTGGTATTTCGCATGCCATTAGATTTTTTTTCTGTAACGGTTAGCATCAAGTCAAATTTCTCAAAATGTGGGAGAGCACTTGATGCGAGAGGTAAATATGTTTGTTTCCCGAGCCTCTATTTCTTTCTGCCTATTCCTTTACACCCACTTCCCCTGATTTTTTTCCGCTTCTTCACTCACATTCAAAACAAATGTAGTTCTTTAATTGACACTGATTCACATGACAGAAAACGGATTATTTCTAGAATTTCAGTTGGTAGACATTAGTCTACTGATTTGACGAAAGAACTCTCTTATTAATTCTTAAAGGCAAAAGAAAGAATGAAGAGAAAAAAATAGCACAAAGAATCCAAGATGCTAATTATTTAGAGGCTTATAAGACAACAAATACAGACGGATATTTCATTTGCATTTATATTGTCAGTTCGAACACTATCGTGAAAGAAAGACACCCTCCGC